>JAUMJL010000031.1:0-602500 GCA_033558185.1 Dromococcyx pavoninus | reverse complement strand
AAGCTTTCAGTAAAAAAATAAATAAGGGGCAAGGAATCAATTTAAATTTTTTGTATTAAATCTTCATGCTGTAACTTAATTGAGGAATATGTCATTTTGAAATTAAAAATTCTGGTTTGGAAACCATGAGAAAGAAACATTTTTTTAAAACTGTCATTTGAGGACAGAGACTGAAATTAATTATAAAACTCGATGTTTTTATCCCTCTAAATCTTGATGTTTTCATAAATATTTTGTCACTTGAAACTAACTTTACACTCAACCTACTACCAAAGAGAGGCTTTGGCTGTCAAAAACACTTGACAATGTGCAGCCCTATTAAATACAATATTATGAACAACAGTATCTTGTTCATCAATTTTTCTGTCCCCTTTTAATTTCACGTAACATTAAAATGTGAAAAAAATCCACCCTTCCATTTGGATGCTTGGATAAGAAGGTGAAAATGTGTAGAGCATTGGGATTTTAAGATGTTGGTCCTAATTCTTGTTCTTTTTGATCCTTGCAAATATCAGAAAAATGCAAATAGCGAAGAGTGTTATTGAAAATTTATAAAAATGCAGGTAACTAGAGCTTACTTCTTCCCAGTGCTAGCAAAATCAGGCTTCATTGCTCAATAGTTCATTCATTTCAGCTTATTTGTGTCTTACTGTATTTGCTTTTTTTTAAAATTTTTTATTTTGATTTCTGAAAAGAGGAAGGGAAACGCGATGCTCTTCTGCTCCCAGTGGTGGCCACTTCAAAAGGGCATGGTTAAACGTGAATATACTGCAGTTATAATGAGATCCAATCAAATTAACTTCCCAAAATAAAATTTGGAGAGTTATCTTCATGTTCTATATCATCTTATCAGCCTCAGATGTTATCAGGGATTTTCTCAATGGGAAGAACTTGGTGTTTCAGGAGTCATTTATTAATAGCATAAATTTGGAGATGGTAAGAAAACTCTGATAGTGAAGCCATAGTGGGCAACGGCTGTGTCTGGCTGGATAATTTGAAGCAGAAGAGAGAGGCAATTGATTTAATAATTTAATAATTTTATATATATAATTATAATATTTTAAAGCATGTTCCCATCTTTGGTTCCACTTTGAGATCAAATTCCTATGAAGCTGGAACAGGAACCTAGAAGGTAGATACAGGGCAGAGCTTTCAGAAGGGAATTTCCTAATGGAAAGTGGGCAGAAATAGCAATGAACACCTCGAAGCTGCGCGCGGTAACGTGTAGGAAGAGTTGCTGTGACTTCTCTTATTGTCAGCAACGGGAGAGCAGCAGAAAGGCTGCCCAGCAACAACTGACAGAGCAGCCGTGGAACACCAAGTCAGGTCGCCTCTTCTGATTTATGGCTTCCTCACCCTCAGTGTTGTTTGCTTTCATGCAAGGCAATAGCCTGTACTGATGGGGAGAGCTGTGAGCATCTGTGTCCCCTGGACGAATCCAGAACTTGTGCCTCTGATCTCTCTGTAAGGGGATGGAGAGAACCAACCCTGTGCCAGAATCCAAGGGACGAGGGGCTGGAGTGCATCCAGAGAAGGGCAACGAGGCTGGTGAAGGGGCTGGAGAAAAAATCCTACGAGGAGTGGCTGAGTGAACTGGGATTGTTTAGCTTGAAGAAGAGGAGGCTGAGGGGAGACCTCATCATTGTCTACGGTTGCCTGAAAGGAGGCTGTGGTGAGGTGGGTGTTGGTCTCTTCTCACAAGTGACAGGTGATGGGACAAGAGGAAATGGCCTCAAGTTGCGCCAGAAGAGGTTCAGAAAAGACATCAGGAAAAATTTCATCACTGAAAGGGTTCTGGCAGAGGCTGCCAGGGAGGTGGTGGAGTCACCATCCCCGGAGGTGTTTAAAAGGAGGGCAGATGAGTTTCTTAGGGATATGGTTTAGTAAGGGGACAGGGATGGCTGGACTCAATGATCTCAGAGGTCTTTTCCAGCCAGATGAGACTATGATGCATCACCCTCATAATGCCTTTGTACAAGATGCTGACACAGGCTGGGTGTCTCAGGTCTTGAAAGAGTTGGAGGTTTAACAGTCTATCTCCGCCCTGCAAATGATACAATCAGTGTGACACCATCCAGGTCTGCTTGGGAGGCACCACCAACACAGGCGCCTCTTGCTGGAGTAACACTGAGGGCTCACATCCCAGGAACTGGGAACAGCAGTCACTACAGGGATGAACTGGTGACACCAGAGAGGTCGACAATCCCAGGGCTGGCGGGCACACACCTGCTCTTTCACAGGTACAGGTGTGTCACAGCTATCCTAAATTATTTAACAGGGTTTTTTCCTAAAGTTACACAAGCCTGCAGTTCCTTCTGCTGCACCAGCTCAGCCTGACTAGTCTTCACTGAAAATATTTTCTTAAATGACAGTGAAGGGCTCTGGTGACAAATCGTGGCAGTCCCGTATTTCCATTTATTTTATTCTGAGATGTGATATCAATATAAAACCATCGTGAACCTGTTAATGATATTTCATGTGCAGTAATGTCAAACTATTCAATCAGTTGCATCATTACCTTTCATATTAAGCATATTTAGTTTATTCAGTCGTAACAAAGCATTTCTAGCACTAAAGGTTTCTTTTCTCCCAAGTACTCATTCCAATTTCATTTCACCTCATCTCTAAAAATGTATTTTTTTGTCTTGATTTTAGATGGAAGCCAAAGGAACAAAATGCTTTGCTGGCCAGCTGAGAAAACCTGAAGATTTGTTCCTCAAAATAGGTAACTGAAGATGTTTGGGCTGTTTAATTGCAAAGCTCATGGAAGGCTGAGCTTTTCATGCATTTCCTTTACAAATTTCACAAAGGCTTTGAAGGGCTGGAGATATTTGTAAAATTGGTGGAAACGACAATTCAATCTCTGGGTCACCCTGCTGGGAAGGCAAGGTGGAGTTTTCCGTTTTAAAATCAGGCTGTACTTGATCTTAGGAAAGGGACCAAGAGGCATGGAAATATCTTTACCCATACCTGCCCATCAAACTGCTGCAGGGAAGGCACCGGGTGTTGTTCTGTCAACAAACAATAGGAACAGGAAACAAACTCACTTCTTGGACACACAGCCTCTTGCTCCACGGATCTTTCTGGTTTGATCTCTCTGATGCTCTGAGAACAGCACAACGAGGGAAGAGCAGTCAAGGTCGAGCCCCAGGTCTCCTTGGCACCTGACCACTGGGACCGGGGCTGTGTGTGGAAGAGCACCCACCCAGCCTTCCCTGTGTAGGGAGGAAGCTGAAACAGAAGAGGCAGAAGCTTTGGTCTTCAGCCAAGGCTTCATACAAACATTGCTTCTGACAGAATATCTGGATGTCCTTTTCCATTTCCACTTTCTGGGCTACACATCTTGGTGAAAGATCTTAAAGGGTAAAAAAAAAACCGAAGAGTTGCTCTACCTAATGATGCCCAGAAGCATTTCCCTTACATCTGCAGTCGAAGTCTGGAAAAGGGGGTGCTGGCTTTGGTGTTACCCAGTGACAGGATGCCTCACTTAGCTGTCTCCTCACTGGTGCTCCCTGAGATGCCTGCACAGACAAACTAAAATATGAACAAACATGGAATCACCACTGGCATTTAGAAATACTTCAAATACATTTACAAATATCTAATTCATTATTACCTTGTACTTCATTATGATATCGTCATTGTACTGCACCATCTGATACAAAAGGCACACTAAACACTAAGAAAGTTCTGAACAAAGAAGTCTGATTAATCCCTAGGCAAGTGTCTGACTTTCTGTGGTTCATCTAAATTTAAGTCTTGTTGGGCTGTGCCTCTTGCCTCGGGGAAGCAGGAACAAGATTGGCACTGCACACATTTACTGCTGCTTCTGCTTAATACCAACATCTACAGCAGTCATCAGTCAAACCAAAATGAAGTTCCAAAAGATTTTGGTACAACGGAAAGAGCCAGAGTTTTATAGCTCTGTCCCTTACCTATTGCATTATCCATAAACTATGCCTTGTTGGAAATGAGCCTCTAGTCAGCGTGGCACAGGACCAGAGTGTTATATATCAATACATAATGTAAGAATGTGTCACTCAATATGCTGCAAAACTCGTTATTAAGAATTAATCATTCACCATCTTGAGCAGACTCTTAAATGCACTCCAAAATGTTGCAATTTCTGAAAATATTCTCAATCAGGAAAATTGTCTCCAGTAGGGTGAGGGTCAGAAGAAACTAATTACAGAATTTTAATGCATAGTTCAGCAAGCTTTGGAAACAACTTTAGCCCCTTAATAACCTTGGACACTCCTTGCTGATTCAGACCAGTGGTCCACTTCACCCAATAATCAGACAGCAGCAACAGAAGCTTCTCCTCAGGGGATGGTATGGAGGTTGGGTCAAATCTGCAGTCCACTGCCCTCCTGTTTCCCTGGAAATGTCACAAGGTACCTGACTACTCCCTCTCATTAGTATCCGGATGTGAATTTGTTGTCCATCAATTTGCTCAATGCCTGTCTGATCGTGCTGGTACTCACTTTCTCTACAGCTTCCTACAAAGGTCACTATCCGCTGTAGGCTGGCTCATATTCCATTTAAATAGATCTATGAGCTTCAAAGGGGTCCCCCTTCTTACGCTAGCTATCAGCTGTGCACTCACTCTACCCATTGCATTGTGACCTTGCAAACTGTGGTCGTACTGCTGCCATCAAACCCTTACAAACGTGATAGATCTCTCTCTGCTTTCCTTCTCTTCTCTTCTTATGTGGCCCTCTTCTTCCACAGGTCCTGTGAGGTATTTGACCCCTTGGGCTTAGCCTAAATGGATGTTTTAAAAAGGCAAGTGGACAGGCCTGGTGAAGGAGCTCTGGGAATGCCCTGGTGTGGACACCTCTTGTCATGAGAGCCCAAGGACAGGGCAGGGACAGGTGGGGAATGAGGACAGAACATCGTAATCTAGAGACTTTGTCATTGTGGCAAGTCTATGCGGTCCCTCCTCCTGAAGCAGGAGAGGTGCAGATGTTTGTCGCTGTCCTTCAGGAGCTTTTGTGTCCTGCTTAAGGAATTTAGTAACACAGCTCTGTAAAAAACAGGGAAGGAAGAGGCATGAGGTTTGAAACCAAACCATGGGAATGGACTTGCATGTAGGACATCTGCCAACCACCATGCCCAGAAAGCAGGAAGCTATGGATACAACTCATTTAGAGAGGATTCAAACCATGTGGAAGAGGTAATGTCCTGTGGCAATTGCTAAGTTGTCAAATGTCTACTGAGCTTCCCTGTGAGAGATGAAAATCAAAATCAATACATGCATTATGTATTAAGAAAAATTGATTTGTATGTACTTGTGCTCATTCACTGGGTGCAGTTTATGTAAACAAATACTAATTGAGGAGAACATCTCTTCATTAGGTGTCCTTTCTGATTCCATCTCGGACAACAACCTCATATGAATATGTGACTCGACGAAGGCCTCTCTATACATCTGGTTTGGTCAGCCAACAATTTTTATCACTTTCCATCAATGTTTTGGATCTTTGAGGAATTCAGCCCGTAATAAATGTGGTGTAGATGTTCTAACAAGAAAAGAACGGGTGCAAGTTTAGTGAATATTGAGTTTTAAACTTGTCTCGCAGTGATTTGTGGCTGTGTCATGGCAAATATTTTTCAATGTCATTGCCTAAGCCCTGGCTGTCACTGCCGCGGTCACCTGGGGAATGGAAGGCCTAACACTATGATCTCGGTATTAATGGGAGCTGTTGAGAGTGGCAAAGGTGATAAAGTATTGTTTAGGTATTGGTGCCGTACTTTGGCTGCAGGACATTATTATAAAACGCTGTGGTTTTTGTCAGATTTCAATCACTGATCCAATAACATATTTAGAAAGTTACTGTAGGGAGCCTGAAAAAAACATCTTGGAGGGGTTTTTTGTTTTTTTTTTTTTTTTTAATTGGGTTTCTTTGATTTTTAAACCGTGACTGGAACTGTACAAACCTAACATCTTAAACAGAGGAAGATCAAGGCTGACTCTGATTTGCAGTTTATCCTTTTGCGGTTTAGCTGTAGTTATTTTTATGCAAATGGTTTAAGTTCAAAGTTTAAATCAAACTGGAAAAAAAAAATCCCTGTGACCTGGGTGGATTGGCAGCTACTAAAGGGAATAAAGGGAATGTACTTCTGCTCTTGCTCTGGGTGTCGGGTGGGCAGACCCCATCTCTCCTGTGCATCTATATTTTATACCCATGCTAATGGAGGTGACGTGTGACTGTTCAAGGCAGAGCACCTTCCCCACTCCGTGGGTAGAATTATGTGTTGCACTTTTTCATTATTCCCCAGACCAGCACAAGGAGAAATAGAGATACAAGATTTATACAGCTCCTACAATATCCTGTTTTGCCAAATTGTGCTCTAGCAAGGGCATGACAGGATTACTGACCTCACCTTCGACACCAGGAGAACACAAATTAATGACTCCTTGTCATGGTCATTAAGAGAAGATGTGCATTTTTTGAAGTTGTAACTTAAATTACCTGAAATTCAAGCTTTTATTGATAACCAGAATTAATTGCTTGATTTTAAACCTTTTGATGAACACATTCGCTGATACTTAAAATGAGGTACAGCCCTTCTTTATGAAAAAAGGATAAAAAATTAGATTATGAAAGTTTATACAGCTTTTAAATATCAAGCTGTCAGGGTCTGTGCAGGTAGAAATATAATCTAAGGATGGTGAAGAAAGAGTTTATATTAGAGAGAGGATTTTTGAGTAAATTCATACCAAGTAGAATATAATGGAGACAGGCTTTTTGCCAGTGCTTTGGTTCTGCTGACCTCCATTTGCAGCAGAGATTAGCTTGATAAAGCCGACACAACCTCAATAAAACACTAACAATGGAAAGAAGTAAATAGAAATCATATTAAGCAGCAGCAATATTGCATGAATGGAAACAAAAATTTAGGTATAATAGCCTTGGTGGGTTTTAATATTGTTCCCAATCGCATCACAATATGAATCATATCATAGTGATTCTAAATAACATTTATCATCTTTAAATCTTCTCTCCTCGTAGACGACTCACATTATTTGAGAGGGCTTTTTTTTTTTTTGAAGAGTTCATACATAATTAAATGTGCTGGAAGCAAAGGGTATGAAATACCTTGAGAAACAGCAACTTTGTGTTATACGTTCAATTAAATGCAGCGATTTAATATTTATTGTTATTTTGCTACCTTCCAGAAGTTAAATGAATAGAATAATGGAGTGGTATTGCAGAACAAAACCCAAATAAATGTGGATGGGAAATTTTATTCAGTTTTCAATTACTTTGGCATTGCTGAATTCTGGGCACAATCTGTAGAGCATGACAAAATGAAAAGGAGATTGGTCAAAAATGCATTTGTAGGGGATTAGAGGCTAAATATAACAGAAAGATGGTTCAATTCATTTTGGCAGAAAATTATGTGTCTAAGGGACTTCATCTTCATTTACAAGGGAAGAGTTTAATCCATCATGTGGGTGGACTTCACTCTTCAACATGGGACTCTGGGGTCCAAGTGGTAGTGCAGGGATAGGACGAGGGGGAAGAGTTTTCAGCTGAAAGAGGGGAGACAGATGAGCTCCTGGGGAGAAATGTTTTCCTCTGAGGATGGGGAGGCCCTGGCCCAGGTTGCCCTGAGCAGTGGTGGCTGCCCCACCTCTGGAGGTGTTCAAGGTCAGGTTGGATGGGGCTTTGAGCTCCCTGATGCAGTGGGAGCTGTCCCTGCCCATGGCAGGGGGTGGGATTGGATGGGCTTTGAGGTCCCTTCTAACCCAAACCATTCCATGATTCCATAACGTGGCACAGAAAGCGTGCTTGAGTGGTTCATGCACAGTTCTAGGTTCCTCTTGATAGCGTGTTATAAGGAGAATTTTGCAGATGGGGTCCTTAACAGTTCTGTTTGAAGTCTTTGGACATCAATAGTGACCTGATGATGGCTGACATGAACTGAAAAATGAGAAACATTGGATATTTATCCATTTAATATCACGAAGTCTGATACTGACTCTGCCTAACCTAGATCAAACCAACAGTGCAGTGTGTCACCTGCAACCAATTTGTCATCTCTCACTGCCCAGATCTAGCTGGTTAAGTATTCAAGTTAACTAACATCAAGGTTATTTCCGAGGTCCTAAATAAGCATCTGTCTTTAGATATGCAATTTTAATAAGTGAACTCTTCTGTCTGTTTGTTCCAGAACGTGGCAGCAGTGGTATTTCTCTGTTGTGTGACACTGGTTTTACAATTCAAATTGTAGGTGTAAGAGACGAGTCAGGAGTGGTTGGTCCACACTGGGTAAGAGAATATTTTATGGCAGGATATATACATCATGATTTTATGCTACAAAATGTTTAAAGATAGATTAAACTTTCTGGAACAGAGGTTAATAAAGATAAAATTCAACAAGTCAATGAAGTGAACAATTAGATGAAATGAATGAAGCTAATTAGGATTCAGTAATTAGCAATGAGAATAAGCTAATTTTTAGCTCAGATAGCTAAACATAAAAAAAGTGAATTTGCTATTTTATATATATAGTGAAGGTCCAGATAAGATATATTTTATGTTAGAAACTTAAAAATGAGCATTGTGTGTGTGTTTTATTTGTGACGATTCGCTGACTAAGCTCATTCTTTCCAGCATTGTGGCAAAAATGAAATGTGAATATTGAAAGTGGCCAAGTATGGCAGGATGGGATGAAAAGATGTAGAAGAAAGAGCAAATAAAAACAAGAGAACGAGCAGTGAACACAAAATGCCACTCAAGGTTGGGCTGGTTGGTCAGCTGAGCAGCACGTGTGGTCTGTCAGTAAGGTGAGACCTCCTGCACAGTGAGGGCCGTGGACGCCTGTTGGCCTCACAAAGGGCTACAAAGTACTGATGACAAGGGTCCTGCTGGAGCTATGTTGGCCCAGGGAAGCCAGGCCAGGAGCCAAAGAACTGCAATGGGAAGAAGCCACAACCCCACCTGGAGGCTTTTTGGACTTCCCAAGGGCAAGAAACTGAGATCTTTACATTTTGAAAGGAATTTGCTGGTTGTGTCAGGGCCAAGGTATAAAGGTAGGTGTGGGCTCAGCAAACTGCACACGTGGACATGACCACGTCTATCTATAAGCACTCTGATCTAAAGCTGCTTCCTTTTTAATGGAAACCATGCACCACCAGGTCAGAGAGAAGGGCAGGCTGGTGTCCTCTCTTCTGTCTTTATCAAGGAAAAAGAGAGAGAAAAATACCTGTACATAGGAAAAAAATATTTCTCCTTTAAGGGCAATGAACGATCTGCCTATTCTTTGCCAAAACCAAATAACTCTTATTTTCATCAGGTTCTTGTGGTATTTATATCTTTGAGCTCTTGGGAAAAAAATAAAAGGCTTTTTGACCCTGTGACTTAAAATCTTTACGTTATTTGTACTCCAAGTACTGCAGAATGGTCTTTTGGATGTTTGTGACACAATAGTGAGAAAATTAAATCAGTTACTGACTCTTTACATTTTGTATCCAATTTGGACACCTAAGTTGACCGTTTCTGGTGTGTGCATCAGTTCATTAATACATGAAAATATGCTATCAAACAGACAATCAAATTTCATGTAAAATAAGCTCCAGTACTAAAACCGTTCCCAGTATTTTATGTGTAACTCTGTGGGTAGATATATTTCTTGCTACTAGAGCAAAACTGATTTGTGTGATGGTTCCCCATCATGAAATCACTTGGAAGGTTGTGAGATAAAATGTCGCTTAGGATAATGTAATTGGCCTTAAGGTACAGGAGTTGAATTATTTTCAGTGATTTATAATCTGGAAATTAAAGACTCACTCATTTTCTAATTTAATTCCATCTTCAATGGAAAAATGTTCACTCTGAACTAAATTGGCGAGTAATGTTGCTAATTCAAATGCAGATGCAATTTCGATTCTGGTAGCAGTTTGCCGTGATTGACGAGTCCCCAATGGATCATAATGATTCTTATCTCCCAATCTCACAAATTCTCTAGCAGTTGTGATAATAACTTCAGCTAAGGAGAAAAGGGAAAAAATAAATTCTCTGCTGCACTGTCAATTCAGGCTTTGCTTTTTTCTGACATGGAATGAGGTTTATTTCAAATCTATTGCATGTTGGAGACAAATACGAAGCCTCATTACCAAATTCTGTGTCATCATGAAGCTGCAGTTTAACTGTTTACTGATGGTCTTCCAACTTGGTTTTAAATCTTCCCAAAAAGTATTTCAGATTTTTTTATTGTTAATGAGATTAAGTAACGTTTAAGGCAATTAATTTTGAGATGTAAGATACTGGGAAGGTATCCAGCAATTTGCTACCATGAGCAATATTTTGTATTTTTTAATTATTGTCCTATTTAAAAAAATATATTAACATATCTGTTATTTTCTCAATTATTATATTGAGTCTTGGTACAAATCACGGTGTTGACTCTGGAATGAAGATGCACATATTTTCTCTTTCCTAGGTCTGCAGCCATGGTTTTAAACATGGAATTTCCCTGTCAATGCTGGGATGGGCCAGCATTGGGCTGGTTGTGAATTTATTTGCATTTCTACAATGAACTCACATTAATGGGATGGTGAGTTTGATGGAACAACTGTGCCCTCCAAACCTGAGACCTTGCAGAGTGAATGATGGAAAGATGATGGAGAAAGTAGCTTTTAAGAGAATAAAGCAGCTAATTTCGTGGCATGATGGGGAACATGAGGAGGGAAGGTTACTTCCTCTCATGAGTGTCAACATTGCTGGGGATGTATTGTTTCAAAATCTGAATTATTTAATGTTCTTATATATAATGTTCTTATATAATCTACTCTTAGAGAAGTGTGTGTTTGCACATCTATCTCTGAAGAAAAATGTCTTTGAGTGGGGAAATCCCTACTCCTTCCCCTCATTTCCCACGGGTTTCCCTCAGTCACGGCAGGCAGAGGGTCGGGGTGGGGGGCCGTCTGAGCAAGGGTGAGGCAATTGGGCTCTGGACAGACCTGACCTGTTCCCACAATGCAAAATGAGCAATTCTTCCCTGGTAGAGTGTCGGAAGTCCAAAGGATTGTGTCTTATGAACTTTCCCCTCTTTGTCCTTGAATTCAGATTGTCCTGAATCCTGCTGATAGGGAGAGTAAAGGAAAAGACAGTGGGAATGCTCACAAGAAGCTCCCAGCAGTGACTGTGCGCAGTGTCGGGGGGACAGAGGTGCAGGTGAGAAGTTAGGTACCCGTGACCCACTGGGTGACCTGGGAGAGCTTCCAAATCAGCCCAGGAGCAACCTCTGCTTCTTCCTGACTGCACCTTGTGTGGGATCAGAGACTCCCCAGCATGGGTGCAGTCTAAAGGCAACAGCTCTGCTCAGGACTGTCCCCACCCTGGAGTCTGTCCCATGTAGATCTGCCATGAGGCTCTGCTTGCTGGGACAAAAACCCCTACACCCCCCTAAGACCCTGGAGGAGCAGCCAAACAGAGAGAAGGGAGTGCTCAGCTGCACGTGCTGATACAACCTACTCAGATTTGCTTATTTATCCCATGGTTTAAAAACTAAAACCAACTAAAATACTATTTAGATGCAATCTTTCTCCTGAAGTACAAGCCAAAAGCTGAGGATATGTAAATAGGACCAAACTCTTCATTTCACTGAATGGAAAGGACCATGAAACTTGATCTGTTGCTCACGAAACCCGATAGAGGGAGAACTGCCTGATCCCTTTGGTTTTGTTTGCAATGGTCAGGCTGAGAGCGAGAACCAAGCAAGGGGGCTCCATCAGATTTGCACCTTTGGGCCAGGTTGTTTCTGTCATTATTAACAGTGTTCAAGATCAGTGGAAGTAGAATATTGCAGAAAGATCAAAGGGTGCCCCTTTGAACACACTTTATTGCCTTTCTCATCTTATCAGTACTTACCATTATTAACCTAAGGATTTCTCTCTGAGTGGGCTCTAGAGGCAGGAGATATCGGGGAGGCAGTGGCAGAGGGAGAACAGGTAAGGTATGGGAGAGATATGATACACTCTTCCCTCTCACGCATGCACGGTCCAGGTGCTCATATAAACACCCTGATAAAAGTCATAGAGCAGAAAGTCCTGTTTGTGTCTGTTTGAGACAGACAAGTGGTGCTGAGCCAGGATCCGCACAACCAGCGGTGCTGCCTGCGACTGAGACCGTAGAAAGGGAGCAGCACAGTTTGATGTTTTCCACCCCACTGTGGGGACAGACAGACAGACACAGTGGAAAATCAGTCAGGATCTCTGCAAGGAGCTTTTGAGGTGTAATGGAAAAATATTTCTTCTTCAATTTAAAGAGGAAAAAGAAAAGCACCTGTCAGTGGATTTAAACACCCAGTGCAGCTGGTTTGGTTGTAATTGTATGCCAGATGTCTTTTTGCCATTTGATGGTTTTAAGGTTTCTAGAACAAGATAAATATGTGTGTTCTCTCTACATTTTATGGAAATCTTTCTGCTTTATTTTTTTTTCAAAAAAAAAATACAACTCCTTAAGTGGCCCTTGAATTATTCCCCTTGATCTATAAACTTGGCAGTGCAGGTAAAACTCTTCTTGCCCAATGTAAGGACTTTCTTTATTCTACTCAAAAAAATGTACGATTTTTTTCTTTTTAAATCATCTTCTTAATAAATGTAATTGCCCAGCAAAGAAGAATTTGATCCTTGTCCTGCTCAGAATGCTGTAAGAGTAGGAGACTCTCAGTGGGAGCAAGTGTAGATCAACCAGCACAAACCACACAGGAGAGCAGACTCTGCCTCTCACCCAGCTGTCGACGCTGTGTGGTGATCTCTAACGGCAGGAAGCCCCTTTACATAATTTGTCAGGGACAGTTTCATTACTGTCTGTTCCCTGGTGTATTTTCTCCTCAGCTCCTGCCAAGACTGGCCTTTCTCCAGAGTAGACAAAATTCAGGACTGCGATGGCCTTCAGGCAGCTCACTGGACACCACCAGCCCCAGCAGCCTGGGGGTTGGAGAAGGGAGGATCTGTAAAGCACCAGGAGCACGTGGCCAGTCGTGCCAGTGCTGGCTGTGGTGCCCCCTCCCACTCCATGGTATCTCTCTATATGCAGATGTCACAGGGATGACCTGCTGGATGGGACCAAGATGGACAGCAGCCCCCTGGGGCGTGGACGTACCTGTTACAGGTCAGCTAACTGCCTACCCCAGCTGCCTTTTCCTTCTCTACCTCCTTCACTGCCATCTCTCCCTCCAAAAGTGGCATTTGCTCCCAAGTAGCCCTTTACAAGGGTGTACTCTGCTGCTGGCAGGACAGCAAGACTGGGATGTCAGAGGGATAAAGGAGCCAGTGGTGCCGAGGCAGAGCCACGTGTGAGTCCCTGAACTCATAACTCTAGGACAAAGGCATGAACGGGTGCTATGGAATAGCCCCACCAGCACGACCTTTGGGGACAAACAAGATGTGAATCCAGTTTAAATCGGACTCATGTGAAACAAAGAATCCAAACAATTTATATTTGAGACCTCTCAACGTGGTATCTCACAGCCACGAGACAGGACTTGCAGAACCTTGTCAGCAAGCAGGAGAGGGCTTTTTTCTGGTGAGCCTCAAGGGTGCAGAAGTGAGCAGTTACACTGAACAGTTGCCCTCAGTAATTCCAACAGCTCAGTGCCTTTAAAATATACTGCTGGGCTCATAATGTCTTGCCAGTGTTTCACATTAACCTTTAGACTATTTGAATTTAACTCTGTAAGTAAGCTAGATGGCTTTCTAAAATGGTAGATAATATAACAAAAAAGGTACAGACAGGAATGAAGATATGTGAGCAAAGCAGTTATTAAAATTAGAATGATTTATGCTGTAATATTCTGGCGTATCCTACGTGTGAAAATCTAAGGGGCTGTTCTCTTTAATTTGCACATGTTAACTGCTGGTTGTGGGGCATTCAGTAAGTAAACTAACCCAGGACAGAAAAGCAAAACCAGGGCAACAGGAAACAAAAGGCTGCTTATTTGATACTCAGAAAACACCATTGGCTCAGGGGTTTGAATTTGTTAACAAAATCAAAGAGTTAAGCTCCTTTGTTCCAGACTCACATGTAAAACATGAATATTAAAGTGTTTAACAATGAACTTATTTCTGGCAGCTTGTCACAGAGCACAAACGTTATGAAGGGATCAGAACCCTACAACTAAAAATAGCTGTGCAGAAATCTACTTAGGTTTCACAATTCTTAGAACCATGGAATGGGTTGGGTTGGAAGGGAACTCAAAGCCCATCCAGTTCCAGCCCCCCCGCCATGGGCAGGGACACCTCCCACTGGATGAGGGGGCTCAAAGCACCCCAACGTGGCCTTGAACACCTCCAGGGATGGGGCAGCCACAGCTTCTCTGGGCAACCTGTGGCAGGGCCTCCCCACCCTCACAGGAAAATATTCTGAATTAATGGTACCTATAGATATGTTTATGGTTTCCTATGTCCTTTGCAAAGTTAAATAATTACTACTTAGTAAGTAGTTAACTGGGAACATCATTACACCCCAACATATTCCACTTTACCCACACAGTTTTAAACCAATTCAGTCATTGCAACAGAAGCAGAACTTAAACTCACTGGGGTGTCCTTGATTCATAAACACGACTCCCACTAACACCCATAGAAGCTGTGCTCTGGAGAGGAGCACCTTGGACTAACGCAGAGCACACTGGAACTTCTCTTCCAAAAAATATGTGCTTGCTTTCCTCCTAATTCCCTGGTGCACATCTCTACCAGCACCAAACACGTGCACCTACCAGAAGTGATATGTGGAAACCACAGTTGGCAGAGCTGCAGCGATGGGAAGGACCACAGGGACAGCTTGAGATGGACTTCACTGGAGAGGAGGTTTGAGGTCAGCTGCTTATTTATACAAGAGATAACAAAAGTAGAAATTGCTACCTCTCAGCAAAGTCAAAGCAGAGAAAATGAAGTATAAAAGTTTTCTCGTTTACTTATTAGCACAATATGTAATTGGATGGAAGAAGCAGGTTTCAAAAATTTGTCTTACTGTAATGACTATAATTTTTTAGAGATTGAAAATGAATATGACTAGAAAATACCATTAAACTACCAACTTGCTTAAAATTTAAAGGGTAATTCACATATAATGCTTTTATTTAATAGCCCAATTTACAAAACGTCTAAAATTAATGCAGATCTTTTCAGGACAAAATCAGCTGTAACTGCACCAACTAATTTTTGCTCATTTGAACTGAATTATTAATAAGAGAGAAATATACCATATGTTCCCAAAAGAGCTGGATACATTTATTTCAAATAAAATTGCTGTGTTTGGTGGAATATAAGAGGTTTAAATGCTTTCAGAGAAATGGGTTACTTATATACTGATTTAATAGAGTATAAATCAGACTGCATAATTAGGGACACAGCTGTTTCCTAACCTAAAGCTGGCAGCTTTTGTTGGTTAAGTTCCTTTATCACCTGCATGGCTTTAATCAGCAATAATTTGTTCTTCTTGTGGAGTAATACAAGTTAATCTATAATTTTGCTGTTTGTACTATGCTGGAAAAGGGTTTTTATGGCAGGTTGAGCTTAAAGCAGGCATACATCCTCTTGACTTGTTCACTTATTTATTTGATTAATTATCGTGTTCCTGATATAAATTAAAAATGAAAGTGAAGGATATTTTGGTAACACAGCCTCTGCCTACGCCTGGTACCAAGATATATTCTTTTAACTTCTTAATGCACTTTCTTATGTTTGGACCACATGGTTACTTGGGCATAAAACTAGGATCATGTTTGGGTTGGAAGGGACCTCAAAGCCCATCCAATTCCACTACTCTGCCACGGGCAGGGACACCTCCCAGTGCATCAGGGTGCTCCAAGCCCCATCCAACTGGGTCTATAAGCTAAAAGTCCAGAGAGCACACTTGGAGATTTCCATTCTGTCTACACCCAAAAGAAGGGATAAAGAGTATTTCTCTTATAGTTATTATAAAATTTAAAAAGTTTCTTGACGAGGTATCATGACTCTGTACACTTTTAGTCTGTGATTGGAATTTACTCTTACCCAACACATCCAATGGCAAAACCTCACTGTACAGCCCTTACACTTTTAAGCCTTTTGAAGCAGCTGGGGATAAATAACAATTTCAGCCCCAAAATGCATGTTGACTCAGTGACCTCCTTGCACGCACAGGTCCCCACGCGTGGGGCTGGGAAGGTGATGGCACATTTTCAGATCTTTCAGAGCTGTCAGGCTGCAAATCCAGGTACAGATTTGGAAGCCCTGAACTTGCACCAGGCTCTGAATCACTAAGGGCACTGTAAAACTTTACCTTAGGCCAATGTGATGCTGTCCCCAAAGGGACAGTCCTGGTTTCTCCCAGCCCTCAGCTGCATCCACTGCATCCGGTCAAAAACCATGGGATGGATCACTGGACCACATCAGGCAGAAAGTGTTGATTGACTGATAACTATAGATATCCTAATTAGGTATCCCAGATCTCCAGTAAGAAGAATCCCTGGAGCGGTAGCAAACTTTTACAAGCGACTGAGGTTTGCATCTGTGGTTTTCAATCATTTCATCCTCTAATCTATGTGAACAAACCAGTTCAATCTGATCAATACATTGTTTTCAAGATGAGAGAGAAGCAGCTCCTGGTTGTGCAGGAAAGCAGGAAAGTTTTGTAAAAGCTTTAATTGTCACTCAGAGCCATTCACACCTCAGGTTGTTCCTTCTACTAAGAAGGTTAAAAGCACAATTCCCAGCAAAGTTAATTCAGAATTTCTCCTTGGCACTGGTATCTTGGGATCAGGGTGGAGACTGCAGAAGGTCTACTTTAGATGAGGTTCATAGAATGTATAAAATACATGTATAAAATATTCATACAGATATTAATATCTAAGGTTATGTAGACATATATATTCTTTCTTACTTAAACGTCAGAGTGCATTCATGTTAAAAATCTTGATAGACAAACTGTAAAATGTAACATTTGTGAAGGGAATTCTTAAATTGTGCTTGGCCACATGAATACGAGTGGCTGCTTTCAGCTACTTGTTGAAAACCAGAAAGAAACAGTATGAATTAAAACAAATTATGTTTGAATATTTTTATTTGCATCCCAGATGATATCAAAGTAATGTAAGCCTATGAAAATACACCTCTGCAAAAGGGGTTCAGTTTCCCAGGGTCTGCAGCAGCGCTGCAGGAGCTCCACTAGCACCAGCTTTGAGTAAGAGGATGTTCAGTAACTGCAAATGTGACTGTATTTTTATTTGGGGTTGGAAGAAGGAGGTGGAATGGGCTGTGAGTAATTTCTGACACCAGGCTTTCATTTTAAATTGTTATATTTTAAGTTCATCTGCTCCTTCCAGGCTTTCTCCTTGGCTTCCGCAGCATGCACACAGATAATCACATCTCTTGCTTTTAAATCCAGAATATCCTTTTAAAACCCCAAAGAGGCAATATGCAACTTAAATTAGAAAATTAGCTTCACTTACAAATTATGCATTAAAGAGACTTTGCATTTTTCTATACATCTTGCTCAGAGGGAACTTCCATGTTCATAGATTCCAGCTGTGCAAGCTATAAAAATTTTATGCCTCAACTTTTGCAGACCGGGGAGGAATTTCTCCACAGTTAGGCTGGTTCCAAGGAGCTGCCATGGGAGGGCAGGGTCTAGCACCTTCTAATCAGTTCTTTGTCTAAAGTGCCAGAGGGGAGAACCTGAAGCTTCTGACCAGCTAATAGAAAAACTCACAAATTGTTCTCCTTCTGGCCAGATAAAAGTTAAATACATCACTCCCAACAACCAGAGAAGTGAGGAAAACAAGAGGGTTGCAGCAAAGTGCTTTTCTTTCCTCTTTTCACAGCTCACATCTCCACCACTTGAAGGTTTACCCAGCTTGTTTACACCTGGTACCCACTGTTTACTACAAATCAGCCCCCCCTTGGGCTGATGCCAACATAGAGACCACAGCAAGCTGTTACCCAACCTCATTTTCCAAGCCCAGAACACAGACACACTGTGTGCAAATACGAGCTTTCCCTTGCATGGTCCATGTGCACCAGCAGGTGCTCCAGAAACATCACTCTCCAATCAAAACTCTATCTGAACTCCTCTAAAAAACCCTCCCCTGACAGAGCTGAGGCCACAGACCTAATCCTTGGCTCTCCATACAGCTGAAATACATTAATTTCAGATAATTTAGCCATTAAGTTGTGCTGCTTTCTTCCTGAATGCTGGCTTGGTCCTACTGTCTTATTTCAAAGGATGCATCAAGATTTCTGATTGGGTTTGTCAGGGCCAAGCGCACCTTGACAGCCTCATGTGATGTTCGTGTATTTCCCCATTAAGAGAAAAAAAATCCTGTTACTTTATAAGTTTGGGTCTCTAGAGATGCTCCCTCTGCTGATGACCAAGGGTCAGAGAAGAGAGAATCTCCAGAACTGACTGATTTTATTTGTAATTATTTTCCCCCACGCTCTCTCCAGTAACACCATTAAAGGTAAAGAAACAATCATTCAGAAAGATTTGGCTTATACTGTTTATCTTATTGGTGTTCAGTCTATGTTATAAGTTTATGTCAATATGTGTAACATAAGATATAGTATTTAAAGATCTGGTGCTTTCTATGCACAAAGAATGTGACGTTTTTCCTTTGTATTCAATACCAACAGCAGATTCATGCAGGGCTGTGGAGGTACAGCCCCATATCCTGAATTTTGAACTGGTAAAAAAATTGCTAGAGACTGGTAAACAGGATATATTTGGCCATTCTTCCAGCGTATTTTGATCTATGTAATAAAGGTCAGCACTCAGTGCTCCATTTGACATTCCCCCCAAATATCTAATTGCCTAATCATTGCGTTATTTCCCGGCCAGTCCCCTGAAAGGGTTGGTAGGGGAGTGTGGCAGAATGAGAGGGCTGTCAGTCTCTGGTTATGGGCCTATAGTTCTAATGCAAGAATTAAATATCTGTCTCTTCTAAAAGTCATTATGTGATTTATTGGAAAATTGGTAGAAACAGCCCTGGGGGGGTTGTGCTCAAAATCTGGTTTAGAGGAGTGGCTGCTAGCTATGGCTTTTGATTTTCTTGTCTCAAAATGAACAGAGCTGCCTGTTTCTATGCAAATTAAATGTTTGAATGTATTTTCTTAAGACAGATTATATTTGTTAATTGTATTTCTTAAGCTAGGGAGTGATTTGTGTTTTGGTCTTTCTTGAGAAAGCAAAATTCCCTGCTTTCACTGCTGATTCACCAGAAGGGCAGGGCTGCCTTTTCTGTTGTTTGATAGCTCAAAAGTGTCTGCAGAAATTGTAGGTCAAGAATTACAGCTGTGGTAAATCATGCCTCACGAAAGAGAAGTCACCTGTGATTTCTTTAGGGTTTTTTTTTCAGTCTGTCTTTAAAATGAGGATAATATTCTGAAGAAAATAAAGCCTCTTTAACATATTTTGGCATAAATGAGAACCATGCCAATATATGCATATTCATGGCATTCAGGTTCTATTGGCATCTAGAATTCAGGCTTAATCAAGCAGAGAGGAGCCTCTGTAAACAACCTTAAGAAAAAATAATGTCTAGTGAGAGTTATTCCAAATTATTATTTAAAAGTATGTATTCAACTGTATTTTCATGATTGCTTCCCATCACGGACCCCGCGGTGCCTCCTCCTGCTGAGACACTGCAGGGAAGTTTGTGTTCTGCAGCTTTCGGCTGGTTTTCGAGGCCCAAGCGCGCTGGGCCCTGCTCTGGGGGCAGAGGCTCAGCCCTCTTCTTTGGGGCTAAACCAGGAGCAGGGGCAGTGAAAGGAATGGGCTGCGCTGCTGCTGCTGCTCCCGGGGCCTCTTTAGTCCCAGCTCCTCTGGTGCAGGGCAGCAATTCTGTCTCCATCTCCTGTAACGCTTCTGTGCTGACCCTTCTGCCTCCGCTTCTGGAATAACCGATGCACTCTCATAATGCCACCGAACAATCAAAGCGATTCCCTTTTGCTGCCGCTCCCAGGCAGGGCCAGGATGCTCTGTGACTTCGTAACCTCCTGCGCCATGGAAGGCTTCTCCTATTTCATGCTTCCCAAGCTGGACCCTCAAAAAATCAATAGCTGCTCCTGCCTTTTTTTCCCCTCTCTCTATTCTGCCCAAGTTTCTGTCAAAACAAAAATGATTGTGGATAGAGAAAAAAAGTCCAAGATATGCATTTTAAAAGCAAACAAGGGGTAAACTTTGCAAAGTTGATAAGAATTTTTTACATGTATTGTCAGCAGCTGGACTCAGGTAACAGCCCCCAAGCTGCAAAGGGCAAGTAACAAGCACATTGGTTGCAGCTGGGTGGATACAATAGATTGAACATCTCCAAAGAGTCCCCATTAGGGTCCATCGGGTCAATAATCCACAAATGAAGAAGGATTTACATGAGAGATGATAACTCCTGGTTTGGAGGCATTACATGGCATCAAGGCAAAATCTGCTTCTAAAGCTATGGTAATACAGGTATTTATGTGAGAGCTCTTGATGCCTGCGAGTATGCCATTCCAGGTTACAACATCACAAATATAAGGCATCGATCAGAACAGGTTATTTACCTGATTCTTCAAAAGATTTCTCTGAGACCCACTATATTTCTGTGACTGCAACTGAAAACACAGAACAAAGCAGTCTGAACACACTGGTAGTGTGAATAAAATGCACCTGTGCCTTAGAAAGAAAAGACGAAAAGGTATTTTCTGTATATATGTTGAAATATGTTGCATTCAGTAGTGGTGTAGAAAAACTTGGAATATTGTGACCTAATTTCAGGTGTAGCCAAGCTGGACTTAATCTGTAACAGGAAGAGGGAGCAGAGATGCTACTCTGCCATCTCCTGCCTTCACTCTTTGCTCAGCATGCCCAGAAACCCATTTCAAATTGGTTAAATTCAGAGTAGCCCTAAAATTCCTCCAATTTCTGCTGTTGAGCAGGACTTCCTGTATGTCATTCTGCTCTTTGAAGGAAATGCCCACTACACATTTGCAGGGAGACAGCAGCATCAACAGAAGCCACCAGGATAAAAATGAGGGGTAACTCCCAGTATTTATCGACCTTTTCCTTTGTGCCAGGACAGTGGTTTTACATGGAGGTAGCAAATACCTGACTCCAGCTCCTCCCCAGAGGTTTATACAGTAAGGAAGTGCCACAAACATAACGCACAACAAGAATATTGTTGCATTTACATGGTAAATTTTCAGTAGACCTAAACATTAAAAATTAATCCCAAGACTTTATTACTCCTTTGTAACTCAGTGCTGCAGTGATCTTTGTGTAGGGGAGGTCTCTGCAGTGCTCATATGTGCTCTTATGCCTCGGCAGAGTGCCATGAATTAAGGATGAAGCGTAAACCTTGCTTTGAATTTCCTGGCTTTTGTTAGTTTGTGTCATAAACTCAACATTATTCAAATCTAGGGTTTTGTATTTAATATTATTAAATGCCTCCTCATCAATGCCAGGTCTGTAATTGGTCACAGTGAATAGGTGATTAGACAGATAAAGTGCAATTGTGATTGCAAAAACTATCGCCAGGTTTGCAGAGGACAATAATTATGCAGCTTATAATGTTTGAAAATATTGCCTAAATCTCTTTCCCACATGTTGTTTGTGATGGAAAACAATTAGACAAAGGATTCTTTTTCTAAGCTGCCTCTGATTCAGATTTGCCTGATGAATGGTCTTTATGCTGAACCCAAAGCATTTGTTCCGAGTAAATTATATGTCATTGCAAATGCAAAAGGTCTGCTTCACAATGTTTATTGGGATAAATTAAATCCTCTAAAGATGATAAACAGAAGGCCTCAATGATTATTCACTTCTGTATAGTTTAAACTGAAAAGGATGTTGCAGTTAGAAGGATGGAGATGAGGCAAACAACACTCCCTGCATTGTGTTGACAACATAAGAGCTACAATAGGGAAATTTAATTTGATACTGATCTACATGAGGCATAACACAGCAACACAGCTTCAAATGCTACTTTTCTAATGGCACCTTTTGAATTGCAAATTTCCACCAGAACCACCTGATTCATTACTTGAACACATTCCCAATCAAGTCAAGGAGTTGTCTCTCTTTGGCTTCAATATGGGCAGGAACAACCTCTACTTCCTTAAGATTTCAGGAGGCAGATACAAAACCCGATGGGTACTTTCCTTGTGAGAGGATGGAGCCCGCAGGGTGCATGGCATGCAAGCAGTCTGTCTGGTTCTCCACAAAATAGATGCTTCTGGGCTTTGTTGCAGAGAGCCAAGTTTCTCCTCGCAGTGAAAGGTCAGGTCCTAGAATAGTCTTCAGCCCTTTTGTAAGCGCTTTCCTTGTGCTTGCAAAGGGTACTTTGAGAAGTTGGCAGTGATCTGAAAATGTTTTGCCACTTCTGTGGGCCATCCAAAACCCTCTAAAAGAAATGTCAATCTCCTATTTAATGTTGTCAGGCTCCCAGTGGAAAATTGCTCTGGAGATGGCAGAGTCCTTCGTCCTTCAAAGCAGAAGAGTCTTTGGCTGATGCCTCTTTTGCTGCATCTCCAGTGCACGAAGCCACACACTGAAAATCTCTGATGATTCCTCTCTTCATGTGAGAATGCTGTGATTCAGCCACTTCACAGTGGGCCATCTTTGAAATTACATTCTCCTTGAGCCTACAATGAACACATGGGAACTCTAAAGGTTATCAGTTAATTAGTTTATGAGCTAAGTTAACATAAAATTGGATCTTAAATAATTTCTATATATATGTTGTCAGAATTTTACAGTCACTCCAATGGCTCCTTCTTGTAACTGCTGTGATTTTTCTGACTTTCCATATGGTTAAAACTCACCGGAATCTTGTGCACAGATGATTAAAAAATGTCCTATGGAAAAACATTATCTGTTACTCCATTCCATAGCTGTTACTTCATTCCATTGTTGTCTATTAGGCTGATTCTAAAATCTCTAAAACATCTTTCTTTCATTTTTAATCCCGGTTCTGATGTTTGCACTGCTTGACTCATTGCAATCTCTGGAAAGGGTTTCCCTGTCCACTTACTGCTCATCAGTTTTTTGCAGTCACAAGCACACCTTCAACTCACATTCATGTGAGCACACCTGGACAACAGCTGTATTCATGGGATTCATGTCTGACCTCCAACACGTTTGTGTCTAAACATGTATAACAGATACATAAAAGTCTGCAGGAGTGCAGTTAGTTGAAGGCGACCTCCAATTTCCTCTTTGCTTGAACAACCTCATCCTCAATAAACCCCAAATCTTGTGTCCGTGGAAGGGACAAGCAGGAAGTCTGGAGAGTCTGTGTTCCTGCTGTTCACCAGGAACAGGTCAAAGGGAATGTGCAGCAGAGCAGGTTTGAGGAAGGTACAGAGATCCGTGGTCTCACACAAACATGAGCAGGGCTGGTCTGGTCTTGTACACTTAATTACTCGGGGTAAGACCAGTAAAATGAAGATAAGCACATTATGTATTCCCCTCTGAGGATGGCACAGATAATACACACAAGATACTCTCTCTTAGTGTTTGTAGTAGTTTGTAAATGGAAAAATACCTTCCTGAACTCAAGGTTTTTCTCTATTTAGCAGATGACCAAAGGGAGCAGTTATGAACTAAACAAGCAGATTTCTCCTTGCAAAATGAGTCACTAAAATCCTTTCTGTGTGAACAAGCCTTTATTAATGGCCTTTTTGGATTTTCCTAGTGAGCCTGTCAATAATATGCAGGCATTGTTAGAAATGTAAATGCAAAACGATAAGGAAAATTTCAGGCAAATTTGTATTTAATTTCAGAGAAAGCTGCTGGTGTGTAATGGCTCTGTTTGCATGGCTATCTGATGGCAAGGCTCGGGCAGGGTCACAGCAGATAACACCCAACAGGATCATTGAATGGAAAACAAATATTTATTGTCTCTTTGTCTCTTTGGGACTAATTTGCATTAAAACTGCAGCATTTCCAGAGACTGTTAGTGAAGAAAACCCTCATTTATTCATTTAATATTAGGAAAGCCCTTTGAGATTAAGGGTGTATAAAAACTGATTCTACTTTATGTTCTTGTTGTTCCACAAAGAACACTAAGCTGAGACAAACAGCACAGGTACTCAGTTTGCATTTTATTGCATCTCTGTATTTTTGTAACTGTGTTATAGAACCCATTGTTACACTTAGTTACTTTCCTGAATTCCAACTCCTCTACAAAGCTATTTGTCACTTATTTTAACCCTGAGCATGCAAAACTCCTCACAGCCTTAAAATTAAGCAAGGGCTGACACAAAGAGCCATTTCAGGTGTTCAGTCAGCCCTGCCCAGCCACTTGAAACCCTTTTGCATTGTCTCTGGTACCATCCTTGCACCTTGGCTCTGGCAAAACCTTTTGTGGTCATCCCTAATGTCATAAGATTCCTTTTAGAAATGAAAAAAAAATGTGGGTGGAGACATTTTGCAGAATAAATTATTATTGTTTGCTCAAGTCTGGGAAACTCCTGTTTAATTTTTGCAAGGGCAGAGCAGGCAGGAACTTCCCAAGCACCAGGGCTGCTCTCTGCAGGGACCAGCTGAGCTCCCACCTGCACAGCTTGGGCAGCGCCCACGACGATTGCCATGTCCATGCTTTGCTGAGGGTGCTGGAAAGCAGGGTAATAATTCCAGGACACTTTGCATGCCTTACTCTTTCTGTCATTGCTGTGTTTGACATGCAATAAAACTATAAAATGTGATCAGCACTCTGAGGTTCTCTGCTCTTCTATTGTCTGCTCGGTGTGAACAAGCACGGTGTGTCAGCCAATTGTTTTTAAAGCCTTAATCTAAAAGCTGTACAAGCATTTGTTTCTTTTAAACAAAAGCTGACTTATTTTTAAGCGGGCCGAGTTAAAACGGAGCTGGGATTCACGTTACACAGTAGGCAGGAGCTCCTAATGGGGCTTTATATGGAATAGCATTTCACATCAAAATAATTGCATCTCTGTGCTGATTAATGATTAACCTGACTCTTTAATATTCCTTTCTGAATGCCAGCTTCAGTCTTCAGACAGATTGCAGTTGAAGTCAATAGGGAAAATCATGTATGTGTCAAAACATGGAAGTTATCTTTGTAATTAACCTTGAGAAGTATCACTGATTACTGGCAGTAAGTAACATCTAATGGTTTTAGAGGAAGGACTGCTTCAAAAACAATTTTCAAGGCATATTTGACAATAAATTAGACGAAGCTACAAAAATATGTCATTGATGGGATTTGGTAAAGCTAGCTCAGAATGAATTTGCGATGCAGTTCTGCAGTTCTTCCTTACTGCTGTGTTGAAGAAGGAAAACCCACCACATTGCCTTGTTTTCTAGTAAAAATTAGCATCTGCCTATGATGTAGAAATTAGTAGGAGCAGAGAGGCTTGTGAGTGGAATGCTGGTGCTCTAACAAGATAATTTTAATCAGTGACTGCTACTGTGCTGCACGGTTCACTTGAGCTCCTTTGGAACTCAGGTGGATCTGAAAATGTGACCATACGCTTATAATCTGACAGGGAAAAATGTATACGTGTGTTTTCTGTGGGTGTGGGGCATATGGAAACGGAATTCCAAACAGATTTTCATTACACTTTTCAGTTTGAAAGGGCTGTGCAAGCCTTGATAATTTTAGCTGCTTAGCAAGAGCAGTTCTTAAAGCTGTTGATGTTACTTCTCCAGTAGATAAAATACCAGTAATTTAAGGGTTTTGAATGAGTGTTTGGAAACTCCAAGATGGCTTCTGTGGGGGGTTCTGCGTTTGGATCCTCCACACTATTGAGGACTTGTATGTTCAAACTTCAGCAATTGGAATTCCCTTGCTTTCAAATTTTTCTGTATATATTTAGATGATGAACCATTTTTTAGCAAAGGGAACTCTGCTGCCACTCCATTTGAGGCATTCCAAGGTTAAATTAGTGCCTGGCCTACTTTATATTGCCTTTATCACACTTTGTCCCATTGTTTCCCAAGACTATGATAACACCTGCGGGGCCTGGTCGGCCCTAGAGAGTTCCAGAAGACTCAAATATCAGGCACCTGAAATTTTCTTTGTAAGCTGAGTGCATTTCAGACCTCTGGGGTGTGGCTGATGTTCTTTTTTTGGTGCTGCATGCACCAAGGAACTATAGAGAGACTGAGAATATGGCCTGCAATCTGCCTTGGTTGGTGTTAACTTAGTGTCTTGGCACAGGAAAAACCTATGGGAGATCAGTAAGAAAAAAAAATCATATGGGAGTCGTGCTATCGAATTTCTGTGTAAAAAATAATTAAATAAAGGCTGTTGTGCTGAAATAAGAGTTGATGTAAAATCGTGCTATTCTCATGCTTGAAGACCAGCAAAGCACAGGATACAAGGCCTGAGCCTATGGTCCTAACTCAGGCAGAACCTCAAATATAGGAAGGTTTTGCTCAAGCAAAGGTTGTGGAGTTTACCAGTCTGTGGTCAACTTGCAGGAGCCTGACTGCAGTCATACTCGGCTCTTCCTATTTTATTAAGATGTGACCCTGCTCCTGCTGCAAGCTCATCCCTTCTGCTGTGATTTGCAGCAATTAATTGGTCTCCTCTAAGCTGATTCGCAAATCCATAGACTACCGTAATTACCTGAATGTAAAATATTTAGGCAATATCTATCATGCTCTTGGATGTCTCAGGTCATTGAGAGAAATCCAATGAAACTGGAAACTCACTGGAGGGATTGGATACCAGGTACCTTTCCTCCCCCCTCCCCATTCTCTTGGCTCTCAGCATTTGTCTCTAGGGCATGGCCAGATAGTGGGCATGAGTCATAAAGACATTTATCATGTAATTACAGCTTTAAGAACAGTTTCTCTTGATGCGAGATGATTACTGTGTATTTCACGCCTTTCAGGTTCCCAGCTGGGATTCAGAGATTTAAGGACATGGGGTATATTCTTTTTGAATTTATGAGATAGCCATTAACTTAATTAATTGGACCATAAGAGTTCGGTCAGTGACCAAATAAGAACCCTGTGAAACAGAGAGAACCAGATGTTTCATGAAGTTCTGATATTTTTGACACGTATAACTTGGACAAGCAGAGGCCTTTGTTTCCTCTTCAAGGAACAGAATATTGCTGTGGAGTGGGAAAAATGACACATCAAAGTGATCCATTGTGAAATCTGATATTAGAATAAGAATAGTGTTAAAATGAGACTATTTTAAGCCTGACTTAAAATGTATTGTTCTAATGTGTTAGCAATAGCTCAGTGCCATTTCTGTAGGGCTACATCAATACTTGCGTTTTAAAATCCGGGCTCAGACATTGTAACTGTGACTCCTTGAATTAATTTCAAGATTTTATATTGTGCTTTTATTTGATTTTTGCGTTTTCAAGATGAGATCTGATTTGAATCACTGTGAGAGAGGCCCTGTCACCAAGGTGATCACACAAACACATTTCCAGTGTTCTCAACAGTCACTAAATTTGTATGAGCTTTAAAGAAAACAGATTTCCATTGAACTCCTATTTCTTCTGATATCAGGGTCAGGTTTTTTTTGACCATCCTCACAGCTGTTTAAATTAGTATATAATGTTTTTAAAGGCTTCATTAAAGCAATTTATGATTTTAGTGAAATAGATTTAAATGTTCTTTCCATTATCTCCTACCACTGGATGTAGCAGGCAATCCAGCACAGCAGCTGTGGCCAAATTACAGCTGGACAAAACATTTTATGCCCAGCCACTTCTAAGAAAACCGGTTTATCATGATTTTCTCTTAAAGAATTCAGCCTGGCTCCTGCCCAATTTTCAAAATTTAGCACGAGAAAAGTTAAAAGCATAAAGTTTAGGTTAAGCATACAGCAAGGTGAAATTGCACACTCAGCAGCAGAAGCATTCCTCATGGGGAAGATTGATGTCCTGTTCTTGCAGGCACTGGCATCCTTGCATGGGTGCAGCCAGACTGGTGGGAAGCTGGTGTGATGGATCACAAGAGAAGTCCGTGGTGCTGGGTGGCAGAGTTCCTTAAAGTCAATAGACTTGTATGAAAGCCACCAAGATGCCTTCCTGTAACACCTCCAGCCTTATGGTCACAGCCACAAATGTCACTGCTTTCGAATATCCAATTGTGATGTTCTGATCCAGCAGGACATTTTCACTCTGTTTCCTTTGGGGAAAGTACTTGCTTCGTGGAAGTTCTTGTGGAAGCATTAAAGTGAAGCGAGTTATCAAAACTAAAACCAGCAGCTCTACTGGTTTCTTCTGTTGAGAGAAAGCTAAAAGTGCAAATCCAGCAGTGGCTGAGGATTGTGAAGGGTGAGCACGCAGACCGGTGCAATTCACACCGTGAGGAAGACAAAGGCAAACGTGTCACAACAGCAAAGAAATTATATCTGGTTTGATCTGAGGACACAGCCCTGGCCCTGGCTGCCCCGAGATAACTGCACGTTGCCAGCCAAGCTGTTCTCATGCTTAATTTACAGCCCACAGGTTCATGTGCTGTCTAATGAAAAATCTTGATAGGAATTTGCAGGAGAAAGTAGAATAGTTAACAGATTATTCACATTTTTGCAGGGGAAAGGAGAGTTCTTTTGGCCCACAAAACTGGCCTAATGGTGACCTGCACCGGTGGCTGTCATCGGGTGTTTTAAGATCATCCTGCCCCTTTTGAATTGTGGCCTTACGCTTGAATTAACTCCAGTCCTCAGCTTTTGCAGAATTCAATGTCACATTTGCAGTCCAGCAGCAGTGGCGATGGTTTGAGCAGCTCCTGGGGAAGGAAACAGCCCAACCTTGATTCCGAGCATCGCTTGGCATGTGCAGTCACTTTGGATACATCTTATGTTTCGGAAAAGTGGCAGAAATTGCCTCCAGGCTGCTCATGTCCATACTTAGAAACTGGTTTTGCCCCATATTTTGAGGTTTTGGTAGTTGAAATGGCCATTTGTGATGCAAGGTGGCTTTTTGTGTCTGCCAGCAATCACTTAAGGACAACAGTCAGACCCCTTACCCCACCTGCTGGCATCACCCACCTTCCCTGAGGTCCTTTCTCTCTGGGTCTGCCACGACCAAACCGATTCATTTATTTCCACTTCTTTCAGACAGAGCTCCTTTCTCTTCATGAGTCTCGTCCCCACTCCAGAGGCAGAAGTGCTTTGCCCAGCACCACAGGCTGTGTTTTTCTTGAAAACACCAGAAGTTTCTCCCAATCCATGTTCATAAGTTTCCATGGAAAGGATTTCACTTTCTCCCCTCAGGCTTTCTCAAGTGTCCCAAAATCATCATTATGTCCTGAACTCCAATGTCTTACCCGTCTTCCAGGTTCTTTGGAGCAGCCTGTTTGGGAGAAAACTATCAGTGTTTCTGTATTTATAGGCCCATGTGATTGAATTCACCTCCCCCTCTAAGATGTACCTGCTAATCATGTAATCTTTTTAAATAATGAAGTAAAATATATTAAAAAAACTATTGTAAATTTAGTTTGACACAGGCCTAAGAGAGATTAGGATTTTACTATACTAATAAATATTATTGTTTGCCCTTTCCTGTGCAGCGTGCTTGCCTGCTAGGTGAATTTATCTCCGTGCATCTTTGTGCTTTAAAATGGCAATAAAAGATCTTGAAGTCTCTGTGAGTTAAGAGTATGTCTAACTAAGAACAATATTCTTGCAAACCAATTTCCATGCTCTTTTAGAAGCTGATATAGAAACATTCTCTATAGTTAATATTTAATACCAATATAGTCATGAAAAATTCAGCTGCTAATAAATGGGATTTATTTATTTTCTACCATTTAAATTGCCCCTACTGTCATCTTAAAACTGTTGATGGATAGAAGATCTTAGTGGAAATAAATATTCATTTATTAAGGGTTGGTTTGTTTTTATATAAGATATTTCGCTCCAGAGGTGTTCTCTAGCTTGCACTGCAGCAGGAGCATCGTGGATACGTCAGTCCCCAGCTCCTGGACAGAAACCAACACAGCAAGGTAAGGGTCATTGGTACAGTAGAGGTGGTAATAGCGACTATTGCTTAGAATCATGGAATGATTTGGGTTGGAAGGGACCTCAAATTCCATCCAGTGCCACCCCCTGCCATGGGCAGGGACACCTCCCACTGGATCAGAGGGCTCAAGACCCCATCCAACCTGGCCTTGAGCACCTCCAGGGATGGGACAGCCACAACTTCTCTGGGCAACCTGGGCCGGGGCCTCCCCACCCTCACAGGAAAACATTTCTCCCTAAGATTTCATCTCCATCTCCCCTCTTTCAGCTGAAAACCCCGCACTGCCTGATCAAGAGCCCCTCCCCAACTCTCCTGGAGCCCCTTTCAGTCCTGGGAGGCTGCTCTAACCTCTCCCTGGAGCCTTCTCTTCCCCAGGCTAAGAGGCAAACCCATACCCATGAACCCCTCAGTGGTGTAGGACAGATTCTGGCCCTTACTCATCCTTTCCTATCTCCTGGCACAGCACGGGATAGATGTGAGCACCTGACCCCTGCTTGTTTTCTTCCTTGTACGCCTGATTCAGAGATGCACATTTGTGTTTCGTTCTGCTGATTAAAACAGAAGAAATCCCCCACCATGGTCTGAGTTTCCTGGGCTGTGGTCTTTCAAGGGCAATTACAGTGCCTACTTAGAAGAGAGGTGTTATCACTCCTACACGATCTCTGTAGCACCAAAATTCACACTTGCCCTTTGAAAGCTTGTATTGCTTCTGTGTGTAATGCCCAGGCAGGTACCACGCTGGCATTTCTTCACTTCTTCCCTCTAGGTTTTAAAAGAAAATCTCTGTGTAATGGTCATACTTTTTTCTTTTTTTTTTTCCAATATATAAAAATAACAGAGAGAAAGAGGCATTAAAAGCAATTTTTCATTTCGCACGCCGGTGTGGCACACCCTGATGTCAGGCTTGCTGTGGTGATGTGACTCACACCGCTTCAGCACGGGATGTTAGCGCTGCATTTAGTCTTGCCGGGACTGTAACGAAGGACGCCAATTACTCAGGTGGTTCGAGCTAAAAGCTGCAGGAGAGGCATTAGAATACAGGGGACATGTGGGGCATGGGGGAATGCAATTCCAGAGTGGATGGAAAATGTGTGAGTGGATGAACACTCAGTGAGGTAATTACAGCTGGGGTTTAGTCCTGAATTTTCTTCAGCCTGGCTCTAGGGAGAGCCTAATGGACATACCCCAGTTTTTAATGGTAACATTTGGGCAGTAAGTATGGCTATTAGGTGAGCAAATGTAGCATTTTATCCTGGAGGAATGGCTATCACCTCCAGTATTGAAAGTAAAGAAGAATCGATTCAGCTGTGTGAGCTGTGGAACTTTTTGGTGGGAAACCCTAGAGTGGTCTCTCCCTATAGGGAGGGGAAGAGCGTGGTGTCTGAGCGTGGCACATGCTCGGCACAAGGGGCAGGGTCAGAAAGAGCTATATCCATCGATTCCAGCTGCACCAGTGGAGTAATTTCAGACTCACAACATCAGGAAAAGAGAATCTATAATTTATGCAAAACCAGGTAATTCAGATCAAGAGAGATACCAAGTCCAATGAAAAGTGAATGTCATTTTCATCACCAGGTGAAAGGTATGATTCACACCAAGCTGGTTCTTCAGATCAATAATAGGGATTTTAATATTCATAGTGGTGGGTGTCTCTCTGGGTGGAGTGAATACTCTACTTTCTGAGAAAAACATCTTCCGTTAATGCACAACAATGGGCAGATTCAGGTGGCTTTGGTCAAATGGGAGGCAGGGGCAGAGTCAATAAACAGCTGGAGTAAAAACAACGTTGTTTTTTATCCCAAGGCACTCCTGGAGAATGTAAACGAGCAACCTTTAGTCTCCTCTGTAGAGGGAAAATTCAGATACTATTCTCTAAACCAACATCTTCCACCTTTTACAGACATCTTCCAGTGCACCTGTACTGGGGACAACGTCTTCACTAACCATAACGTTAGAGCTGTTCCCTCCTGCATGTCCCACTTAAACAGGCACTGAACGGTGCAGCCAGGGAGGTGCTCACGGGTCTGCTGAGAACGATCTCCAAGAAAACTTGGGACTGGGGTTCATATCCAATTAGGCAGAGGGAGAAGTTTCATCTTGGTGTCCCAGACCTTAAATACTTGCCCAAAGGAGATCATTATGCAGTGCATCTTTATTGAAAAAACATTTTTTTTTTCCTAAAAAAAGAAGCAGCTTTTTCACGGAGGTCTGCCAAGATCATCGTGGCTCAAGTAAACTGCTTCACTTTACAGAAAACTGGAATATTTCTTGTTTTATCTGTATTTTTATTTAGAAAATAAATAAGAGTGGAATGGAGAGAACAATGCTTGCTCTGTCTCTTCCCAGTTCTAGTTCTGTGAATCAACCCACCCACGCCTGCTATTGGCACTGCATTAATTGCCTGCAAAGACTTTATGGCCAACTTGGACCCCAAATGGCAATTACTGCTGCATGCTTGAGGCTAACAAGAGGAACAAACCGAAGAGTAATGGGCAGCCCTTTGGCCCTCCTCTCTGGTGCATGGGATGAAACCTGAGCTTGTCTTCTTCCAGGCTCCAGCTGGGACTGAAGTGGGGTGGGAGCAGGAGGAACCTCGCTTTGACATGGCCAGAGGCTGGAACTTCAAGCTGTGATGCAAGGGATGCTGCTCTCATGAGAAATGGTGCCCAATCCGCAGTCTAAAAGGCTGGATCATCCAGACAGGGCCATCCAGATGTGCCTACCAGGAATGACCTCTGGGTTTTAATGTGATTTTTTTCAGCAAGGAGTTCTGCTGCAGTGATGTGAACACACAAGCATCACATCAACACACTTCTAGGGGTATTTCTCTTGTTATTTACTGTGATTCCTTGTATTTCTATTCCCAGGCACTTTGATCCCTCAACCAATCACAATGTGAATGGCCTTAAAGTGAACCGAGGTGCTGTATGTAATAGCCTGGTGACTTCTTGGATCAGACTGATAGAGCTGGTGATGAATAGGGTAAGTATAGTTAACAGCCATTCTTAAACAACTTTGAGTGTCATTAATTTTGTTATAGGACAGATTAATCTGAAATGTCAGGACTTGCTGTACTAGACCTAAAATTGTATTTTCAAACCAATTTTAACAGATTGTATTTCACTCTTGACACAAAATTCATTTACTCGCCTTAGATTGCAGCTTTTATTTTAATTGTATCAAATTAAATCAGGGCATTTGACCCATAGAAAACTAAGTTGAGGTTACAGGAAGACAGTTGTGCTAAATTTATTTGTTCTTTCTTTTTTTAATATATGTTTCTTCTTAAAACAAGCTCGAATGCACGGACACCACTGCAGGTTAAGAAGAGATTTTAACTGCCCTATGTCTAGGTATGTAAATCTTGTAAATCATATGTAAATCATGCTAAGGCATAGGACAATAGCTATTCTGTTGGCTGCTGTATTTACATCAACTGAAAAGGTGTTTCTCTTTTACAAACTTGGTGTTTATTTTGATTAGAGTCACAAATTATGTTCCAAAGTCAGTTTATTTGAGTCCATTTGAAACACCCAATTAAAGAGCAGCCTGAATGGTTAATGGTGACAAAAATGGATAAGAGAATTCAGACTGCACGAAGGCAGCAAACATAAAGGTCAGCTCTCCTGAAACCTTTGAAATGCAGACACAGGAGGAGTTACGGGGCTTGTGAAAAGGAATAACTTTCCCTACCCAGCAAGTCATCCATTGCCGATAATAAATAGTTAAATCAATGATCTGTTCATGGGCAAACTGTGCAGCAAAATGTGTTTGGCCAGAAACATTTCTTGAATAATTTTGAATTATGAATAAATTCGTAAAAGTACCAGTCAGTTCACAGATAATTCATGAACTGGAATAAGGGCAAAATTTGTCGAATAAATTATTCACCACAAATAGTTCCTAAGCTCTCCAAAGTACTATCACACTTCATTTATCTCTTGCCTTAGGGGTAGATAAAAATACTCAGGAAAAATTATAACTAACCTGAATTTTTCCCTAAAAAATTCACACTGGACCATCTCCTTTCACGGGATTTTTAAAGGTAACGATCTTGTTCAGCTGCAGCTTTTATTCCTCCTGCATAGAAACCTGATTTTACATCAGAGGCCTCTGATTTTTATCTCAAAATCAGGGTTCACATGGTTAAGAAAGAGCAGATATAATTCCAGGTCCCCAGGTTTTGCAACAGTACCTGCCAAGAGACTTGGTTTGCTGCAAGGTGTTCAGAACAAAATGAGAAATTATGGATTTTTTGGTGACTGCTCAAAATTCTGATTTTCTTCTGGCTCCAGAGGGAGCTGTGGCTGTCTAAAGCCTCAAATCCTCAGCTTTTTAATGTGTTTACATTGCTGCACATGGCTGTGAACACCTTTGGAGGCTGAGCGGAGGGGTGTACATGGAGGGAAGCCAAGGAATCGTAGGGGCTTCTACAAAGTTTCTGTGCCAAGTCGGTGAGTGTCCTATGGATTTTCAAAATTTGTATTCAAAAAAGGAAGCAAAAAAAGACAGAGGAAATGTCATGAGAGGGACATCTAACCAGAGCAGAAAAAGAGCCTGAGGGAGATAAGTAGAAATGGCTTTTGTATTCCATATTGAGCCAAATCAACAATGTTTTTGTCTGCTATTAAATCTGAAAGAGAAAAAAAATTGTAAGAGGATTCTTTTCTGGACAAGAAGGAATAGGGTATTTTTCCAGACGTAGGCAGATGTGGCAGACCCGAGGCCTTTGGCAGCCCTGTGTTGGTATTTCAAAAATGCACAGGAATATAAAGCACGTGGGACACTGCCCTGGCCGTTCTCCGTGAATCCTGGCAGCAAGGCCTGGCTCGCTGCTCAGCGACGGCTCTGTAAGGCTGGAGCAGAGAGGACCAGTCTGAGCTTGTGCTCCTCTGACTCCTTTACACCAACCAACCTTGACTCCCCACGTCAGAGCAGGGAAAGGAGGCAGTGAAGGCCAGAGAGCGAGCAAAATGAGTCTGAGCAGTGCTTTTGGGACAGGTTCCAAAGGAACCTACACCAAAAAGAAGGCAAAACACCACGTAAATCAGAGCTTGCACGTGGGATGGGTTATACTGGGCTTTCCTCTTAGACCCTCGTGAAGGGAGGATCCAGGCCAGTCTATGGCGATACAGAAAACACAGTCTTATGCACTGAGGTCACATTAAATTATACCAAACCCAATGTACCAACTTTGGAAATACCACCACAGCAATGGTCCTTGACAAACCCCGACGGCACTCTCCTGGGGAAGAGGTCAGTCGGCGTTTAACCGTGTGCCTGGCTCTCCCTGCTTCATCAAACAGAAAATAAGTTATACAGGTCAAACATTGCAGATCTAATCTCACTGTGAACTGAAAATATAGTAGTTCTCCTGCCACCGGAGTAAAGTGGAGCCTGCGCTGACCCCACCATGAACTGGAGGGGATGGGAGACCATCAGCAGGTGCAGTCTGGGAGGACTCAATGTCGCATTCAAGTTTATTCTTTGTATGGTTCTGAGAATGGCAGGATTGTGTTTTGAATCCAATACCCCAGGGCTTTCACTCGCTTTCTCACAATTACCTGTACAAGAAGGAGAAGGGAAAAAAGAGAATTCTTCTGTGGCACAGCAGAAACGGTCAAGGGCAGTTCAGATTAAAGACTGTGATTGGCACAGGCTGTGGAGAGGCCAAGCCAACAAAATAAAAAATAGAACCATCCTGTTTAATAGAAACAAATTGCTCTCCACTTCTCACTGACACAGATAGTGGGGCCATTTGTACCTGCTGCCCTTTGTTGGGAACAACAGCAAGGAAATGTACTCGTCTTGAGCGGGATAAAATTCTTTTTGTTGTCTCTGGCTATCTCAGTCTGTGGAACAAGCACAGCAGTTAAGTAGTTGAACTTCCTCGTACATTTGTTTGATTAAAGGTCTGTAACACTGGCTCAGGTAGAAACAGCTCAGCTGCAAGGTACAGAAATGAATGAAGGGCTTGTTAGAGAGCAGCCAGCGAGACATGGCCAGGCTGGCTCCTGGATCAGCTCTGAATAGGATCTTGTTGTTTTGCTTGTTCACTTTAGGGTGGAAGCACACAACTGTACATTTTAAATTACATGCAATGAGATCCGGGCTGGTTTGCATGTGGGTATTGGGAAAACTGCTAAAAACGAAGGCAAGACCTTCTGCAACTCAACCCATGAAAACAAATATCCTTCAGATGTCCCTGAGTGCTCCAGTTAACATTGGCATTTCTAAAGGTCAGAGTGGAGTGTGTTAGAGCATATTTATGGACTGACCAAAGAGAAGGTTTTAATTTTGATCATAAATGGGCTGGAGGAAATCCAACCAACTGCCTTGCTGATAAAGGAAAAAAAATGTGGCATTTATTTGTGTCCTTTCTAATCATTTATTTGTGTCCTTTCTAATCTTGTATGGACAGATCTCTCACAGTAGAATCTTGATCCCAACTTCAGCAATGCCAGCGTCCCGGGGTCAGGAATAGCTGCTCCAGCTACCTCGCCCTCCATCAGCTTCCGTCAGGTAAAGCCCATGTTTGGTCTGAACACACCTATTTGGTTGAGCAGGTGCTATAGTGAGTGCCTACACGAGTGATGCACACACACCATACACATACGTGTGTGAATCACTTTACTGATGCTCCGGCTTCTTCCCTCAGTTTCTCTGTGCAAATTGTCTAAGGGAGATAAACGTTGACATTTGTGCACGTGCAGCTTTTTATGGACAGGAGATCAAACTCACTGCTGATAAAAAGCTGCACAAATGTGCGAGAACTGTCTTGAAAAAGGTATTGAAATGCTTCTGCTCCTAACACTTGGTATCATGGCAAGCAGTGCCATAGCTGCAACTGTTCTGGTTCCTTTTTTTTAAGGGAGTCTGACCAGAACTCAAGGAAGTTCTCTGGTTCCTTTTACTAAACACTAGACAAAATGAACTTGGGAAATGGCTTTAAAATGTGTTTGTCCTGGGAAAGAAATGTGAATTTTAATCCTGAAGCCTCCATGTGCTGAAGTTATGAGTGTGTAATCGTTCCCTGGGCTTTCAGGATGGAGAATATGTTTATCCACGAGCACTGGCACATGTTTGTGAGGCATCATCTCTAGACAACACCAAACGGTCATAGCCCCATCGAGCTCATCATGACCTGGGAATTCTGTCACAGCCTTGCCCCAGAGCAAGTGGGGAGAAAGATGAAGGTAGCCAGTGGCTTCAGCCCAAGCCAGAGAGAACGAACTGCCCTGAAAGGGGACTATCCCATGGCTAGGAAGCTATTGAAGGGAATGGGTAGTAAGTAAGAAATGGTCAGTCAAATGTCCAATGTCACAATTTATGGGCAAAACAAGTCCTGATAGTGAGTGGAATACAAATGTAGGTTTAAAAAGTGATTTCTTTCAAGGTAGTCTGTGTGATTTTAGGAGGAAAAATGAATATATAATGTGCAGCTTTGAAATTTTGAAAACTAACAATTTACTTTGTGAAAGTCATATTACTAAATCAGCTCCATATGCCTAAAGGAAGTAGAACAGAGGTTCATTCAAATGTCTTTCACCATTTAAGATTCACCTAAAAAGCTTTTTGTTAAGATTTACAAATTTAGTTGTTATTTTTGGTTTTGAAGCAGAGGGAAGGTTTCATTATACATTTTAACAATTTTTTTTTGACTTGTCAATAAAAAAATGGAAGAATTGCTATTTTCTCCTTTTCTATATTTCTATGAACTATAGGGACATAAAAACCAGACTCTGAGCTTCATCATAAGTAATATTTTCTGGACAATACCTGAATTCCTGGCCTGCTGGAACAGGGATGTGTTAGAAACCATCACCACCAATGGGGGCAGGGAGCCTTTGGGGTCCTTCTAGCATAATGTAGTAAAAAAAGCATAGGGTTAGGATTAGCCCTCCTGATTTCTGGTGTTCCAGGAAATGTGACCTGGAAAGGCCCAGGATTGTGTTAATCAGAGCAGCCTGATACTCTGTGAGATAAATGCAAACGTTCCTTCCGTTCCTTCAGCTACACACAGAGTCTTTATGGCCTTTGGTCTCGGCTGGAAATGTCATCTGAAGTGTTCACTCTGGCAATTCTTTTTTCTCAGGAGCATTTCCTTCCCTTTAGTCAACACCCATTTCTGCACTGTAATTGTTGGATTGAGGGAAGACTTTCCCTCAGGTTATGCCTCACATGCAAACCATCAACACATACTCCAGGGAAAGAGGGATGTTTGGTTACTTCTAGCACCTACAGCAAGACTGTGTCACGAGGGAAGTTTTGGAGAATATAGAGGAATGCCTAAAAAATAAAAAAGTGATGGCATCTCAAACCCTTGCCTAAGGAAAAAATCCTCAACCCCACACTCCAAATCAATGTGCATCTTGTGCTGATTTCTTGTTCACAGGAACCAATTGAGGGCCCCCATCACCCACAGCTGATTTCAAGCAGAATACAACTATTCCTTAATTAAAGGAGGCAGGCAACTGGTGGTGATTTGGTTTGGCTGAGGCGTGGATAACCTGTTATCAAATCCTTTAATAGTTCACGGTGAGGCTTCTGTCATTACTCGTTGCTCCTCTCAATCTTAATTATGACAAACTCTTTAAAAATGCCTAGGTAGAAAAAAACTGCCCATTAATCCTTTCAAGGAAAGACTGCCGGTCCCAGATTAAGGTAAACTGGCATCTGAACTATTCTTTTCTTTATGACACATAGTAAGTGGTCGGTAATCCACATCTTAATCTCCTTGTTGCACAGCTTGGTTTATGGTAACCGATACTCCTGTGACTGTCGCAGACCCCTATTGTGTTACCTCTGGCGGTCAGCTCTTCTTCCTGTCTTTTCCCACTGGAATGTCTGATAAAGGCACCCTTGAAGTTGACCATAGTCTCTTGAGAAAGTGCTTTTTAGGGAAAATGTGATTTCTTTAAAGTTGTATGTATAGGACTTTTGAATTTCCCCTGGGCAAAGACACCAACAGTGCTGCTGCCATCATCAGCTCATGGATTTTGTTGTTACTTAAAAAGAAAAACTCTCTCAAATCCCATATTCCAGCCCGTAATTACCTCTGTGCTGCAATTATATTTTACAACTGTACTTAAGCAATAACAAGAAAAACAAAAAGCTGAAAGAAGTGAAATTTAACTTGACCAATAAGTTAAAATACTATGTTTTTTCTGTAGAGTGGCTGTTCCACACAACTGGGAGGGAGAAGAGGTAACATTTCAAACAGATTTCCTGAGAAAATCCCCTACCCCTCACTGGGGAAGCAGATGTTTGCTACAGACATTGTTTTGGAGATGGGAAAACAGAGGCAAAGCAATAGAACAGTTCCTGTCTGAACTTCAGCTCCGCTTGCTGCTCCTCAAGTCAGCGGCAAAACTGAAGAGTTGTATCAAAAAGCTTCAAGAAGAACCCAGGCCCTGATTTTCAGTGTTTTGTGACACAAGGGCAACTCAACTTCCTTCTCTAAAAGATGGAAACCTGACCTGTGCTTTCCAGTAAATGCAAATTCTAATGAATTTTATTGAAGAGAGACATTACAGATTTATCCCAAAAGCAGTCAGGGATGTCATGGGTACATAGGCTCCGTGTCTGATTGCACAACAATCGTCGTCCATTGCCTGGACCAGGAGCAGCTTTTAGAGGACTGGTGTTTCAAACCCAACAGCCCCCAAGAGTCCTGACAGGGGCTGCTGAACCAATGTTTAAGCCACAGTTTGGGTTTTACCAGAGCAAAGTCCGCTTCCACCGTGCTTCAGCCCTTGCTCAGGGCCTCCTACTCCTGCTGTGAAGGAGCAGGAGGACAGAGAGAGCAGCAAATTCTATTCTAGAAATGTGGGGACTGGCCATGAATTGCAATTTCCATGCTGATGAAGCCAGGCTAGGGTGGTTAATTCCTACTGAAGTGTTTGTTTTTGCACCTGACTTCCCCTCCCCTGGTATGAATGAGGCTTCCTGGTTGTTTCCCAGAACAGGAGAGCCCAGCAGAGGGAGGTTTCTCTGGCAATTTGGACAATGCAATATCACAGTGATCTCTGTAAGATATTCTTGACCCCAGCGTACAAAACTTATGAAAATTTCTATGGAAATAAAAAGCCCAATGATTTGATTAAGATGCCCAGAATCTTGAAAACATTTTTCAAGCAGAGCAGGTATGGATGAACCAAAACAATTTACCTTAGTGTTAAACTCAAATGCATTCTTACATCTGGCTGAATACAGTAGGGCAAGAGCTTGTGTTTAAATGCCTGCATGACTATTTATGCGCCTAAAATTGAGAAATTCAGGAGCCTTTCTGAATTGGGGCCCAAGAAATAAAGTGCTCTCTAAATATAATAGTCTGTAAATCTTGGGCTGCCAGCCCATGAGGAGAAAAAAAAATGCACATCGAGCCCTAGATTTTGTGGCTTATAGAAGTTTTTGTAAAAACTCAACATCTTGATTTGTGTTCAAGTACTTCAAAGTTTACATATTTCTTATCTGAACTTTGCTAGGTGCGGTAATTTTATTCACGCTCCGGCTGGATTGGTTCTGCTTATTCAGATCTCATTAATTACACGGAACTGGACTCATGCTCATGTCTCCCATTCACCCATCCTGCCCTCAGGGCAGTCGATTTATCTGGCATTTAATGAGGAGTTTTAGATCTTGCAAGTTATCAGAAGTGGGCCTGAAAGTGTTAGCTTGTGAATTCTAAATAAATGGGACTTGTTTTAAAACAGGCAGCACAGCAACTCCTCACTACATGTTAAATGAGTCTAAAATGCTCTGCAGTGTGACACCAAAGGTAATTTTTTCTTTTCACTTTGAGAATATTGCCACTGTCAGCTCTAATGTCTTTCAGTTGTGGGAGGACTCCATATCTGCCAAGATATTTTGTGGATTTAATTACCCAGCTTTGGGGTAATTGCTTGTATCGATACTTTGTGGCCCCAGCCTACCAGCTCAAGGGGTCTTCATTTAGAAGCGCTTCCAGCAATAACACAGCACTATTGTCAGGGTGGTTATTTGATATCTATCAGCATTAGCACAGGGCCAGAACTAAATGAAGGCCATAACAATCTCAAATACATATCAGAATCTCTTTGAGGTGGATATGACGTGTCTATTAAGCATATTAGCCCTGTAGTGTACTCTTTGATATAAAATTAATTTCAGTGTTAAAAAAACCAGCCCTTTCACTATGATACCTGCAGCCCTGTGCTCTGTGTTTTTGCCTTTGGAGAGCTACCTGTGGGCAGATGTTTTGGATGTAGACACAACCACATCTGGTCCCCAGCTCCATGGTGAACCCCATTCTCATCATGATCAATCGTTTATTCTCTTTGTGTAGAAGGGTTCCCATGCTCAGGTGCTTTTCTGGAGTCTCTGGGGAAGGTGAGGGATGCTCATCACCCATCCCACCGTGTCCTCTCCCTCATCCCCACTCTGTATCTGTCCCCTCTATCTTCTGTTAAACAAGTTTAACCTGAGGGGAGGCAGAGCAAATGCCACTGTCTCATCTCATTGTTTGTCACAGCTGCTACAGAAATGGTGCTGCTTTTTTTTTTCCCCTCTAGTCAAACCATTTAAAAAAATTGTCAACGAGGCAATATTTTCAAAAATCTGCTGTAAAGCACGTGACCACACACTATGGAAACAACAGGGCTTTACCCAGTTCAGTTAGAGCAGAATTCAGAGCAGCTTTTCCATGACATCACAACAGAGCCACGGAGCAAACGCCAACACATTCCTATTGTTAGACAGGTCCTGGTATCTGTACAGCAGCCCCTCTGGACCAAAATCCAGGCTCCTGTTGCAGCGTATCCTGCGCAACCCAGGGTAAAAGGCTTCTTCTCAGTACCTGTAAATCTACACACACAGATGTGTTGTGTTTTTGTTCTGGAGAGCAGCTGTCGGGTTTCCCAGCGCCGTGCTCAGAAGAAGATTGCCACCTATAGATAAGTGTCCCCAACTGCACACCCCGGCATCGGCAGGGCAGAAATGGCAGTGGGGAGAGGGTGGAGGAGCAGGAGGGCAGTCCATGTGAAAAAGGACCATACCCTTGTGTTGATAAATTTTAACTCACAATAAAAATGTGGCACAAAAGGGGCAGCTTAAATGTACCTTTTTCCTGTGGTGTTATTTATGCAAAGCTGCTGGCAATAAATGTGACCATTCCAGGAATATTTGCAGGTACCCATGAGCACTTTCATATTACTTTCCTTTTATTTGTGTTTTCTTCTTGTGTAGACAATGTGAAAGAAAAACTCCCCACAAAAAAATCCACGGTCAGCCATGTGTAATGCAGAGATCAAAACCCCAATGTTAAGAAAGTAGTTGGACATTAGATGATGCATAGGTGCAATGCTCAGGCAGACCTAGCAATACAACAAAATATAGGTTGTTCTACGCATACAAGGAGCACATGCTGATGCGCAAAAGGGAAGCAGCACAGTTAAATCTGCACACTCACATAACAAGTGTGAGCATCTGTGCACACACAGGCACCCAGCAACAATCGTTATTGGTCATTTAAAAAGCACATTAAGCTAAAATAAATGTTATTTGTTTCTTATCATGTTGACCACTTACTTACAGAGAGTGGAAGTGTTTTCTACAAGTTTTGAAAAATGCAAGATTTTCCCGAGGGTCCCGAGCTCTGGAAAAGCTGGTTGGGGCAGCAAGTACTGCCTGAGTGATAAAGAGAAAAAAAAAAATTAAACAGAAGTACATTTCAAGTGCAATAAGCTTTGAACGACCTGCCGCTTAGAAATCATTGACCTTTGCTTTGCTCGTGGTACCTGGTGATTTTCAGGATCATGGAATCATAGAATCGTTAAGGTTGGAAAAGACCTCTAAGGTCATCAAGTCCAACCATATATAATAAACTATTAGCTCTTCTAAGTTCCCATTATTTTAAACCAAATCTGGTCATTTCAGTGGGACATGAAGAAACCCTGCACGTGGAGATGGGAATGCATAAACCAGCAGCAAGGAGACATTTGTAAAAGAGCATTAACACAGGACAGGCTGAGTTTTAAAGTGGCTGCTGCAAGAACCAAACACTCTCTCACTTGCCCTTGACACGCAGCCAAACAGCAGCACTATGTAAAAGTTGTGAACTAGTCCATCCTGAATACAAATCAAATTACTTTGGTCTTGTCACTGTACGAAATCTTTCATCCTTTCCCTGGTCACCTTTCCTTGCTGCACATCGTTTATCTCTGCTCGCAATTTTAAGAAGTGAATGGCAGAGAGTCATCTCCAGTTCATCTGAAGATAAAGCCCATTAAGCTGTTGTATTCACATTTAATTAATGTTTTCCAACTCTCATTTCCTATTTGCCTCCTGAGAATCTTGCCTAAAGTGCTAAATGCCAAACAAAATAACTCAGGTACGGGATATCTGATCCAAATGTATCACAGGAGATGAGTGGATAAGATAACTCTAAGGAGCTGATAATTTTTATTATTTGTGGACAGCCTTTCCAACCGAGTTCATTTGCTGCAGACATACCCTGCTCCCTCAGGGAGGGATGGTGCAAACTGAGCCTCTCCTTTTATTTTTCAAGCATTGCCCGATACTGATACAATTGCACTTTTATCTTTATTAATTCCAATAGTGACTATTTACTGCGATGAAAAAGGTGCTAAAAAGAGATGAAAGCGTCTTTGCCAGCTTCTCCTAAGGCTTTGCAAACAGACATGACATCAGCTCTGCCGGGTGATTTTCGCTCTGTAAGCAGGTAAAGCAAGGCAAACCCTGTCCCAGCGGTGGCGGAGGTGGCCACGCAGAGGGTGCGGTTGATGCAGGGCTGGGGCTGGGTCTCCCAGCGTGGCGGCGAGGGGAAGCTCCCCGCACCCTCGGCACCGGGGAGCAGCAGCTCCTGACGCCCGGGCGTGCGATCCTCTTTCTCTCAGGCAGAGCAGGGAAGAGCTGTGCAGTTACTTGGCTGGGTTTGCCCTCTTGCTGCAGCTGCCACCAGCAAAGGGGGAGCACTGGAGATGCTGGGCAAGGTGAAGCCTGGGGGGCAAACTTGGGGATGGAGAGCTCGGGGTGAAAAGCTGGAGCATCGGGAATGGGGGCCGCAGACAGGGCAGCCGCCGGCAGCCGCAATCGCAGTCTGGGATCAGGGTACGATCTAGATGAAAGGGGAAAAAAAAAACCCAGGTCTGAATTTTATGTCGTATTTGTCACAGGGTGCTTGCAGGGGCAGCTCAAGCCCTGCGCTTGGCTGTGTGTTCACAGCAGCCTCCCCACTGCAGCCTCTGCCGTCGGTGGCAGGAGGGAACCAGCAGAAAATGCAGGCTGTGGTGGCAGCAGACAGGATGGGGAGGTGATGCATGAAAACAAGACAAGGACAAAATATGCATGTACACATCTATATGCACGCACGTGCACAAAGGGAGCATGCTTTTAATGCTGCATACTGAATTTTTTGGCACTCGTTGCCATAGTCAACTATTTTCATTGCTTTATTGCTATTTGACTGGACCAGTCACACAGAATTAGCACATTGCCAGGAAAGAACCTGCAATCCTTCCACTATAAAATAACCCTTCAGTCATCGCAGGCTCCTTCTCTTTAGATTTAGGCATTTTAATACTTTCACAAGAGCAGGTGATAAAGATTTGAATATACCTAGTATGATTAGCAATCTGCAAGGGTTTTTCTTTTCCCTCAAATATTTTTCCCCAGTGACCACTGGTGTTTATATTCTTTATAACACAGATTAGATTTTAATGCGAATGCTTGCTACAGAGATTTTTCACAGCATTAATTTTATCACTTAACCTTTGTGAAGTAGGATCACATTGTGTTACCACTTGGCCACATTTTATTCAAACTCCTTCATTAAACAAAAAACAGTGGGTGTTTAAAATCTTGTTAAACACTGTCTGAATTATCTGGGCTTTAGTTTGATACTGCTTATATATTGTAAGAAAAAACTCCTTTTATCAGGCCTTTAGGTCAATAAAATGCTTTTCAGAGCAAGGCTTACAGCACAGGATTTGGATATATTTACCCTATATAAATATAGGGTAATTTTACACATGCCACGGTGGTTTCTTTCTTCCCTATGTAGAGAGGATCAGCCCAAATCAAGCTGTTTTTTCTGACCTTGCAGGAATGACAGCTTGATTTAATAGTCATTACAGAAAAAAACCACCAACTTTCTTCTGACTTTTGTGATTAAGTATTCATTTCTTGGCAGATTTGCCCTGTTCCATTGCGGCACAGCCTCCTCAGGCTGAGCTGAACAAATCGAAACAACGCACGTGAAACCCCGTTAAACCCAGGAGCTGCTCCAGGACCTGGGGCCTGCGCGGCTTGCTGCTGGGGTGCGGATGAACCCTGGCACTGGTTGCCTCACAGAGCAGCATCTCCTTCTCAGAAGCACAGACCACTCTTGGTATCAAGACCCAGCTCGGCAAGAGGATGGAGCAGCTTTTTAGCTGCTCAGCGGAGCTGGGTTGTACAACCCTGCACAACACACTCAGCCACAGTAGCACCTCAATTAGTTTCCATGTGGTTAATTAAGCACAATAGACGGGTCCTCTGCCCACGTCAGAGCAGTGCGGCTTCCATCTCTGCCAGGTGGGTGCCAGGTCCTGCCCCTTTTGTGCATCACCTGCAGCTCCAGCCCTGCCATTCCTTGGGCCTCCTGCTTCCCAAGACAGCTGGGACTCGGTGCCGCGTTCCCACTGGCACAGGCAACCGCCGAAACTCCTGCCTCCTGTTGAACAGCAAACTCCTGTCAGGTCTTTGGAATAAACAAGGAATTATTGAGAGCTTCACGCGGTGCCGCGAGGTCATTGCAGACGAAGGGATCAGTCAGGATTTCATAAAGTATTTATTTAGCTGACAAAGGAATTCCCAACCTCCCTTTCATGTACGTTAGAGCTGATGCTAAGTTTCCGAGACAAGGCTCCGATTGTGGCTGTCACCAAACAATGACATATTTCTTTTCTTCTCTTAAATTCTCTGTATCATTCTATATAAGAGGGCAATTTGTCTGTCATGCAGCTAAAACAGGGCCCGCTCACTGCCCTCATTAAACTGACAGCACAGTTATTAGCAGTAAACGAAGCCAACAGGCAATGAATTTAGCCACTGTTTTATGGCGAGCGCCAGTGAGATTTTTTCAGTAATTAATTTGATAAATATATTAATTATGAATTGAGTTGACAGTACAATCAGATTGTCAGCCTTCCAGACAGGCTCTTGTGATAAGTAGCTTTGTGATGAAGTGGTCGGATTTCAGTACCTGTCATCCTCCGGTGTCAGTCTCTTATCACTGTCCCGGCCATTCACTCTGTAATTTCCTGTGTGTTGTAATTAAATGGTGGCTTTCTGATTGGAAGTGACTCCTCAAACTTAATCTCTCATTCTCTCAGAATATATTGTTTTAAATAAAAAAGGCCCTTTGTTTCAGTGCCTTTTAATGTTAGAAAAAAAAGGAGCTTTTTATTTCACATTTTGTTACTGCAGCCGGTGGGTGTTTGGGAACAGTTGTGCTGCCCTTGGCCCTGGCGTCAGGTGGAGTGAAGCATTTTGGCTCCATGGTGAGCGGTGGCACGAGGAAACAGAGCCATAGTGCAGTGTCCCACCTGCCCTCCCTCTCCAGCAGTTCCAAGCAGGGAGCAGCCCGGCACAGCCTGGATGACTCTGGGAAGGGTCACCGCCCGTACCTCTTGCCAGCTTCTGTTTTTTATTCCCTTTATGAAATTAATTAGGAACAGTGCCTGAGGTCATTTGGCTCAGGAGATACATGTCAAGATAAGATATTTCAAAACCACCTCCTTAATAATTTAATATCAGGTTGGACTTTGGAAGCATGACAGAGAATTGTTTAGAATTCCAAATTTAAGCAAGGTAGGAAGAAGTCCCGCAGAAGAAGATCAACTTCTATAAGATGCTGTGAGTTCTTCAGTTCCTCTTTAAGCCCATCAGCAGAAAAAACAAACCTGAGGGCAATATTTGCCAAATGCAGCAGATACCTGTCTTCCTCCGGTTGCCTCATGTTAGAGGAAAGGGTGACTGGATGATCAGGGACTGCAGCTGGTCCCCGAAGCTTCAGTTACATTGAGTCCTGGTGCCAAAGTGGTTTTGACCTTGAGTAAATCAGGGTGATCTGACCCCACAAAACTTCAGTATGTGCTTAATTTTAAGATTAATTTTAGGCACATGGACACAAACTGACCGACAGAAGTCTCATTACGTATGTGCTTAATTTTAATTTTGTGCCTTTTGTGTGTATGTGCTTTAGTTTTAGTCCCATACAGAATATGACTCCTACAGGGCCATGTGCGCCCATGTGCACACGCTGTCCAGGTGCCCGTGTGCCTGTGCTTACCCCAACACAGAACATCATTTTTCGTCAATAACCCCTTTTTCACAGCACGGACTCCGGCCATTTGTCCAGTACCTGCAGACTGGTGTATCAGGAGTGTGCTGGTTTCTGCTGGAGGAGCGCCTGCTTGCACCAGCTCCAGCCACCAAGGCTTTCCAGCCTTTGGTTTTAAGGTCTTCCTAAGAGCTGCTCCTTGATCAAGGTTAAACATCATGCTAACGTTGGATTGAGGGACTGTTCTGTAACCTGAAAAGGGTGATAAGAATCACCTTCTGGCAGTCAACATGAAGTCCAAAAAAAGGCCACTCAGAGCTGAGGCAGCTGCCTAACCGCTGGGATCTGCACCCCTCATACAGCTCCAAGGCCTGCAAGGAAGTGTTCGGAACAGCCTTGAACTTCTCAACAGGGACAGCCTTTATGGATTATTTAAACATATAAATACACGGCCTTCTGGAAAAGAACCACTTCAGCCTTTAGGGACTCATGCTGACTTTTGTATTGTAGGAAGGTCTCTAATTGAGAACACACTATAGTTTGAGATAAATTTCACCAGGTGTGAGCCCATAATTCAAATTATTCCTTGAAAAGATCAATTTAAAGACTCCATTATATCATTTTAGCGATTTGCAGATGCATCCACACAACAATCCAAAGCATGAACTTGCTGCATACTGGTGAGGAGACTACTGGTCTCTTTTAAAGATGCTTTAAATTTTGCAAAGTGATTTTTTTCAGCCAAATCCCATAAATACATGAAAAAACATATTTTAACCAATCTAGTTTCTTTACAAAGCACCTGTACCTAAATCGGATAATCTTAATCAAGATTATTACTTACTAAAATCATCAAAAAATCTTGTAAAATGTTACTTAAAATGTTTTTAATTCTCTTTCAAAATCAATATGTGTCTGTATTCTGTTACTTAGAGTACAGCAAGTTTTGTTTCTCTGTATTCAGGCCTTCCATAATGGAATTGAAATTTCTTGGTATGCTTTGCATTTCCTTGGTTGTGGATGCACTCGGAGCTTGTGGCCAATGCTCTTGGTTCCTCTCACACAGCATAAAGCAGCACATTCAATAAAAAATGCATGTGATGGTTCAAAAACTGCAAGAAAAAAAATAATGGTGTGTGCCACACTTGTAAGGGTGATTAGGTGCCTCTCTCTCTGCAGACTGGATAATGTGCTTTGAACAGCTTTTTCTACGTATTGAACATTGTCAAGTTATTCCATATTCTTAATCCCTTACTTTTGGGGCTGCCACAAGTTATTCCTGAGACAAGCTGCTGAGGTATTGCACCCTGATAGCTGAATTTATATTTTTTTCCTGTATTTATGATATGTTTTTTCCTGTTAAACATAAGCTTTAACTGCAGAGCAAGATTTGCTTTCTGGTAAATGAAACAATGACTTATTCCTCGGAATAAGAGGAGGGCTGCCCTCAAGGAAATACATCTTTATCATGCCTGGGAAATTCTAACCCAAACTGATTATGTGTCACTTCATAAAGTGCTGGGCAAGAATTATGGGTGTATTCCCGTTCACTAAAACCAACAGTGAACTCTGCAGCGGCAGCAGCTCCCGACACCTCCGCGTTACTCCCAGGCTGCCAGGGCCACGCAGCGCTGCCAGAAATGCAAGTGGCGAGGAGACCGTAATTATTCAGTAAGGAAAATGCTCACTATTTCCTGAGTGAGTCTTTAATCCTAGTTTGCAATCATTGCTGCCATTGCAAGGCCCAAGCAGAAACTGTGGTGCTTTTGTGCATCTGTCAGACGCCGCTGCTTATTACAGAATCAGGAATGATAAATATGCGGAGCGCTTTGATGTGAATATCAGCGCGAGCTCCTCCAGTGCTCAGGTAGAAAGAGCCGAAGCTATTGTTTTCATCTTGCATGAAAGGTGGAACAGATGCTTGAAAATAAATAGGACCTGGTAAAATGATAAAAATCCTGGGATAAAAAAGTGTGGCCTCTGTTCTCAGTGCTTACTGCGCACAGAGTCCAAACCTGAACAGTCTCTGACGCTGATACCTATCTCCAGGTATTGCACAGAGCTGCCCATTCAGCAGCAGCAACATGTACCCACAAGAGTAACAAAATCCACATTATCTGTCCAGGTTAACTACTAATCTTCATCTTCAACTGGTTGAGAACAGAAAGACTTTACAACATCAGCTCCATCATCTGTGTGGATGAGGTTACGGGACTTCTTCCTACAAAGGAGGATTGGGGCAGTCAGCCCAGACCCAGAGTGCAGCTCCTAGAGGTGACCTGGGCTTGTTGGGGCTGTTTGTGGGAATAATTTAGGATCCAAAAGAGACTTGAGGCACAAAAAGGTCAAGCAACCTAGAAATTAAACAGTTATATATCTGTCTGCTTGGGTCCATGCAGGGCTGTGGGAGCCACCCCAACAATCTCCGAGTCAAGCAGGTCAAATATCAGAGAAATATGACTGTGCTAGTGGGTCATCCTCTTCAGAGAGCATCACTATGCTTGCATTCTGCTTCTCAATGCTTGATCCATGTACAACACTATCCACAGCTTTCTTTTTTCACTTTCCACATCTTAGTTTGTGCTCGCTGATGGGTTACGGAGCAGCCGGCACCTCCAAGAAGTCCTTGCTGTGAGGCAGGGACAGCAGAATTACCCATCTTCATCCTGGCTGCTGAATGAGCCAATCACCATTGCCATTCCTTATTAATTAAAAGCATTAGCAGCAAATCTCTGAAATTCTACCTCTTGGCTAGAGCAAAGAGTACAGTTTGAGTGTCTTTAATGATGCTTTGAATGAGAAGTACAAGGTGTGAGGAGGAGATAATGCTGGTGCTGAAACAGAAACTCTCCTCATGTTGCTGCTGCATTCATGTTTTTTACAGCCGGTTGTTTCCTTTCTCTGACAAGAACTAAAATCCCTATGTGATTGCCTATAAACCTTCATAGGAAATGCTTTCCAACTTCTGAGTCACAGGTCAAGGGCAGCTACAGCTCTGCTCACAAGGAATGGATCAAGACAATCTCTCTAACATGTTATGCCATCTGATTTTTACATTATAGGTCCTTAAACAGCTGTCACCAGCCTTGTTTATGGAAGGGACTGTTTCTGCTAACAGGGGAGGCTGAGCCATGTATGCTTTGGAAAGCCACCAAACCCAAAAGATCATCATCAGTTCATAGTTATCCTTTGATGATTTTTCTAGTTTAATTATTGACATGGTGGGAATTTATTGTCCAAGTTCAGCTCCCCCACACTCCATTCATTTCAGTCTGTCAACAATATTGATGGTGCATTGATGGTCACTTCCAACATGCATCCAGTGGTGGAAGGTTTCCCATTGCCCCATTCACCCCTTCTCACAGGTCTGTCCTTCTGACCAGATTTACTGCTATCGCCTCTTCTCCTCTAGGATTCAGTTTCCAAACAGCTCCTGCAGCCTGTGAGCCTTTATAGCACCAACATTCTCATCCACATCTGTTTTCTCACGGTGGACAAACAGATTGAGAGCCCTCTATCTCCATCTTCTTAGGCTCCTGCTGGCTGCCACCAGCACATCCAGGCAGAAATGTTGTGAGCTCTTTGTGGAGGCCTTTGGAATGAAATTACATTGCAGTGGGACCAAAGAGAGAAAAGTAAAGAGAGGAAAAATATCAAATGAAAAAGTTTTTCCATTCCCTATTACTGGCTGTAAGCAAATTAATATAATTGTCTCATTAAAATGAATGTGGTTTAGTTCTTATCATTTTCTAATGAGGTTTATCTTCTGAGGAGGTCACCTGCATATTCTGCTCCACTGTGGTAGAAATAGGAAAACAAGAGAGAAAGGGAGGAAACTCAGGGAGAAGAAGGTTAGGCGGAACATCAGCAAAGAAAAAAAATATATCACCCTGAGGTACTGGTTCACAAAAATAATTTACAATAGCCAAACAAAAAAAATCAATTCAGAAGTACAGTGTACCAGCATCCATAAATAATGCACCCAATCAGAAAATTGTGGGGGGAAGATGACAATAGGGAAAAATGTTGTCCCACATGGGCAGGGAGGAGGTGGGAGGGGATGAGGCGCACGTGTGCCCTTTGGAAGAGGAGAGCTTGCTGGAATGATGCCTGTGCTCAGCCAGACTGCAGGCTGAGAGAGGAGAGGCCACCGACATTCTCTGTTCTTGCCAAACCTGCTGTGGACAAAGGGTGACCTGTCCCTCCCTACACGGCCCCTCTGGGCACCTCTGGAGAAGGGCTAGAGACGAACCAGTTCTGCTACACATGAGGTGCACACACATGTGTGACCACACTTGGCTCAGGACATCCCCACATGGAAAAAATCCGAGCACATCAGTGGAGCACCCTGCCTGCGAGTTCCTTGCATGCTCCATGCATGCTCTGTGCATGCTCTGTGCATGCTCCATGCCTGCTCCATGCGTGCTCCATGCCTACTTCGTGCAGGCTCCATGCGGGCTCCACGCATGCTCTGTGCGAGCTCCGTGCAGGCTCGTCAGCTGTCACTGCCAGAGATCTACCTGCACCACCAAAGTGTTGCCCCTTTTCACCACTGACGAGCCAAAAGGGGTTTTTACTTATAGAAGCTACTTGCATAAAATGAGCTGAAGGCAATACCTGGTGATTTCAGGTGCCGTGCAAGTCCTGTCCACCTTGCAGCCAGTGTGTCCTTTTTTCCTGATAGAAATACCTGCACTCTGCTCACTGCAGATAGGAGAACCGGCTCAGGTCAAATGCAGCAATCTAGCTGTGTTAAAAACTGTAACCACCTTTTGTTTCTTGTGTTCTCCTCATTCCCACCTTTAAGGTGGGTGAGACACAGAGGGACTGGCTACAACCGTGGGCCACTGCTCCCCTGAATTTTCCAGCTTTGAATAAATGGATGTACTGAACTAAAATCCTGAACCTTCAGAGGTTCATCCATCACTTTTACTAAATTACCTCTTCATTGTCTTTTCTGCTAAGAATCTAATTTTTATAGCACTGTAGAGAATTTTTATAGCACTGTACTTTATCTTGTCACAGTATTTTTTGTCATTATTTTCATCCCAGTGAACTCTCAGATGATGCCAAACAGCCTGTGCAGGTCTGACGGTGAGAGGATGAGGGAGGTGTCCGTTTGAAGATGGGAATAGCTCACCCTCCCAGCCTTCTGCCTGGGAAGTCAGGGCTTGTATCCTCCTTGGGCAACACACAGAGAAACCGCCTCTCTTTGGCCTTGCTTCTTTCGCCAGTGAAAGGGGCAGATCAGATGTCTTTTCTTCTGGCAGGATAGCACCTACAGTTCCTGAGAGCCTGATTTCTTTGTGATACAGAGAAAGCTGAAACAAGCTCCTAAAGCTTCAGGAATTAGATGGGTGTTGTCCCCATGCAAATCTAAAACAGAGATGCTCAAAAACTGTTTGAGTATTTGCATCTCTGGGGTCAGGGTCTCATTTTTTTACAGAGATATTCTTTATTTAAAACAACTGAGACAGGAAAAAACAGAGATGAAGTGAGGTGTGGGAGGTCAGATATTGCCCTGTCAGCCTTCTCCCCACTGTCCATGTCTACAAAGAGCTTCCTCGTGGTTTGTGTTTGGAGGATTCAGCTCTTCACATCTGCACAAGTGATGCTCAGGGAAGTGAACTTTCCCAGCCCCACCAGGTCCCTGGGAAGCTGGCCTGTCACCCCAGAAAAAGTGTCTTCTGGGATGGGGGAAGGTGAGGAAGAGGCACCAGAAAGGACACTCGGCAGTCTTCCCTCGTCTAGTTTTCTCTGCCCTCTCTCATCCTAACCCGATGCTAGGCCCAGCAAAATGAAGGTTTTTCTAAAACGAGACCAAATAAATGTGTGTAGAGGTCAGGGGTGGCAAATTTAGCTAAAGATTTTAGTTTTGCTAAATGTTCCCCCAGCCTAACTCATATATTTCATCCACCTGCATACACAATCCTGTGCGGAAAGCCTAGAGGCAGAAAAGTCATTTAGACTTCCAGAGTCATAAAAATTTGTTCAATTAATACACTCCTGCATGAGACAGTCAGATCTGCCTCCCCTATTACACCTCCTGCAGCCTTCCTCGGGTAGCAGGGAATGAATGGGAACGGCCTGGTGGTGCAGCCAAGGGACCGCAGCGAGGGCCAAGAGGGATGGGAGGTGGGGAGCTGCGTGCTCAGCAATCCCAGCCACCACCCTAAGGCCTAGGAGCTGGGTGTAATTACAAGTTAATCTCTGGAGCTGCTGAGGACCTCAGACAGCCACTGCTGCAAAGGCGAGCTCCAGGGTGAAGCCATCCCTTCCCATAAAGAGCAAAGAGGTGCAGGGCGGTGCAGGCATTAACAGCACCCAAGCAGTGGCACATCGTCAAAATAATAGGTTATGGAGAGAAATCCTCCTGCCTGAGGGTGTTGTCTCTCTCTTGGTGATGTAGAGTTTGGCTCACTGCACACTGGGCAATGGATCCGCATTGCAGACAACAAGGGGAGCAATGAGGATGCAAGGAATTCATCCCGATTTCTAGACTGATGGAGCAAAAGAGTAATCTTGGACTGAAACTCATCACAGGGATTAACACAAACACCCCAGGTTGTCCTGCTTTACAGGGTGGTTCCAGCAGTACCATCAGGCTGCTGCCTCTGGGCGCCTGCTCAATCCATCTCTCCTTTCCACCTCTGCCTTTCAGAACTGGAAATCTTCAGGGAAAATATTTACCCAAAGTCACCCTCGGTCTGCGAGGCAGTAGCAAAACAAAATGATGTCTTCAATAACAGTGCCAGGCACAGGAGCAAGTCTCATGGATAAAGTCACATTTATAACACGGACAGGCAGGAAGTTCTCCGCTGAGGTAACGCTGTACATCTTCACCAACTGCTGCCGGGGAGTGCAGAACCCAGAGTGAGACATCAGCAGTGATCCGCTTCGAGTGCTCCTGCATTAGTGACTGAGGTGTGGGAAAGCAGGAAAAAGGGAGCAGCATCTCATTCCTTGGTGGTGGCACCACCCCCACTAACGCTGCTCAGATACGCTGAGTGAGAAAGCCAAGCAAATGCGTGCGGGTGGGTTACTTCAAAACCCATCATCCTCCTCTCCCCTGAGCCTGCAGAGGAATGGGACAAGAGAGGAGCATCACTGGGACCGTGCGTACTTTCCATGTGGCTTTCCACCTTTGGATCATGAAACTTGAAGTCATTCGTGATCTGGTCCAATGTGGTTTGTGCCAGGTGAATACAGGGAGCCAGCCCACACCTTGGGTTTTGTTTGCATGTGTCTGTATCCCTACTATAAAATCTGCAGGGGCTGAGAATTAGAAAAGGGTTGGTGCCTCTTGCTAGAGCCTGAACCTCCACAAGTTTTTGTCTGGGCTGTGGCATCACCAAAGGGATGTGGTGATGGACAAATCCAGCATTACTGTCAGTGGGGTTAATCAGGCAGGGAAGTGTAGGGTCTGCATAGGATTTGCTCTCTCTTCGGAGGTGGGAAGGGGCCAAATGGAGACAAGCCTTTGCCTTTGCTGGACACGAGTCCTGGAGGGCAGGAGGGCAAATACGAGAAAAGAACTGGGAAGGGAGACACTGTCCCAGTGCAAATATGCAATCTACACCTTTCAGAAAAGGCCTGAGGTTTCCCCCTAAGGTTTTCACATTTTAATTGCCTGGGGCTGCAACACATCTTGACACCAGCCTGGTTTCACCTCGGCTCAAGCCCAGCTAAGGAAATGTCCAACAACTATCAGTTGCTGACACGGTTTTGCTGCAAACACTGCTGAGCAAGAAAGCCTAAAACCCAGCAAAATAAAACTGGAAAAGACCACGAGGGCTTGAGTGTTGTCACAACTGAAGTGAAGGGGCTAATAACTGCCCAAAGATCTCAGAAGGCTCATGCAGATGGTCAGCAGAACTACCCTGTTCCAGCCAGCCCCAGCCCCAGCTGTAGCCGGGCTGTGTTACGGAACTGTGGGGGCATCGTGAGCAAAGACAGCAGAACAGTGCAGGGGGATCGTTAGGAGACAGCATTTCCAGACCCTTCTAGGTTTGTGTTCCCTACAGGGAAGCTGCAAATCTTCATTAAACTCTGCTTTGTAGAGAGAAACATCAGCACCAGGGTTTGGCTCAGCCATTTTAGCGGTCAAAACGACCTCTGGCAGGCTTACAAGAAATGCATAAACAGAAGAGCCCTCACTGGAGGTTATCCTGGTCCTCATCCTCGTGCTGGTGAGCTTTGCCATCCCGACTGCCAGGGGAACTTTGCATTTTGCACCTTGTTTATTTTTTTTTAACTAACAACTTTTAAAGCTTTATCCAGATGGGTACTTTCATTGGTTCCTGACATGAAGAACTCAGGGCTACCACGTTCCTCCAAAGTCACATTTGTGATGCATTTTACTGGTGCTCAGTTCAAAAGCCTCCTGTCACTGCCTTGTTCCTCTGCTGCTGCACGCGTGTCCATGCTGGCGTTCGCAGTTGTCCGGTCTCTCAGGTGTACTCTGCCTATTTAGATCTTCCAGTCCCTGGTTCTTGTCTTACCTGCTGTACAAGAGAGCGGAGCCAGGGAGGGTGGAGGTGATGACAGTGAGGGTTTTATCTGTAAATCTCGAGGGGGATAAGGTTACCTGGTTTGCAATTAGGCAGCCAGGTACTGCGGCAGAGGACACCACTACCTTCAGCAGGTTATCATTTGGATAAAATCAGGGACATTTGAATATACAGTGCATCTTACTGAGCCTGTTGGGGCTTTCTCTTAGCCAGCTTAAAGGACTGAACTTAACAATCTTCTGGTTTAAGCTGGGCTTCTTTATACCCTTCCCCACACCCTGTTCTCAGCTCCACAGTGAGTGCAGGACCCTGGGGAAGGGCTGCTCACCCCTGGTGCTCCCAGCACGAAGCCAGGCCCATCCCAGCCAGGCTGAGCCTCCAGTTCTGGCAGTGTTACCTGAGTGACCCCCATTGGACACAGCCCAGCGCTTGGTTCCTGCAACTTGTCCTTTGTGGCAGAAGAAACAGAGTCACCTCTGTGAAAGGACCTGATCCTGTGTGACAGATAATGCTGAAATTCCCATTTTTTCCTCTGTATTGTGCTAAAAGGAGAAGCTGGAGCTCTCAGCTCGCCTTTCTAAAAACTATAGGAAGACATTTAGATCTTGGAAAAGATGGTTCTTGTAAAATCCTCAGTGTTTTATACCAGAGGAGAGCTCCAGATAGACCAGAGCAGTGGAGCAAAGCATGAACCCCTCCTTGGGCTGTTGCAGGCATTTGGGTTTTTTGCTAGCATCCTCCTAAGTATAGAAATATTGTTTTCAATTGTCTTTCTAGAATTTCTATAGCCATTGCAACGGAAAAACAATGTCCAAAAACCATTTGTTACAACCTGGTGGTGAGAAGCAGCCTACTCTGTGTGAAAACGTTATTTCTATCCTCTGTGTGTCTTTTGTGCACCACTGACCACAAAGGTTTCTATAATAACCAAACCTGTTTGTCACCAGAAGCTTTTCTCCAACAGAGGAAAACACTATTTTTTTTAAGACTTTCATGCAGCAGTTCCAGGAGTTCTTATCTTTGAACAAACTGGGCTAAATTGGAATTAAGACTCTGTGTTTAATCATAATTTTTCTTTTTGATCAACAAGCCCAGGAGACTGATGATTTTTAGCCACAGGAGATAAGCAGGTCACTTTTATTGCCCTAAGCTAAAGAAGGAACAGGATAGCTCCTCTGCGCTGTCATTTGGGGGCCTTTGTTCAACAAAAAAGCCCCGACGTAGCTGCTCTTTTTCCAGCAACAAGGAGTTCAGTCATTCAGCCCTGTAACAATGCAATGCCAGCAGAAAAGTTTTATCTTAATTTCCTGATGCCAGCTATATGATCTGACAAGAGCCATAAAGGACCGTTTATCTTGTCAGACAGAAAGGGGCCGTCACCGTCAGCCCCCAGAGGCCGCTCGGCAAGGGCTGGCTGAAAAATTATGCACCTTAAAAAGCCTCATCCCGAGCCAGCACTTCCAGAGCAAAGCCCATATTTTAGCTCTCTGAGCTGTGCTGGATGGAGAACTGGACAGGGAGCCGGTAGGGTGGGCTTTGAACTTCAGTGCTGTTTCAGGTGGCCCTGCTGCCACCGAGCTGCAGCTTCCCTTTGGAGACCCTGCTCTCTGGTTGCTCAGCACAGAGGTAGCTAAAAAAAATGGTGGAAATGGAAAATTTTGTTCAAAAGTTTTGTTTTCAACACATTTCCTCTCCTGAAAATGCATTGATTTAAAACTACTTTTCATGCTCTTTGTTAATAAATATTTTCTGTGTTCTGCCCTTCACCTTTCCAGTTTCCATTGTTCAGGAATGGTATAGAGAAGGCACAACAGTGCCCCTTACTTACTCTCTGACCTGCTCAGCAGGCTCAAACTATGTAAGGAAAACAGGGCGGGGGGAATTATTTTTCATTATTATGAGCAAATGACAAAAGTGTAGATGGAATTTAGTAACAGTATTGAGAAAATAGTGATGTATAGGGCTCTAAATTACATTTTTTGACTTACTGGAGGGATTTTAGGTGTTTTTCTGGACACATTCAGTGACCGAATAGCAAATTCACCTCTAAAAATTATCAAGGTAGAACAGAAAAACAATCTGTCTAACATGCCTCATCCCTGTTTGCTTTGCACACAGATCAGACCTGGAATCCACTCTTGTGTGTCTTTTCTGTCTTTCTGGGACATCCCAAATGTCTTCTGATGATGTTTCTGCAAGGAGTGGGACTTGCATCCCATTGCCAGCCCTGCGTGGAGGGCTCTGCAGCCTTCTTAGCAATGTTATTTATCATGTGTGGAATTGTTGGTGTTTAATATGATTTATCAGTTTTCTGGATTAAGACTTCCCCACGTATTCTTATCACATGGATGCTCCATGATGAGTTCTTGGAAATATTTAAATTCTCTTCTTTTAATCTCCCTTCATGGAGAACTTCTCTTACCATCACTCAGAGGCTATTCTTTCTGTTGTATTCACATATACATCTTTCTCTCGTGTCCTTTAGGTCTCTCTGTATCCACTTGGTGTGATACATTTTGGTTCTCAGATGTGTAATTAGTTGTTACACCTCTTAAACCCCACGTGTGACTCAGAGCGATGCACGGCTGCAGCGGCACAAGGCAAACATTTAAACTGATGCTGCCTGGTGTTTCTGCTCAGAGCAGACACAAATTTATTGGTAACAATTATTTTCCCCCATTTAATTCTCTGCAATGCTTTCACAATCAGCACTGGAAGCTAAATAAAACAATGTTGGAGTAAATGACATGAGTGTCCACACCCGACAGACTCCCAGGCTGTGGGAAAAGGGGATCCTTGGGTATTGAACTTTTGGCTTGCAGTATTATTTGCAGACCAAGTAAACCACTCCCTACTGTTTCCGCAAAATAGGCTACAAAAATAGGAACTACTTCTACATTGCCAGCTCGGAACAATCACTCCACATTGTCAGGATTTAACTCGCATTTCAGGATTGCTTTGAATTTTTTTCCTTCTTGGTAATTTAATTCTTTTGCAGCCTTCTCTCACTGGATTGAGAGAATTGTATTCTTCTACCCCTCTTTTTCTTCCCTCCTTCTTTAAATGGGAGAGATGATTTATACCTGTTTCAGTGAATTTGCCACAATAAAGAATCTGTTTCTTTCAAGGATTTTTAAATCTCCTCGGAGAGTGAAAGTAGCATTCGCTGAAATTAAGGTGCATTTGCCAGAAATGTGATGCTAATCCTCTTAGTTTTAATGGTTCTGAAATGGTTTGTATAAGAAGGTAAACAGAGTGGTTGATTAATAGGAAGGAAGTCAATTGGCCATGTTGCAAGTGTTATACCCTAAACTGTACAATAGTTCTTTATTTCTGTGGAATGAAACACAGGCTGGTCCCCTTTTCAAAGTTCTTAGCTGAAAACCGATACATCTTCTCCTACTGCACAGTTCAGGAGAGTTTGATTCCAGCACCAGAAAGAGCAGGCAGTGCACTTTTGAAATAGAAGTCAAACAAATACCACTGATAAGACACTGACGTGACACCAGTTATCTTCTCTTTTTATTGAAAATAGGCAGATATAATGAGGTGCTTCACATTGTAAAGTCTTAAATCTTAGAGAGCTCCAGGCCTAGATGGTTTTGATTTGGGCTTATTAAACTTGCGGTGGGGGAGCGGAGGAAGGGCGGTGGAGTGACTCCTGTCCCTGTGAGTTAACCTTTCATTGGCCAAAGAGAGTTTTGTCTGTCATTTATTAAAGGGGCTGCTCATTCCTGCATGACTTCCCAGAGTCTCCCACCCTAACGTGAATGCCGAGCCCCACTGAAGCCGGGGGGTGCCCAGGCAGTCCCCTCCCCATTAATAATTTACCCCCAGGCCCCCCAGAGCCGGGGTAGGATTTGCCTGTAAGGCGATAGGAAGCAGCAGTTCCTGCACTCCTTTTGTCTGGCACAATAGGAAAACTCTCTCTGCCACGAGCCACGAGGCCGAACGCTCACGTCAGTTGTAGTCCATCAATTAACACTTCCAGCTAAGTGCTGCAACAAGATTGTGAAGTGGCTGGAGAGCAGAGCAGCAGAGGCTGTGGTAACCCAAGAGCTTTGAAGGAAGCCGTCGCAGTTACCAGAGATGGCTGGGACAGAGTTTCAGGGTTTAAATAGGGAAGGAGACAAAATGAATTTGAGAAGTAACTGAGGAATAATTAGAGGTTGGAGCTGTTGTGGCTGTAGGGAGGGCGTCTGCATGTGGTTCTCAGGGCTCAGAGTGAGTACAGGGTGGGCAAAAGCCATCGGCTGCAGTGGCAGAGCTGCCTGCATCCTCTCCCAAAGACACCCTTTACTAATAAAGGCAGTGAAATTTTCCAGAAGAAAGTAAGTTCAGTGGGAGCCTGTCTGAGGGCAACTGTGCTGTCTCTTGTACCTGTGTCCTGTTACAAAGGTTCCTTCCCCAAATTACCTCCAAAGACTTTTGTAAGTGAAACCAATTAATCACAATTATCTGATTTGAAAAGGTGACTTTAAAAAAAGTTTATGGAATCAAGTGCTCTCTGTCTTTTTTGGGTATAATGACAGATAAAAATGAGTAAAGAAACAACAAAGGTAATTTAAAAGTAAACCCACAGAGCTAATGGAATGACTCTGGGTTTTATGTCAGGTTCAGACACCACAGACCAGTGTCTGCACATGTGCAATGGTCTCACAGCAGGTGAACTAAAACTCTAATAGTTTGTGTTTGGAAATGAGACAAACCCCAGACTTGCTTTCACATTTAGGATGAGACAAAGGCATGAGGGAAACGAGAATGAAGTGCAGCCCTTTGGTTAAGGAGCTCTGTGTGATGGGAAGCTCTCCAGAAGCAGTTTGGCCTGCTGGGTTGTAGTGATGTCTAACACTGCTCCATCCCACAAATACCTTTTCTTTTGGCTTTGAGCAGAGAACAATTTTTAGAAAGCATTAATTCATGATTCCATCTCATCTTGCAAATTGCAGCTCTCATTTAGTGAACCCCATGCATGGTATAAATAATTAACTCTCTGTATTCCTATTAAGCCACAAGTAACAGAATTGTCTGAGAGCCTGTGAGAGCTGTATTTGCCTTCTATTTGTTATTGACTCAGCATTAGGGCCTGACAGTTTTATAGATTTATTGTATGGGAGAACACTCATAGAAATAGTAGGAAAACTACTATTCCAAAGCCATTCCCTTTCTGCACTAGTCCTGATGAAACAATAGGATTTCTGCAGGAATACAGCTGGACATAGCACAGCCAGAGCAGAACACGTGCTACACACACACCCCTTCACCATGCAGTCTAACCAGTGCCTCTTCAAACACTGTCAAACTTTCCTTGAGAGTTGGCTGTACTTTCATCTCCATTGCAGTGGTGTCATTTAGGAACAATTTTATTGTACTAAATGGTCTGGTAGTCAATGCAATCGCAATCAATAGCTGCAAGTCCAGGAAAAGAGCTGGATGCAGGCTCTCAGTCTTCTCTGCCCTATTCTTTGATTGACTTCAGGAGTGCTGTAAAGCCAAAGAAACTTTTCTGTAAACTGTATTTTAAAGGAACTCCAAGCCTTCCAGGTTTACAAAACTGTCAACCCTTATCTTTTCAAAGCAAGGAGAAGGCTTTTTTTAACCTGGAATAGAATTTAACATCTCAGGCTATGACTGATAGCAGGAGGGGAGAAGCAGATAAAGACCATCCTGGCCGAGCGCGTACAGTCTGCTCGGCTGTAATTTCCTTGGCTGCATCATTGTGGGGGCCTCCCCGACAAGAAAGAAGCATTCCTGGGAGGTCTGAGAGCCTTGACGGAGCAAAGCAATGGAGATTCACCGCACCTTCAGAAAAACCCATCAGATCTATTGCTGCTATAGTCGTTCCCTGGAGCAGGATGCTGCCTCTCCTCCTCCCTGTCGTTCCCCCAGCACTGCACCCGATAAAGCCTGAACCAGGGATCGCAGGTACGGCAGAGGGACCTCTGTGAACCTCATGACCCGCTGATGCAGACGAGACCCAGCGGCACGGAACACGGCCAGGGCTGGCCTATCAGGAGCACTGCCTTTTTCAAAGTCACTTTCAGCGTTGCAAACACCACTTTGTGCACAATATTTCTCTGCTGCTCCCAAATATTTGAGGTCCAGAAAGCTCAAATTCCACACTAATGAACCTTCCCTTTTCCTTGCTATGTTGCAGGTCCATCGAGTTCATCACATTCACCCTTTCAATCTGCACTTTACTGCTCTTGAGTGCAATGTGTGCCTCCTGCTGCCTCCCCATCTGCAGGTGTTTGCCCTGCACTTGACATCTTTCAGCCACGCTGGATCTCGAGTGACTGCGCAGTGATCCCTGTAAGCACCGCGTCAGCTCGAGTTTGATGGGACACCTTTTAAACACAGGAGCTGAAAAAGATAATCCTTTCCCTTCTTTCTTTCACGTGGATGATAAATCACTCTATTTGTGCTGTCTGGAAAATAAAAAAGCTTTTATTTAGCACCACTATTTCAGAACCTTTATGAAATACAGAGGCACTTTTGAAACGCAGGAGCATGTTCCCAAATGAGTGCGGATATTCCCAACACCACTTTGTGTATTTATTACAGCTCTTGCACTGCAGTCTCAGAAGCTGATGTATTTATATTTTTCACAATGTCTCCAGCAGATGACAGGGCAAACGCTGTGCTTTCCCTTATATATTCTGGAATGTAAGAAAAAGGGCTCTGATTTTAGCATGCACTGTCTTGTCATTCTTTTTCCAGATGAAAGTGGTAGTAGATCAAGTTCCCGTCCTTCTTTCCAAAGCGCATGCAGGTGTTCCTTGGAGCGTAACCGAGCTCAGACCTGAATGCTGTGTGGCAGAAAGACTGAATCCATGCAGAACAGAAATAAAAGAACATCTGCACATCTAAGAAATGTTGACATGGCTTGTGGCCTCAGTGCTGAATAATGGAGTATGATTTCAGCTGTACCACTTCAAGCTTTTCCATGATGTGAAGGCTTGGAGCCTGCTTGAGTCCCAGATTGGTGTAGGGCATTCAGAGATGATGAATCACTCAAACTTAGATTTCCCAGCTGCTGCTGCTCCTGATACTGGATGTAGCCTATGCCATAGACCTACCTCTGCTGCTAACTCAGCTGCTGCCTCCGAAACCTCAGTTCTTGTGGCTACAGTTTAAAACATCTCTCTTCAGCCTTTGGCAAAGGTCTATTTCCTTGGGTTATGGTGATTTATGCACAACTTAGAGGTGGTGTTGAGCCACACGGATTGCAGCAGGGTCCAAGCTGGCCATGACACAATAAAGCCTGCACTGCAGCCCCTTACAACCATCTCTGTCTCAGACTAATGTGGCTTTGTAGAAATTAATTCTGGATTACAGATCTGCAGAAATTAATAGGAGCTGCTTCTGATTTACACTCTCATAAACAAAGAGAATCAAGTTTGCATCTTAAATTCACACATAATCCAGTCTTAAAATGCTCACATTTTAACTTTCAAGGCTCTAGAGCACTCCCTTGAAAAGTTCCTGTTATTAAACCTTTGAAGACAAATTGCCTTTACCCTGTTACTCCTACCAGTGAGCTGTGGGAGCTGCAGGTCAGTTTGTTTTGCACAGAATCAGGCCAGAATAAACACAATTTTAATCCCAATCTGCCTTGAGATTTTCTGGAGAAACTAGTTTAGGTTCTATCAGGGTTTTTTTCTGCAAAGTGGAGATAAATAAACTAAAACACTCTGAATTTGCTCAGAAAGCCAATGCTGCACTGGGAATGTGAATCAGATTTCCTCTTTTGTATTTTTTACCCCTGTCAGTCTGTACCGAAACTTTGAAAACATCTAAGCCTGTTTTCCAATGGTTTACAATCCAGCCTGCTGGTGTTTCAGGATGTCCTTAGCAGCCTCCTCTTCTGCTTGGCTACTGGAAAAGGTGCTACTTGGTCTCTCTAGATGGCTGGAAGAACCATATGTCTCTGCTTAATATTTATTAGTGCTTTCTATTGCTTATTTTAGTTTTTATAAAAGATTCCAGACTAATGGATAACATCACCCAGGGAATGTGGCTGGCTCATGGGACGAGCGGCAGCCAGAAGGCTTGGGTCCTGCCATCTCCATTGCACGACTTCAGAGCCACTTTCTGCCCCTGCCTCGACCATCGGCTGTGCCCATCCGGGCTGGGTGCAGAATCCCTGGCACACAGGAGCCGGTACCTTCGCACGGGCTGCACGGCACAAAATGCAAGCCTTTGGTACTGAGATCACTGAAACCAAGGTGCTGGTGCAATGACCTCTGCCCCGTTGGCACAGCGCAGTGCACATCCCCTTGCTGGCAGAGGGTGTTCCGCACCCTTGGCAGCAGCAACCAGGGTGGCGCAGGCTCCCGTGCCGCGTGCCGGCGGCGTGGATGGGCTCTCCTGGCACTCCAGCACGCCTGGCTCTAACTCCATCGATCAGAGCGGGCGACACTGCGGAACTCAGTGGAGTGCTGGGAGAAGCTTGGTCGTGCTGGGGTGTGACACGAGTAATTATAACAATGATTTGCCCATTCCTCACGACTGTATTTTCCCTTAACAACAGGCCTGAGCACCACGAGAAACGCGATCAAAGTTGAAAGCAAAAAACTCTTTGATGCAAAGGAGTTTTTGTTGCTGGTTTGGTTAGGGAGGGTGAGCAGGGGAGTCTGTCAATGTGGGCAGCTAATGACAAACAGGGGATTAGCAAGGGCTGAATGTGAGTCAAGTGCTCTGATTCTGTCATTTCTACCAAGTAGCAAAGGAGCCTACAGGCTTTTCAGTGTTTAGGTTGCCACAAAGCAGCTTTTCTGTCATCTCTGAAACACTTTCTCAATAAGAAACTTCCTGGAAAACCAAGGTCTTATTTATTGCAGGAGGTTAAGTCATTGTATTATCTCCTCAGGTGAAAATTCATTATACTCACCTTCGATGTGTGTTTGAGCAGCCTCTTCCTCTACCACGGGCTGCCCATCTCTGCCTCAGGCAGTAACAGCATCAAGTGGTGTTCAGTGCTACTTATCTTGCTCACCTGTCAATTAGCTCTAAACTGTACCAAGCTTTGTACCCAAAAAGGAAAAAAAGAGCTGGATTAGTTTCAAGTTTAATTACTCCAAAAGAATTCAATATATTATTGCCTCAAACAAAAAAAAAATAGCCTGAACCTTTAATCCTCTTTGAAGACGCTTCTTACTGATATATCCCATCACACACTTTTAACGCTGGTGACAGCACTTACAGAAATCATATCCTATGCTCGGTTAAGCCAGGAAATGTATTTGATTCTTCTACTCTAATTTTCACAGCAGCTTGGTAAAAGCAACCTCTTCACCCCTTGCAAACCACCCTATTAATGGTGCTTCTTTCAATGCCATGTGATAAACAGAACGGTTATAAATCAATATGTTTGTGTCTATATCACAGAGCACATTCCCCTCACACTTATGAACTCATTATTCAAGCATTGCCTTTCTCATAAAGATGTTTGGGTCCTTAAAGGGTTTCCACACTGCTGGTTGTGCTCATGACTCTGAGATTGAACCCCAGCCCCAGGGAGGGAGCACAGGTGAGATTCACCCCACCCACGGATCGTGGCCCGCAGGGACGAGGGACATTCGGGCACGAGGCCAATCCGGTCTCAGGGGCTCGGCTCAGGTGGGGCTGGAGACCACAGCGGGCTGGTTGAGCACTCCAGGGAAGAAAATATCCTTAATTTGGTGTGGTTTTGTAGGTGATGCTTAAGCCAGGAGAAACACAAATCTGCATGGTTGAAGGAAGCAGGGGAAAGAAGAGGAATAGGGTTTTCATTGTTGTGGAATTTGAGCCCACACAAGCCAACGCTGAAGGATCCAGGGGCTCTCAGCCTCCTCTTCTCTTTGCCTACTATAAGGTATCATTGGGAGAGGTAAGGACATAAAACCTGGTTTTCAAGAGCAACCAAACCACCATGAATGGAATTTGCTCCAGCAAGGTTTCTCTGGCAGGTTTCAAAAGAACCCTCCAAGTACCCTCAAGTTGTGACGAATTATTTGTTTTTCACACAAGCACAACAGATTATTTTTCTTTCCCTGTGAATCAGCTCTCACACCAATCTGGGGGCTACAGAGACTGCAGTTTGCTGCCCATTACTGAAGAGTCATCCTGCTTCTTCGAAGCATTTCCTATAACTAAAAAGGTAGTGAATTTGTTTTGCTTTAAAGCTGAGCCAGTTCTTTGTTGTTATCAGATTTACAGAACAAGTCTGTTTTCAGCATTAACCTCTTCAGGAGCAAAGGTCCTTACTAAGTGACATTGCTTCATGTTTTCATCTTAAGCTATACTCCAGTTTTTTAAAAACTGAAACTTGTGTTTGTTTGTCAATAGACCTATTCTCTAAAAAACTGAGCAATTTAAAATAAAAGGTTTCATTTCAAGTTTTAAAATTTGACATTTGAAAATGGAATATACACGATTATGCAATGCATTTGTGGTTTATTATGCAGGGAGATATGATACAGCACAACATCCCATCATTTTGGACAAGGTCACATAAACTGTGGAGTTGTTCATTTTAACTCTTTCTGAGTGTCCATTTCTTGATTTTTTGAGTGTTGCAAACAGTTTCCAAGGTTTATTTATGTTGCCAAAAGTGCTCAGAGTTCCTGATTTAACCCTTCTCAGTCAGGTGGCTGTGGGATAAAAACCAGCCAGATAACAAACCTGTGCTTCTGCCCAGCCTGAGCCGAAATGCACAATGTCAGGGAGACTTAACTTCACCCCTCGGCACTCTGTGTCCACTCGTAGAGCATCGCACAAAGCAGGGAGCGGAGCCTTCCAAAGGCCGAGTGCCTCGGCTCAGGGCAATGGCCAATTCAGGCAGCAGTGGGAGCACTGGGATGCTGACACCTCAGATGGGATCCGAGGCAGAAGGGAAGCTAATCCCGAGCGCTCAGACCCTTTCCAGCGGTTTAAGGCAGCCCTCTAGAGCCGAGCGCGAGGGATGCACGGGATGCGGCTTCCAGGGCTTGGGGGGTGGGGGTTATTTCGTTCTGTTTGGTGTTTTTTGAGGGATTTTGGTTTTTTCGTTTTTTCTGTTGGTTGGTTGGGGTTTTTTTAAAATTTTTCTTTTGCTTGTTTTGTTTTATTCTTGACACAAAACTTTTCCACTTTGCTGAAAAACAGATTACAGTATCATGTAATCGTTAAGGTTGGAAAAGACCTCTAAGCTCATCCAATCCAACTGTCAGCCTAACTCCCCCCGTGCCCACTAAACCGTGTCCTGAAGTGCCATGGCCACACAGTTTTTGACCCTCTCCAGGGATGGAGACTCCCCTACTGCCCTGGGCAGCCTCTGCCAGGGCTTCACCACTCTGCCTGTAAAGAAATTTTTCCTGATATCCAATCTAAACCTTCCCTGGTGCAACTTGAAGCCACTTCCTCTCATCCCATTACTTGTTACTTGGGAGAAGAGACCAGCACTGTCCGCACCACAACCTCCTTTCCAGGAGCTGTAGAAAGCAATGAGATCTCCCCTCAGCCTCCTTTTCTCCAGACCGAACAATTTCATTTCCCTCATACAATAAGCCTTTAATTCACAATTAGTTCCCCTTACAGAGCTTCCAGTACTGTACATGTACTGGTCTGCATGGTACCAGTAAGACCAGTGAAGCTACAGCACAGTGATGCTTTGTCCAGGTGGAAGGGAACAGGACAGCTGGGGTACAGCTGGGCAGCAGCTCTGTGAATAAATTCTTCAGGGCACATGGAAACACCCAGGAGTGCCAAATTATTTCAGTGAATTTGGAGTTGGATATTTAAGAAACAGACAAGGTTATTTCAGTGCCTGGATGAAAATTTGCACTTGAAGTGCTTCCCATGGGATGCTGGCAGGTGATGATCTCAGGGCTGGAATATTCTGAGCAACTGGCACACCCTCATCACACCGAGAAGCCCACCTTTCACTTTAACTCCCATCTTTTCTCAAAGCCCTATAGGTGCTGTATCCAAGCGCTTCACAAGCCATCTGGTCAGGCCCCAAAAAAACAGCTTCTGGCACGGAAGGGAAGTTTGAGATTGAGGGTCTCTGTGGGATCTCTCTCCCAAGCGCCCATCTGCTGCAGCCAGCACAGGAGAGTTCCCATCTGGTTCAGCCAACTTCAAAGGGGCTCCCTGCCCCGTGGGCGAGCAATGTGCAGCCGCTGAGTACGTGTGATCCTGAGAAAGCTGGTTTTTATAAATAAAAAGTGAAAATATATTTGAAATTTAGCTGGAGTTTTTGATTTTCAGCAGTTTTCAAGCAAAATATCATATATGGAGTAAGACCCGGCCCATCCTTACTTCTTGTCTTCTCTGCCCCAACACAGAAAAATCCATCAGTTTGATTTCACAACAAAATGCAAAGTCAGTTGATCTTGTATGTTTATAAGTTTTGTTTAGGGTGGATTTTGAAGGAAAATGCCTTCTTCTAAAAGGATAAGAGTAGATTATTGAACATAAATGGCACAGTGTCAAAAATATGCAGTGACTGCCACATAAAACACCTCTTCCTCAAACTAGGTACTCGATACACTGCTCCGTTCCCTGGGAGAATCCCATCAATCCACATTTTAGTGGGAATTGTTACTGACTCTTGGACCCACAGTGACACTTTTTCTGGTATGGAGCAAACCAATTCTATAATCGACGACAGAGTTTGTGAACTCGTTCTTCACGTGATTTTCTTTCTCCATTTTTCTTGGCTGGCAGTCATGAAATATTAAATTCCCAAAAGGAAGTCCAAGACACTGCAGAGTGTCAGATCGTTAGGTCTAACCCACTGCACATGGAATACGAGCTGGCATTTTCCTGTGAATTCACTGAGTGCTCAGACAGAGCTGGTAATTGGCTGTTGGAGTTCCAGTCTTCTGGATTACAATCTTTATGTGCATTTGACCAGTGACAATGTCTAAGGTCATGCTCAGTTTTGCAACCCAAACCCAGTCCTTCAGGCATCCCGATGATGAAATATGACAGCAGCAGCACAAAATGACTGAAGCAAGGTAGAACATATACCCAGAAAGCCTTGTGATGGGTTCAGTTGACTGGGGAATTTCCCAGTGTGCTCCAGTGACTGGAATGATGCTCTAGGAATGTTTCTGGCAGCTTGGTGTCCTCTCTGTGCTCGTGGTGGAAAAATGGTCTTAAAAGTGTGAAAACTGATATTTTCACATCTGGTTTGGGCACAAGGAATCTCTCTGAGCTTGTTGGAGCATAAGATGGGTCCAGTGCAAAACCTTCGATTTGAATAGCATCATAACCATTCTGGATTTTTGGGCTCAACTCTGCTTGAAAATTAGCAAAACGAAATACAGAAGTTTGTTTGGGTTGTTGTTTTGTGTGTGCCTTTCAGAATCAGTGCACTTCCCTCAAAGCACACAGATGTTGTGCTCTGTGCACCCAGATGGACTACTTCAAGGCTCCTTTTTATTTTTACTTGGAAAACAACAGTAATTTCTAAATGTTGTGTATTTATTTGTTGTGGCCTTGTTTATTTTGGTCCCCATCTGATGGAATCAGTCAGAGCCACTGAACTGAATAGAAATTTAAAAAGCATTCATGTCATCTGGGAAAACAGAGCAATCTGTGATTTATGACCTCTCTCCGTTGCTGAACTTGCTTGTAATAAGGAGTAATTCCAAAGGAAATTCAAAGTAATTGGACAAAGTCATGGCAGAAAACCCCATTTGGTCATTTAACTATATAATCTCTCTATGTCTGACTCAGGTAGTCTCTGAGTCACTGACCAACCCCTAAATTAGTGATTACTCCTAAATTATTTATTATAAATTGCCTTGCTCTCCCTAAGTATCTGCTGCAAGGCTCTGCTAGAGAAGGGGTAATAAAATTAACAAACTTGGCCTGGATAAAATGCAACATTTCTTCTGTTCACATTCAACAGGGAAGGCCAGAAGTGTTCAATATCACGTAGAACCAGGTCCCATCCCCCCCAAAAAACTTCACACAGCCCCAGTCCAGCAAGATGTCCCTAAGAACACAACAAGTCCCAGGGGTGTTCATGGCAGGATTCTTGGCCAGCAGTTGTACACCTGCTCTCACACCTTGAGGAATCATAACCGCACACATCCTTAACACACAGGTTATAGGGGTTTAAATCAATGACTTCACTGGAGTTTCCATGCCTTTTGGTCACAATTTCGTACCTTGTAAGAGTATTAACAGGAAAGCTAAATAACCCTCCTTACCAGTGTAAAGTCCATTTCTGCTCCCAGCCTTTGATATTTTCCTGCCTGGCTCCTGATTCTTCATTTTGACACCTAAAATGCCCCTAAAATACAACTTATCTGTGAAATTACAGTTATTGTGGCATCCTTCTTCCATGGGCAGGGAGTCTGAGCAAGCAGTGGCCTAAAATAACAGCCCTGTGTAATTAGGTTGTGCTTTTTTGATGCCCTTGCTTTTACCTCTCCTAACCCTGTGCTAGAATGATACGCATAATCATCCTCTCCCTTGTGCTGTATTTTGGCCATACACTGGAATTCGATCCAACAGTCACCATTTGCTAAGGATAAGAAATGGCTTTAATGCCACACACTGACATCTGAATCCTATCAATTTTTCCCTGTTTCATCTCTTCCAATAGCGCAACCAATTGGCTTGAGCAAGCAATTCAGGAAAAAAATAAATGTAATTGAGGCCCCTCTTTTCAGAAAGGTACTTCTGTCCAATTGCTTTCATCTTGAGAATACAGCTATGAGGTCTGTTTCAAGGGATGTCCTTCAGCCAGCAGCGTGAATTGCAAAATCAGTCACCCAAATGGCCTACCACATATAAAAATAACCAATATATCAACAGGGCTGAAGCCAAGAAGCAGTTAAAATAAATACTAAATCAGTTACACTAAACTTACAGTGCAGCTCAACAGACAGATGCAGCTGGGAAGGAAAAGCCTAGGACATTTTTTGGTTTGATTCATATTATTCATTTTCTATTCAAGACATGAAACATTCTGAAAAGCAAATGCTAAAAATTGGAAAAGATCACCATAGCAAAATGAAATACAATGCAAGTGTGAGATCAATAGGGGAATATTCCTGCCTCTCATGAGCAGGGTGCTGTGAGGGTACAGGGTGCTCTCATGAGGATGCTGTGACTGAGAAAAAAATGAGACTGTCTGTGGTGGAAGAGCCTTCTTGGACAGATGCTGCAGTCCCTGCTCGTGCTGTGTGGGGTTGTGCTGTCTGCATTGCTGCTGCTTCAGGAACAAGTCTTCTGCCAGTGCAGGGTCAGCAACTCTCTCTGAAGCTGAGCTGTACTAACTCGTACTAGTTTTCCTGAAGTTTTGGAAGTATTTGTTTGAAAAGCTCAGTCAGGAGGGGTCTCAGTCAGGGACGTGAAAAGTAATGTGCAAAATTAAATCTGAGAGCTTTGAGATCCCACTGCAAAACTTTCTCCTTCAGCACCTTCTTTCCTGTTTGCAGGGAAACAAGGACATCTTCTTCCAGCTCAAACACCCTTTGGAACAGTCACCCAAGTTCACTGTTAGGAGAATAATGATTTCCATACCTGAGGCTTGAGAGTCCCACACAGCTCCCTGCTCCTTGCTGGAGCTCCTGTATCACCGCTCATTAACTCTGGTGGAAAAGTGCAGCTTTTGCTAAATGCAGCTCTTTATGGTGCAGGGTCCTGGGGTGACAGGGGCCTGCTGGAAGGACAAACAGCACATCCCACGGACAGCTGGGATGATATCCTGCACGTCTGCCCTGTGCCAGAGGATGCTGGTTCTGCTGCCTCTGAAAGCAAATGGAGAGCTGGATATGGATCTCTGGTACGTGTTATGGACGACGAGACTGACCCTGGTGTGCAGGAGTAATGGGACATTTGATATGCCTTAGAAGACACAGACTGAAATCTCACTCTGCTTAAAGCCAATAGTGAAATTCATGCTGACTTCATGGAAGCCAGAGCAAAATGAATGATTCCAAAAAGTACAAACGTTTTCCTGGCTAAAGACAATTTCTTTGTAAGCTGTCGCTACTTGGACAAAATTCAAAGTGGGAAGAGATCGCCCTTCATGTAACATATATGTGTGAGCGAATATAATTCAGGCTACAAAACACCTGAGACAATTGATACCTAATATATCTTCAAAGCCCAAAGTGTACAAGCTGTGCCCAAGGTTCAATAAATAAATAGATTTCTTTCCAGTGATTTAAACTGAATTTGGAAGAGCTCCTTTCTGAATTGCTAATGATGCCTCATGTAGCTCTGGGTTGATTCACTGCTTAGGGAGACCTGAAATCCGTTATCCCTGACAGTGTGTTCACTGCGGTACTGGCAGCTGCCAGGCTCACGGGGGAGCTGATAATCCACTTTATGGGGTGGGTTTTCAGAGGGTGAAAGCAGGTGCGCGAGGCTGGAGACCCACAGATGGCTGAGAGAGCAGAAACGTGCTTCCCGGGCTTTGATAGCTTTAACTGTCTCAGATACGTCACTGATGTTTACTTAGTAATTACTAATGTTTGTTTAGCAATTGGTAATGTTTAATTACTTACGTTAGCAAGGAGCAGGTCTTGTCAGACTCTGGAAACCAGGCTTTGGAGCTCCTGTGCTGCAAAGCTGTGCACGCAGCAGCCCTCAGAGGTAGCTGATGGCTTGAGAGAGATAAGAAGGGTGTTTGACTCCACAACTGCCCCTGCAGCCCCCCTGTTGCTGCTTTAACCCTTCAGAGACCACCCGTAACCCCTGCTCAGCCCCTCCGAGCGGTGCTTTTCAGAAGTTCTCAAGCTCCCGAGGGTGTCTGGGGGCGCTGTTTTAACCGTTTCGCCCCCGTTTGCCAGCGGAGCCCCCACAGCTGGAAGATGCTCCGCACCCCCATCCATCCCCGCCCCCCCGCGGAGCCCGCGCAGCCCCGTCCGCGGCCACACGGGGGCGTCCCGAGCCCCGCCCCTATCACCGCCCCCAGCCCCGCCCCGGACCCTGCCATGAGCCCCGAGCCCCGCCCCTATCACCGCCCCCAGCCCCGCCCCGGACCCTGCCATGAGCCCCGAGCCCCGCCCCAATCACGGCCCAAAGCCCGGCCCCGGGCTCGCCCCCAGCCCCACCCCGGACCCACCGCCGACGCAGTCCCCGCTGCGGCCACACGGTGGCGCCCCCGCCCCGCGCATCCCGGCGCCGGCAGCGCTGCCCGCAGAGCCGTCTGTGGTTTGCGGCCGCTCTCGGTGGCTGAGGTTGCTCTTAAGGACAGCAACGGCCCATTGGTGATCGGCAGAGATGTCGAACGGTTGCCTCCGTCCGCCAGAGTCACAGAACCACGGAGTGGGTTGGGTTGGAAGCGACCTCAAAGCCCATCCAGTGCCACCCCTCCCACTGGATCAGGGGGCTCCAAGCCCCATCCAACCTGGCCTTGAACACCTCCAGGGATGGGGCAGCCACCACTGCTCTGGGCAACCTGGGCCAGGGCCTCCCCACCCTCACAGGAGAAAATTTCTCCCAAAGATCTCATCTCAATCTCCCCTCTTTCAGCTGAAAACAATTCCCCCTCATCCTGTCCCTGCACTCTCTTATCAAGAGCCGCTCCCCAGCTTTCTTGGAGCCCCTTTCAGTACTGGGAGGCTGCTCTAAGGTCTCCCCAGAGTCCTCCTCTTCTCCAGGCTGAACAACCCCAACTCTCTCAGCCTGTCCTCATAGGACAGATGTTCCAGGACTTCAGTCATTTTTTTGGCATCGTCTGGACTCGCTCTGACAGCTCCAGGTCCTTCCTGTGCTGAGGACTCCAGAACTAGACACAGGGTCCAGGTGAGGTCTCACCAGAGTAGAGCAGAGGGGCAGAATCCCCTCCCTTATCCTCCGGTCCCACTGCTCTGGGTGTAGCCCAGAACACAGTTGGGCTTTCTGGGCTGTGAGCGCCCATTGCCGACCCCTGTCCAGCCTCTCATCCACCAGGACCCCCAGTTCCTTCTCTGCAGGGCTGCTCCCAGTCTCTTTATCTTCTCTTTGTGCCATCCCTACATGGAAATTTGCCTCCTGTCTTGGCACTGGTTGAACCCCTGTGTGCAGGAGGTCCTGCTGGATGTAAGCACAGAGCTTCCCGAAAAACTGAGGCCCTGGTCTGCCCACAGCTGTCCAGGAGGTATGAATGTGATCCAGGGAAAACTTGCTTTTTCTCCAGAAAGGTTTTATTCTGCTGTATAAGCTCAAAGGCCTCTTCTCACTGCCATTATAGGCTATTGCTTTATGCATTATATGCACTATGGAGACCAAGATAGCATGGACCAGATCAAAGGGGAAAAAAAGAGTTCTCTACAGCCCTGCTTCCAGCTCCCAGCGTGGGGTGGCAGGGCAGGCCCTGGCAAGATGTCTGGTGGGCTCCAGGTGTGCCTCACAGCATGTGAGCACTTAACAAGCTTCAGCAGAACAAGAGATGCCGAGAAGCCAGGGGCAGACACAGGTCCCTGTGTCTCAGTCCCACCCCAGACACCTTCCCAGTCGCCCAGGGAGATGCCCAGGTACGGCGTGAGCTTCGACAGCAGGGGGATTTCAGCTTGCAACTTTAGATTCAGGTGCCAAATTCCACCTCAAACCTTCTTTACATAAATTAATCCTTTATTGAATCTGATCCTTAGCCTGTCTCTGCCTTTAGTTCACTTGTAACGCGTTTTGTCCTGAAGCTGGAAGCCCTTTGAAAGCGAGTGCCTGTTGCCTTCTGTTTGCAGAGAAATGGGTACAACAGGGCCTTGGGACGATGTTGTGGCTTCTTGGTATGAGCTGAGCTGGGAAGAGTGGGTCAGAAACACCAATGCCTTTCATTTGTGCCCCGTGAGTATAAACTGTTATCAAAGCAGAACAAAACAAATGACGGGGAGGTTTGTTTTGCAACAAATGGTTTGGTAATGGTGTAAAAATGCCTTTCAGTGGCTCTGATCATTGTTAGGATGTTTTAAAGTGCGGGAATTTTGCTGAAGAATCTCCTGTCCATGTAAGAAACAGAGAGAAAGGAGAACAGGTAGGAGTGAGCATTCAGGACAGACCTGTGTCAGAAGACAGCCTTGTTTGAGAGCATTAAAATCGGGGTTAGTTCGATGAAAGCAGACAGTGAGAGTGCAGTCGCTGGCTATTTATAACTCCTGAACACGGCAGGCAGAGCTGATGTAGCCAGGGGCCAGCAGGAACAGAGCAGTGTGGTTTATTAACCAGCTGAGGTGGACGTGCCATTTGATATATCCACGTGTGGAAGTATTTTTACCGTATTTTGCATGTTGAAAAAGGTCACAGAGGCTTTAAATATGAAATGAAATAAAATTCAACCCTAGTGAGGATGGCCAAATCCCTCAGGAACTGGGAGTCTCTCAGTGGCTTGAACAGCAGTTGTAGAGAGAAGTGGGCAAACCACAGGGGACCTCGGTCCATATGAAAACCCCAATGTAAACCGCTTTGCAATAGATAGAAAAAGAAACATCACTCAGAAATATACAGCCATGATCAAGCAACAGAGAAAAATGGCTGCTTAATTATCAAATTATATATAAAGACTTTCTGAACCATGAATTGAAATGTAATTCAGTTCGATTAAAATATTACAATCAAAATAATTAGATTGGGCTGTGATAGCTCAGTTCCATTGACCAGTCGATCCCATAAGCTGGGTAATTAGCCAGCATTAATCAGTTAAGCTCCAGTAGAGGTGTTAGTGGGTTTCATACCTGTATTTACTGCAGAGATAGGTTTGTGTTACACAAATAAGGTGACTCACTCCAGTTAATGATATCTCAGGTGTTTCAGGTAGTCATTGCTGGGCTGGGTTTCCTGCCTGGAAACATTTACTGTGTTGTGTCACAGCCCCCAAGAGACCAGGACAAGCCCTGGGCCAGCTGCTCTGCAGCCCCTGCCACCCCTGGAGCAAAGCCACCCATCCCAGGAGAGCCACATATCCTGCAAGGGGCCCAACAGCACCAATGCCCCCGTCTTTCCCTTTAGGAGAGTGAACCTTCCAGCCCTTTTTTTGGTTTGGCATGTTTGTCTTCAGGTAATAGCTCTCATTTTCATATGTATTTCAGGTGGGGTTTTTCAGGGCTGTGTGTGTAATAAACACTTTCTGATGGAAGCCCATAGGTTTTGTAATTTTTTTTGTATTTTTTACCAAAAAAAAAAAGAAGAAAATCAGTGAAAAAATGTACCCATTGCTTGTGGCAGCTGGTTTTTAGAATAGAAAACGTATGTTTCCCCTTGAATGCTTGCAGTCTAAAGAAATGCAAAATGAGTGAATAAAGATAAATATGGAGTAGCTTTGTGTTCTCTGTGAAGCTACAGCAATAGCTACAATCAGGACTCGGGTAACTGCCCATGGAATAACTTCTTTGCACGTGGGACCCGAGGCTGACAGGGACAGGGTGAGCATCCTCAGAGCTGTGTGACAAGTGGATGCTCTGTCAGCATTTGCTTTCACCTGCCTCTTCATTTTACTGCATTCAAGCAGTCTGTTGGCTCCTGTATACCATCTTCTTAAAGAAATTTACCCTTCGATAGGACAGACATCTATTGACCATTTTTATAGATACAAGGCAAATTATCCCCCCCTCAATTTTTCTTCACTTTTTAATATCTCACCTTTGGGTTGTATTTTATTTATTTCCTTTGTATCTGCAAGTGAAAGGACACAGCTTCCTCATGAACCAAGTAAATGTTAACTGGTTTGTTATGCTTTTTCAAAAATATTATAATGAGAATGACCTTCACGTTCTATGTGCATCTTTGTATTCAATTTGCAAAGAGGTCCTGATGGAGTTCATTAAAAATATATGACCACCAATTAACAACCATCTAATCTTCTCTCCAAAATATGTTGCTCTAATGTCCTCCACCTCTTCATGTTGGAGCAGGAAGCTGAGGAGCAGAGAAATGTGAGGCGGTGCAGCACATCACCGTAAGGGGCTCTGTGGTTTGTGTGTTTGACCGTACTGAAACTGAGTGAATTTGGTGAAGGAGAATATGAACAGGCTCATCCTGGCCCACCCACCCTACTTGTCCAAGTTCCTTAAAATAGATACAAAATTATTGTTGATAACCTTTGGAATTTGAACTAAAGCCCCTTCAGAAAAGCCAAGAAACCACAATGTGGGGGGATGATGGTGGCAGCCTGGCGCCTGATTCCACCAAAATCCAAAAGGCTCAAGGAGAAGAAGAGCAGAGAAACCTTGATGCCTCTGGAATGGAAAAAACACGTGGGTACAAGCAAGGTGTCACAGGATCACAGATCACAGATTACTTGTTCTTTGGTTCTTAATGTACATTCACATTGCATACATTTTCAAAACATTTATTGCATTTAATTTTTTAGTTATTTAATTAACTGCTCTGCTCCCCACTGCCTGTGGAAAGACCCCACTGCCAGATGCTTCCAGCTTTGCCATATGTTAAGTATTTGGATTTACAATTCCCATGGCAGAAGTTGCTTTTACAATTAAATTACTGTCTTTCTGAAAAAATGTGAGTTTTTAAAAGGGTAAACCACCTTCATTTTTCTCAATGTTTTCCTTTTCATTTTTAATCCTTTCACCTGTGTCCCCTTTTGGTTTCACCTTGCTGCTGGGAAAGGCCGTACCGAGGCTGAGCTGCGACAGAATCAGAAGTGAGAGTGTGTGAGCACTGGAGCTCATCTGGCACCTCAGACACAGGAGCAGCAAGAGTCCAGCCTTCCATTGCTGCAGTCATAGCCAAGGGAGAGAGCAGAAAATCTGAGGCTGGAAGGCAAAGATTTTCTGCTCTTTCCTTTCCCCTGGAGAGGGAAGGTCCTTCCTTCCTACAGGCTGATGCCAAGAGCCGCGCAGCTGGTGAGAGTGGGTGTTTGCTTATGGACTGCTGTGCTCTTCACCCTCTTCTACACCAACGTGAGATGAGCATCCTCTCATGTCATCACTCTTAGGGAAACCGGTGGGGATTACAAAATAGGGAGAAAATGAATTTCAGCCATCAAAGAACAACCTTTCTGCATGCCTTTCTTACAGAGGAACCTGGGAGGATACAAAGCTCAGTGAAGAGTATGGAATTCTTTTTTCCATCACAGATTTTGATCTGAGTTTTTCTGGGGAGAGTCACAGAGATTTTTGCATTTTCCATTGCTCCTAGGAGAAAAGTTTTCAAAACAAAAAAAAGTCAATCTGTATGATAAAATAGCTTTCAGTTTAGCTGACGTAAATGAACACCTTAATGGAGAAGGGTTTGCTGTTTGTTAATTACAAAAGCAGGTTTACCTTCTAGAAACAAAGCATTCCAGCATGCATTGGTTTTGCAAGACTTGCAAATACAAAAATTGTTGTTATTATTAAAAATACAGACAATGCAGGGAGGGAGTACAAAACCAGTTCTGCCAGAGTACAATGAATATCACCTAACAAGTGAATCTTAAAAGGAGTTAAAACTTTATTGCCCATTTTAGTGTTTCTCTAAGTGTTTGAAAAGTTACATTTCCAGTTACCTTTCCTAAACCAGCAGTCATCTGTTTTTCTAATCTGAGTTAATCTTGCTTATCATTTGTCTTCTTAAAAACAGGAATAAACCCAGGGCACATTCTTAAAATCACAATAATCTTTTGAATTGTTCCATTTTCAGTTTCTTTAGCATAATTATACTCACTTAAATTCATTAAGTTTCTTTCGTTTTTGGAACAACTGATGCAGTTCTACTAAAAAGTTGCTAGAGGACAGCGTCGATATCTTCTTCAATCAATGTTGCTGTTTTGTCAATGGCAAACCATAACATTTCCAACATACAAGGAGTGGTTGCTATACACCACGATGCATAAACAGGTGTGAAAATACACCCGTTCATTCAGAAGGAACAGAAGAGGTGTTTCAGAAGAAGGTTTCCAGACTTGAGCCAAACATTCTTCTGCCCAGGACAAGAAAGCTGCCTGGCTCCCAAACAGCAGCAGCTTCCTTGGGCATCGCCTGCCAGCCCTTGTCAAAATACATTGTGTGTGGTGTGTAGAGAAGAATAGCCACGCAATTGCAAACAGTTCAGGCTAATTTTAACTCTGTTAAACAGAATTAATTAATCTAGCTCAGAAAAACACAAGGCACCCGCTTCCTAATTTTGTGTTCAAAGCTTTTTATAGCTTTGTAAGAGGAAAAACTCCAGAAAGGCAATCCAGAGCTGGAGATGCAGCTGCCTAAAACATGAAGAAAAGAATGTATTTCTATGTGCCTCTGACATTCTTCTTGGGTGAGAAAGAAAGATATTTAAGCTTCTCAGCACAAATATCAAGCCTGCAGGGTCTACATATTTCTGTGATGGGCTCATGGTGTGTTGCACTCTGAGATGAAGCAGAACCAGGAGAGTGGCTTTTGGCCCATCCTTTGTGTATCCTTGGTAATGCTTTTCAAGAGCAATGGTTTATCTGCTTTCAAGTCTCAAAATTCCACTGCATGTTGCATCAAGAGATTTTTGCTTCTTGGATTCAAGAGATATGAGAAACCCATTCACTTGCACAGCAGAACTCGGAGGTGGGAGCAACGCAGAGAAGAAAGGCACATAATCCTCTTTTTATCTCGGGCACTCGCTGGCTGGCTACAGACTGGAATGAGATGTCCAGATTGTCTTCCAGCACAGGCACCCCAGGGATGTACAACTTGTCACAGACAGAGGGAGAAAACCTGAGGGATCCTGCAAACAAGGAACTGTAAACATTATGAGAATAGGGGAATAAAATATATTTCAAATAAAACAATATAATGTTATTGGCAACACAACGGCGCACAAGCCTCTGGAAGTGTCACACTGTCTTCTTTGATTAAAAGCTTGAACAGAAATATGAGTATTAATTTAGAAAGACTGTTTATATCTTCAGTGTCTCTAGAATATTATTAATTGAAGTATGCAAAATTAGTTCTTCAGAGCTCTTGCACAATATCACAGGCAGCAAGGTTTATGCAGGAGGATAAATCAAGCGTTTCAGGGGAGTTGGGAAAACTAATTAAGTTCTACTGCTTGCAAGTGCATTCATTCACAGGACTAACTTTCCAACAGAAGTGGACATGGCTACATTTGGTTTGCTTTGGCAAATATTTCCTGAAGGGAAGATCAGCAGGGTACTACAATTAATCCAAGGAAGGAACCATGTAACTGCTGCAAGTGACCTGAGGGTCTGAACTCTCTCTCGGATCCTGAGGCTGTGTGACTTCAGCACCATTAGTGAGATGCAGCTTCAGAGGCAGCGTCCCCTGCCTTAGGGCAGGGGATAGGTGGAAACCTGACATCTACAACAATTTCCCTCCCTCAGCAAGGTAATTATTCTTTTCAGTGAGTGCAGGTAGGACAGACCCATATCTCTCCTCTAGTTATGGCATGGGATCCAGAGTGAGTTTTATTCCTAGGTCGCTGGTGATACAAAAATGAACTTTATACATTTATCCCTCCTTTTAGGCTCTTAAACCAACATCCACCATTATTTCTTTATTTTTTAAAATTTTAATGTGAAACCACCCTGCACATCTATCTGGGTACTTCTAAGAGATCAATATCTGGGGCTCAAGTACAGAATGACAAAAAAGCAAACATTGCATGGTTTCTCCCATGGAGCTGACGGACTCTTACTCTTTCTGAAGTCTTTCAGGGTGACCAGACATCCAAACCTGTCCTACAGGCTGTTAAGGGAGCCAGGACTTGGTAGTCAGAGTCATTAGGCAAATTAGTGGAGTTAATAGGAGCATTGCCTCTGCCAAGCAGCAGGTGAATGCACCTGCACCTGGTTAGATTTAGGGCTCTTTTAGTGAGGAGATTTGCTCCACAGGGCTACAAAAGCAGACAGGAAGGGGCGTGACTATTGGGGAGAGAGCAGGCTGGGAGAAGAAGGAGCTGCAAGTTTTGATATTGGAGAGGTACCTGCCTTTGGCAGGTAAGAACTTCCATTGTTCATGGGAACTTCTTAATTGGGAATAAAACCAGATTTCATATAGCAAAACAACAAGACTTTATGAAAATGAAGAATGTCTTCCCTCCCTGCTCCTTCCCTCCCCTTTCTCCCAGGTTTGGGTCAGCAGCAACAATATTTGGATGCTGTTTTAAAAGTATGTTTAAATGAGTGGCTTCCTATTAAAACTCACAGAGATGTCTGGGCATCATCTAACATGTTGATTTTTTTAATATCCAACTTTTAATTTTTCTTCTTAGGAAGGGAACAACTTTTCCAGTAGAGGAGAATATAGAGTTCTCCAGTGACCCTTATGTTCATCATCCACGACCCCAGTCAGGAGAGTTTGTGCAGGGACTGCAGTCCTTTTCCCTCCTCATTCTTCCCAAGTCCTTCTTCCGGTCTTAAGAAGAGCTACTTAAATGTTAAGATGATTGAAATAGCAGTCTGGAAATCAAAGAAGCATCCCCTGAAGTCAGGGTGCTTTAAAAAGAAATTGGGGTCACTTTGTGGTCTAAGCACAGTTAAATTTTGTCCTAATCTTCACAGGACTCTCTTACTGGAGGCTTAAGGTTGCAGATTCTACAAGTCAATCAAAATGATGGTATCTCTACTCAGTGTAAATAAGGGTTAAAAGATTGAGACCCCAAATATGCTGCTGATCCTGAGCAGAAAAGCAGTGGCTGGAAGCGTGATATGTGCTCACTTCCAGATGAAGTCATTACGCTGAAAGCAAACTGGCTCAGGGAGTGCCCAGTGCCCAAATCCAATTTTCATACCAGCGTGTTGCTGGGAGCACAAATTACTGAAAATTTGCCACTCCAAAGTTAATATTCAGAAAAGCTTTTCCAGTAAAAGGGAAAACAGCCTTTCCGTAGCAGTGCTCCTCTTCCAATAAAGCATTCATGAAATAAAGCCTACAGAACTTCACTAAATAAAACAAAACACAAAGAAAAATTAGTTGGAAGCGTACTGGTAAGAGGACTTGTATTCTAAACTTGAGCACATAGAAAGAAACCCTTTTTGAATGCTTTACTGCCCAGATGAGTGAGAAGCAAAATAACTCTTTGTGCAGAGTCAAGGGCTGATGGATTTCTTGGTGGGAATAAAGCCAGCTGGTTGAGTTTTTCCCCCATAGAAAGGAGAAATCTGGGTATGCTATGGAACAATAAATTCTAGAGAAGTGTGTCTGCTGAAGTCACTTCTCCCACCCAATAATTCCCCTTCCCAGCACGTACGATGTGTTTACCTGCCTCTCTTTCTGCCAGATTCACCTCTCTGTTTCTTCCTGTCTGTTCCCACCCGTATCCATCTCTAACCTCCCCGGGATGGGATGTGTGAATGCCAGGAGAATGCAGTTTGCTGGCATCGTCTGGAAGCTGAGTGTGTCCCCCTGTCTTTGCTGCAATTAATAAATAAGGCCAGGAAAAGAGTGCTTAGTGTCTTTTTGCATTAATCCTTATAAGTGAGGCCAGCTGGCATCAGGCAGCCAGGGCAATTAATTCCAGTAACCAAAGGGCAAGGTGTCAGTGAATAAGAAAGCACAGCGTAGAGAAAGTTTGCATAAACTACGTGTTTTCCAGTCCTGGGGTCTTGAAGTTTCACCTGTTGGAGAGTTTACTTAAAGAATAAACCAAATATTGCTATGGGGAAGGCTGATGCTGAACTGAGGTAGATGTTGGTTCATGTAAGTGTGGGATCTCCCTGGCAAGGGACCTTCGGACAAAGGTCTGCCAGAAAGGCCACTGGTGCTGCAGGGCAGGGAGAAGAGCTGCCTAATCCCTTGAAATCCTTTATAGAGCTGTAACTGTGTTGTATGATGCATAAGCCTTTGAGGATACCTTGGGTTTTGTATTTAAATATATATATGTTTGAAATTACATATGTTTGAAATTTCACTTGTAGATCGAGAGTGGAAGGATTGATCTAGGAATAGGCCTTGACCCAGGAATGTGGTTATGAGATGGGCATTATCTAATTCTTAAGAAAAGGTAAATAGCTTGAAAGAGAAATGTATTAAAATTCTGATTAAACCCAGTGGGTGCACTTGCAAAAAAATGACTTTGATGTGATTCAAACCTATAAATGTTTCTACTTTTGCATGTACCTATTTCTTTGGCCTATTCAGGTGGGAATTCCAGAAAAGAGGAGTTGATTCTGTGCAGGTGCTGCAGTACTTACAGCTTGGCATTACGCAGCATGGCACTGGACTATGTTGCTGTTATGCATGATATTGGATTAGTTTAGAAAACTGTGTTTGGAAATCGAGGAGTGTGATAAAAAGGAAGCTCTATTTCCATCAGTGCAGGCTGATGGCTCAGAGTGAGCTTGGTGCTTTATGAAACAAAAAAATCATTTCTGCCTCAAGAAATATGCATGTTATCTGAATATTATTTTGAATATTTCAATATTCTGGCTAAAACATCTGATTTAAACAGCTACAAAGGTCTCTTTGGTGCGGTGGCTTGTGATCTGACTGTTGGTAATTTGCATTGAGGAATACTGCAGAAGATTGTTTTATAGAAGACTGTTTCAAAACATGATTTAAATGGTACCCTGGGATTTATAATCCCCAAGCGGTCTCTGTTCAGATGCTTTTGTTTCCAAGCAGACAAAGCATTGATAAGAGCCAGCCCTGGCCCCGGGGTGGGGTGGGGGGCACTGGGTGCTGTTCTTCCCGTGCCTCTGCGGGTCAGCGCAGCGCACATGTGCTGCCACCAGACCCGCGCGGATGTGAGGGGCTGCAGCTCGGAAAACGATGCTTTTCATGATGCCCCAGAAAGAGAATCTAGTTCACTCCCTCCAGGCTATGCAGAGCTAACTGGGATGGAAACGAGTAAGCAAATAAGTGGAACACAGCCAGCAGAGGCGGAGGAGCGGATGGCATCCCCAGCCCGCTCGGGGAGCGGAGCGCAAGGCACTGCAGGGAAGGCTCTCCTGAAGCTGCCAGAGCAGAGGGCAGCCAGCTGAGCTTCTTAACTGTGCGTTTTCTGATGAATAAATACTGTGACTGTCATATGAAGAGGTGTTTTTCCAAGGAAATGCTCTCTTTCCCAAACACAGGCTGGCAAACAGGAGCAGAAATGCCCTTAAACTCCAGCTGCTGGGTCAGGGCACACACCAGGGCTGCCTGGTGTTTGGTTATCCCCAACGCTAGCCTGAGAGGTTTCAGTGTCTATACAGCCGGGTATTCCCCTTCCATGGGCATTCAACTCTTCAGCCTTTCTGTTTGTGTCATTTTCTGATCCCTCTATTATTAGCAATTCCTGAGAGCAGCAAATAGAGCACATCCTTTTAGTGGAATCGTTGTATCTAACCTATTGGTCTATTTATTTGCAAACACTCTGGCTGAAGGAATTTATGAAATAATAATGGTCGGATATAACCCTGAAACAGCTGGCATAGTGTATGCTTAAATATTGGACAGCATTGCCATGAATCCAACTTCAGCATTTTAACAGGCTTAAACCCCTATGTGCTTTCATATGGGCTGTATTCCCAGTTTGCTCAGTTTCAGTTTCTTCTTCGTAGTTTTGCTTTTTGTCTTGTTCAGCAGGTTAGATCTGACTCCTTTGACAGCTTCATGAAGAAATTAAAATACCACTGGGTTTCTGTGGTCTCCCTAAACAGCCAGAGAGTGTGGGAGGAAGGCAGGGCAGTTGATACCAGGTCTGGTACAGAACTTCTGAGCTCCTTTCTTTCCTGGGCACTGGCAGATCAGCACAGGGCGGAAGCCAAGTATGTCTGGAAGAGGGGAGTGCTGCAAACCCATGGCTACTGTTCCCCGTGCCACAACTGGGGAAGGGGCTTTACTTGATTGTACCTGGGGGGAAGCCAGGTTATCTACAACATAAGAAGCATTCAAGACCCTGCACCAGCCCACTGGTGTTGCTGCTGGGGGCTGCAGTGATTCCCGGGGAGCTGGCAGTGCCTTGGTAACTCAGCAAGAGGCTTGTTCTTGCAAAATACCATGTTTGTTTATTTTGCAGGTACAGTTTCAAGCTATGGGAGAAATCTGGGGGCCCAAGCTAAGTGTTTGTGCTCTTTCAGTCCTCCGAGGCTGTCTCTGTTGGCCCCTGATATGCCCAATACCACTGCCACCAGTTCCAAAGGAGGCCTCAGACACCCTGGGCTGTGAGAATAGCATTAGATACCCGTGTCTGAGGTATTAAATATTCTATGGAAGCCTCATTTGCATACCAGAGCAACTGGAATTGAGTAAAAGTACAAGTAAGAGAGAAAAATAAGGTAAGTGCCATTGGGCCTTTATTGGACAGGCGTGAAAGTCCAGACCTTTCACCAGTCTGGTGTAAGGGCCACTTTACTCAGATGTCCCTGCAATTATCAGGCTTTCCTCCTCTCTCTGAAGCTCTGGCAGGTGGTTGACAAGAGATTCTCTGGTCTGTGTGATTTCCTGATGCTTATGGCTTTTTTCCAGCACTGTCTCTGTACGACAGCTCAGCGCTCTGAGTGCCTTTCCTTAGCAATATTAGCGATATTGATTTCCCCAGCTTAAACAGAAATAAGAGAGAGAATTAAGGCAAGGTGATGCTGTTTTTAACACCAAAGCTCTTTTCTTTCCTACCTAACTCTCTTTAAATCTAGCTGCATTTGCTGCCTCTTTCAAGGGCTGTCTTGTAATACCTGTGCTCAGACAACACATTATACCTCTCTGTCCCAGAGTGGCATGGCACAAAGCAGTTGCCCACCTGCAGTGTTCCCACAGTGCCCACTTCACTATCAGCAGCAGAACAAGTGATTAATGCTCCTCACTCCTGGAGAAGCATTAACAGTTCTTTTGTGTTAGATGACATTTTCCATTTTCTGCATAGATCCCTGTGGGCAGAGCACCACAAATGATTATATTTCCTCCCTAAAGTGACTTGTCTCTGAAAGAGCAGCCAGGGCAGCAGGCAGTTGAGAGACTTAAAACTACCACATCTTCCTTTCCTATTTCCATATCTCAAGCCATCTGGATCAATCTAGATCTCCGACTCACTCTCTCCAAGGTTCCCATGACAGCCATCCCTATTGCACTGCAACTGGTTTCAGCGGCAGATCATAACTAATAACTACAGGTATTTGTGCCCTGTACATCATGTATTTAAACTACATAGACAGGACATGTTTTGCTGTATCGAGTGGTCATATTTGATGCAAGAGAATCATTCCTTGTGGGAAAGAAGCACATGAGGAGGAGCTGATGTGCAGCAGTTTTCTTCTGCCACAAGCAGTAAACCTGATGTCTCCCCAGAGCTGCAGGTTCAGAAGGCCAAAAAGCTTTAAAATGCTTGCTGCGTGAGCTGGTTACCACTTGGAAATCCCAGTGCATCTGCAGGAGGCTGAAGAAGAGCTCAAGAGTGTCGATTTTTGCAGCCTGGGCAATCTAACCCCCGCCTCAGGGGAAATTCTTGCCTGGCCATGACTGAGCTTTGGCTCCGCTTTGCTCCCTGCAGTGACGGCTCCCCAGGGCTGTGATCAGTGCGTGGAGTCCGTGCCTGGTGGCTGCTGCATTGCCTGGGCACAGCTCTTGAGCTGTTCCATAGAGAACAGCACTTGAATGCTGCTGAATTGGTGTTCTGTGGGTTTACTGGGGCCTTTGAGGAGATGTGGGTGACTGTGTTGGCAGTGATATTGCGTTACACTGGTGGTTATTGTCATTCCAGACACATGCTATATCTTCATACCTGCACCCAGCTGCTATGTGCCAGCTGATCTTACACCAGGATCTTTGCCCTCCTGCTGTCCCAGCTTTCCATTTATTGATGCTGTGTCCAGTTCTGGGCTCCCCAGCTCCAGAAAGGAACGACTGAAGAGTGAGTAATGCTGACAATTAGTTACTTCAATTCTGTTGTTCTTCTTTCAATTTAGACAGTTAAATATAGGTACAAAGTTAGATAATGACACTTCAGCTGGGAGATGTTCTATAAAAAAAACGAGATACAGAGTCTAAATTGATTCATAAATTTGAATTCTTTAAAAGCAGAATGTTTTTTCATTACTGTGCAATTATTTACCAAATTGCCATCTGTTAAGAGTCAAGTTAATAAAATGTGGAAGAGTGTAGGATAGCAACCAAAGTCAGCTCACTTAGAAATAAATGAATAAATACTCTTTATTCAAGCCAATGAAACTTGCCACACAAACCCAAGAGGGAGAAAGGTGATGTTTGCTGAGGGTTTGGGTGTGAAAAAAAAATCCATTTCCAAATACCATTTTCCTGTTGGTGTTTGAGAATCAAACACAACATTTACCCAAACTTTACTAGAGCATGGTGAGATTTAAGCTTTTAGCAAGTTTATGGGAAACCAAAACTCACCACTTCTCTGTGAGGAATGCCCCGGATTTTCACTGTCAATCACTTCTCATTCTGAATTTCAAAGTCAGCTTCCCTGGGTTTAATCCATCCCACCGTTCCCATGGGGAACAGGACCACCATGAGGTTTGACAGCCCACACCGATGCTGCCAGTGCAAAGCCTATTGGTAACTGGAGAGGCAGGAAAATGCGAGGGTGCTCCGGTCACACAGAGGAATTGGGACCTGTGTGTCTCTACACTTTGAACAGCAGAACCCTTTATGTGAGGGGCACGTGAGCCCCTCGGCTGCCAGGGATGGGGGAAGCTGTGGCTGGGGGACTGAGAGCTGCTCGCTCTGATTACTCAGCAGAAATGTCACGGAACTGGGAATAATCTGGATTCCCCTGCTCCTTCTCAAGGCTCTGCTCTCCCCTCCCTGCGGTTGATCTGGAATCCATTCCAACCAGTGCCCCTTTCCTGAGGAAAGCTGAGATGTGGTGACTAAGCTGCATTTCTCAACCTGCTCTACCCATGGAGCAGTGAGCGTTGCCATGCACAAACATTTGTTCAGAAATCTGATATTACTCCCTGCTGCCAATTAGGTTGAGCATAAGCATTTTTCCCCGGCTCTCTTTTCACTCTATGTAAAAGCCTGATGTTTTTCTTCTGAATCCCAACTGAAAAGTCAGCAAGATGAGTGATTTGCAGAGTGGAAATTTGAAAGAAGCGTGGATATGGCAAAACATTTGGGTTTAGCTTTTTAAATGGAAGCTAAAGGCTAGGATGTGCCCAAGTCAAGGTGTTTAATTTGGATTTGTTAACCTGAATCAAAGCCCTGCATTGCAGTCTGGTTTAACACAAGATGCCCACAACTCTGAATGGTGCTTCCCTGGACTTGGGGTGGCTCCCAGACCCCAGGCTGATTTCACTGTGGTTGCTCCTCTGCAGGACCCAGAAATAAATCATATTAGAACTCAGTTTTGTAGTGTTACCCTCCCCAGTAGGTTCTGGCAGCCGCAAGGCGAGTTCCTTTGCGCTGTTGATAAGAGAAGAAGTAACGGGTTTTAAAGCTGTCTGCCTGCTAAGCCCATGTTAAACTGGACAGGATGTTGAGGGCTTCTGCCCCGTTTTTAACCGTTTGCTGTGCCCTTCCTACTCCTGTTTTATTTTACAGAACTGGAAAACTTCATGTTCATATTACACAAACCACTTGGGTGTGTATCAGCCTCTATTCCAAAATGCTCTTTGAAATACCACGCATTGAATTCTAACGGCAGGCTATGCCTACACAGTTTATTAAATATTGAATTATGGTCTCAGCTACAGAGTATCTTGAGGCTGATAAATTTCAGATAAGAAGCTGAATAAAATACATATTTATAATTAAACTAATTAAATTAACTCTAAAGCTTGTAATATATTTTATCTAGTGCAGTTTTCTTATTGCACTTAACATAACTAGAACAAAAAAGGCCACACACATATAAAACCCTTTCTGTTAAAGGAAAAATTGCTGTTTGGGAATCTTGTTCATGTTGATGAACAGAAACCAATTTTTAACGAATTAGACTATGACAGAAATCCATGACTTTATAATGCAGGCTTTTGGGGCAATAAATAAAGTATTAGAAGCCTGAGAACATGACTACTTCATTTCTGAAACAGGATAAGCTGCTTTTCACAGAAATAGGAGCAATGTGTTTTCCTTTGGGCATTTCTTAGGAATAATAGGACAAACTCTTAAGGCTTTCAAATTTGGATTGCTCTTTACTTTCATAACCCTGAATGCATTTACTCAACTAAGACACAGAGCATTGTATTGAGCTGTGTTTTTGCTCTTGTTTTGAGCGGTGTGGTTGATGACTGGTTGGCTGCCCCAGCTCCAGAGGTGTGAATTCCTCTCCTGCTCCGGACTCCAAACAAAGATCCCCCTTCTGAACAACAGTGTAGTGAAGACAGCTTGGTGGGGTAGTGAAGATATATCAGAAAGAACCCATCGCACCCTATCACGTGAGCTAGCTGGAGTTTCTGCAATCAGGCCAGCCTTGGCTGATTGTAGCATAAAGTGGCTTAAAATAGGCAGGAAAGATTAAGATTAATCTCATAGGGCTGTGATGGTCCAGTGGTCGAGGTGCTTTAATTACACTTTGTGCACAGTAGAATACAATAATGGGACAGAATTTGTTTTGAACTTGTACAGCACACACTGGATTGCAGGGGACCAAGAGATGTGAACTGAGACTCCCACTCATCACTGAGACTCCCCTGGAAAACGAAAATATGGAGGAATCTTCACAGACACATGTTGACGATTTTCAATTATCAACAAGAAAAGTAAGAATTGATTGAAGAAAACCTTTAGGCTGGCAGATGCTTTGCTGAGAAAGATGTGTTGGAAATTGGTGAAGGCTTTAAATCAGGCTCTTCAAGGGATTAGTTGTCACTCATCTTTCAGTCCCATCAAGACACAACAACAGCGTAGGAGTCCAGTGCAGGGAAAGGTCTCCACAGCTCTAAGAATCATGACAAAATGTGCATGTTTTGGGCTTTTACAACCCAGTGGAGACCCACCTGTACACATAAAACCAGATGTTTTGTATCGTTTCTACCTTATTTCCCTTTAGAGCAAATTAGTTTTATCTGCTACAGTCAGCTGGTTCCTGGTCAGTCACATCACAGACTACTCAGACACAAAACATCTTTTTGGTTCCGTGCAGAACTGATTGCTCCGTGTGCTGGATTATCTACTTTAGGAGAGCTGGGATTATATGTGCCTTGGTGCGCTGTGACCTCATGGCAGTAAAGGTGATGGGATGCTTGAGATCCCTGGTGCTCCACTGGGTTCCCAGCTCTATCCAGACCTGCTGTACTTTGTCAAGAAACTGAGGACAAGAAGTAATGGCCACAAGGCCGTTTGCCTTTGGCTGCTGCGCCAGGGAATGTTTAGACTGGATATGAGGAAAAATTTCTTCACTGAAAGGGTTCTCGGGCCCTGGCAGAGGCTGCCCAGGGAGGTGGTGGAGTCGCCATCCCTGGAGGTGATTAAAAGATGGGTTAATGAGCTTCTTAGGGACATGGTTTAGTAAGGGGACAGGTGATTCTACGATTCTAAGCATGAATACAGTGCCCGTGCTGATCAAACAGATCACACACTTCCTACGGTCACTGTGTAAAGGACAGCACTGCACAACGACGTGAAGCTGAAATGCAAACACCTCTTCTGCTGTTGTTAACATCAATCACAGTTTTTTCAGCCCTTTTTCCATGAATGATTGACTGGCTGTGAACTAACAGCCATGCCTATAGTTTCATGGTGCATGGTCTGCCAGTTTGGGAAGTCCTCATCTGTAGCCTTTCTCAACTGATACAGGAAGGCAAGCAAACCCTGTTATTTTTACCTGTTTGGGAAGCTCTTCCCTGTTTGGTGAAAAGCTCAGAAAGGGTTAACTAAAAGCTCTCTGAGCCTTTCAGCAAGCTTAGGATCAGGCCTTACACACTGTGTGCCATAAGGAAGGAAGCCTCAAACAAATAATGGGAAGGGGACACGAGTATCATAAATGAGAAGTAATGCTGATTACAGAAGAAAGAATGACCTGAAACACTGAAACCCCAGCAGATTTCTATCTTGACACTTACCCATGCTGCAAAAACCAGTGAGACACGTAAGTAATAGTCTTTTCTATCTAATCTTGCCCAAGTTGCTCTAGAAATACCTTTTTAGGGGATTAACTGTTCCTGCACATTTTCTTCAGGGTATTAGTGGAGAAAGCCTTTTTTCTTGTCATATCTTTCTCACCTATGAGATTTTTCTTTGGAGAAAACCCAGCCCTAACCCAGAAACCACAGGTTTTTATATCATATTAGAAAACAGCTCATTCTGCTTGTTCCCTCTTCTGTTGTATTGAGGAAACAAGTAGTGCTGCCACTCTCCTCTGGAAACTGAAACGCTCAGAGCTAACAGGCACAGCAAACTTGGGTGGAGTAGCTTTAGAGAAAACAGAACTAGGACAGTGTTTTTGTTTAAAGAAACAACATCACCTGAACCCTTTCACTATATGTTCAGTAAATCGGCAAAGGAAACCTTGATGAGTGCTATGTTTTAAAGCATCATTCTCTGGTGGAGGCTGCGGTAGATAAATAGGGTGATTTCTGCAGAGCCTGGCTGCAGTCAGGAGAGAACCCAAGTGATCCAGCGTGTAGGCAGAACAGATTTTGCTGTCATGGTCGAGAATCTGAGCAGATTGTTGGTTTTGTAAGGTATGTCACAACTCCCAGTTATTGCTTTTCAAAGCCCATACCCCTCTATACCTACAGGTCTCACATGAGCACTGACCTCTGCAGAATTCATACTCCTTTAACATAGGCAAAATCCTTCTCTTAGTTTGCCTTGGAGTGAATACAAGACATCTGATCCAGGCGTTACTGAAAATCAGTGTGCCAGAAAACACCTCCTTGGGATTCTGCAGAGTACAGGATCTTGCAATAAAAAAACCTAAGGAAATGAGACATGGCATTTTGTTACCAGAATCTCTTAGAAGATTTACAGTTCAGCTGGGATAATGTATTGCCTCTTAGAATTTTTATTGCAGATCCTGCCCTGTTTTCCACAGCTTTAAGACAGCTTTCCCTTTTGAAAGCCATCTAACACAGTGCTTAGTAAGGCTGCATAGCAAGTAATCCTATACTCTGCTGAACAGAGGTAATATCCTCTCTTATTATATATATAATAATATATTTAATATTGACAGGTGATAGGACAAGGGGAAATGGCCACAAGTTGCACCAGAGGAGGTTCAGACTGGATAGTAGGAAGAATTTTACTGAAAGGGAGGTCAGGTTCTGGCACAGCTGCCCAGAGAGGTGTTTGAGTCACCATCCCTGGAGGTGTTTAAAAAACAGGTAGATGAGTTTTTGAAGAACATGTTTTAGCAGAAGGTGGGTACAGTTGGGCCCGATGATCTCAAAGGTCTTTTACGACTGGAATATTCTATGATTCTGTGATCCTGGAGTATTTGTGGATGTTGCCTGTATCTCTTGTCTGTATCTCAGTCTAACTACTTACAGGAGTTCACCAAGGAAGACCACAGGAGCAAGGGGTTGCTCTCATGCTCAGCAACGAAACAGCTGTATTTCTGTTAGGAAAGAGCAGTATAAGAAGAATGAACAAGATTACACACCCAGCTTTCCTGCTACAAGCTCAGGAATGGAGGAGAGAGGCTATTTTTTCTGCCTTCCTCATAATGGGATCTCTATGGATAACTGAGAGCAAGCTGAGGCTGCAATCAACCTTCAGTCAGTTTTGGGCTGGCAGCAGGACAGGGCTGCACCGACCGCAGCCCCTGCACCCGCATCATCTGAGGGAGGAGGGGCAATAAATGCTTGCTGCTACAGCCCAGGACACCACCGTCTGCAGGGGGTGGTTTACACACTGCTGCATCACCTTTGCCACCAGAGATTTGAGCATTTTAGTCAATATAGGGAAAGATCACAAACCCTTTGCTCAGATTTGTTGTGGGTTAAACCCTTGTGGGACCTCACTGAGGCGAAATGAGGTCTGAAGAACACACGTGTGAAATCAGAGGGTTTCTCAGACACTGTCACTGCACGTTTGTGTTTGCAGTGCTGTAACCCTGTGCCATCGCTTTCAGTACAGACCCATCTTTTTAGTGATGCATCTCTTGTCAGAGAGCATTATTTTAAAGCTGAGATTTAGCAAAGCAGCACCCAGCCTGTGGGGCTTAGAAAGAAAAAATCTCAGACCGTACTTCAACTTAAAAATATTCATTTTAGCTGATTCATGACTCAGGATAAAAATGGGTGTTTGTCCTATTTTGGGAACCCTGGGACTATGTGGCTTGGCTGGCCCTGCTGCTACAGGAGGTGGGCTGCCTCTAGAATTACACTTGGAGGTTATTAGAGCGTGCAAGCTCTTTGTTGATAAAGCACCCGAGTTTGCTTCAATGTTGCTTTAGCATCTCCTCCAGCTGCAATAGCCCAGCAAGTCTCTTTAAGGCAGTTTTTACTTGCCCTTAAGATGGGCAAATTCTTCTAAGATCTCCTCCTGAAAATCATTTAAAGAAAATGTGCCTAGAAGAGAAAAAAAGCTCCAGCAGCCTCTGGCTGTGGGGCTGCACGGACACTGCCTGAGTCTCCAGGTGAGGCTGCAGAGCTTCCTCACCTGCTGGAGCCCAGGGCAGAGGAAGAACTACTCCCTGAAGCCAATTGAATTATATTGATTTAAAAATGAAAAGAGAAGAAATATTCCTTTAGTACCTAATTCTTCTCTAGTAACTAGAACTTCTGCTGTTACAGAAGAGAAAACATCAGCATTGTGTCAGGAAAGTACTATAAAACCACATTTGGAGCTTTCTGCCCAGCTCCTTGGGGGCTTCAGCTCTCCCACAGAAAATGAGTGGGGGCTTTCTGTGACAATGTAATCCACCTAAAACTTGTGATGAAGAGTGAGAGATCCTCAACGCTGTGAAAAGAAATCAGAAACTCCCTTAATGTTTCTTTCTTTGTACCTGACAGATCAATGAGATCCTTACGAATGCAGAGGAAATCCTTACGTGAACTCTGCTCAAGCATTATCACCTCCAGAGCTTGCCAAGAAAGTGCAGATGTTCCTCAAGACCTGAGCTGTAGCAGCCCAGCTCCTGGGTCTGGGTGCCAGGTATTCATGGAAAAAGGAAGCAATCTTTCTGCCTCGGAAATAATTGCAGGAGATGTTTATTGTGACTGGGATTGATAGAAATCAAATAGTGAATAGGGACATAGACGAAACTTCACCACTTTCTTCATTTCTGCCTTATAATTAGATTTTCAATCTAGGCTCTCAACTAGCAGGGAAAATTTAATATAAGAAAAGTCAAAGATGTTCTGAAATATTATGATATAAGGATATAACAGATCACTTCGGAGTCTCTGTCCTCACTTGCTCCCTCATCACTCTTAAATCTCCCTATGTGGCTGCTTTTTTCTTCTCTCGTGGTTGCTCTGAACCTTTATCAGCTGAGTGTTTTAAAAAGACAAATGGAATAGCTAAAAGACATGGCAATAATCTACATGAATGAGGACTAAATTCACTTTTTCCATTATGAAAAGGAACTCATCTGAGACCAGTCATGAGAGGTCCTTCATAAAAGTAACCTGAAGCTGCCCCATTGCTGATCTTGGATGCCAGTTTGAGATCCATTTTGATTGTAAAGTGTTGGCTTAGATTCACAGATTCTAACTAAAAACTTTTCAGCTAATAACATTTGAAGACAAAGAGGCTGAGCTGATAGCAAGAGTCTGCTGTACCTCATTAACAGTGCTTCCTGAACCATGGGCCTGGAAATAACAGAACTCTTCTAAACAGGCTGCCCGGGCTTATCAAAGGAATTGCAGAATTCCTTCATTATCATGATAAGCCAGTTAAAGCAATAATTAAAATTAGTGGATTTCAAAGTCCTTAAAGTTAGTGGATTTGTAGAAAAGCTTCCAGTGAAAAGAAGCCTTATAAACCCCTTATCAACATATCACAAATCCAAAAGAATAACACACCCAGAAGAGCTGTTACAGGGAAGTAACTCAGGTCTTTAATGGACTGCTTTTGGTCTCTTGAAGTCCAAAGAATTGAATGTTGCCTTCCCTGAGCTGGAAGGGCGTTAAATAAGCCTTCCAGTGTATTTTAAATAGTTCAGCAATCAGGTGGACACTTTACCCAAGCTCTGCAGTCCACAGTTCCAGCATAGTAAGGGGACCAGAGAGAGCTGTGTAAAAAAATACCTATGGCCACGTAAATGAAAGATATTTTTGAACGCAAACTCTCCCGCCCAGCCTGAGGCAAAGATCCAAATATACTTCGTTAATAAATGGCGATCTAACCAAATACAATTGCTTTGTGATAACCTCCTTCCCTGCAGAACTTGTGGTACTCTGCTCCATAGAAAAACAAGATGTAAAAATCAGTTATTTCAATCACAAGCTAACACTCTTAATAAAGGATATTTCATGAAATGGAGTGAGTAGATAAGAATATGTTTTTAAATTGCTATACTAGAAGCAATTTAAAAAAATAAAATACCTAGCTAATTGCTAAAGGGCAGTTAATGAGAGTGTCTGCTCATAAATAACCTTTTCTACAGAAACAGGCACTACCATCTACGCATCGTTTTCAAAACCTTCTGCTGCAAGTCTCTGTTTCAGTCTTTGCTGGGAGGAACCAGCCCAGTTTGAAACAAGGGGAAACTGAAATTTTGCACATCTGAAAAGAGCCAGTGTGACAAAAGTGATTTCTGCTCTGACATTTTGAAGAATGACAGAGTAAAGAGAACAAATTCTATCTAGAAGAGTGCAGAGGTGACTGATTGGGCACCAGAACACGGGACCATTACGAAGGACCACTAATAAACTCAGTCCTGCTTTTCCTCCACAGGCATCAGGAGTAGATTTGTTTTACCTGTCTTCAGACACCCAAGAATAATTTAATTAGTGACAGTCTGTCTTCTTCCTCTGCAATAAATTCCCTGCAGTTCAAATAGCCAGTGCTTTTTCCCTGACAGTTTTAATCCCAGAGTGACTGTCACATCCCAGCACTAAGGTCACTCTTAAGATTAACTGCTTTCCCTAAATGAGTACTTTTGCAGTGGCACCACCTTCTCGTTTGAACAAGGGTCTCTAGACATTGCCAGGCACTTTTGAAGTCACCTGCACAAACTTCTCAGGATGAAACTTTCCTCCAGCAAATGTGCAGATGTAGCTAAGACAAAGTGCCTTGGGTTTGGTTGGAGGCCTCCAGCCCTCCCACCGCAGGGCAACAACACAGCAGGACGAACAGGAGGCTCCAAAGTTAACAAAGACAAAGAAAGGCACAGCTCCTGCCTTAAGCAGCAGTGATGACAAAGCCATCCCTGTTAGCCCCAAACGCAGCCCTACCTGGGCTCCTGTTGCTACACGGACTCACAAGGCGGCTCCACTCTTGCAGGGATCAGGACTCATCTTCGTGGCAAGCCCTGGAAAGGAAAGGACGTCGCCCTCAGCTGTGACAGCTGAGCTTCTGCCAAGACAGTCACAATATTTGGTGGAGCCTTGTGCTCCTGAAGGGAGAGCACTGGTAGGGGCACGCAGAGCCCCTTTTGCACACGCACCAGTTCGCTCTCATCCTCCTGACAATGTTGACAGGAAAACACAAGAGTAACTCAGAGCAATAATAACAGGGTTTTTAAACTCAGGTGGTGTTTGATTGGCATGTTTTCATGTGAATAACATTAGAATAGCTGTGCAGCTTGCAAATAATGATGGCAGCATCTAAGCAGGCTTCAAATGCATGAATTCCTTTTTCCCAGATTTCCAAAGGCAGTTCTCATTCACCTGGTACAGGAAGCACACCAGGTAATGCTTCAGCAATTCCTGGAGGCTGGAAATGAGCCCTTCTAGAAACTCCTTCCAGAATTTGGGCCAAAAGTGCATTGGGGTGCACTGAATAATTCTGACCTCTGTGGGTGTACGTGCAAGAAGATGAAGAGTGAAAGAGCTGATGGAAAATTTACTTGCTCTCTCTGAAAGTACTGACAATGCTCTAAAGGCTGCAATATTATGGATATTTTCATTTAATTCTAATTTAAATAGGGATTTTTGTTTATTTGATTGCGTTTTTCAACATCTCTCAAAGAAAATGATGTTAATTTTCATATTAGTCATGCTTTTATTCATTTGCCTGTAAGAAAGATAAGGAGTAAAATCAGGTTGAGAATGAAAAAATCAGAAAACAAAACTAAGTCTCTCACACCTTTTAAAAAATTAAAATATAACTAATTATTCTTTGCTAATACATTTATTTTTTGTGAGAAATGGTAGTGCACTTGAAATCTACTGACCAAGTTTTCTTTGAGCCATCGTTGTTGTTGTTGCAGCAGATAAACCAAATAAAGCAGGTACCTCTCTGCATCCTGTCCTTTAAATGAATGCTATTCTAATACAGCTCAGCATGAAGATGAAATATGACTCAATATCTACATCACCAATGATACCAATGCAGAGTGATTCCAAAACACAAATTGTGACTCAAACCCCATGCTGGAATACATCATTTAACATCTGACATTTGCAGGAATAACAGAGACCAAGTTAGTCTCCTACTTCCTCCAAGTGACTGAGCTTGCTTACCCACTAACTGGTCCCCAGGAAGAAAGCCCTCACCTGGTTTGGAAGCTCCATGGGGAGAGGCAGAGCTGTGGCTTCCACCTACAGGCAGCCACCCACAGGTGTTCCTGCCCCACAGGTTCACACAGTTCGCTGCTGTTGCCTTGACTGGGTTTCCTGAGCTGCCCCAAGAGCCCTTAAAAATCTACCCAGCTGCAGAAGTGCCAGGAGCACCAGCCAGGTGCCTCAGGACCTGATGCTTCTGTAATCCCATCAAGCAAACTGGCAGCGACAACCTGAGCATCAATAGTTCCCCAGGAGGGCTCTGGTGAGCAGCTGTGGCTGTTGTGGCATTGGCAGCACAAGGGCTACGTGGAGGGGCAGTGGAGGGTTCCTCTCCTCGGTTTCCCAAAGCAATGGCTCATGAGAGACCATCCCGCTGGCCAGTAAACCCCAGTTAGAGCCAGTGTGCAACACAGCTCCTGCTGGAGAGGAGGGCACCAGCCAAGCAGCCACTGGGTGATGCTGGTCATTTGTGGCTGGGAAGAGCGAGGACCAAAGGAAAGCAAACTCTGGTCAGTGGAGGTGTAACAGCTGCCTCTGCAGCACCCAAAAGGGACAGGGCTGAGGCTTCTCACCAGGCAACCTTGCCAAGGTCTGCACCGTGCTGAGCTGAAGGCAGACCAAAGCCAACTCACACGAGTGCTTTAAGTTCTTCCTTGTGGCTTTTCTTCTCCAGCCCACGTCCTGGCACGGCGACCAAAGGCTTGGATCTCTTGCAACACAGTGAGTTGCAGGTTATGATGCTGCAGATGCAGAGGAGAAAGAGTTCTCCACTGCTTCTGACATTGTTAATGGAGCATTGAACCATCAGGGCCAGGTGCCCTGCTAAGTCTCCCTGCCATCCTGACAGAGTGCACAGACTTCACATCAGTTGTTACTCACCTTATCTCCACTACACATAAATGGTCAAATTCTGACAGCTGGAATCAGTGAGGCTTCACCACTGATGGAGCAGAATGATGATTTCATGAGCCATTATCTTACTCATCTAAAAGAAGGGAACACGTTGCTCTTTCCAATGTGACACTTAAGCTTTAAATAGTCAGATACCTCTGTTACTAAAGTTTAATTTAATTGACAATAAAGTGAAACAACTCAGTTCTCCGGTTCATGACTGTGTCTCAAACTCTCCAAACAGCTGTGAAGCAAAAAGCAGAGGCTGATGGAGGCAGGAGGAAATGTCCACGGGCTGGCTGCAGGCACACTGGCTCCCTGGGCACAACTGGGTATCTTTGAACTGGCTGAGGCACAGACAAAGGAGAAACAATCCCTGTGTCAACACTCCTGTTAATAAAGTCCTGCAAAGTTTGCTCACTGCTGATCAAAGGAGGGAGGCGAGATGATATGAGAAGAAAAGTGCAGTGGAAGTATCAAACCAGGATCCCAAAATGCGAGAGAGCTACAGCTCTCAGTAGGGATGAAACACACCAAACCTCAGATGCCTTTTCAGGCTGGATTTTCGACTGCTTTTCTCAGTGGTTTAAAGCCTTAAACATTAGTTCCCTGTGAAATGACTGCCTTAGCAGCTTTAGTTAGATCATCAAAAAAGCCTCCTATATAGGATACACTGGATATAACTTTGAACATTCCATTTAGCCCAAGTAGTTGTTTCACAGTCTCAGTGTGACAATGTGCAGAGAAAGCTTTTTCCCTTCACGAACCCCAAAGACAAATCTTCTGCCCAAGTGGTGTAGAATTTTTGAAATTGAAAGATCAACCCAAAATACTGAAGATTTAATCAGCTTCAAGCTTTTGTCTATTGCCAAACAGAGACAAAAATGTAATAAAAAACATTTGATGGAGAGTAATAGATTTACCTCTTCTCTGGAGGAGTTTCCTGTTCTTGCAATACACCTCCTCTTTGCTGCAATACGGGTACAAATCACATCTGCACCGGGATAAACTGGTCCCTGTGTGGTAAGTAGGGCACATCAGCTATAGGCTGTTGTGAGAGAGTGGCAACAGATTTGTGTAATCCTTCTGCAAGTAGTCATTTGTGATAACATTCATTATTTGATTAGGACAAGGCCTTTAGTCCCTGGGTGCACTCATCTCGCCTCTGTCCCCAACAGTTCACAGCACAAAGCAAACACGGGGGAGTGGTTCTTGAGCTGATGTCCCCATGGTCACACAGGACCCAAGTCTCTTGGCTGCCAGCCTCTTACTCTGCTGGGCCAGACTTCTGCACAGTCACCTCTGCTTTTATCATCTATAAAATACAACAGATGGTTGTGGGTTTGTGTTTGACAATGGAGCAAACGCCGAAGGAGGCCGATCCCAACCCTGGATGAGCACTGGTGACAACTGATAGTTATCAGAGTGCTTATTGCTGATTCATGATGTAGTCTGTCACTGAAATATTTCAACCCAAACTTGCAGCCCTTAGGAGCTCACAAGCAATTCATTCATTTCCTCCACTATGATTAAATATGCACCACACAGTCTTTCTCCTGATTTGTGTAAAATGAAGTTATTTGATGGATCCATCATGCTCTCTTACCTATACACTATAAATAAATCCAGAAGCATTCAGTAAATACCCCCAGCTGCAGGGATTACCCACAGGGGAACTGATTATATAGATCACTTGGGCCTTTACAGTTAGGCACAAACACTGAAACTCAAATCAGTCAGCAAGAGAAAACTTCATCCTTCTCCTGAAATCTAGAAAGCTTTTTCACCTGGTTGTACATTTAAGCCCTATGTAGCTGCTACATTTTCCCCGTAAACAACAGGAGTTTAGACTTACTGATAATAAGGATTTCTTTACCTGAAAAACTTATACGATACAGAAAAGCTTCATAGGGGAATGGAGTGGAGTGGAATGGAATGGAATGAGGCAAAGCAATCAGCAAGCTGTGAAGCACAGCCCTGCCAGCCTTTCTGCCCTTCAGGACACACCCACCATTACCCTTTACCCACCAAGTCCTGCACAACATCAGCTCCACACTGGCCCACTCACAACAAACTCACTGCAGCATCCATCCCACGCCACTCCCAAATCTGACCTTTCATATTCCATCGCTGATCTATCTCATTCTGCTTCCCATTATTTCATATGTGCCCATCACTTTGGGAAAATCCTCTTTTCCTGACTGTCACCCCTAATCCTTTTACTCTAGACACACAATTCCCCCTTCCTGCCCACCCAGGCCAGACACCCTCTCACTCCAGGGGTTACTCACGAGCAGATCCAGGAGGCACCACAGCTCATGCTGCTTCAGGAGCCCATCCTGATAAATCCACATCCCCATGTGCTGCAAGGCAAGATAAATGGCTACATCACCCAGTGCCAGTGCTGCTGGGCCATGTGTGATTTGTGCAGCTGGGGGACTTGCAGGACTGATTTGAACCAAGGAGGAGACTGAGCTTGAGAAGGAGGAGTCAGGTATCACCTCGACACTAAGCAGGCATGAGATTCTCCTCCACCACTGCCACAGAGCACCTGCTTCCCATAGATCACCACCTTTTCCCTATCCTTCCTCATCTCCCAGCAAGCCTTGCCATGTTTTTTTCTTAATGCTTCACAACTCTCATGGTCTCTCCTGGGGGGCTGCACCTGCCTTTGCTGAGCTTTAAGGTGGCATCGTGCTAGGTCCTGTGACCTGGACACTGTGTTAAGGCCAGTGATGGTGGGATGCCTTTCTTGGCCAGGGCCGTTTCTTCCCACCCAAGAATGAAAGTTGCTGAGGTTCTGGTGCCACGCAGCAGCAAGATTTGCATCAGTCACCTCCTTAGCCTGCGTGAAGACCCCTCTTATTTAAAGAAGGCGTCACCTTTAGGCTTTTCTCCTGTGGCTTTGGACCCCTGCCACAGGGAAAGACCAGACACCGAAGTCCTGCTCCCCACCAACCCAGCACGAGGACAGGGAGCTGGCAGAACTGACGGACGGTCTCTGCACCCTGAGCCACTACTGCCCTGCTGAGCGCACGTGTGCGGGACCAGCGCGCCCAGCCGAGCCCATCCCCCAGAGTCCCTCTCAGCCCTTTAAAGCCTGGATTAAGAAATCAAACCAAAACACATGTGGAAGAGAAGGGCTCTTCCTACAAGATGCAAAGCCCTGGCGCGGAGCGAGGGCTCTGCGGTGCGCGGGTGCTGCAGACCCAGCAGAAGCGGCTCTGGCCGGGGCTGCGAGCACCGCGGGACCCCCGCCCGCAGCCGCGCGCGGGCACCGGGGCTGTGCTGCGGGGCCGTGCTGCTGCGGGGCCGTGCTGCTGCGGGGCCGTGCTGCTGCGGGGGCCGTGCTGCTGCGGGGGCTGTGCTGCTGCGGGGCATCTTCTGCCTTCCCATCGCGCAGGGATTAACCCATTGTAGCGTTCCCCGTTAAAGCTGTGTTAAAGAGACAGGAAAGGCAAAATATTTCCCACTCTGTCCTTTAGAACGAACTCAATTTTAACACCTAATTATGTGCAGCACAGGCTCGTTCCTGTTCCCTGGGCCAAGCTGCGGCTTGGGTTTGTTCTCCCAGGGAGGGATGATTTGATTAGGAAGCAGAAAAGGCTGTGGAAGGGAAGGAGTCCTGGCTGAGCAGCGCTGCTGTCTCTGCCGCTCACCTGCTCCCTGCCCCGGGTCGTGTTACAGCGCGTTTGGGGCTTTGCTTGCCCTGCTTTTGAAGGAGGAGTGGAGGCAATCATTTTCCTCCTACGCATCCTGCGTGGAGACACAGGATTGCGAAGTACTAAACCAGAGCAGTAAAACCATTCTGGTAGCCTAATGACAGCTCGGAAAAGGACCAGAACACCTCCATTTTCCCCATCTTTTTGAGTACATCTAACAAAGAGAAGAGAAAGCCCCTGACCTGTCTGAGAGCAAGCAGCTACTGTGACACTGAGGGACCGAGATGCAGGGAACATGCTGGAGTGCAGAAATTCAGTTACATGGCTGTTTGCAAATTAGTGGCTAAATCAATTAAATGATAGCATGGGCTTTCTCTTGAGGAAAGGCTGGTCACAGTCACAGGGAGAAGGGGAGGGGTTGTGGAGCAGGGATGACATAATCTCGCTTGCGAATCACCAGCAGTGTGCACGCTTTAATCCATTAATGGGGTTTTTATCTGTGATCATAAAAAGCAGGTTACATTCAGCCTGGAAGGGAGTGAGGGTTGGAGGGGAAGGGAGGAGAGGGAAAGAGCAAGAGAGAGACAGAGAGATAGAAAGCAAGAGAGAAGGAGAGCACAATTCACTCAGTGAATTTGTTGCAGGCTTGGGGATGATCATTAGGGATCTCAGGAGAGCGATTTCTCAGAATAACCTGCTCTCCTTCAAATGGACCGAATGGAGACAGTGGTTCAGTCCTGCTGATATTTTTTAAGCCCTCCTTGCAGTTTGATGGGCATTCCCAGTGCTTTTGTGCACGTCTCGGAAAGCGTTGACGTGGAAAGGAGCAGCGAGGAGGGGGAGGTTGGAGAAAAAACTGCAGCTCTTCTAAAAATACAGAGGACATGCAAGAGCGTGGGGCTGGGGAGAGTGAGGTGAGCGCACCTCGCACCACGCTCCCCGGGTGCCGGCGCCGCGTAGTCTTGGAGATGTCCTTCCTGTGACTGGATGCACCATGAGCATCTGGGAGGTGATCCTGGCTTTCGTGGTGGTGGTGCTGATGCTCGTGGCCCTGCTGGCCAACATGCTGGTGCTGATGTGCTTCCTGTACAGCGCTGACATCCGCAAGCAGGTCCCGGGATTGTTCATCCTCAACCTCACCTTCTGCAACCTGTTGATGACTGTTTCGAACATGCCCCTGACCTTGGCTGGGATCATTTACAAGAGCCAACCCGGAGGCGATCAGATCTGCCACATTGTGGGCTTTCTGGAGACTTTTCTCACCACAAACTCCATGCTGAGCATGGCAGCTCTGAGCATTGACAGGTGGATTGCTGTGGTCTTCCCTCTAAGTTATCACTCCAAAATGAGGTACAGAGATGCTGCTCTCATACTGAGCTACACGTGGTTGCACTCGGTGTCGTTCCCGATAGTGGCAGCTTCTCTCTCCTGGGTGGGTTTCCATCACCTCTATGCCTCCTGCACTCTGTACAACAAGAGACCCGAGGACAGGACGCAGTTTGTGATTTTCACTGGGGTCTTTCACACCCTCAGCTTCCTCCTCTCCCTTATAGTCCTGTGTTTCACATATCTCAAGGTGCTGAAGGTGGCACGGTTTCACTGTAAGAGGATTGATGTGATCACTATGCAGACCCTGGTGCTGCTTGTGGACATCCACCCCAGGTAAGGTGCCTGTGCATTCAGCAAGTGAGAGGATGGGGTTCAGTGTTGTTAAATACAGCCTGGTCTGCATCACAGCAGGGAACGAGGCAAGGGGGAAAACAAGCATCCTTCCTACCAGTTTCTACTGTGCATGTTTCTTGTTACTTGTGTTTATTTTGGGGATTGTAGAAACAACTCTGTTTTTTGTTATGCTTAATGGCTTGGGTTTGGGAGGGAGAGAAATGAAATGGGCAGTTTTGGCTCAGCATGCACTTCCCTTTGAGACAGTGATCAGATCACTGCCCTTTGTCTCTGAAGGGGGACTTGGTGCTGGGTAGATCTCCATTTTTTGGCACTGTACACCCAAAACATTGCTGGATCTCTGAGAAGGAGCAGGCTGAGGGTGCCCCAGTCCTTGCAGTCAGAGTTCAGAAGGGAAGCTGGGTGCTGCTCCTTCACCTGACAATGTCCCTGTAGCTGCGCTCTCCGTAACTGTGCCTTTCTTCACAGCAGATTTATAAGGAATAACATGTGCAAAATGCACACACTTGAATGCCCATGCTTAAATCCAGGTGAGAGAGACTTTGGTGGCAATGTTACTATGACAAGCAAGGGATGTGTAAAGTTAATTTCAGATAAACCTTTAAACACAGGAGGAGAAAAGTGTCTAGGGGCTGTGAAGATAATGGGCAAGACCAGAGTGTGAACGTGTGCCGGGATGCTGTGCAAAAGAGCCACGTCAGGGATTCTGCACAAGCTATGAATTTTGCCTGAATGCGCTGTCTGGATCTGGAAGGGATGCAGGCTTGCTTGGTGGAGGGAGAGTCAGTTTTCCCTGGGTCAGTAAGAGGACCATAGTGGAACTGAAGGAAAGAAAGCCTTGCTGGATGGAAGAGCAGGGATGGCACTGGGCAGGCAGCGACCCAGGCGAGGAGCTGGGGAAGGTGCCCAGTGCACAGAGACAGAGGAATTCAGTGTGTGCTGTGAAGAAACAGAGAGGACAGAACAGGCACAGCTGGAAGGATATGGGACCAGGCTGGTAAGAAGGGAGTAGCAGGACAAGCCAGAGTGATCTGCTTGGGAAACAGGCATTTGGACAATGAGCCTGTAGAGCTGAGGCAGGACAGAACGGGGCAGAGGGGTGATGGATCAGCATGTCCTGGCTGAGGGCTGAGAGGCTCTCGTGAACTGGGCACACCCAGCTAGGGCTGGAATGGGATGGGGTGGTGGATCCAACGAGCGAGCCCTGTAGAGGGGAAACCAGAGGCACTGGCTGCAGCGTAGGAAGCGATCAGCCCAGTTTGCTCAGAGGAACAGGTTTGTCTTCGGGCTCAGTGTACCTGAAGCAGGTGACTGGGAGGGAAAGGGTCTGATGGAGAAAGGGAGAAAATGGTTTTGCTGGGTAGGGTGACAGAGTAGCTGTGAGGGACGTGTTTGCTGTTTGGGTGGCAGTCAGAGACCTGAGCTTAAGGTTCAGACTGTTCTGTCAGAGACTGAAGGGATGGGAAATGTCTTTCAGAAGCCCGCTGGCAGCTGGGAGTGCAGAGGGGTGGCTGATACTGGGGGAGAAGTCTGCCTGGAAAAGAGGAAAGCCGAGAGGGCAGTCCCACGCCTGACATCCCACCCGACCCCTCTTGCTGCCCTCTGCTCTGCAGGTTGGGGAAGAACACTGTCTCCCTCTGCTTGCAGGCAGCCAGGAGCAGCTGCAGGGCAGAAAGCACATGTGGTTGTCCTCAAAAAAAGGTCATATTCTGGGGATTCCTATGCCTAAGGCAATTCAGTCTGAAGGGATCAGGGCAGGACAGCACACTGTTTAGAGGAACAGAAACATGTGCTCCAAATGCTCCCCTTAAGCTGTTTGATGCATATCTTGACAAAGAATGCAGAGCAGAACTTTGGGCAAGTCCTGTTACTGTTCTTGAGAAACACATGTATAAATCTTCCCTTATCCCTAAGCCACATAGAGGAGAAAACACCCTTCTGCCCTGCGAGCTGTCTGGTTGCTCACCTGAGCCTCAACCGGGCTCAGTCCTGGTGCAGTGGTTACTCCAGGGCAGCACCACAGACCAGTCACTGCACCTCGTGCTGCAAATACGCCTGGGCTATGCAGCAAAGCTTAGTAAAAGGCCCAAAGCCTCGATAGTATTTCTCCTCCTCTGCATTTTTTCTGGTTTAGGTTAATTTGAGGGTTCCTGCACGTTGTAATGATCTCGCTGAGGAGGGGATTCAGTGGGGCTGAGGTAACAGCACCTCCTTTCTGCACAGAAGGCAGGGTTGTCCAGGCACTTTGCTGGAAGCAAGCTGTATCAAAAGAATTATTTACCTCTTGCATCAGATTATTCTAATGCTTCTCTGTCAGAAAGCCGAGTTTTAGTTTCTTTCCTAGACTACAGAAATGGGGCTGATCTGGCTGCTGGTGGTGGAGACAGATCTCACCACTGAGAGAGCTGGAGCTTGCACTGCCTTCCCTTCTGTGAGAGCTGCACCAGGGCTCTGGGTCTCCTGGAGCAGTTGGTGACACTCAGTGCCCCAACACAGCACTCGAATTGCGTGAGTGCTGCACATACAGGCAGTTCCTGGGAGAAGGCACGCGAGGGAACTAAGTTTGTAATCCCACCTTCGACTGCCCTGATGGGCCTGGCTTTTTGCATGATCCAGTTTCAACACTGAGAAATGCGTGCGGACAATTTTCTTCCTCCTGTGACTCAGAATCCACCCACAAGGGGGTCCAGCGACAGGCGTTACGCTGGATGGCTTGATTACCTGTGACTTGGACAGGCATGAGTGATCTTCTGAAGCTCATTCAAGACGAGCACAAAAGAAACCTCTGAATACCACAGAAAATCGTGCGAATGTTTAGGGGGCACGTCCTTCAGGCTAGATTAGGCTTTTTTACTGGATACTGTGTTTTCTTGACTTTTTTCTTAAGACCAAGGTATCTTAGGTATTGTGAGAGGTTTGGGTAAGACTTCACTGCAGTGCTTGACCCATGTGTTTCTTCATCCAAATTATCTATATTATCTTTTTGGTGTATCCAGCTTTACAGATCTCAAGGTCCAGTATCTCTTAAAGTTTGTTTAAAATACCAACTCTTCAAAGGGACATATCTCAGATTTTCCAGGATATTAGAATTTTTAAATGTAAGCTTAGTCAATAATCCAGTACTGTTACTGGTGGCACTGCTGGAACTTGGATATATGTTCTTATCTTAGTGCATAAAATGTGTGCAAGAGCAAAATACCCCTCTGTGTACACTGTCTGTAGGAGGAATTAGAAAAAATAACTTCCTCTGTGATGTGGGATTTATTAGCTACATCTGGAGTGACTGAAAAAAAAGAAATTGGTGGGAGTCTACCAGGACTTCCCAGTCATGTGTGAGCTCCAGGAGTCACAGAAAACTTTGTATGTGCCATTGTAGAAAAGACATAACTGCACCTAAAAATAATCCAAGTTCTCCAGCTCTTGCAGAACTGAAAGCACATGGGTCCCCTTGGAAAGGTTGAATTTTTTTCCTTTTCAGCTGTCATTTCTTGCTCCAAATAACTCAGACATAGAACAGGTAACACTTTCAGAGGGGTTTGCATTCTACTTAGGCATATTCTTTAAGCATAAGACGATTTCTTCTTTCAAGCAGAAAAAACTTTTCCTCCAGTATTTTGTTCATTTTGCCATCACAGGGGACTGGCAGTGTAAGACCGTATAGAACATGGATCAAAGAAAACACGTTTTCTTTAACACAACCCAAAGGTAACACAAGAACTCGCTGCCACAGGGCTCATCAAAGCACACTGAGACTCTCGGGATATAATATGTGTTTAGATGACGATCAAGCATTTGGAGGTAGAGGAAACAACATAAGGGCATGGCCATAAACCTCACAGCTATTGACATGTGTGAGTGTGGAACCCAACAGCAAGAAATCAACTACAAATTTGCAACACAAACAGAGACAGCAATTCCCAGCAGTTACAAAATGCAGAACGTTGGGTCAGAGCACTTGGGTGCTTGAACCATGTGGTTGCGTTACCACGAGACCTGCGCAATGAGTCAACACGCAGCAGCGCTCTGTGCATAGGGAGGGACTTCAGGACTGCAGCCTGGCTTTGGGTTTGCCCTTTCCCAAAGTGTCTGGTCCAGGTGAAGCTGGCTCTGGGAGACACAAAGAGTGCTGCTCATCCAGCCTGGAGAGGACAGTCACCCGTCCACTTCCCCCGTAACGTGCAGCCAGCACAGGGGCTGCACAAGCAGGTAGGGAATCAGAATGGTTTGGGTTGGAAGGGACCTTTAGAGACCGTCTTGTCCAGCCCTCTCCACAATGAGCAGGGACATCTTCACCTACATCAGGCTGTTCAGAGCCCCATCCAGCCTAACCCTGAATGTTTCCAGGGATGGGGCATCCACCACCTCTCTGGGCAACCTGTGCCAGGGCCACCCTCAGTACCCACATTGTAAAAAACTTCTTCCTTATATCTAGCCTAATTCTGCACTCTTTTAGTTTAAAACCATTGCCTCTTGTCCTATCACCATAGGCCTTGCTAAAAGGTTTGTCCCAGTCTTTCTCCTAAGCCCCTTTAAGTACTGGAAGGATGCAATAAGGCATTCCTGGAGAAGGAGGGTGGGTTTTGGTATTGCCACTCTTGACAAGCAGGCGTGCTGCTCCCCAGGGGGGATTTGCTGCACTGTAAGCGTGGTCTCAGCCCCTTGCTGCCATCACCTTGCTGGCACACCAAGTGTCTTAGCAGCTCTCTGGCAGCCTGGTGAGACCACAACCAGGAAAGTCAAAGGAAAAGCTTTTGTCCTAGAATGCCACAGGCAGGAAAAAAAAACAGGGTGTGACTAATATGCATCTATTTATCTGGGAGCAAGGGTGGTTTGAGGTAGGGAGTGGGAACGTCACAGCGCTGTGGGCTTGTTGCATAATTCCTGGCTTTGCAAAGCATTCCACATGGCAACCATGCCGAAGGATTTATGGCCCTACAGCTCACAGCCATGGGGTGCAGTGACTGCTCCAACGTTGGGATGATTGCTCAGAGCATGTTTTTTCCGATTATAATTTTATCGTGTTTTACTGCTTATCTTGGTGGGAAGTTTCTCCTGCCTAGGACAGTGGGGGCTGAATTGCTGTTTCTAGGAAAGGAGCAGGCTGTATGCTCCACTCTGGATATTTTCCAAACTCTGAATATCACAAGGCAAAGTCTGGCCTAGAAATATAGCTTGCAATAATTCAAAAAGAATCTGCAATGGAATTCAAGGCTGAATCCCACCAATTCGACCATATATAATTTGGTGTAATGGGATACAATTATGTATTTCTCAGTAATTGTTTTTGGAGGGTAAGACAATCATCCAGTGCATTAACACTTGGTATTGTCCCATGTAAATGCAGTGCACCTGGCATTGGCTCATGCAGAACCAACAATCCCTGGAAAGATTAATTTCATCATTCCATAAGTAAAGCCATTTAAAATCTGCTACCTGATATTCTGATTCCCCTTCTTGTTTGTGTTGAATGTCACACAGCGTGCGAGAGCGTTGTCTGGAAGAACAAAAGAGACGGAGGCAGCGAGCAACAAAGAAAATAAGTACCTTTATTGGTACTTTTATACTTTGTTTTGCACCTTATGTAATTACAAGGTAAGTGCAAACCCACACTGCTACAGACCACTGAGATGCACTCTCAGCTCAGAGAAGCAGGGCACACCAAGCTAGAAGATAGTCCAGGCTCCTGTGAAATTGTTGTGCAACGTTTCTACTCATGTGACAAAGATCATGTTTACTGAGCTAACCAAGCTGTGTGAGATGTCCCAGCACTTATCCTAGAGTCCTGAGGCAGTCTGTGGGCCACATTCTGCTCAGTCAGCCCAGCCAATGTCTTGGTCTCATGAGAGGGTTCTGGGAAGGCAGTCCACAGGACTTTGCAGCCTTTTTGAGGGCCTGGTAGCCACCTGCTCCTCAGATTGTCTCCCCTGGCTCAGGGAGGATCTGCAGGGGAGGGCACTTGTCTAAACAGGTCAGCCTGTAAAGACCTGGTCAACGAGATCCAGCTGAGGTGGGAACATGATCCACAGAGTTAAACAATAGTTTTGTCTGACTGGATAGAGTTTGTTAGTCATAAACATCAAATATCAAAGTTGTTCTGGCTCATAGCTAAAAAAGATGTTTGTGATTTATGGTCAGATGTCCTTATCTACCTCCTAGCTTAGCTTTGGAAACTGCTCCTGTGGGAGACACAGCATCGCTCCTACGAAGCAGGAAGTGTTAGAAAGTGAGCGTACCCTGAAAAGTGTTCTCTGGTTGTTGAAGGAAATTTAAAATTTGCATTCTTTATTATTAAAAGACTCTGGAAAAACTGAAATGCTGCTCTGCAGAACAGAGAAAGAAAACAAAGTCATAAGTATCCCCTATTCCAATATTATCAAATAGAAATGATTGGGGCTGATTTGAGTCAAACTGAGATCCATCAACAAAAATCACTGAAAAAGCTGAACAAAAATCAGTATAAGTGGGCATGTAGCCAACTACAAGTATTTCCAGTTCAGCATAACATCCTGAATTTCTGTTTCTAGCAAAACAACTCACAAGAAGGTCTTGTAGTCTCTCAGCAAAAATGGAAACCCATGTCACATTGATTTTATGTTCATGAGAATAACAGCTAATTGATTCCTGCTGTTTATTTGTAACAATGCTGCAAATTCCTTTGTATCAGTGTTACTGATTTATCTTCACTTTCGCTTAGCAGTCACAAGAAGAGTCTGTAGTATGTGCTCTGAAAGGGGATGAAAGGATGTATAATTGCAGGCATTTAGCCTCAGTTCTCAGGCTGTGAGATGTTTGCCTCATTGCAAATGGTTAAATTTCATTTTATGTCGGGTCTCTGAACTTAATGAAAGTCGTCGCAGTCACCGATCAGCGCGCGGCTCCGTCCTGAGCGACGCCGAGTGCTCTGACCAGGACTGCCAGAAGTGTTCTTGTGCTCAGCATTCAGGCACCGCCTGCCCACCTCCTCTTAACTCTGTGCTGTCCTAGTTTGTGTCCCAGTAGTTCTAAGATACAGGAGAGGGGTTAGAAAAACCCCAAACCTCCTCCTTTCAGTCCATGCAAGGATCACTCAGACGCTGCCCCAAGTCCTGGCTCTGCTGAGGACCAAAGGCTTGGCCCAGGCAGCAACCGAGAGAAGAGTCGAGACGTAGGGTCCTGGTTGCATGGAGAGTGCACGAAGGGCTGGGCACTGGCCAGAGCTGTCAGCTGGGGTAGAGGCTATCACTTTCCTGGCCTTTTCAGTTCTGACACGCTTTGGGGGATCATGGCTCAGCAGGCTGCTGGGAATTCCCTCTCCAGCTGCTCGAGTGCCCCTTGAGACCTTGCTGGACACTCCGCTGCATGATGAGTCCTGGAGGAGGTGCAGTACCCTGCTCCCTGGTGCCTCACACATGCGGCTCAGGGTGTTGAATTCAAGGGGAAATTAAGGCTTTTGAATTTACTCATGTAAGCAAGCATTTCCTCCTGGGCTGTGCCTAGTGCTTTGCACTCCCGAGACAGAGGCGATCAGCCAGAGGCCAAGGAGATGACTGACGAGGTGCATGGCTTGGGCTCTGCTTTGGACAGCCAGCTCTCATCAGCAACCTGCTTAGATTAGCCACACTTTTCAGTACTGCACGAATCAAGGCCTCAAAGCAACAAATCACAAGGCTTTATGATAACAACATCTTCCTGCTTCCACATTGACAACAAACAGCTGTCCCAGATACATCATCCTCCAGGGAAACCAAAGCTTTTCAGATTATGTTAAGGTAAAAATCAGATTAACCACCTCTTTTTGTAAAGAAAGCACCCTTTTAATTAGTTCAATGGCTGAACTTAATTAGCATATAAGTAGAGCCTGATTTTTCTTGGTTCAGTGTTTCCACTGTACCAGTAAGACAGACCCATTACTCCACATTATATATTCCTAGGCAATAGCTTGGTTTTTGCTTTGTAAAAATTCTCTTAGCACACCTCTCTTCTTTTGCTATATTTGTCATTATGTGATTAAATAACACTGTCCAAACTCTATTTTCTCCAAGGAGCTTCTGCATAAGAAAAATTAAAATAAGTCACTCCAACTTTTAGTACTCATTTCCAGCTCTGGGCATTTCACACTGAAATGCAGAACTTTGCTCAGTCAGTCAGTGAGTGCTGTCAGCGGGGGAGGAAATCAGCCTTAACTTCAAAATCCTGAAATCGTATTGGAAAGAAAGTAGCCCCAAGCCCCCAGGTAACAGAGGAGGCGGTGGAAGAGGCAGGAGAAGATTAAAATTCTCTCATATCATCTCTGGGGCACAAAAAGGAAACAAGTTTTTTAACTGGCTGCCTGCCCTCTGCATGAAGCTCCTGCCTGGGCAGATGAGTAAGTTCAGAATTGCTCTGCAGGTTAAGTTCTTGCCTGTTGATGCATCCAGAAGTATGATTTTCCTTGCAGTCTTAGGATAACATATTTGAAGAAAGTGACCTTCTAGTCTTTGTCAGGTGACGTGGGGAAGGGATATTTCCTCCTGGATAGGAAAAGTTTTGCTCTCCTCATCTCTCTGTGCTGACAGGTGGTTCCTGTGGCTCTGGGGAACAGCAATGGTTAAAAGCAGTGGTTTGGAAGACCAGGGACTCGCAAGACTAGCTACTAAAGTCCAAAAGACATACTGCTTCCTCACAGAAGTTGCCCAGGTGCAATACAGGCACCACTTAAGAGGCAAAACTGGCTAAGAGTAAGTTAGCTAGCAATGTCATTTTTGCATCAAGAAGCAATTGTTAAAACCGGGTTTGTTCACCAGCAAGACAGCACCCAAAGGATTCAGTCTGCCAAGCAGTAAAGTGAAAATAAAGTAATAACAACATCAAGATAAAACTAATGGTCAGCTCGTTCATAGCATTCACACAAAAGAATCAGCTAAGGTCTAATTCTGGTACTGAGACTTATGTGGGGAAAAACATGCCCAGAATTAGACACTAGGAGAAATGTTGGGAATGCAATCTTAACGAGCTGATCCAGATTCTTGGGGAAAGGACTGGATTTCTTCTCATGAGAACTTCATCATCTACCAGCTCCAAAATGCAGTGCCAGCTTTTTTTCACTCCTGAATGAGACATTTTAGCTCATCTGAGACTCTGTTCTGTTCAGAGTTTTATCCATAACTCGGCTAAGTTCTCAGATTTAAGCAATGCACAACAAGCACGTTGCACTGCAGCAGCCTCCAGCTGGACCCTACATGGTCAGTAAAATATTTTACTACAGAGATAAACTGCAAGTGTATTTAAAGGGTTTTCAGTGGGTATTGATGCATAAAAGATCAAACTCAATCTTCAACACAGCATTCTCATTTGTTTACTGAAAGCGAAATACAGTAACTGGACAGCATTTGTCGTGAGATCCTACAGAATTGGAAGTGTCTAAAATTTTAACCAAGTGTCACAACAAAACATAGGTTTGTAAAAAGAAAAAGATATTGAAGAGTAGACAGGAGAAAAGTGGCTTGTGAAAACAAGAGAGGAAATTATGTAGCTGATACTGTAGAATTTAATTTACAGGTAGCACTGAAATATTAATGCTCCTTCACTGAAAATATCTTCTTTTTGGCTAAAACATTTCAAGATAATTGAAGCTATGCATATCATTTCCCTCATGAATGAGAAACAAACCCCTCTGTCAAAGGCAATAATGCACATGATATGCCTTGAAAGACTGGCATTTAGTTGTTTGTACATGAAAAGGAATTGCATAGCTTGGGGTTTGCCTGCATTTCTGCATTTGCTGCCTGATATTTGCAAATGTAATTTACTGTGAAATACAATACACAAGAATTGCAAAATGTGCAAATATCAAGAACTCTTAAGGAAATTAATCAAAGAAAAGAATGTAAAATTGTGTCAATAAAAACGTAGGCTTATTAGCTGATCAGTCAATGAAGGTAAAATTAGCAAGTCTACACTGGACCATCTGTTTGATGTGCTTTAAAAGGAGATTGTTAACATCTTGTAGGACTGATTGACAGAGAATCAGACACAAATTCTCATATTTTAACCATTCAAGACATCCACTGAATTGAATTCAACTTAATCAAATTCACATCCGTAAAGCATTAGGTAGAAGCAAATCAACCAGATGAAATTAGAAATGCAAAAAAGGTACCAAATATATGAGGTGAAGAACAACAAGAAGGAGGAGGGTGGCTTATGGTAGATTACAAAGTAAATATGACTCAGTAAAGGATTAATTTGCAAACAGTCAATTCTCATTTTAGAGTGTATTAATGTGGGTGTCATAAACTACATTAGATTAAGCAAGAACAAATCCACCAGGTGAGACCCCTTGGCAGGCGGAGAAGATAATTATGTCTGAGTTTGGATCTGACTTTCTTACAAAGATATCGACCATGAGTTACAAGGAGAGGCTGAAAGAACAGGATTTGTTTAGTCAAGATGCAAGGAGAGAGAAGTGGGAGAGATGGCTGTTCTTCGGTGTCCCAAAGCTGCTTGCGGTGATCAGCTGTGCCAGGCGGCACCAGTGGAGGGGCTGGAACAGTTCCCATGTGTTTCCATGGGAAACCTCAAACATCCCACACATCTGCGAGCCCAAAGAGTGTGTTGGCTAATGTCACTGCCCCTGCAAACATCCCTGTACGTGCACATCCCACTTCCAATGGAAGGGATACAGAAGCCCTCCAGGTGGCAAGCACAAAGCCCACAGAGCTACCCTCAGTATGTGAGTTACCATGCGGTGCCAGCCCAGCACACACATGTAGGGAGAAACAGAGCCTTCACCATGGGCTTTGCACTCCAGACACACCAGAACTGGGAGAGGAGACAGGAGTTCATGGTCAGTGCGGCGACAATGAAGAAAGTTTTGCCCAGCTAAATTTGTTTCAAATATATAAGTTTGGTCTTTAAACCGATCAGCCTTTAAATTCAAGATATATTGCACCATCTCTCAAGATGAGAAGTTCTCTATGATGAAGTTTTCTTCCTTGTGTGCTTCTCCCGTTACCCAAAGTGTCCCAAGACACCGAACTCTCTCTGGTACCTGGACTGGCCACTGGCAAGGTACCACTAGCAAGGTGGCTTCTCAGATGCTGCAGTGGGGACCTAGAACCACAAGTTCAGACCAGGTGCTGGCTTGGCAGACAGCTGATGGGAGGGCAATAGGACTGCCATGAGACCAAGCAATGGCACTTTGTGTCTTGATCTCAAACTGCAGTGCTCAAAGTAAGTTTTTGCATCAAAGTTTAGAAAATTACATCAGGCCATGCAGAGATAATCTGTTACAATTCTTGTGGTTAAGTTTGATGTGCGCGATGGATTCAAAGGTGACAACAAGTGCAAAAGTCATCAGGAAACCTATCTGGGATGACAGTACTCCTTTCATTCCCTTTAGAGCTGTATCAAGCCTGTGATGAACTTCAGCTGCCAGAAACACTGTCTTACAACACACACTACTAGAAAAATGCAGGAAATCAAGGCACTGAATGAAGAAAAGTAATGAAGTGTTTCTGCCTAACGAGAGATCTTATCAGGGCTGAAAACCCTGGTGTCATCAGAGACAGTAACACACATGGTCTGTATGGATACAGAATCAAGGATGCCTTGAAGTCTGGAGGTCAGACACTCTGATGGGAGCTGCGCAGTCCCATCCTTGGGAAACAGACCTCAGGTTTACATTTGCACCCATAGAAATGCATAAGGGGAGCTCTACAGTCACATTTCATGAGTATTGCCCAGGAATAAATTGGTGTCTTGGGGTTCATTGGCTTACAGTTATGCTGTTGCTCCATGTTTTCAACATGAATATTCACTCTTTCACCCTTCCTCTTCCCACAGACTTGTTGAATTATCCTCCGTGGTCCACATCAGTTCCCACTGGGGAATCGTTTCCAAGTGCTTAGCTTACAGCAAAGCTGTTTCAGACCCTTTTGTGTACTCTTTGCTACGGCATCAGTACAAGAAGACATGGAAAGATATCATAAACAAGATCCTCAAAAGAAGCTCCATCAACTCCTCTGCCCTCACGAGCGAATCGCACAATCGGAATAGATTGCAGCTGAACCAATGAGGAGACTGGACGGGACCTACAAGACAAACTATACGTGGGAAACAAAAGTAACTGGCCTGTCCCCAGTAGCTGTTCCCAGCTGTCCAGGCTTTGGGGGCAGTCGTGGACAGGTGAAAGCCCAGCCCAGTCCCCCAGTGGCCCAAGTGACACCCACAGAGGCGCCTCAGGCTAAGGGAGTGCTGTTGGTAGGTGGCTCCGCAGGCTTTGCAGTACAAATCTCCAGTTGTGTTCCATCAGCACTTGCACACCCACAAGGGTGAAAAGCCAGTCCTCAGCAGAAGGGCTCTTGAAGGAAATGGGAGAAAATTGGTGCCACCACAACATTATTCTCAAATATTTCACAGGGAAATTAGTGCTGTATTTTTCAGCAGCTGCAAGGGAGGTTCCTTCTGTGGAGCTGCCAACCTGGCTTTGCAAAAAAACCAACCCTGATCTATTTGCTTGCGTAGGTCCTGTACAGAGAAACTCTTAATAGGAAACTCTCAATAGAAACATCTTAACCTAGAAACTCATGCAGTGCCCAACATAGCTTTCAGCCTCTTCTACAGGATTGTTCAAAAAATATGTATCAGAACCGAAGGAAAAGGAAAATAGACTTTGAAGTGTGCTACAGGCTGGATTCAGCCATGCCTTCTCTAAATCTTTTTAAGTAACTTCCACAGAATCCCATTAGTTTTTTCCCTTTTAAATTTCATAAAAGTAAAAATGGCTGACAAGATGGAAAGGTCAGGACGCCTCCTGCTGACCTTCCAATATATCTGAGCTATAAAAAGATGAGTTTTGCCCAAAGCTTCAAAACTGGGCCTTGTGCCCAGAGGGGAAAAAAAATTGCTTTTTCTGAGGTGTTATTAATCATGTTTTTTTCCTACGGATAGGTTAATTAAAGGAAAGATGAACCTAAAGCTGATTTAAAAGTATAATTTTCAAAGTAAGTGGAACGAAACTAATAGAGCCCTTCCCCACCAGCACAGCCAGTGATCTGAATTCACCTCTGAAGGTGCAAATCTCGGGATGTTTCAATACAGATCGTTAGAGCACTCACTGTAGTTCTACAGAACATTACTAACAGCTACCAGTTACTCAGTTTAGCCTGTAGCTACCACAGGCATAAATACCAGTAAAATGGCCAAAGCCAGGACCACCCTACACACCACGGTGGCTCAGACACCACCACAGCATCTTCATTTTTGTAAGAATTATTTGGTAAAGGTTATTTAGGTCATTGTTAGTACAACTGCAGCTGGTAGAGGGCTTCACAACTGCTGTGTAGAGAAGTGATGCTGAGGCCACCCTGCAGTGACTCATGAAGAGTCACTTTCCTTGGTGTGTGATTTTCAGTGACTTCTCTCCCAATGCAGTGAGAACACTACAAAACCAGGCAGTGGTTCAAGTGGTTTCTGACTAAGATGGAGAATATCAAGAGCAATGATTAATCTGTTGGCATTTCTGTTGGCCTGACTTTTTAGAAGTAATCCATTTCTAAACCAACTTGCATTCACAAAGCACGTCATCCTCCTGAAATCTTAAGATTATTTCCAAGTAAGGAACTACTGGTTTCAAATGCTTGACACTTAGACTTTGATTTGCAGAAGAGTTGCTACCAGTTCTGACCCGAATTTTGCGCTCATTTTTCTCTAGAAGGTGGCCACAAGACAGCAGCAAGTTCACCTCAGAAATGAAGGCAATTTCCTAACCGCAGCTGACAAAAATGTCTCTGTTACCCCTGTCCTGGTTCGTGCTCTGACTTCCAGTCCCACATGGAGAAAACATTGCCAGAACCATGACAAGAGAACAAGGCCCTCCAGGGGATTGCTTTTTAGTTACAGCTTTCTGTGTTAGGTGCCTCGTAGTTCCACACAGGCCCCGACAGCACAGGGTAGCGAGATAAATCAGTATATCCCCCATCTTTTCTGCTGCAGGATCAATGTCAGTCATTGTGCAAACACTGGAGTTCTCTACTCTGCAAGCTCCACCACGAACATCGGCCTTTGATAGAACAAATATTATGACAATTAGAGTTTCCTTCATACCTTGCAAACAGCATCCACTGCTGAGGTTTCTGAAGCCCACACAGGTAACTCCATGAGGGGCTTCACCTCAAAGGCACCAGACATGGGTGACACCTCAGCTGCAGGCCCGGGGAGCCTTGCCTGGGCCATCACGGGGCTGCAGCTGCAGGGAACCAGGTTAATCTGTAAACTTACACTGGCACCTGCTTTATAAATGGAAATATTTATGTAATGAACATCAACGACCTCCATGCAAATAAAAATCTTCAGTTCAACTGTTCATTTTAGTTATGAAACAAGGGCAAAACTAAACATACACCCAGATATAGTCACAGAATTTAAGCGAGTTTTTATACCACTGCGTTCAGAATCAGCCCTTAGGCAGATTAAACAATCTACCTCATCTTAATCGTGTTACTTCTTAGGATTAACATATTTGTCTCAGGTGTAATAGATAAAAAACCTCAGTTGTATACTTGTTTCTTCAGAAATTCAAGTACCACTTGATTGTGGCAGAATACAGGATACTGGCAGGTGGATTAAAAAAGTTTAAAAAAGATAAAATTCTCTATATCAGATCATTATATGCTTTAGTAAGACCACTGCTACTTATGTAAATTGCAAGACGATGACTATAGATGTGCACAGCTGTTGTCAGCTTATACACGGGGCTGCTGCCCAAGTCACTGGGAGGTTTGTATGTCGATAAACCCAGTCCTAGCAGGAGATCAGATCTTAATTCAATTATTCTAATAGAGTGAGATAATTCCCAAGAAAACAAACCAAACCAAAAGCAAACACTGTACGTGTAGGATGGCAAGTAAGAGATGGAGAAGAACACAGCATCAGACTTGTCTCATTATGCTTGTGCATCACAGTCAGTCCCTGGCCGATTTATGTGTCACCATGAGCAATAAATATCTCCCTTTGTACGTGTTCAAAAATTTGTCCTTCTTTCACGGTGCCTTTCTTCTAGAATTAATGTTATAATGGAGAATAAATGTAATTTCCCCTCACTGACATCAGCTCCGTGACACACGGCCATGCTCCTACCGTCTGAAGCAAGCGGGAGCTGTAAATGCTGGTGCTTGGCAGACTGACTGGATACACAGAATAGCAGCAACACTCTCACATTGCCTGGTGACATCTGATCAGCTGTTAGAGACCTGGTACTGTGGCTCAATAAGCTCAATTCTTACAGGCAACCAGCAAAACTCCCTCAAATGTGCGTGCAGGTGATGAGTGTGGGTACAAGCAACCCTGTCTGCTGAGCCGTGCGTGCTGCGCAAGCCCTCGTGGAGCGGGGCAGCGTAACGATGGCAAATGTAACGGGCAATACTTCCTCAGTCCTCACCCCAAAGCAGAATTGTTCTCTTGTCCAACACAAATGGGGGGGGGGGGGGAGTTTTCCATTTGTAATTTAAATATTATTGAAAAAATTTGTAAAGTACAACGTGTGCCCAGACCATGGCACTGCATCTGCAAAGCTGTGCAGCTGCTCAGGCAGCCCCCAGCTCTGTGGTGGTGTCTGTGGGCCACATGCAGTACCTGTTTTCATATGCACGTTCAATTAACATTTGCTTCGTATCTTGTAAGTCTGGCTGGCAGAACATTGGCAGATGAGTAAGAGAAGTTAGTCTCCTATGTAATTCTGTGGAATCAGAGCTAATTTTCCAGCTATTTTTATACTCTCAGAGCCCTAACTGTGAGTGAGTATCCTATTTTACATGTTTGAGCCGGTTTGAATGCAAAGATCTGGGTATTTGCCTTTGGCAAGAACTGAGACTAATAAGAATTTATTAAATTAATAGTAAGTACCAGGCCCCCTCCTGACATAAATCAACACAATAATTTGTTGTTTCACCTGAGGATCAGGTTCCATTAAATAACTAATATTGGGTTTCACAGATCTGTCTTCTAAAGGTGTAGGGCCTTGTTCTCATGGTATTTACAAATGGAAAGATGTAAACAGGATTTCATGAGCTCTTTGTGTGCACACGTGTCTGTTGGCAATGTCAGGCAACCACACGACTCTTCTCTAAAGATGTTCTGTCATTTTTACTCTTAGAGTAGAAGACCCCAACAACCTCTTCTCAGTGGCCCTTAATCAGACTTTCTATAACCTCTTATTTCTGTAAAAAAAACTAATCCGGCTATTAAAAATGCTCTGGACAAATCCCTATGAAGCCCAGCCGTTGCTGCAGCAATGTATCACCGCACCGCAGGCCAGCGGAGGGTGGCAGGGACCTCAGAGGTCACCTTCTCCCTCCCTCAAGGGACACACCACCACGTCTTGTTCACCACCTCAGCTTTGCCAATGCATGTCTTTGCTCTAAAATAGTACTGGGAAATGACCTTAGCCAGTTTCAGGTCAACAGTAAAATCTGCCTGGAAAGGTGGAGGTTTTTTTAAAATACCTTTGGGAAGACACCTTAGACTGAACTTCAAAACCAGCTGCACCAGAACAGCTTCAGAGGCTACAGAACTGGGGCAGAAACCAGTGTGAATCCTGGGGGCCAGGAAAGTCGGGAGACACAAACTGGCTTTGCTGCTGTTGCAATGATCTGTGCTGCCCCGGCTGCAGGGGGCTTCTCCAAGCAAGCTGTTTCCACACCAGAGCTCTCCTGGTCTCTCAGATATCCACTTACCTAAAAGAAAGGTGAAACTTGTCGAAGTCCAATGGCTGCCACAGAGCTGAGGCCACCAGAGCAGTGCAGCCTGCGTGGAAGGTTCCTGGCAGGGCTGGGAAGGCTCTGACGGTTTTCAGTGGGGTATATGGAAACTGGTCACATGGTGTGGATGACCAGAAACCACCTACACCTGGGTGAGCCTCACCTGAGGAGACAGGTGCCTTGCAGAAAGTATTTGTTTTCTGGATCCAAGGTTTCATAGTTCCCTTACCCCTCTTAATCCCAAATGAAGAAGGCTCTGAGGGTTCAGGATATCTCATCCTGTACATTTTGACATGTGCAGAGAACGCTTCTGAAACAAACCTTTGGAAATGTCCTGCTTTTCCCTACTGTTAGGGTTCTCTTCTCCCCCCATTAAATGTTCTTGTGGTTAAACAAAGCCTAAAAGCAAAGCCAGACACTTTGCCCCTCTGTCAGCTCATTGTTACCTGACCCTATAAAACACTGAATATTCTAGCACATCAGATTCAGCACAGAAAGCTCAGGTAGGTCCTGATCCTATGGTCCCTATGTGTTTGCTTCAGCAGGCAGCCCGGCGTGGTCAGGGCTGAGCGTGGGCTTATGCATTGCATAAGGGGTTATTACTTTATCACCTCCCCAAGCCCAAATAAGTGAGAACAATACAATTTTAGCCTGAAATCTGATTTCTTTTCATTTACTTTTCATGCTTTCAGCATTCAGTACATGAAAAATCATTAATGGGTGAAGTTTCTCTATGAAACCCATCCTGCTCAAGAATGCAGCTGTCCCTGCTGGGGGGTGTAAAAGTTTACATGGAGACAAGAGCAAAAGAGATGCTGTGGTCTTTGTAAAGTGTTTACTTCTTACCCATGGTCCTGGTGTGGGTCACGTAAATGTGTATTTAAAATTGTTGGGTTTTAAGCAAATGAACTAGAGAGGGTGCTATAGTTTATCCTGTATTTCTAAGGCAGACATCAGCCCGACAGGCTGTGGGTGCACTTTAGGAAGGGGGTGTTGAGGAGCCAAAGCACCAGGGGTCTGACAGCATGGGCGATGATTTTGTAGTAACATACGGATTTGTTGTTGGAGGAATACTATTGTACATGGTTTCAATGTACCCAAAGGCACGGGCACACAGGGTTGATCAATAATCTACAAATATTATTAGGAAAGGATCTCCTTTTGGAGTTATTGTTGAATGCTTGGGAGCTGTTCTCTAGTCACTGTGCTTACACAGTTAGAGCTTTAACACAAACCTGTGTTAAAAATCATACAAATGGCAAAAATTTGAAAGACTCCATCCTGCCAAGATTTGATCCAGCAAGACTTCCCAAAGAAAAAGAAAACCATTGCTTTTGAAATGCCATTGTACTCTAATGAGACACCAGTGGGGATGAGATATGGCCCAGGGCAGGGAGCCGACCGCAGCCTTCCTGGTGTTGGCGATCACGGCCAACCCCACCACGACCAACCCTACCTCATGGCCAACCTTATCACGACCAACCCCACCACAGCCAATCCCACCTCATGGCCAACCTTATCACGACCAACCCCACCACAACCAACCCCATCACGGTCCTGCTCAGTCCCAGCTCGCTTTTGCTGGCTTCAGGTCTGAATAAAAACCCAGAACAACCCCCTTGAATACCAAAGGGTTTTCAGTTAACTTCACAAAACCCTTATGCAAAGACAGGGAATTTCTACTCCTGCTGCTTTGCCAACACGGTCAGTGAACTACAGAGAAAAACACCAAAATCTCATGAACTGGATGTTTTTTGTCAGGAAGGAAACAGTGAAATCCTCAGTGCCCGCAGGGTCCCCCAGCAAACACAAAGTGGGGCTGGGGATGAGCTGTCTCTGCTCTACCACCGGCCCCACCTCACTCCAGGGGACCTGGTGTCCCTGCTCTGCCAGACTAAAGGGCAGGTCTTTTCCTGACAGAAACCATGGGGCTTCCCAGATCAGGCATTTCACAAATTATCACTGCTTGCCTTGGGCAACAGAAATAGGCTACTAAAAGGTGCCTTGATTTACCTTTATTTATACACAGGGCATTTTTCTAAACTTTTGATTTTTTTTCACAGTGTTTTTATTTGCTTAAGGTCATTTTAGGATAAAAACATAACATATATTGCACAATCACTCACCATTCCCTTCTTGCAGGAAAGTAACATATGCCAGTCTTTCCAGATACAGTTAGGTATAAACATTTTCCTCTAGATTAGATTATTAGATGATTATTTTCTTTTAAAAGAAAAAGGTTTAAATCCTTGCCTCAAGGGCAGTGTTTGCTTGTATAAGTAAAGACCATTCATACAAATCACCCTGTGCATTTAACCCTTTTAGTTTCATTTTGCAAATAATGAAGAGATTATTTCCTATTTCTAAAAGCACCCAGCCAGTCTGAAGAAAGATAGTTCTGAAATAACATTCATAAGCGCTGCTGTAGATAGGGTGTGTTTGGATTATATTATTATAAACATACACTTATAATTTATTGAATTTTGCTTTAACAATGGGATGTAACTGGAGGGCTTACTTATTTAGAAAAAAAAAGTTAATATAAATAAAACCTTTCTAAACTGCATGGGCAGAGAGAAGCCCAGAGGCATTTGCAATGGGCACACCCTCGGGAGCGTCAGCAGGTAACCTGGACCCTGGGGCCCCAGATACCATTCTGGTCTCCAAACAGATATTTCAGAGACACAGATTCAGTCATGGAAAGGCAGATACACAAAATTATTATATATTAGCATCTACAGTTTAAAGGAATACAATAAAATAAATTTTAATCCTGACTTCAAGCTGTTGTGTAAGGGGGCCTGTGCTGTCTGTCCTGTGCTGTCCTGTGAGCCCGTGGCAAACGCTGTAAGGCATCTTTAAAGTGACACCTACATACACACACCTGCTACAGATGTATATCGTGATTTTGTTAAATTCACTGTTAATGAAATGTGATTATGATTAAATGACTTTGTGTGAGCTATTTTTTCATATAAACACTGCTGTTCTAAAGTGTCTGCTTCACTTTGTTGTTGCAAAAGCCAGGCTGTAATTCTGCAGTGATGTGACCCAAACAGTCCTCCTCATTTTTAGAAAACAACCACAAGGCCACCTGAATTGAATATCCCCTCAGTGCCACGTGAACAACAGAGGGAAACCATGGGAGAACCTGACTGTATCTTAATGCAATCATTCACTCCTAACACGTCTCTCTGGTCTCAATGCACATGGTCCTACTTAAACTCAGCTGTTCCTCGGCATCTTGGGCAGGTTTCACAACTGAAACCAGCAGAGTGAGGGTCCCTCTGCTGCTCCCCGAGCGTCCTTTCCCACCCAGAGCTCCCCTAGAAAGGTCTGTGGAGGTCTCAGGCTCGCCCTGCCCACCCCGAGGCACAGCCTGCAGAGGGAATGGCTGGCAGCCCTCGCAGAGCAGGAGGCGCTCCTTGTCTGGGTAAAATCCACACTTCTGGTCCCCAAAGGTGCTCCTCTGCTCAGACACAGTCCTGAGATACAGCTCAGGAGATGCTCTTGCAGTTAAGCAAAAGCAAAGAGCAAGCAGCAGCTGTGCTTAAGCCCCTCGCTGTGAGCTCACCTGGGCACTTGGGGTTTGCCTTCAAATTAAACTTTACAAATTCGGATAATTGTAGCTTTCCAGGTAATTACTTCATTAATCTTTAAGTCCCACATTTGAATATGCACACATCAAACCATTGTATTTGGTGATTGGGATCATTTGACTTCTGTGGTAATTTGGAACATGAAAGGAGGTTTCACCTCATCTGAAGGAAAGCAGGAGGAAACTCTGCACAACATTCTAAGTCTGAGCAGTCCGAATGATTCAGTTGCCCAGCTGAGGCTGGACACAGCCAATGCCTTTTGCCTTTAGGTTTTGGTAAGGAGTTTTATCGCTTTGCAAATTGCAAATATTTCTGTTCAGATTTCTTTTTCTTTTCAGCAGTTCCTGAGAGTGATTCGGAGAACCTGTTTACACAAGTGATGTTCTGACATCTTTCTTAATGGCTCCATCATTACATCCAACTTAATAACCCAAAAATTAATACTGCACCTTTGCTGTCCAGGTTGTTTCAAGTTTGTTGTTTCAAGTTTGTTGTTTCAAGTTTGTTGTTTCATTTACTGTTGCTGTAACAGGATGACTCTCTATAATATCTGACACTGCTGTAAACCTTGGTGCAAACTCCACAGCTCTAAATCCTTCTGATGCAAGTGCAGTTACAGGAGGAAACATTTTAATAAGTGAGAATTTGAAGGGTTAAAGCTCTATTTACAAGAAACTAAAAACATAAAGGAAACTTTCAGAAAGAAATCATAAAGTTCCCCAGGCTTTTTCGCTTTTTCTCCCCCAAACCCCCTCCCCCCCCCCCCAAAGTGGATAAAGACTTGCATGATCAGACTCTCCATGCAGATGCCTGGGATGCTGCCATAGTTCTCCTGCATTATTTCCGTGCTAATGAGTCAACAGCAGCAGTGTCACACAATATTTCTTTTAAAGACTCCAGGAGATTAAGAAATTGAAAAAAAAACCAAAACCCAAACCTCCACATTTTCAAAATTCTGTTTACCAAAAACTTGGCTAAATGTTGGCTTTTTTCCCACTCAGAGCCTTATGGGTGAAAGTGTTTGATGGTGTCTTTTAATATATAAAACACCCACAAAACACAACATTTAGGTTACATGTGACCCTTGATCAGATATAGACAGGGGCAGCACTGCCAGGCTGATCCAGCACATTCCACCACACACAGTACCCACTACCAAAATGAAGCAGACACGGAGCAAGGAGCTAAATATCCCACTTGGCACCATCTGAGAGCTCCCGAGCAGCTCCCAGCAGCCAGGGCTCACATCCTTTAAGTGATGCCGGCTCCAGGGCTGGCAGGGGGGCAGGAGTGTTTCTATTTGGTCCTGAAACACTGTATGTTTTTATAATCAACGTCCTTTCCATTTCTCTGCGAGAGCTCCCTTTTGCTCTATAGTGGATACTCTTGTCTAAACGGAATTAACACATCCTAAAGGATATCCTTATTCTCCCAGTACATTTTTAGAACACCTGCATCCTCTTTGTTTTATACGTGAGTAGTGACATCGCTGAGACTTCAGCCACAAACCATCTCTGAGAGTTCCACCCCAAAGCCCTACAGGACCCAGGTGCCTGCCCCGCTCTGCCTCCACATCCCTTCGGGGGAGAAAGGGGGACAGTGCTCCTGCTCCCCCAGCCCTCCCTGCACACCAGGTCCCCAGGACAGAGCTGCTCCAGCATTACCCTCGGCAGAGCCATCCTGGTTCCTGCCCTCCCGTGCTGGCCTTGCTTGTCAGATCAGCCTCTTGGGAGCCTCAGATACTAAAAATTCCAGGATATTGCGGAGATCAACACAGTAATTTCACAGCGCAGGTGCTTTTTTAAAATGCTAAAACGCTGACAGTTACCACAACCATTCTCACAAGGGGCTTCACCAGAAAAATATCCACCTGCACACTGGATTCAGAGAGAGGATGCCACACCCTTATAAAAAGTGCTGAGAGTAGGATTACCCAGAAGGTAACAGCCAACCTGGCAGTGCTTGGAGCTCAGCCTCCATCCAGGTTGGGCCTTTCCTGTGCTCAGACAGAAGAGCAGGAGCCACTGTGCTGCATGGATTATTTACAAACGGTACCACTTCATCAGGACTGCAAATTCTAGTTTTACCACTATGAGGAAAAAATAGTTCATTTAAATTTTTTAGTACATACGAAGTCATGATGTGTTAATTTTTTACAAGGCTGCTTTTCCCTTCCATTTTTCTGGTACAAAGTCTGCTTTCAGCACTTTCTCCTCTGTCCTTGTTTAATCCATTTCAAAAATATCTGTGCAGCATGAAACATTGCCGTTGATCTCATTAAGTGTCTTCTAATAATTGCAGGTTTTAAGAAAGCTAAAGACAAAAACTGACTGAAATTAAGCTGGTAATGAAAAAGAACAAGAGAAAAATGAGTAGGAGTATGGTAATTACAGGCTTACGACTGTGACAGCAGGCAAAAGAAAACAGCAGCAGATGGTGTCCAAATCTAAGAGAAAATGTAAATGATGCTGCTCTGAGATGATCCTCTGAATAATGGTGTCTATAGCAGCAGGTAGGTGTCCCACCTGAAGAAGTGATGCCTGATAACTCAAGGACACACATCCCATAATGGAGGGACCTACCAGCTTTTTGGATTCGCATGAGAAATCACTGTATCTGTTTCTCTCTATTGCAGGGCCTTCACCTCACTTTCCCAGCCATCTCTGCAATTTTGCTTATTGATAAATTGAAATCAGATTTGATATTTTTCACAGGTAGTGACACAAAACATCACCTCCTTCTGTGGCTGTGGTAGCCCTGACAGAGCTGTTTGAACGCAGCCTCGGCCAGTGCAGCTGGGCGATGGTTCATTGGGGAAAACACAGAGCCAACAAAAACCAGCAGCAGCATTGCAGAACCTGCTCCCAGGAGGGTTGCTCAGCATCCTGCTGAATGTGTCATGTCAAAAATGGACAAATCCAGCTCCCATGGCTGTGCCTGCAATAGAGCACACGGGGTCGGCAGGACCCAGGGTCCAGCACGCAAAGGTTTGTCAGCGACACGGATCTGACAAACTCCTGGCTGAAGCACCAGCTCAGCTGCCTCAGAGCCTCTCTCCAGCTCCAAATCACTGGGTACAAACAGGGTTAATAAGTTCCTTGGGCCTTGGTTTGCCTGTGCTGTTCTCATTCTGGAACAGCAATGTGCAAGCACTCCACAGGGCCAGGCAGTATTTGTCTGAAGATATTTTTACTCATACTTTGTTCCTCCTCTGCAATGCAAAAACAAAGAGGAAAGGAATATATATCTATGCAATCTTCATATTTATATACTTATGTATTTATATCACCTATAACTATGTATGAGTTTTACAAATGCAATAAAACCTGTTAAAATTAGTCAATTATTTTTATAAAAAACATTACTATTTTGAAATAATAATTATTTTCACTTCTATGTCAAGACTACCCAGAGGATATTGCTGCCTACCAGGAAACAATGAATATACACAGGCAGAACATCACCTAAGAGGAACTTCTGATTACTTTAGATTATTTTGTCCTCTATTTTTAAGCCAACTTGCACAGACTTCTTCCAGGACTGAGGCAAATTCTCGCGTATGGTAAAAACGAGCAGTTTAGATTGAATTCATTAGTGGTGAAGACACTGCCTGTGCCATTCTAATTTCGCATTTTCTTCCTCCACAACCCAAGTGCCACGTGTGTGCTCCAAAACCTCCACTGGTTTTAAAGAGGTCACTGCATGCAGCACCCAGTGTGTCCCACAAGGCTTCCCAGCCTCCTGCTCCCTGCCCGGCTCACCTGCCCAGCCATGAGCATCGTCCCGTTACAATTTGCACTGTGCTCAAGGCCTTCATTCCCCTGCCCCAGGCTGCCTCACAATGTATTTTCTCTCTTTCCCTTCCACCCCCACTGCCACCACCCGTGGGTGGGCTGATGATTTCCTGCTCGTTATCTGTCTGGTTTTCTTCCTGTAACAGATGCAGGTGCACACGCCGCTGCGATGCTTTCCCCAGGAGCCCGCAGTTCCTAACCATCCCATTAAAGTGATGGTGCATTTGACATCATTTTCACATTTTAAATTACCCTCTTTAACTGTGCACACAAAGCTCTTCGAGTTATTTGTCACGAACAGCTGATTGAATCCAGCTCTGGCTGTTGTTCTCAGATTGGCCCCTATCTGCTCACAGTTTCAGGGAGCTGCTGAGCCGCTGCCGCTGAGGCTGCTCCACGGATTTTGGGCTGGGAAGGTGTGAGCACCTCCCGTGAGGTGCCCTGAGCCCGTGGTTTCTGCAGTGCCACGGAGCACCTTGCAGCCTGGCCCCTCACCTGGCGGCACACCTGTCCCCAGCGGGGTACCAGAGCTCTTCCCAGCGTCAGTGCCTGGGTGCAGGGAGCCCCCCTGCAGCAGCAGCACCACAGGAGTGGCCTCGGAACCGCCTGGGCAGCAGCAGCCCCTGCGGAGGGGGCGCTGAAGCACCAAGACATCAAAAGCGATACCTGCCCTGGCTTCTGCGCCTTTTATAAACATCCAAGTGGTGACGGTCACAACGTCTGTTGTAAAAAATCATCACACTTTCACAGCAGGAATCAGATAGCAATTAACCCTCGGTGAGCCATGACCACTGTCGACCAAGTGCGGTGACAAAGTGGCTGGGTGATTTCATCTCAATGGCAGGAGGGTCTCACACGGCTTCAGCAGAGGAGCATTTGTTCTTGTTCCCTCTCTAAAGCCTCTTTATTAAATGATTCAAACAAAAACATAGCCCAGTTCCTAAATATTTAAAGATACCATTTTCACCTGCAGAAGTCACAGAAGACTTTGGGGGGTTTGTTTAGGTTTTTTGGTAGGATTTGGGGGGGGGTTGTTTTTTTTCTTTTTTCTTTTTTTGAGGGTGGGAGGGATGTTAAAACCACTGTTTTACATCTTGACTTCTTAGCCTGAAGCTCTGTCATTGAAACAAATTCAACAAGATATAATCAGGCAAACTGATAAATAGCACATCCTCCCACACTCTGCTCTGACTGTTGCTATAATAAGGCCACATCCGTACATTTGCTGTTCCTAATGTCAAACAATTGGCAGCTCTGCAGTGCTGATGCCCCCTGAGGGCTGCCTGGGCTCATAATTGCTTCTGTCTCCTGTAAGTAAACATATGGAGTGTACAGAGTGAGCCCACCCAAGGCACAAACACGCACCCCAGTGGTGCTGTGGGTCACAGAGACTCATTTCCACTCTATCATTTTTAACATCTGTATCTGCTCCTTCCTCCCCTTCCAGTTTACTTTTTCCCTTCTGATAACAGACATTTATTTTATTTTGAGTTAGGAATGGATCACTCCAACATCCTCAGCAGTTCATGAGACATCTGTAACATCTGTTCAGAATCTGAATAGATCTCTCCAGATTCTCTGTCACGGGACAGTGATGGTTTGGAGCTGTGCCCATGCCTGGCATGGGACAAACACTCTGAGCAACAGGTGAACAGAGCGCTGGCTGGGCTGATCTCACATGTGCTTCACTCACTGCACATCCTGATACAACATTTTCTCCTTCACACCAAACAGAACATTTGCGCCAGATCACAAATTCATGGAAGGAATGCTCCTCCGACAATCCCAGTTCCTACCTTTAGCTTTAACCAGCTTTCTTCCGGTTCCCTTGCTGTTAAAAATACCCAGTCTTCTCCCTCCTGCCAGATCCCAAAATTCAGAGAAATTTTCTGTTATTTGAAAAACTACAGTTACCAAAGGAAAAACAATATGCTAGGCCCTGTTTCTGAATGCTCTGGCTTGGACTAGAGCCTTGAAATGCCACCGCCCAGACTGTTCTTTCTTGGCCATCTCACTGACTGCTTCCAAAACAAGGACTATTTAAACATCCAGGAAAAGGCAAGTTCAGGGAAGATTATTCAGGACAAAGAGGGGAGTAGAAGGTCTTACCTTGACTCCTCTTTTCCATGCCTCAGCTTTTCTCTGAAAAAGTGATTCCCTTTCTCACACTCCAACCTCATGCTTTTCCTCTTCTCCTTTTCCAAACACGACACCTGAGACGCCAACAAGTTCCCTGCAGATTGCAAGGATGAGCTCCAGGGATGCTCTGTGAATTTAGAGTTTGTGCATATCTGGACCACAGTTATTTCTTCTCAACCAGCATCAATGATGCATTTTCAAACCTGGGCCAAGTTCACTCTTTGTTGCTGCCACAGCAGCAGCAAAACCAAGCAGCCAGGTGAAACCCCTCCTCAAGCACCTGTGAGATTTGATTTTCAGTCTGCTAACAGCAAACCAAGGAGTTAAAATGCATCTAAAGAACTGAAAAGTACTCTCTGGATACTCATACTGCTAAGCATGATGGATTGTTTCCAAAGCAAGATGGAAATTCATTAATTAATCTGTATGAACACTTTCATTATCAGATAAAGTAATTTTATAATGCTATTTTCTCCAAATCACATATATTCTGCACACACTTAACGCTGAAGGTGGTGTGGTTATTGACAATGTAGTACCAACAGGACTCAAATTTACAGCAACCCAGAGTCATTAAACTGATCATTGATGACCTTCTCAGGACAAAAATGATATAAAGTGTGCCAGGAACCACTGCTGTGAAATGTCACCAAGACCAGAGATACTACAGGTCCTTCAGAGCAACAACAGAGGGCTGAGATGGTGCAGAAACCATGATGGCCATTCCAGTAGCACTAGATGCCATTCTTTAGCCAAATATAGAAAAACAACCTTTGCATTTAGGCAGATCCAGGGTAGATCACAGAAGGAAATCCTGGTTTTCCATTCTCTTTCCACTCCTTCCTGGGTTATACTGTAAAGACACCAGTTCTGTTTGTGAGAGCCTTGGAGTCATCAGGAGCTGACTGGTGAGCTGGGTTAGAGCCCAGACATGCCAAATTAATGACTACATTCACCTGGGAGTTGAGGCCTCACAGGAACCTGATTTTAGCACATTTTACATTAAAAAAACCCTGAGGCCATGTAATCAGATCCAGCTCCTTGTGGTAGGAAATAGGTCTCAAATTTAAATCCCCCTGGTCTATTCAAGTGAGATTATGCTGCCATTGATCCTTATTAACCCAGGTATTGAATTTCTTTCACATCTAAAACACAAAAAGCAAAGCCATTTTTCATATTTGCACTTGCTGACAATACGGCCGAATGAAATGTCTCGGATCCCTCAGTCATGTTCACTCTGAATGCTCTTTTCTGTTGCTCTTGGGATAGTACAGACTTAATGATTGTGCTGTTGACTAAGTGGTGTATGGAGTTCAAGAAAGGAGTTGCTGCAAATTAAGTCAGAGTTAATGACTAGAATAATTAAAATATCAAGTGGTTGATATTACTTTAATAATAGGAACTGTTATTAACTGCTGCTCTAAACATCAGTATTTCAGAATACACAGTACAGACTCAGAATGGGAAGGAATTCCAAATAAAGGAGAAAGTTTTGTGTTCATAATTATGATTTGGTATTACTATTCATAAATATTGTTTCAAACACACAGAGGAGGTTTTTTCTGGCTTATTTTGCTTGCAAAAAGTGAAGTGGTGTTCTGCGTTGTTTCCTTTTTTGTTGTCGTTTAGGGTCTTTTGTTTCTCATTCTCATAGAAAACGACCACTGCAATAACAGAGTGAAGAGCAGGCAAAAGTGCTCTTGTAGTTATCCCTGAAATGAACTGCAAACATCAGTGACCCTCGTTCCTGATTGCCCTGAGGGTTTCCAGGCCGGTACCGCAGCATCCTGCAGCAGGAGCGACGCTGCCACGGTGCTGTCAGAGTCCTCAGGCTCCGAGCTGCACCCTTTACAGACAAATAGTGAAGAGGTACTTCTGCCTCCAACCAGGCGCTTTCAGACCCACAGCAGATACATTACATGCCAATTTTTAAAGGTTAAGGAGTGAACGGTGTGAAACGACTTGTACCCTATTTCAAGTCAAATCCTGTCTGTTCCGGTGTTTCTCAAAAAGGTCGAGAACCCAGCACAGCACGAGAAAGGAGAGAAGGAACTCCGGCTGTGCAGCTCCACCTCTGACTGCCGGAACCCACACTTTGGGAAGATGTCCCAGATTCACTGAAATAACAAGCTGAAGTCAGAGGAAAACTCTGCATGGATAAAAGAAGCGGAAAGCAGTTGGTGACAGAGGTTGAAAATATATGACAGGCTTAAAATATCTAATAAAAATGGATTTCTTCACCAGCTCCTTCAATAACTTCTTTATATTTTTATCAGTTTATTTTACCCACACAGAGCTCAACCACCTGGTAAAAGCAACACTGGGACACTCCAGCAGATTAAATTTGGGCAAGGGATTACCAACATCCACTACAACTACACCAACACGTGTAAGTAGATGCAATTTTAGTAGATATATTTTTATTGGCTCCAGCATTCCTAAGCTGATTCGCTGAGATCTGTCTTTAAGAGGTTGGACTACTTGCAAGTACTAAGATGAATGAGAAAACCTGAGATATGGGGTGATAAAAATGATGATAATTAAAACAGATAAAAAAGTAATCAGTGGATAGGATGACATGGATCATCCAGGAGAAGCCAGCTGGCTCCTGCTGTATTTGACGAGTGCCAGGGCTCTGCAGGGAGCGGATGACTGATGGCTGATATTGACAAGGAGAGTGGAATATGTTCTATTTTGACCTTGTATTTATTTAACTTTGAGGGGATGGGTGAGACCGTGAAGCTGAATTTCTTATTACTTGGAAAGAATTGTATTTTTTTCTTTTCTATCAGGGATGATCAAGGCTTATCAAAGTCCTCGTAAAAGTAGCTACTAAAATGGATCTGTAATTATGAAAGGAGTGTACCCAGGCCCAAACTTTACCTCACGGAAAGGAAAAGGGATTAAAAGCACAGAACTTAGAAAAAAATCACCTGTTTTAAAGTTGTAGGAAAGGTAGATAAATAGAAAACATTGGTACCAAATGTACTGGTTCGTGGTTTGGTTAAATAGCAATAAATAAATAAGTTTCAAAGGTAAAATAGCAGTGCTATGTATTTCAAAGAAAATAACACTTTAACTCTCCAGGGCACAACTGCAGCAGCAAACAGGGGACACGCCCGTTCAGTGCTATTGTATTCAGGGCATGCATAAACACCTTCTCTCAGCCCAAGATATTGAGCTCCCTGGTAAAATTCCTTTGAATTCAAGAGTCTTCCAGTGTAAAGGTGCTGGACAACCAAAAAATAACTGCACAGACAAGTACGTGACAGCTATTAGGCCATTTATTTAGCACCACCTGCACTAAAACGGAGCGAGGTCAGCTGTGTCAGTCTCTGCTGTGCCCAAGCACGTGTCAGCACCAGCCGGGGCCCGCACGGAGCACCAAGGCCACTGTCTCCAGCATCTGACGTTACCGAGGTCTTCAGCAACCGGAGTCCATCTAATTTCAGCCAACAGGCATCGAAGAATTTTCCATCAAATCCACTTCTTGCTATCAAATAAAAAATCCCTTCTCTCTGAGATAACCTCAGGCCTGAGAACAAAGCCCAGGGACCTCTGGGTTTGCAAAGTAAATCTCAGACCAGCCTGAAACATCATTTCAGGGCAGAAAGAATTGACCTGCTGGGACCTAGATGGTGGTTTCCACCTTCAGTCTGATTCTCAAGGTGAGAGAATCAGGTGGTTCAGAACCTCTTTTGCTGTGCACGCCAACCACCCCCAGCAAGGTGACTGGGCAGCCTTTGTGGCACTCCAGGGAGAAGCCACCCAAGAAACTCCACCAGTTCATAACACACAAAATCATGTACAACCCTGATCTGCTGTGGTAGTAACAAAATCTGCAGGTGCCAATGACAGAGCCAGCTCAAACCGCTGACAAACTGTCTGCTGTCTCACTCCATATTCTGACATTACTTCACATCGCTCTCTGCACAAAATCATCATCAATCCCTTCTCAGCAGCCAAAAAAACTTCTTGACACATTTGCTGTTGTATTTGCTGTACAAAAATACACAGCATACAGAACACTGTAAGGGTGGCAGAGTGAAATAAGTAAAATACCATTCCAAAAGCTAATGTAAAAATTGGATGATTTTTTTATCTCTATTAGTTAGATGATACTGACTGGGAGCTGGAGTTCCTTAATTGCAGTTATAGAAAATCATGTGTGCAGCCTTCTATTTCCTTTGAGTCGTTGCTGCCAAATGCATTTCTTTTATTTAATGGTATCTGCAGAACACGCATTGGCTGGAACTGTCTAAGAAATTTAAGAATACAACTATTTATTATGGAAGGGTTCAGGGTTAGATTATTCATTCTGTAATTTTTTTGCTTTTTATGTGTTTGCAAGATCCATTGTCAAGAAAAAGATGGCACGTGGTATTTTTACAGTAAGTTTTCTACTTGCAATTTATTTTTCCTCAGATTTTAATGATGTTTTGGGGGGTGTCTGTTCCCAGAATCACATCAAATAGGCAAAAACTGTAATAGCAATTAAAATGCTTTAAACGGAATTGTATTTGGGAGTGTGTGCTGCATTCTTTCTACCAAGCACATTAAGAGATATTTATTTAGCCTCTGACTTCTGCCTGGCTAAAATCATCCAGCTGGCCCTTTGTTTGCTATAATTAGGGTCATAACATTGAAGCTACTGCAGCAAAGTTGATTTTCACCAGCTGACACTTTGTCCAGGGTTTATTCACTCTTTCCTAGATCTGATCTGCATCCTTCCTGAACCCCAACCTTACCCTGCTGTACCATTTGATTGATTAAAAGCCAATAATAGAGCACAAATTCAACTCCCATAGAATCAAAAGGCCAGAAAAACAGCAGCAGTGGCAGGATGAGCAGTCCCTGCAGAGGAACCCAAAACCCCTCGCATGCCATGGGAGAGAGTGGTACAAGGCGTGCACGAGCACAAACAGCATTTATCGGTGGGCTATAAAAAGGATAACATTGGTGGATTTGTGAACTATGCACCTATCAATGACCAAGCCTCTCCTCTGGACATGACTGGCTGTACCCACAGGAAAAGCCCTGTTTCGTGTCCCTCTCCTAGGTAAGAGAAGGGTCACAGAGCCAAAGTGGTCCTCATTCCATGCCCTTTGTGTTGTGTTTAGTTCATGGAATAAAAACGCAGCCTTAAAAGTCCAGAGGAGAAAACACTCCTGGCATTAAACTCTGGAATCACAAGATGTCTTTGTATATAAACAACCCAAGCAGGAAAACTAAGGCGGGTTATTCACTTCGGGCTTTTTCTGCAGCTATCGTGGTGCTTGTCCATAGATGGGCTGGCAGGGAAAGGGGGGCTGAAACTGGAACACAAATTTTAATAATATTCAACAGACATCCCCTCTCAGCTTTCCTCCCATATAAGAATAAAACATCAAGAGTGTCAAAACTTTTTTGAATTGCAAAAATATACCGATTTTATACTTCAGAAACAACATTTTTCAGTTTTTTTCATTCAAAACAACACTTCTTTATAAGCATCTCTTTCTTTTTTCCTTTTTTCCCCCCTATTTTTAAAGAAAACCAATTTACAGAGGATTAAATAACCCAACAAGATAAATTTCACTCCAGGTTAACTTGAAGCATCTTCCTACATTCCTCCTGCCTCTCCCCCCAGGTCGGGGCTTGCTTTGGTTCAACTGGAGTTCTGACTTTTCACCAAACTGACCCCCCCCATCCCGTTCCACTAACAGAAAGGCCTCGCAGAGCAAGAGGCAAGAAGAGAGGGGCTATGTGACTCTCACTACGACTACAGCCGGGCTGGCAGGAGCAGAGCGCGGGGACTCCTCAGGCTGCCGGGCCGAGCTCTATCGCTTCTGCTGCCACTGCCGGGCCCTCTGCCGGAGCCGCCGCATGGACAGGCTGATTGGCTGCTTCCCAAACTTCTTCATGATCTCCTTGATCCTTGCCAGGTTGGTTTTGGAGATGGTGAAGTCACACCGGGTGGCTCCCATGTCATAGCCGACTTCGCAGGTCTTGGTGGCAGCCGTGTAGCCCTCTGCCTTCACACCCACCACGTATTCCCCGGGGTTGAGAAGACGCCAGTAATCCCCATCAGCTCCTGGTAGGAAAAGAGATGGCTTTCAGGACAGCGTCCCCTTCTCCTCGAGGGAAGCGGTGTTTGTGAGAACAGAAACATCTGCGCAGGGGTAAGATGACACCAGAGGCAGCAACCCTGCACCCTCACAGAGAAGGGGGTCAGTGAGGCTGCCCCCACCACACGTAGCCCCCTCCTCATCCTGCTACCTCACCCCCACCTTCCAAATGGTGAAAAAAGGGCAAGAGGCTTCAGCGTGCCCTAAGACTTCTGTCAGCTGAAGTCAAAAGCACCCTGAGGCAGTCACCTTCTGCTGGTGGGCGGTTCATGAAAGGTATCGAAGATCTTCCCTAAGATATTTTAATGAACCAAACAGGAGGAGCCCTGGGGGTACCCACATCACACCTGGCCAGGTCTCCTGTACACATGTTTTGGAGCTACACAGTGTGTGAAGCATGTGAATGTGTAATGTAACTCACTTTGAGATCCGAGTTCCATAAAACCCTACACTGAGTTTTACTGCCCCAATTTCCCTGCAAACTATAACTCGTCAGGGTACTGCACCACTCACTCACCTGTAAGTGCTTTAAGAGAGCTTTTGTAATCAACTAAATTACACCTGCATAAAGCAAGACAAATTTTAACACAGCATGGAATCAGGACATTTTCTTCTCCTTTATTTCCCATATATGAGCTCACATTACTCATCTGTACATAAGGGTGGGTTTAGACTTCTTTTTAACTATTATTTTAACTAGCAAGTATGCTTGGCTATGGACTGAAAAAGATGAAACACTAATGTCTAGTATTAATTTTGCACTTTATCCTGGGAAAATCCACAGTGGAATGAAAGTGCATATTCAAACCACCTTACTATCACCAGCCTGGAATTGTCTGCAATGCAGTGTACTGCAAAAAACCCAAAGATTATTTGGATAAAAATATCACATTTGGGGAAAGACCAGACTGGCTGCCCTCTGTTTAGGGAAATACTATTTTAATTTAGGGCTTGGTAAAACAGTGAGTATGTTTGTAAACAGCAAGTGTCAGCAAAACTGCGATATCAATTGTGATATCAGCTCTGACATCAACTGTACCCTGGTATTGCAGTCTCTGAGTGCAAACATGAAATGGGGTGCAAGAAGCACACCCAGCCAGGTGAGTTCTCACATAGCAGGCCCTGCCCTTGAAAGCTGACCCACATTTTTCTGACACATTGAACAGGCAGCTCATCACAAACCCCCACAACATGGCCAGAAAAAAACCCTACATATTCCCACACCACCAGGAAATTATTGCAAAGCTGGATATTAAACTGTCAGCAGGATGCACTTTACTCCCTCTCCATTTACAAGTAAACAGACATTAGTATTTCTGTCAGCTGTCACTGCCCAGAATTTAATACCAGACTAATAGGGATTTTTTTTTGAAAATCAGATTAAATGCTGTAGGTAAAAAATTTTCAGAGCAGATGGCAAAAGAAACACAACTTAAAATACAGATAAATTTAGTAAATAATAGGCTTGCTAAAAGAATAGGCTTCAGTGGGAGCAGGCTGGAAGCAGAGTACATCGATGTCTTCCTACTGGGTCTGGAAAAGGGTCTATTTAAGTAAAATAACAATGCATAAAAATACAAAGATAGTATAATTATAAATTGAATGTGTCAGGTGACTCCACAAACACGTCAATTAAGAGGAACGCTCTTTGAGCCCGATAGGACAAACCTTTGTTACAATTACTTTTACACTAAAATGTACAAAATCTTGCTAATTTAAAGACACTATAAACAATCTATCCTAATGCTCCTTTACCTAACAAAATATCCTGCAGGGAAGCCAGCACAAGGTAAGTAAAAACTGACAATTCACCTTTCTCTGCTGAACAGGCAACCAGGAATGAGGCTGGAGAGTTTCAATACCAGAATCATGCTCAGCTTAGATTACAATGTTATTAAACATTACTAAATGCTACTTCAAAATCTTTGGGGTTTGTTACATAATGTGTACTGAAATCATACAGAATTTACCAAAATAGTCATAAAAATTTCTCTGAGCACTGTGTGAAATTAAATTAATGATGCTTTATTGCATAAATCACACAGAAATGGGCACCTTATTTCTGACTCTCCTACAGGCTGCGAATCAGACGCATTCCACTAGAAGGACACTGCACATTTCTTCTTTAAGATTTGTTTGGAGGCTTCCAAAATGTGCAATTACAGGAATCAGCCCACAAAACTGCCTTTGTACCCCAGGGAAAAAGGTGTCCGGGTGCATTTGGCCACCTAATTGATGAAGTCCTTTCCACAGGTTCTCCCCCAGCACAGCCCAGCTCCAGCCATAACAACATGGGATCACTCAGACTTAATCAATAGTTACATCTGCATCAAGAGAAAGTGGAGGGATTGTCCACCAAGCTCTTCTCTCTCAGAATCAATGACTCCAATCAGCCCATTGCTGTTGTTAGGTCAGTGTCTGCAGCCCTCCCTGCCCATAGGACAGATTGAACATCCAAGAGAAAGTAAAAATAGTGCTTTCTGTGCTCTTTTTTGAAGAAACAGCAAGATTTTCTCAAACAAGTAAATGTTATTAGAAGGCCTTTACAGACAGCTTCTGTCTGGCTCTACAGGGCAGTCAATCACATTAATGCACCAAAGAAACAGCCAATACCTTACACCCAGCTCACTTCAAACAAGAGTTATATCACTAGAGGCAGGGATATGACAGTGGCCATAATTCCTCACCTGCTTGGCAACTCTGAGGTTTAAACAGATACATTTTTCATTTTAAAAGGTATAAATGAAACAAGACTGATGACAATTTGCCTCCTTTCTCTAGAGTTATACATGTCATTTTAGCTTTTTGGCCCCAACATAAATTCTCTAGTTTCAAAAACTAATGAGACATGTTATTTGTATAATATAAAATAAGATAGAACTTTCATGTTCCCATCTACAACACAATTCCCAAAGAGTGTGGCAGCTTAAATGTCTCATTAAAAAAAAAGAATGACATAAGTGTTTCACTGTCTACCAACAACTGCAGATGGCCTTAAGCCCTGGAAGCTCAGCTCTAAGTCCAGACGTAAATAGCTGCAAGATTCCCTGAACATTACAAGGTGGAATCTGGGATCCTGCACTGTTATTACAGCGCGACTGGGAATCCTTTCTGTATGTGTTTTCTGTCTTGAAACTGTTGATTCTTCCCCTATATGGCAATCCAGCATATTGAGAGCCAGAGATTAACAACCCATTGCATTTACTCGACCTCAACCAGAGCAACACATTAATTGTGACAATAGAGCAACACAACTTACAGATTATTGCAGTCTTTCAAGCCTGCCAAGACAAGGAAAAACAACTGATTAATTCCCACTATCACCTCCCAGTGGTCTCACGTTGAAGCATTTAAGGCAGAATTATTATTGCCCAATTAAATATCTGCCATTCAACATTTTCTTTTATAACAGACAGGGTGGCACTGAAATCAAATTAATCACAAAGTAAGGTAGCTATTCCAAGATTTTGTATCGGCTCGGATCATCTACTGCAGCAAACACTGAAGATCTGGAAGTCTCTTCTCTAAAGCTCTATGACATGCCACAGCCTGAAATCGATTTATGTGTCATGCTGCATCTTGGTGGCAAAGCCAATGAAAGCGAAAGACCCAGAATGCCAGACAGGACATGAAAAATACACACAATTAGCTCCTGATTCCAATATTGAACCAAGTCTGGAGCACACAACGAGGTGATCTTCCTGATTATTCACCATGGTGCTCCTTTTCCATTAACCCCCAGCCAAAGCCTGGTTACCCTCTTGCAGCCAGCGCTGGGAGCGCTGCAGTCACCGAGGACTCCTGCCAGCAGCGCTTGGCTGCTCCTTTCCATGTGCTCCCCTCCTTGCTGGATCCCCTCTTTCTTTCTGCATTTATGACTGTGTGTCAGCAATCACGGTACAGGGCTGCCACGAACACGACGGTCGTTGGACACTATCCTACCCGCTACCTGCCAACAGCAACTCTGGGGTATTACTATTAATCTTGTAATTGATGGTATCTATTTAAAGCAGTCCTTTATTTACTGCCATAATGACTTTCCAGGCCATTAAGTAAGCGTAGAGGTTACTCTGGACACACACATCCATGTCTGGGTACAGACCAGGACTGTGCTAACAAGGCAAATGGCCATTTGTTTGGGGTTTTTTTAAGCTGTACATATTGAAAAGTAATTCTCTGGGCTGAAATCCATCCATGCAAAGCAGTGTCTCTGCTGAGCTCCATTAAACCATCTTTTATAAAAGCTGTGGTGTTTTACAGAGGACTCCTCAAGCTGTGTAACTCCCCCTTCCCTGCAACCGCGGCTCCTGCTCTGGACCCAGCTCTGAATCTCCAGCCCCTCCAACACTGTCCCAGTCCCCTAACTGCTCACAGCCAGGGAATCTCTTTGTCCAACAAGGCATCGCCTATTCCCTTGTTTTGCAGTGCTGTGATAATTCTGGGTTAGATTTGCACCACCTTCACACCAGAAAAGGAACAGCAAAAGTTCTTAGTCAGCCTATTGATTTTGGGCAGATAAGAGGCTATTTGCTCATTACTTAAAAAGAGGTAGAAAGATGAAGAGAGGTAGAGAGGAAGCCTGTAGTTCTGTTCTCCACACAGCTGCACCATGGAGAGAAGTGACTCTCCTCCTGCACCCCTCTCCACGGACTCTGTACCATCCATTGGCTTTTCCCAGAAAACAGTTCACAGTTGCAATGAGGCTCTGTATTTTGGATTTATTTTTTTTTAAACAACAACTCTGTTGATTTGCACTGATGTTTCTGAGTTTTTCTACCTGTGCGAATGTCATGGTTAACACCTTCTACTGAAATGACAGCATTCGGGATTCCCTTTCCGTGCACATCTTTTACTATGCCTTTGATGCCCCGATGGACCTGTTGAGAGAATAAACCAACAAATAAATATTGCACAGTGCTACCATTAGGAAGATACAGCAAATCATTAATTCTATGTAAATTAAATGATTCTACTCCTATGTCATGGTCCACGCACTTTTGAAATATCATCATTAACCCAGTATCAGTCTTCTGGGCATTAGCTGCTCTTGAACCAGCTCACAAATCCTGTTCAGATTCCTGAGGTATCAAATTCAGGAGACAGATAAAACAAGCAGATAAATCAGCAGACATCAGGGGCTCTTTTCTGACAGCCATTTCTATCAAGCTCCCTTATTTTGTCGTCCTAGGACAGAAGAACCTGGCTGGAGCGATGTGCCAGCATTGCTTGTAGGTGGGGCTTCTATCAGAGATATCAATTATCATGTAATTAGCCGTGCAAGAAAAATATCAGAAGCCTTAAATTCCCTTGCACTCTGAACGGAGCCTTTCAGTTGGTCCAAAGGTACTGCAGTGTCACCTACCTGTTCCATAAAAACAATCAGGGACTCGCGGTTGTTTTCCCACTCCTCCGGCAGCTCGCTCTCGTGGGGGTACTTGTCACAGCCAACGTAGATGGAGAGCTCAAAGCAGTTCGTGTGCAGGTAACTGAAGTCATTGATGCCTGTCAATAGGAGATAGACAGAAAACAAACCATTTTATATCCTCTTTTAATCTATTTATCAGATCTGTTCATTTTATGCAAATAAGCAAAATGAGTGTTTGTCTGGTTGTCTTTGTCTGCAGGCCTGGCACAGCAAGCGCTTTAAGAAACGCCTGTCTCCTGTAACAAAGCACCTGAGCAACACCAGAGCTGTGCTTTTACCAAACCAGGACTTTGTAAAGGCAGCACCCATCACCAGGCTCAGAACAGGGGGGTCAGGATTGCACCACAACAGCGCAGGGTGCGGGGTCAGCCCGGCCCAGCATCCCCACTCCCCCTGCAGCGAAGAGCCCTCCTTCTGCCCCAACAAAACTGAGTGGAAACTGGGGTTTAGCAGAAAGCAGACCAACGATTTGGTGGAGAAAATGGTGACACACTGGAAAGATGACAGGAAAGGTCTTCTTTACAGCAAAAATGAGCTTTGCTTTTAAGAAGGCACTGAGCTTCACTAATCCTGGACACATTCCCATGGAGCAGCTCCAGTTATGATTGCCCTGGGTAGAAATGGGACACTCTATGTTTGCATGGATGCGTGGCTTTTAACTGAATTTAAACAGTCCTAACTGCCAGGACAGAGAGCAAAGGGCACTCAGGGATTATTATTTACCGGAGTAGTTGATGAAATAGTCTCTCAGTCTGTTTTCCCACGTAAATAATCTAAATGATAGGAAAGTCAGGAGAATCAAAGTATCAATAACTCTTCTAAGTTATGTATGGTGTTTGTTAGCTAAGCACTAAGGAAGACTGAATTCAGATCTCAAGCATGTCCATTCTCCAGGTTTCTCTCCCATTTCTTACAATTATTTTTCCTTTGGAAAATTCCAAATTAGTTCTCCACAACCACACAGCTAGCACGATGCAGTATGGGAACACAAGAAAAAATGCAAGCTTAGTTTCTCATTCCACCTGCATTTCTAAGAAAAAATTGTTCTTTAAAAAATTTATTAATGGTCATTAATTGTTATATTTGATATAGCAAAGATTATCAGGAAATGCATTCACCAAGACTGAAAAGAGTTAATGGAAACCCTAGTCCTGTGCAATTACGACATAGAACAGTAGTCAAGTATATAATGAGCCCTCAGTGCCTTCTGGATGTGGAGCAGGAGGATTACAGAACACAGATGTTAAGCCCTTCACTGTTGTTGGTGGGGAAAGCCTAAATATCAGGCAGCCCATATGCTACTCAGCACAAATGTGCTGCCTCTCTGTTTGAGAAACCACCACAATTATTCTCCCCTCACATCCTGTATTGCATCCTGATTTATCTATTGTAAATGTTTTGCAATAAACAGTAATTGCTCAGTTTTAATACATGAATTTAAGAAAATGGCTTATTGCTGCCAAGAGCAACTCTGCGTGTAATGTCTGAAACATGCAAATTCAGGCACAGAAAACCTGGAAATCAAATGAAATTCCTCTGTTCTTTGCCTTTCTGCAGCTCAGTTAGTGCAGAAACACTCTATGTAAAAATACTGAAGAACCTGCACTCGTAGTAGCTTAAAATATGTTCAGGAAATAACAAGGCTGGGTTTCAAAGGCAAAGCGAGGTGTTTGATATCTGTGGTGCACACACTTCTCCAGGGACTCTCTGGTGCTGAAAAGGACTTAGAAAAACCCCATACAAATTCTCCCATGGCTTGAGCAGCGAAATGTTTCTATGAGCCAGCAGGAGGAAGGTGAGGAGAGAGAGGATGGGCAGCTCCCAGCTGTGCTGCAGCAAGGAGGTGCCACCCATAGCAAGGGCAGCCGGGCAGCTTTCAGTGAGCAACGCATTGCGTGGCACCTTCAGCCAGACATTCAGCAAGCAGGGGCTCAGGGGAAGTGGCACACGTAAATAAAAGGTAAATGAACAGGAAAAGTGGATTAAGCTGTACAACTACACCTGTACAGCCATGGGATTACAGAGTGAAAAATCCCAGGGAAAATCTGTCTCCAAACCTAGAATCATACTTGGACAAGCCTTTACAGCAGAGATGCTACTGAGAGCTGTCAGCTGCAATACCCATGTGCATGCATAGACACAGGCAATGCAAACCACTCTCTGCTGCTGTCTATGCAGAGAAGTCTGAAACCATCCTGCCATTTGGAGACAGAGCTCAAACTGAAACCACATCTTTTGATGCTCAGTCTGGAGTCTGAGGTGTAAAGAACTGAAAGCAAATGCAATATCCCAGCATTTTTCTCAAAGACAGCCTTGGAAACATTATAATGGAAGAGAGCAGGATGTGAAGTATAACGAGAAGCATCACAAAGCAATAAAACAAATTAGATGAACCAAATCCAATATGCAATTGTTACTAAGAAATCAAGATGCTATTTCAGCATCCGCCTTGTACATCTTTACTTAACATAACTTAGTGTCACTGAAATGGCCAATGTCATCTTCTCTGGATCGATCCATAATCATGTTTCTCATAGCACTCAGGAAAATTATACTCATAAATTAGATATTTAAGTGTTCAAGCTAGTGTTTGGGGCACGGGGGGTAAGAATTTGCAGAAATGCACAGGAATGCATTGCCAGGCACTAGCCTTGGGGTCCAAGGAGTTCAATATTTCCCCTCAAATTCACCCAGCACTTTTGACCCTCTGAAAGAAGACATGAAAAGAGCAGTTAACTCTTGGCTCTGGCCTCTACGGGCCGGCCAGCATCGGCCTCACATGGGCCAATGTAAAAGCCATAGAAATTGTGTCCAAAATTCAGAAATGTTTATGCAGTGGAACTCCCTGCAAGTTCCAAACAAGACCCAGCTCCAATAAACCGTGGTCTGCACAGCCCCTCCCTTGCATCTGTTTGCCATTTCTGCTGCAGCTGTCCCTGCTGTCCTTCACGTGACGCCAGATGCACAGCTCAATCCTTAGTTTCACAGACCACGCTGATACATTTACAAAAAACAAAGATTTTGAGCAGAACTGTGACGACTCCGCAGAGCACCTGCTCTGAAAGTGTCCACCCAGAGAGATAACTGTGCCTATTGCTGCTAAAAATGTGCTTCTAATTGGGCTTTCCTGGAGATGGATGGGTTTTCTGCACTACAGGACCCGGCTTCCCTTTGCGCCCCTTGACAGAGTGACAGGCGCGGGCACACGGTAAGCAACGCAGCTGTGATTCCTTCTGGCAGCACAGATGCCTACAGAGCCCAGGCAAAGTCTGATGTAAGCACATGCAGGTCTTTTAGAAACAAGCAGGTAGCAGGCAAGCACCAGCTACTTCTGGCATGCTTCTACAGCTTAAAGCGAATGTGAGTGAAGGCTGATCTGCCACCGAGTTCAGCGAGCAGGAGGCTGAAATCATAATTTTCTTATCCAAGGGTCACTGGAGTCTCTACCCAGAGTCCCAGACCACTGTAGGAACTGCTGCCTCAGCTCTCACCCTGGTTACCTTTGCTGGTTTTAGCAGCACTGTTCTGTTGGCACCCTCTGAGATGGCACAGCCTGACAGGTTCCCCCCTATAGTGGGTTTGAACTGGGATGGTTGTCTCCTGGCAAACCACCTTGGATGTACAGAATCCATAAAATTAACATATTGTACCTGCACTTTTCAAAACCTCAGCGTATGAATGCTACCAGGTATTGGTGGCACAGTCTCCTTCAATCTTATGATGAAATGCAACCGATCGACTTTCATAAGGGGAAATATTCCTCTCAATGCACATGTTTTGCCACCATTGCCTCTGCAACATACACCAGGCACTGATGGGATTGGCAGATCCCACAGAATCAAAGAACTACTCGAGTTAGAAGAGACCCAAAAGGATTATCAAATCCAACTCCTGTCCCTGCACAGGACACTCCCAACACTCACACCGTGTGACTGAGGGCATTGTCCAGATGCTTCTGCAATGCTGGCAGAGTGGGTGCTGGGACTGTTTCCCAGGGGAACTGTTCCAGTGCTCCACCACCCGCTGGGGGAAGAACCTCTTCCTAATGTCCAACCCAACCCTCCCCTGGCACATCTTCCTGCCATTCCCTCTGGTCCTATCACAGGTCACCAGAGAGCAGAGCTCAGCCCCTGTTTCCCCTCCCTCCCTTGTGAGAAGGCACAAACAGCCATGAGATCCCCTCTCAGTCTCCTCTTCTCCAGGCTGAACAGACCAAGGAACTTCAGCTGCTCCTCATACACCTGACCCTCCAGATCCTTCATTTCCCCAGACAACCATAACTGCAGTCTCTACAGACGCTTACTGCCAGCCACAGTATGCCAGGAGGCTCCATTAACAGTGCCATCCTCCTTCTGGAAATCCTCCGTGTGACACGCCCTCCTCCTTGCATCCGTCATCAGCCGGTGGGTGGAGGCATAGGAATACGCCAGCCAGCGAAAGACGTGGTCATCCGGGGTAGCCGTGTAATCCTGGGTCTTCCACATGGATCGCACCATATCATAGGGATAAGCCACCACCAGCTCTCCTCCCTGCAAGTTGCCACCCAGCACAAAGGGAATTTTTTCCATCCATGCTATTATTGCCCGTGTCTCCACTGCCACCTGGGAAAAGAGGAAACAGCAGCTTTGTTCAGAGCGGTGGGATTTGATAATCTCGTTTCAAAAGCAGACGAGATGCAGGAGTGCTGCTGGGAGCTCCTTAGCATGGAGAGTGCAGCCTGCACAAGAGAGACGCCCGAGGAGAAGGGCTTCTTCAAATCACAGCCCTGCTCGGGAGGTCACTGACAACCCGTAAAGCACCCTCACGTTTGCAATGGATGCAGCAGGAACATCAAGAGAGGCCAAAGCAGCAGCCGACACAGATGCCAGACTGGGACACTGCTCCCCTGCCATCGGCTGAATGACTTTTCAAAACGAGGGCTTTCAAACACAGAAACATTTCCAAAGCCCAAAGACCTGGCACAGCCGAACGCCTTCCCCTCAGACGGGGCAATTGCAGCCACTATAAACAGTTGCCATTATATCAAAAGGCCGTACAAAAATAAGCTGAATTTTTGGCACTAAAATGCAATAAATGGCTTTAGCATAAGCCCCTGCACTGGCTTTGCATGTGTCACAGCACTCACTGTGTTCTTGTTTGAAATAACAAATCAGAAAAGGGAAATCCTTACGGTGACTGAGTTTGCAAAGAGCCCACCTGCACTGCAAAACCAGGGAGAAGGACTGAGCCCTGCAACAGGTTTCTCTTTCTCTGCCTGTTGATGTCCAGAAGTTGGGTGTCAAGTCCTCCAGGCTCGTGCAATAGCCCAGGAAAAAGAGGTCCCTCCAGGAAGCAGTTCCTTTCCCAAGAGCTGCCTCTGAAATATGGGGGCAAATGGTGCTTCCGTGGTGCATCTTTATTTCTCCTGACTAACCAGGAAACCTGGACAAGTGGCTCAGGTCAGGTCTGGAACTTCATCTACAGGTTATTCATTTTTTCAGCCTGCCCCAGCCTTTGTGTTCATCCTCTCTGCTCTTACTCACGGTGGCGTTTTCGGACAGGTACCAGTCAGGGATTGGGATGTGATGGTTTGGAACTTTCCATTTACTCTTCTTCTGATCTTCAGACTCCCAGAGCAGAGAGTTTAAATCAGGGAAGTTGTTGTTGATGTCAATGCCGTCCTGAGTCCACCGTCCCAGAGACCAGCCCCCTAGTTCTGAACCCTGGGGTTTAAACAGAAGCAAAAAGAATAAAAACAAGAAAAGGAGATAAATATCCATTCAGACTCACTGAATGGACAAGTGACAACTTGTGAGCACTCAGCAAAGTGTCTGGGGATGTGTCAGGTAATTCTATACAGATAAATAGAAGGAAGAATTATTTAAGTAACTGAAATGAATAATTGGCGTTTTTTTTTTTTCATTTTGTATGAAATCTTGAACAATTGCAAAGCAAAAGCCATGAAAAATTACTTAGGGTTAGCCAAAATGTTCTGGTTTGTTTTCAAGGTTTCTATTTAAGACTGGCTTTCCCCTGGGTTGCAATGGGGAGAGCATTCATACCCTGCCATGGCTGAGAGTGTGACTTCCGCATCCCGGTCCTACAGACTGCCCTGAAAATTTTCCATCCCCTGCAATTTTTCCTGCTGGTGTCTGTCCTCTTCCAGACTGAACTATTACAATGCTCAACACGTTGTGCTCCCCTCAAAGACGTGCTATTAAATTTCAGCTGAGAAGGAATGCAAATTTTCACGTGCTCAGCTTGGTTTCTCATGAGAAACAGACTGTATGAATTTTCCACTTTCCATGATGGTGTTCCCGTTGCTCTGCACACCTCAGCATGGTTTGTTCTGGCAGCCTGTGCGACCACTTTCCACACACCTCTTCCTGCTGGCCAGTGCCACACAGAATACGGATTATTTCATTTTTTTCCTGGGTAAGATGCTTCAGTGGTTTAATGTTTGCTTTGATGTGGGGATTTTATTAATTTGTTTATTTTTACTGCTTGTAAAATGTGATCTTTGAAAAAAAATACTGACAACAGGAGCACATTTCAGTCATCTGATAGAAGTAGAATAATCCCTTGCTACGTTCATGATGACATTACCGCTTTGTATGCTTTGTCATATCCATCCGGGTTGACCGAGGGCAGAAGGTGAATCCGGGTATTCTCAATGAGATGCACAATGCGTGGGTTCCCAGCCAGGTATTCCTGACACATGAACTGCATTAACAGAAGGATCAGCTCACGCCCAAGCACCTCATTCCCATGAGCTCCTGCGATATACCGGAATTCTGGTTCCCCTGGTGAAAACACAGAGGACAGAAGCAGAGTCAGAGCAGCAAAGCAAACACCTACCGAAACGTCAGCGATGTCAGCCAGCAACACTTCACTTATGGAAAGCTGGAGAAATGCCTCAACTGAACAAATGAGAGATGAAAATGCAACTTTAGAGAAACAACTAACTACTTCCTGTTGCTGTTTTAGAGGAACAGCCTTGGTTATCAGTGATACCTAAAGCCCAAAGACTGAATGAGTTTCTATTCTGAAGAACTATATCACCAGAGGAAACTGTACCCCAAAACCCAGCAGGGAAAGATGATTTGGAAGATTCAATCTGTCCCTGCTTGCAATGCATTCACCCCATATAAAAAAATATATTTTTATCCAAAGCTACATAAACCTCCAAAACTAAAATCCATTCCCCAGAACTGAAATTCACTTTTATGCTGTTGTTGTAAAGAATAAAATTCATTTTCATTAAAGAATTTGATCCCACATTCAAAATGCCTTCTATTTGAGCTCACCCTTCTGTTCCCAATTTAGAAATACAGCACCAAAGTTCCTCCCACATACACTTGAGATCAATGCTGCCATGAATACAATTTCACCACTGATAATTACTGCAGATACAGAGAATGAGGATAAAAAAAGCCAAATCCCAAACTCCTTCAACAGATTCAGTTAGACTAAATCCTAACCAACTTCGTGCTCTCCTGGGTTGTCAGAAATCTCGACAGCGTACAGCTTCAGTCCTTGGTGGCTTTTTCCAATGTTGTAAATTCTTGTGATGTTTGGGCACATTTTATTTACAGTTTTCATCAACTGCCAACAAAAAAAAAGACAAATAGTTAGACAATGCAGCACCAAAATACATCCATTATTAATTATTTAATTCCAAATTGGTTAAGGCAAAACCTCTTCATTTTCTTTTCTGATTATTTTAGTTGTAAAAGCTTTATGTTTAGTTCATGAATTACAGCTCTGCCACCACACAACACGTTTGTTCAGCCAGAACAAGCTGAACACTCTCTGCCGAAGCGCTACGGCATAGGTGAGGTTCCAGGTCCTTCTTAAATGAGAGGTATTTGTAATATTATCACAAAATTAATGGGGAAGTCCAATAGGAATAAAACCAAGAAAAGCATTACTACTACACAAGCAAACACATTTTCAAAATATCCCACAATGGAGGATAATTACTCACCCTAACTCTCCCTTCTGCTCACTCTGTGAGTTACTGTAGACGAGTGACTGGAGACAACCCGTGTGTCAGTGGCACAACACCACCTGCACATCACAGGGGTCCCACTGACACACTCTGGCCAGCAAAGAAGATTCCTCTCTCCTTTGCCCTACGTGGGAGCAACTTAATTCAAAACAAACCAAGAGAGAATTATATCATCCACTTGGACCTTCCTAGTGGATTCTACTTACAGGAGCCACCACCGAGGTGGACACTAAGCCCACCCTACACTGTGAAATCCCATGTAGAAAAATCATAAGTTAAGGCAGTGTTGATGTGGCCAAAACAGGGAGATAGATAAGATCTGGATGAATTCCATAAACACAGCAGGATGTGCTCCTTCAGTAAATCAGTGATTCCTCAGACTTTGCTTAACAAGTTTCAGCAAAATTGAGCATTCATAACGGCAGTGCCAGCCTACAGCTCTGGACCCTGTTCTACCACCAACACCTGCGCTGCTCGTTGCTTCTGCCCCCACTTCACGGCAGAGCCAAACTACAGTCAAATACCCTCAGCGCTTACTACACCGCACAGGGAAGATCGCGGTTAAGGACAAGAGGAAATGGCCATAAGTTGTGCCAGGGGAGGTTCAGACTGGATATTAGGAAGAATTTCTTTACCAAAAGGGTGGTCAGGCACTGGCACAGCTGCCCAAGGAGGTGGTTGAGTCACCATCCCTGGAGGGGTTTAAAAAACTGGTAGATGAGTTTTTGAGGGACGTGGTTTAGCGGATGATGGGTGCGGTTGGACTCAATGATCTCAAAGGTCTTTTCCAACTGGAAGATTCTATGATTCTATGACAGAGCTCTGTTTCTCCTCACTGACTTACAGAGATGTCATCCAGAAAAGCACATCTGGAGTCTAAGCTGTCCCACAAACTCTTCACTGTGGCATTTCAGGTGAATATAAAAATTTACAAACAAGAATGAAATTATGAGTTAAGTTATTCCAAATAGCTTTAAATGGTAAGAATTTATCTGTCCTCATTTTTTCTTATTGGAAGGCATTAAAGAGAAATAAGGACTTTATTAAATTGGAACCCTAGGGACTATTAATTAGACAATCTTTTTGTAAACAAGTGTACATATATTATTGAAGAAATACTGTAGCATAACAAACCTCTTTCCTCACATTGTGTTAATTTAGAAACAATATTGGAGGATAACAAGGCTGATAATTTTAAAAAATGCAATAATTAGATGTGTCCAACTCCCATGCCACCATTTAGCAAATCTAAGTTGAAACACAATTCACACTGAGGAAGAACATCATTAAAATTCCTCTCATAAATGGCTTCACTTCTATTTATAATCACGTTGCAAAGACACCAAAAAGATCCTGATTTTTGGCTGTTTGCTCATCTCACACGTTAGTTTTATACATATGAGAAACAATTTATTTTGCAAATCTAAACTCAACACTCATCTGAAAATACAGGCAGACACGCTCCTGCAGGGTACTGTCTGGTTTCATAGCTCCTTTTTTCACCACTATCATCCATGTGCTGCTACTGTGGGTGCCCAGCTGCTCCCATGGGACTCTGGGCATACGTAAGCAGAGAAGTTGTTCCAGCTGAAACCTGGATGCAAAGCCAGAGGACACTGTCTTACATTTTCCAGTCTTTGATTTAAAAGAGTCAATTACTGACTTTGGGAGACAGACTTCTCATCCTCAACCTGTTCATAACGAACCAGAAACACCACCAATGGATATGGAGCCACGGAACTCTTGCTAAAACTTCACAATCCAAAAGTTATCCAAGGTCTACTGTGTGGGGATGTTTGGTTTGTGTCCTGCTGACAAGAGAATGAAATGGATTATCATTGGATCAGACACAGCATTTTTCTCCAATAGAGAGGAATATTATTGTTTTCACTCTGCCAACGACTACAGACATTGCATTAAAAGGTCTGTTTTAGCAGGCTAAAACCTGCTTTCCATAATGTATAAATAATGTCACTGTCTCATCTCTGTGTTGACCATTTCCTGGTCCCCAAGATGTGGAATAGGGAAGATGAGCCTGTTCTCACAGGGGTGTCTCTGACACCAGGCTACAGAGCAGAAGCTTTCCTAATGTGCTTGGCACTACAGTGGGCACAGAGCACTGATTTAGAAAAGCAGTTAGAAGTGTATTAAAAGTTCATTACTAGTGAGAAAATTGCCTAGAAGCAAGTTCAAAGCCTGTCACAGCCAATGGAAATATTTGTCCTGGCCTCAGTAAACTCCCATCACCTCCTTGATTGCAGATAAGTGATTACTGGGTCAAAGAAAGAACCTGGGCTCAATTAGGGCTGCTGTGGTAGATTGAGCGTGGTTCTTTGGTAACAGTATGGATATAGGAATGCAGTTAAATGTTTATATGTAAATACAAGGCTGAAAATGAACATATTCTATGTTTGTTTTTCTCATACCCAGTTTCTACAAACGGCACAACAGGTCACCTGAGATGTCACAGTGTGTTCTCCCCGCTTTGTGTAAACTGTCAAAGACAATTGACGAGAACAGTCAGCCAAGGCTTTATTAGCAACCAGCAGCACTGTAAAACACTTCCACAATTACAGTCACTAGCAGTGCTTATTTGACAGTTTCTATTTGTTTGTCACTACCAATTATTTATCCTATTAGCGCCCTGGAAAAAGATCACATACAGTCTTTGAAGAAGCCCCACAGAACTGGTCTTTGAAGGTCCAACTCCTCCATTTTTGCAGAAAACGTGTATTAAATGCAGGCCTACCTGTCACCAACAGTTAAAGGAGGCAAAAGGGCTACAAGTCAATATCTTTCAGGTTAGGGCTGTTTGTTACCCTCTGTGGAGATCTCTGTATTTCTTGTTCCGCTGTGAGACAAAGCAGAAGCCGTCTCCTCCTTGAGCTTGGAGACCCTCAGAGAGAAATCATCAACCTGGCATTTCAAGCAACCTAGGACATCTGCTGAGCACCACTCTAGACATCTACATTTGGTAGTTTCACCCTCCAATAAACCTGTTCAACCTGTTCCAACATACAGAGTGCTCTTCAATTTCCTGCATTACCATTACACCCATTCCTAAGCACAGCCGGTCACGAAGAGCAACACCAGACTCCAGGGATGCTTGGAGAGCGGCCTGTCCAAAGGTATGAATCATATCCAGTTAAACAAATCTCAAAATTAACACTCCTATTTCCCAGCAAACACGTGATCTGGGTTAGTTATTGAATAAAACCTTGTCTGTGAAAACATCCACATGAAACTGTTTCTGGGGGTACCCATCACTCATTCGAACAACCTCCCCTACAGCAGGAACACACCATGTCAACAGTTTGGACTGTAAGACAATCTTGAATTCTGGGTGTGAGATACAGGGAGCGTTCCCATTAACTGAAACAAGACTTTTGAATGCTCTTTTAAAAGGAAAAAAAAAAGGTTATATAAATTTAATCTTCCTAAACAGAGAGTTGTATTAAAATGATCTAACACAGAGAAAATCCCTCCCTCTCACAAACACTTGACATATTGCACTGTAACGCAATGCTTCCAGAACACAGCCCAGGGGACTCTCTCCCCCTCCCCCTCCAGTGTTTATGATAAATAACTTCAAAGAACAGTGTTTTTCTCTGATGGACGGCAGCGAAGTAGCAAACAAAACTGGCAATAACACACAACCTTCTTAAAAAACAAGTTGTCTCCAGAAATTTACAATTATTGTTCAATTTTACATTCAGGAATGAAGTTATAAGAATAATTTTGGGGATATAAAACTTATTGTTACCCAACCTACCATATTCTGCACATCAGCAGAATTAGAGTGCAATGAGCTCTAAATAAATTAAGTATTTTGACATACAAAAAACCAGGACTTGACAGCTTTGGAGAGCAAAAAGGCAGTTACCAACTGACCAGCTCTCAGCCACAGCTGCAAGTTTTCTGCTGCTATGAAAAGTAGAAAAACATTCTGCTTTAAATCTGCATTTGTTTCCCAAAGATACTTCTAAGCTGACCAATCTATCTTTCTGCAATCAGAATCTACAATGCACTTTATTTTATTGTTCCTGACAGTAATTATGCCAATTGAGTTTCTACTTGTCTAATCTTTGTGCTAAGAAATATAGGCCACGAAATTTCTACCGAAATAAATGTGTGACTCAGTACACAATTGCTCAATAAAAATGAATGATGATTCATGCAGTATAAATATACCAAAAACTCAGCACAGAGCCAATGATTCACACACTTCAAGTCCAAACATATTATCTTTATATTTGAAGAAAAAGCAGGCAGAAATATTTCTTCAGCACAGCCCACACCTACGTCTGTGGTGATATGAAACAAGATTAAAAATAACAACAACAGAAACAACAATCAGGTTGCTTATATGAAATTAGAGGAACAGAATTAACAAGGCTGGTATATTTAAAACTACACTAACAGGATTATTTTCCCTCCTTTCTCATGGCCAACAAAATTCCAGTGGTTTCTGAGAGTTACTCTCCATTTTTCACAGCTATGAATATAGTGTTGGACTCTGTAGAGTTTATTCTGATCATCTCAAACCACTGAAATACAAGAGAATTCTGAGGGCTAAGCCAGGGTCAAACCCAAAAGGAGAAATCACTGTAATATTCAAAATTTAAATATATGTGGAGGAAAAACAATGGCACATTATGTGTGAATAATCCCTCTGTCACCCATTTAAGGGCAAATGATGTAAAACTGAGACAGGGATTTTAATAGATTGCCATTTTTAACAACAGATTAAAATAGATGGGGGGGAATTATTTTTAATAGAGTGCACAAATTTGGGACAGGCAGAATTCAGACTCCAGCAGAGCTCAAAGCCTGCACCATCCACCCTCACCCTCTGCCTACCTGCCTCATTTCCTTGTAGTTGTGATGCTTAAAGTCAAGGTTGTCCGTGGTTGTCATTTCATTTCTTCTGTGGTAATAATTGTTTGGGTCTGAGAAAAGAAACAGAACAGTTGTCACGTGCTTAGGAATTGCAGCTATAAAGGTGCTCAGCCATAATGCATGCAAGGAACATAGAAATCTGAACACCACCGACCTATATATATATTTAAAACAAAGAATGTGAAATCTAATTACTGCTGAAATGAGCTCATGGAGATGCAGCCAGAGGCAAGGAGGCAGCAGATTGCGAGACAGCGACCCTGCCCCAAGCACTGAGCTCTGGCAGAGAAGCAGGAGGGCATCCCGGGGCCACAGCAGAGGCAAGGGATGGGGAAGAGATGAGTCAGGGGCAAGATAAAAGAGTGGAAAAAAAGCACAGCAGAGGAAAAAGCCCAGTAAATACCTTGTGCCTGCTTGATTTATTTGTTATTACAAGGAATGGGGAAATATCCTTTGGTTTTCTTGATGAGTATTTTTGGAGCCTGTGCTCTCTCTGCTGAATGCAGCAAGGCACTGCTGTGCATATCAAACATTCCTGATTATTGTCCTAAAGCCTTGCTGAGGAATTCTGAAGCTTTGTTGCTTTAAAATTAGTTTATTCATTTCTACATGGATCTAATTTATAGTTTGTGTGCTTTGAATTATAAAAGGAGAATATGTCAATTAAAAAAAAAATCTTTGTGTTCTTGATTTTCCAGGCCACTCACCTGGAAAAACAAGAGGTTAAGATTGTTAGTGCTCAGCTTTCTGTTCCCTGATACATGTGGTCCCAGCCTCATTTAGTACGATTTATTTCTAGAGGTAAACAAGTCTATTTGGAAAACATCAGACACATTACTTTATTTGCCATATCTGGGATGTCTGGAATGTTGAGTAACCATTTGTCAGACCGGTGGCTGTCAGGCTGTTGCGATAAATTGTTTCCCTTTGCCCCACATCACCTTCAGCCAACTATGAAAGCCTAAATATCCTTCCTGTCTCATTGTGACACAGCCAGAAGGCACTAGAGAAGAACAATTATTATTTTTAAACAGTATTGCCTACCAGTTGTGATATTTTTGGGGGGAAAAAAAGCATAATTATCAGAGGAAGAATACATAGATAACATCCCGCAACAAGAAGCACAGCGACATTATGGAAAACTCATAACACTTAAAAATATCATATAACTTAATATTTGTAAGCTTCACAGTTCTGACACTAAAATCTCTAAATTCTCACATTCGTTCTTCCAGTACAATTCTAAAAGTCTTTGTTTTTTTTTTTTCTTCTGTGGAAAGACAGCAAAATTTGAACTATTTAAGTTCTTTATGAAATGAAACATGCAAGCTCTGTTACGCCACACTGTACCATTACCCATGTTCTTTGCTCATCTCCACTCCCATTCCCCAACCCACGGCAGAAATGCTGCAGGTCAGCTGAATATTGCTCTACAAATATGACTGAAAAAGGTCAAAAAAGCATCTTGCCTCAACAAAACCTGGTGGTTCAATGCAATTTGTCCTTTCCAGTGAGAACTGACTGGAAATGGATTTGCATCAGAGCCAAACTAGGTGAGAAAACAGAATTTCTTTGCTCATTGAAAAAAAAACTTTTGAAGGATCAAGAGGGTTGAGTTTCACACAATTCACCTGCATTTTCAGGTTTTCTTCCTACATTGATGCAGACACTGATACAATGTCCACTGACAGCAGTGATGCCACAGTGACCCTGCAGATGGCTCTGGAACTCCAAACCCAGGTTAATGAGTAGAAGTAATTCATTAATATATCGATGACTGAGAAATGGAAATCATAGAAACACCCCTCTTCTAGAAAGAGACAATCTGTTCAATGCCACACAGAGTATCTTCACAATGGTAAAAATACCCCTCTGTTGTAAAAAAAATGAAAATAACCATGATGAAACTGCCAGGATGCAGCAGCCTCGCTCTGTCACCACAGGCCAAAACACACAGCAACTGATTCTTTCTCCTAATACTTTAATCCCATTCCTTTCAGATCTGGCACTTTTTCCATACATCAAACATTAACATCATGGGAATGACTGCGAACTCTGCAGAGTTGGTGGAAACTTTAAAGATCGCACAGTGAGAGTGACTGCACCTCTGGTCCTTCCTGAAAAACAGTGCAGAAATCTGACAGTTCCCTGGAGATCCCACGCTCACAGCTTGCCAGGCTCCACTGGGACTCTGCTTGGACCATGGGATTTCTGCTGCAGCAGCAACACAGATCAGAAAACTGAAGACACAAAGCTGTGCACAGCTGGTTGGGTCCACTTCGGCAAAAGTGGTTTCCTTTCATAACACAGAGAACACGAAACTCAAACGCAGCAGGTGGTTATTCAGGCACCACCTCTTCCAAGGAGAAGAGATCCTGCACTGCCATTTACACTAAGGGATACGTTATTTTTCCCTGCATCTGATCTATCTTTACATTGTCAGTAGAATTAACTAACTTTGCAGCTTGTTTCCTTCACAATTCTATTCTTTGTAAAGACAGACAAGTAATGAGGAAGCCTTTCCCATTTTCATTTCCATGACAGAAAGAGATCAGCTCTGAGATGCCCAACTATTTTCCAGCACTGGAGCTCAGGGGACTGCCCATAAAAAGCATCAGAGAGAACCAACTGCTGTGACATTAGAACTCTGCAGCACCTCAAGCCCTAACACCTCCCCCGGATTTCCAATTATTATGCTAAAAACAACAACTATGTGTGTTGGTATTATTTTTCCTCCTTTAGTTTTCATTGTTCTCTTAACTTGCATGGAAAGGCAACAAATGAGCTTTGCAATGACTTGAAGATGAAATCAACACTCACAAAACAATACAATCAAAATACCCTCCCACGCTTTCCCAACAGGGTTTGATCCCATGCGTTGTTCCCACAGCAGACCAACAGCATCAAATTGCTGGAGCCAGCAGACTCACAGGTGATGCTCAAGTGGGACCCCAAACTGACGAGACCATTAAGTCATTCCAAGGGTTTTAGAGAAGTTTTTATCAAAAAGAACACTCCAGTCTTACAAATCTCAACATGCCATTTCGCAGCTGACTAGTTTTTTCATTTCTGGGTAACACCAGTGAACTGGCCTTGTCTGCACAGAGCAAACACATCACCGACAGCACACGTGTAATCCTTGAAAATCCCGCCAGCAGACATCTCAGATGACTGTAAATTTTCTTCCACATGATCTGTTTCACGGCAGTTGTGAGAATTAACTTCACACAGTGAACCAGCAGTGAAATAATAACCTGCAACTATCTATGGATTCTTTTCTCTTTATAGAGGTACACTCAGTGCCCAGCTAATTCCAGTTAGGCACCACCGATGTTAATGTGCAAGGGAAAAACCAAAACTCTTAACCTGCAGTAGTTGGTAGAAAACATTTGGGAAGCAACATTTGGTGTTTCTAATGATTTCCTACCGTTTGATTCCAATAATAACAGTTATTCTAAGGGTTGGTAAAACTGCTCCAGAACAGCATACAGAACACAAGGACAGACTGTCACGCTGAGTAAACCTCTCTCACGAGTAATCCACTGAATTTAGTCCTGCTGCACATATGACCACTTGTAGTGAAAGATACTCACAAAGAGCAGACTCCTGGATTGAGTCAGGAGCCTGGCAAGAGGAGAGAAGCAATGAAAATAGGACTGAATGATGCACCCACTGCAAACCACAGCGCTTTGTTACAGAGCGGTCTTATTTTGGGTTGAAAGCAATGGCATAATCATTACAGCAATGATAATTTTTATTAGAAGAATTATTAAAAATTAAATTTTAACACAAATTTATTCCATTAAAATAATTGATTATTTCCTTGGATACTCTGCAGCATAAATAAATGCATGAAGAGCTCAGCCAATTTTCTCTCTCCTGTCTCTGGGTACTTTTGATCATATGCAGTCTCTTTTTGATTTTCCTTAGGTCTGAGAAGGAACAGGAAAGGAAAGTACATCCTTCCCTCTGAGGCAACTGCAAAAGATTGTGCACATCAGTCTGCACCTATGTATTTACATGTTGGTATTTACTAAGATTTTTGGAAGCTAGAGTGGGAATTAAAGGCTGGTGCTTTTGTCCCCTCTTCCCCTGGCAAGAAGCAACAGCACTGACCCTCTGCCATAGGTAGGATTTTCTGGCATCCTTCCTTCACAAGTAAATGTTTTTCCCTTGGTAGAACAGCAATCACTTCTGTTGCCTAAAAGACAGTCCTGACCCAGCTGGACAACACAGCTTGTTTTGTAGAGCTACTGTGATAGCCTGGAAAGGTTGTTTGTCAAAACTAGCCCACAACACACCCAAATGTATATTATGAATAATATAGAAGCATTTCACTGATAAAAATTACAATAATCTTATATAATCCCAACTGGATAATCAGTAACTTTTTTGTTCCTATTATCCAAATCGGGTTTTCTCACAATTGTTCAACTTTCAGTGCATCCAGCACATGTAGCAGGTCTTATTGACAGAGCCCTACCCACACAAACGGGTCCTGGCTGTCTGTAACCATTTTCATCACATTTCTGTCAGTGCTAATAAGCTTTCCGAGAATATTAATACCTTATTCGGGTTTCTTCTCTATCTGGTATTTCTTTCTTACCCTCCCTTCTGAGCCTACACGATGGAAAGTGGAAACACAATACAGACTGAATGCAAATCATTTAATTTATTCAGAGACTAATAAAGAGATAAAACCTAATGTGATCATTTTAAAAGACATGAAAAGAAATTCAGAGTCATGAAAAATGACTTGTTCCCCTTGTACCCCACTGTTTTTCTTGGGCTGCTCCCCTGTGCCCCATCTGTCCCTGCACAGTGCGTGGGAGCTCAGAAATCCGAACAAACTGCTCCTCCTGCAAACCTGATCTCTTGTTTGTTCACACTCAGGGTGCAGAGTCAAAACTATGCCAGGTATTCAAGGAAACAGAGCATCGCGTGACTCCTATCATGGAGCCTGGGGCATTGGAAAGGATGGAGTTGTGTGAAGAGGCTGGACCCAGGGTCAAACCAGTCGGTTATTTAAATTGGATTGAGCGCAATGGCACCAATAAAAGGTGAAGAAGCCCATTTCACAAGGAACTGCAAAAAATAAGCCATGTCCTACAGGAAGAAAACACGCCTCAAAAGGCCCCTGCAACCCAGGGAACAGTTTGTTTGGAAAGCCTTGCGTGCCACAAATAAAATGTGCTAGAAGAAATGTCAGTTCTTTCTGAGCTAAAGAGACGGGTCAGCAGCTTATCCAGACCTGTCAGTTCTTTCAGTCCAATTACATTTTGAATAAACACACCCCGTTCCTATTGTGTTTCTCAACAAATTGTTCTGTTATTTTCTTTCAGGAATAAACTGAATCAGCCACTGCAGGAAACTAACTCTGAAAATGACAAGCAGGAAACAGCCCTGATGCTGTTTCCACGCTACCCCAAGATCCATCACAAGCTGTAGCAGCTCTCACTGTGACCGTGGTGGAAGAGCAGATACGTTCTTACCTCAGGAGCACCTTCACACGCTGATAACAGCCCTGTGAAACTGAAGGTGACAAACACCAACACAGCAGGGCAGAACTTGGCCCTGTAATGGTGTACAGCCAATCAGGATATAGTGTATCTGCTGCACTTAATAAAAATCACCTTTCCAAATATAGACATTTTTGCTATTTCCCCTTTAAGGCCAGTTTTATGGATCATTAGAATCTCCCCACAAATTGCTCTCGGAAGGGGTTTGAATGTCATCTCAGTTATCCCCTGGAGACCCCTGTGCATAGCCTGCCTCCAGCAAAGCGACAGCGTGGGGGAAAGCCACACTTCCCCTTCAGCCTCTGGTACTGCCTCAGAGAGCAGATCCCCTGCAGACCCACACGTGCCTTTGGGACAGGTGACTGCTTTCTGACAGCCCACCAGCCCTTTCAAGAGCCAAGGGGAATCTCTGGCTCTGGAATTGCCCCTCCAGAGTTAAAGGTACAGTGGGAAACAAGCAACCCACAAAGCCAGGGCTTTGTAAACCCATGGCTGAAATAAATCAGGATCCTAGTGACAACGAGAATATTCACATCCACAGGGCACCCCTGGCCACTGTCGTTCCAGTCCAGGATGTATTTGTTACCCACAGAACAGCAGTTGTCCAAGTGCTGCCAACTCTCACTGCTTCATGGGAACACACCTACAGACTGAGGTTTCTGACAGCACTTGCCCCGTCCTTCTCCACCACAGAATTATCCCTTCTGCGCCCCAGATTGGTTTCTGTCCGTGAGTAAATATCTAACGGACAAAACTCAGACCACTTCTGCTTGGCAGATGAAAACCCTACATCAACAGAGAAACAGGAGGCACTGAGGCTCTGGGCAGCAGCAGTTAAAGTAGTTACCAGAGGCTCTCAAAAGGCAGCTCTCCAGTATTGCTGAAAATACTACTACAAAAACAGGAGGGCACGATCTGCAGGGTGCTGGAAGGTAAGATCAAAGAGAGTGGAAAAAAAATTAGAGATGTGGAAGGCAACACAGAAAAGATTTGAAAAGATAGATTTCTAATATTTATGTGCATACATGTAAATGTAGACATAAATGTAGCATCAGACTATTTACAGTGTGCTCAACAGAAAGATGGCTTTGCCATCATTTGCAGCTCCAAATGCTCTTTTCAGTGGCCTTGTGTAATGTCTCACTCTGTGTACTCTGCTTAGCAAAACCCTAATGGTATTTTGCACTCATAAGAGAAATGGCCAACACATGAAGCTTGTGCTGAACATCAGGTTGTGCCTTTTCCACAGTCTTTACCAAGGACAGGACCGTTTACCTTCACCTGAGACTCACTGGGGACTGTGCTGAGCTTGGTAACACTTGAAATTTGATAGAAATTCTTTACATCCCCAACTCCACTCCGTTCCCTGTACAAGATAAACTCTAGCCCAGTTACAGTATTTGCCTTCTTATTAATTCATGGAAGTCCAATAGCTTGTGCAGTGACATAATAAAAATAAATTTGAAAACAGACTACATAATTATAATGGTTCTTTCTCTCCTTAGAAGCTTCAGATGTCTGTAAGTGACTGTCCCTATACATAATTTTATTGCCTCCCTAGCACACGTGCACTCAGTAAGACAAATTGCACTGCACTTCAAGCCAAACAACAGAGGAAATCTTGTTAAATCGTCCACGCAATCTTGGTTTATTAATAAAGCCACCTATAGATACCAGGCAGTTGCCTTTGCAGAGTCATCCTGCTGCCACCCATGCCATGGCACAGACGTTCTTGTTTCTTTTTGCACAGCTCTACTCACCAGAGACAGTTACTACAGCAAAAGCAAAGATATGCAAAGCAAGTCAGTTTTCCAAGTCTTGGCACCGGCAGCCACATCAACACCAGCCGAGGAAGACTCTTACCTGGCAAAGGGCACCCTAAGATTTCCAGTCTCATACAGATGCTGCCTTCTTCAAACCAGGACCGAGGGTTTATACGGATATAGCGCGCAACCAGCGGCACCGGCAACATGTTGAGAACTGGGATCTCTTTCTCACTGTTTCCTTGAAAAATCTACGTAGGCCAAACACACGGAAATGGAACGATCAGTTCTTCAAGAAGCCTTTCAGCACCATCGGTAACAGAGCAAAAGTCACCTGGTACCACCCCAGGCTGACAGTGGTTCCGGCCAAAACTGCTCTTCAACGAGCACAATCCCCTCCCCCCGTCCCAGACTGGAGCAAAGGAGCCAGAGCTCCACACTCCAGCAATTGGCATCTTACGGGCACGAGGTGTCCCCAGGGACCAGCAGAGTGGTCGTGCTACAAGAAACATGTCTCAAAACAGGCCAAAACACTGCCAGACTGGCACTCACATCCATAGGGCAGACACACACAGATTTGCCACATACCACATCCTGGGTCCCTCTCTGTATTACATGGCTTGCTCTTAAAATTAGTGGAATCACCAAGAGATGCTGCCTTTTAGTCTTATCCTAACTAATCTGGCAAATCTGAACTCCACATGGACAGCCCTCACTTATCCACTGCTCATCTCATAAAACATCCATTTCGTGATACTCACCACGTCTCCAGACTCATTTCTGACAGCAGTCCATGCATGGCTGTCATTGCTCACCAATACTCTGTAAGAGGTCACCCAGTTACTCCTTGAAAAAGACAAAGAGTACCTAAGTTATTTTTTTCATAACTTAGAACGACTGCAAATTGTATTTGATGTAACAAAGCTTGTACAGCTACCAGCAATGTAAATCCCACTTGGCAAAGTCACGTCAATCCTTGGCTGACAAAGCGACATGCAAATCTAGCTTCAACAGATAGTTTAACAAGCCTATCAAATAAAAGCAAAAAAAATCCCAATAAGATAATATTCTGGGATTCCAGGAGGTGAAGGATTACTGCCCTCCTTTTCTTTTATATGCAAATTATGGGATATTCAGAACAGATGCAATCAGTGTTCAAAAATCTTACCTTTTCAGCTACAGAACATTTATTACTTCTGCTGTTATTATTATTATTAGAAAATAATAAATCATCTGAGAAGTCCATAAATTTTACCCAGCAAAACATCCATTTCTTCCAATACAAGAATGACCGGAGCCCACAATCAGCCTTATGTTTTTTAGCAATAGACAGGGACAAAGAGACAATTCTATCTCTGCACAGCTTGGTCCAACTGATCACAGCACCTGTCCACTACTACAACACCGAGATCAACCTTCAGCAGGCTGATCTTTCTAGTGCCCTGTTATCTGATTTACAGCAAAAACCTCTTTAATCTAAAAAAGCAAACTCTTCATTCATACTTTTGCTTTGTCTGTATTCAGCTGAAGAAGAGTATGAGGAGAAATACAACACTGCTTCCTGTGCTCTGAGCAGTCAGAGCTTTGCAGCTTTGACAGGTACCGCCTCGACTCTCCTCTTCTGTTTGTTGGTTCCAAAGGGCAGCTATAATTTATCTTTTTCCTAACATCCTCCTGGTTTCCACAGGCATCGACATGGAGGAGAACTGTGGCTTGGAGGTACCTTTGTACTCTAGAGTCAGTCCAGGATGATTAAATTCTGTTTCCATGCATGTGAACGGATCACACGTAACCAGCTGCCCTCTGGGACAGGCGTTGTCGAACACCAGTTCCTAGCTAAGCTACACCAGCAGATGCTGGGAAAGAAACGAGGGCAAGGAAAGCTCCTGGGACTAGAAAGAACAGAGGCAGTCTGGGGGAAGCAGCAGAGGATGAGGGTCAAAGACAAACATACCCAAGAAAAGGTTCCCCTGGTACTGCACCCATAAAAATGCAAACTGCTTTTCTTTCTCTGCAAATCAACAACTGTTACTAGCAAACTGCTAATTGACTTCACTGCTCCCATTTAAAGGGACAAACTAGCACTTCAGTGTTCACTAAAGGAGCCCAGCCTCTAGAGATGACCAAAAAAGGGGCAGGGGTGGAACAAGAGCAAATTCATCAGCACAAGTTCACCCAGCTTTGTCTTGTAGAAAACAGTGACCTTCAATAATGCCCAAGTCACCACACGGCAGCAAACTTTGGATCTCCATCAGCTGTTTCATGTTCTGAGTAAGAGGTCCCACTTGCACAAAAGATTCAAAACCGATGGCCAGACTTACAAGGACTCATAAACATCAATACTTCCAACCTAGGGCTTTTATTTGTTGTATTTTAACTTTCTCACTCCCTTAATCACAGAATCATAAGGTTGGAAGAGACCTCTGAGATCACTGAGTCCAACTCATCTACCCGTCTTTTAAACATCTCCAGGGATGGAGACTCCACCACCTCCCTGGGCAATCTGTTCCAATCCCTGACTCCTCTCTCAGTGAAGAAATTCTTCCTAATGTCCAGCCTAAACCTGCCCTGGTGCAACTTGCGGCCATTCCCTCTCATCCTGTCACTCGTCACTTGCGAGAAGAGAGCAGCACCCGCCCCGTCACAACCTCCTTTCAAGAATTGTGAACAGTGATGAGGTCTCCCCTCAGTCTCCTCTTCTCTAAACTGAACAACCCCAATTCCCTCAGTCTCTCCTCGCAGGGCTTGTTCTCCAGTCCCTTCACCAGCCTCATTGCCCTTCTCTGGACACACTCCAGCCCCTCAATGTCTTTCTTGTAGCGAGGGGCCCAAAACTGAGCCCAGTACTCGAGGTGTGGCCTCACCAGTGCTGAGTACAGGGGCACAATCACCTCCCTGGTCCTGCTGCCCACGCTGTTTCTGATTCAGCCCAAGATGCCATTGGCCTTCTTGGCCACCTGGGCCACTGCTGGCTCATGTTCAGCTGACTGTCAACCAACACCCCCAGGCCCTTCTCCTCCAGGCAGCTCTCCAGTCACTCTTCCCCAAGCCTGTAACGCTGCACAGGGTTGTTGAGACCTAAATGGAGGACTCTGCACTTGGCCTTGTTGAACCTCATCCCGTTGGTCTCAATCCATCGACCCAGCCTGTCCAGATCTCTCTGCAGAGCCTCCCTTCCTTCAAGCAGATCCACACTTGCACCCAGCTTGGTGTCATCTGCAAACTTGCTAAGGGTACACTCAATGCCTTCATCGAGATCAATTAAACAAGTTACAAAGGTTCAAACCTCTCCCAACAGAAAATGTTTACTCATCAGTCACACACACCTTCCATCGTAAGTGACAACAAGAAACACGCTTGTTGGAAGCGGTCTGCCAATTAAAATACAAAAGAACCAGAGGGTCATGAGATGAGGTAAGTCACTGAAATGTATTAGGTCACACTCCACATCCAGTTAACTGTGCTTGTCTGTAAGGAATAAGCATCCACTTTGCATTTGTTGAGATGCTGAATAAAGCCATCACAGGTGAGCAGATCCTTCTCCCTCTGACCCCAACTGCAAAACCTCCAAGGGCTTAAATTCTTCCCCCTTTTTTCCAACATCATGAGGAAAAACAGCTTCTGACATTATTAAGAAGGTTGCCATAAATTCAGATTGCTCTCAGAAATGGCACCTACTGCCTTGAAATCCCATTACCTCCATGTGGAAAGGGAACACTGCACGTGGGGTATGTTCAGAGTACTTGGAGAATCAGCAGGAGCCAACGCACAGGGCTGCTGACCAGGCTGAGTGTCTTTAAATCCCAGCTGTTCCTGCAGCTACAGACCATCACTCACACCAAACCTCTCTTAAGCTGCAGATGTCCCACCCGTGTATGGCACGGGAGGTCTGGTGCTCCCGGGCAGCAGAAGGATGCGTTGCACATACTGGAACCAACAGCCAGGCTGCTCACTGTGAGCACAGCGCCCCTGGCACTCAACTGCCCAACACGTTCCGGGTGCTCGGGGTATTCGTGGAGACACCGAAATCCAAAGCTTTCAGGGAAATCTATCACAGAAACATTGCAGCTAAAGTTGAGTCTGGTGCCAGAGAAAGTGCTGGGAAACATCACCTGCTTTACCTCGTTCCATGATGACAGGAAGATCCATCTCATTAGGTGTGGGATTTGCAGATGTTAATTTCTGCAGCACCTCACACCGAGTCTTCCCAGGGGCCATTTAACAACAAAGCTGTCTAAGGAAACCTGGAAGAGTCTCGTAAAGCTTCACAGGACTCAGGATGGCCCTACTGTTGTTCTAGAGAAGCTCCTCTGAACTCACTCTGTAAAATCCCCCTGGACCTGCTAGTCTATTTCTCAGATATTTGTTGGGTTCATAGAGTCAAGGAGACATCACTCAGGGAAAGTCTTTTTTTCAGAAAAGTGTGCATTAACGATTGTGCTCTTTCTTGGCAGAAAGCCAGGCAGTGCAGAAATTACCATGACAGAAATTACCATTACTTCAGAAGTATCTGAGGTGACCTCGAGTTCATCACGCTCGAGCACAAAGCGCTGCTCACAACTGCCTCGTGAGGTTCATCAATGCTAGGAAAGGATCACAAGACACAGATTTGACTGGAGTTGTTTGGATTCAGGTGCTTCCCATTAATAATCCTTAATAACATTTATGTCAGTCTCATCTCTTCAGAAGAATCCTATCTGTAAAGTCTCAGCATCTCTTGCCAACGTTAATCAATTCATCTCACAAACAGTGCATGCAAAAATCAAAATATGATTCAAATTCACTTAATGTGGTGGATTTTTTTTACTATTAGTAATTACTCGTGGTTTATCTTTAATGCATTAGCTTGAACATCTTTGATTTTAAATTCAGTTCTTGTGATGCACAGTGTCCAGCTTGTCCATCTCCATCCAAAAAAAGACAAGCTCATGGATTAAGTGACTTGCTCAGAGACTAGGGGGAAACCTGAATCAAAACAGAGGATTAAAAGCTGACCTCCTACAGCACTGGCAGGTTCCTGTCCAGAGAATCAGCTTGTTCTGTACCCACACGAGCAGGCACTGAGCAGAGAAAGGCCTGACAGCACCAGAACAAGAAAACACCTTTTTGCCTTGCCCTCCTGAATATAATTTGCTGATTTTTCTTTATGTCTATTGAATGCACAGATGAATGCCAACACAGACACTGCAGAGGGCTGGCAGGTTTTGGCTGTCCCACTCCAGCAGGCGCGGCCATCAGCTGGGACTCCTGGCTGCTGGGACTGGGTTGGGTTTCCTTGCACAGTGCCTGCTGCAGGCAAGGTGGTAAGGCCAAAGCTCTCAGTTATGGAAAGCTGAGCAAGAAACAAATGAGGGCAATCTGACGCTCTCACCTTGGTTTCTAAGGATGCTTTCTCACATCACTAAAACACTAAATGCAACATGATTCGAGATAAAGAGGAAGGCTGGCAGGTGCTGGTCAGCAGCAGCTCAAGCCCACAGTGGCAGAGATGCTGGGGATGAGACCAGCAGCAGCATCTAAAATGCATCTGGCTCCAGTTGACCGTATTATTCTTCTGCTGCCACGATAATCTGATTTATCTGCATTATAAAACCCTAAAATTCAAAGAAAATAGAAGCAGGCAGGCACATAGACGGGTATCTTCCAATAATATATAAACAGACGAACCAAAGTACTTGAAATAGTAGAACTTCTGTATCAAAAAATACACTAGGCAAACCTTAGATTAAACTGTACTGGTGCAAAAGAATCAACATTCTGGCAATTAAATGGCTTTCTGCTTAAAAAGTAATTTGCAGTCTCATGCAATTAAATTACAATTATTAATATTAATATTCTATAATAATATTTATGCTGATAAAATTTTAAATCACCCACTGCCCAACAGTTTCAGAAACAAGACAAGTCAAAGAAGGCTCAGGCTAACCACAGGTAGCCCTGCAAGCTTTACAAGCTAATTAAAAAAAAAAAAAACGATTTAGGAGGTGGAGCTTGCCTGGCAAGCAAGGGTATTTTTTTTAATAATGGAAATCTTTGAATGTTTAATTTTTAAAATCGCTTCTAGCTGACTTTAATGAATACACTTCTGTGAAACCCAGCTCCTCGGAGGCCCTGCGAGGTAAAGCTCAGGGCCAGAACTGCACTCGCTCAGGATGAATTAAGCACAGATTTTTCAAAGCTCGCTTCTCAGTGAGGAGGAGTTTGGGTTGCAAACACCTTTCCCACACAACAGCAGTCAAGTTTTTACAAGACTTTAATCTCTGACTTTCCAATCTTCCCAGGAAAGGGGGTGCCAGCCGTGGGCATTCCCTGCAGCTGCACATTCCTACAGCAACCCCTGGAGGTGCCAAGGCCTCCCGTGTGGGGTGAGAGATACCCTCCGCCCCGGAGATCTCACGGCCTCACCGTCTGCCTGTTCAGGCCGCTCTGCACAGAGACCTGCGTGTGTGTGGAATTCTTCTTTGTCCTTCCATGTCTTCTGTATATGCTGAACACACCCAAACTGTGATTCTTTCTCTTCTAAGCCTCCTTTGGAGACATTTCTTATTTTCCATTCTTGATTGAGCCCATCATACCTCTGTAATCAGTCACAAATGTGAGGAGGAACATCTAAACTCCAAGGGCACTGCCTCACTGTCTTTTTGTCCCCTTCCCAAGAATGTTAGTGATGGAAAACAAAAACCTGTGACATAACCAGCAAATCCTGCTATTGGTGTGTGTAGCTGTGAGCATCTGTACAGTGATGCTGGAGGGGCTCATGGCTACCAAGTGTACACAAAGCTGTGGCCAAGTGCTGCCTTGTGCCTGCAGGAGGCTGCTCAGGAGCTGCCCGATGTCCCCAGGTAACCCCACACACAATTATCCACATTGCAACGAGTCACAATGCACATGCAAAATATGCAAATTGAGGCTGCGATCAATAACTGCAAGTAACTTGTTGCAACAGACACTGTATTCACTCAATGCATCCTTCCTGAAGGCTCTGGCTCACCTGATTGCAAACTGCCTCTTGCAGCCCCTTCTACAGAGGTTAAAAAGCCTCCCTTCCTCTTCTGAACATCCCCAGTGGGCGCACAGTGGGTTCTCTGCCCACACCACCTCCCTTCCCCAGTGCAGAGCAGTCGTTAACCAGCCCAGAACACCCCTTGTGGGGTGGCAATGACCTGCTCCTCCCAGTGCCCCACCGAGACTCACCCATCCTTGGACAGAGAGTCAGAACTGGAGCAAGAGCACGGTGAGAAATCAGGACATCAGCAGCTTTGACATTGCTGTCAAACACACTTGTGAAATTATAAATACATTTCTGGGTCTGCTGTCAGAATTCCACCCACACAGGGGCATCCATGCTGGTCACAAACCCAGGTCCCAGCGCCGAGAGCAGACTGAGAGTGTTCCTGGGCAGCAATGAACCCTCTACCAAAGCCTTGTGTCGGGCACAGGAGCTGAGGCAGAGGATAAACACGGCACAGGAACTGAATAAACAGCTGGAGAGCACTGGAGGTTGAAGCTGCCAAAGGCTGACTCTCAATCCTGTGATGACTGAAAGCCCAGGAGACGCCTCCACCAAAACAGAGAAAACAGAACTTAAGAAAACCAATCATACACACTGGTATGATATGTAACTAGTGACCTTAATAAACCAAGGGAGCTTTTTCTACACTGAATTCAGGTTGTTTTGTAACGCCCATCAATATACTTGACACGATTTTAGCGGATTTGGAACAATTTACTCTGAGAGCTAGATCTTGGGGAAGTTGTAATGATCTCTGCAGTCCTGTCACCCCATCAGGGCAAGTAACAGTTTGTGCTGATTCAATGCACTGTAACAATTCAGGTCACTACACAGCAGCTGATTATTTTATTATGTGATTTGGATAAAAAATTGAGACAATTTCATTGAATTTTCTGGAGCTTCATCAGGGAACATTTTCAAAGCCTCTGTGTGGGGACAGGAGATACTGCCTTGAAAGCCAATGCCACACACATCTTTTGTCCTTGTGAGCTGGACAGGATGTCGAGTTTATTCTACAATGTTTTCAAGAGCAGCTTTTACACTGCTGTTGTATTTCGTACCTTCTGTTGTACAGTCCAAAATTCTGTTTTCTTTAGGCTCTGTAGAAACAACCCAAACCCTTATGAGAAACCACTGCACAGTCCCAAATGCTGATGCAGATGCACTGAATGGGTTATCACTGCTCTCTATACTCCAGTTATTGGAATACTGAAGATGTTGATGTGATAACTCTTCATGAAGCCAATCTTACTATTGAGACCATGGCCTTAATACTGAAAGTGGGGAGGAAGCCAGGATTTTTACCCTCTTGCAAGCAAGGAAGTTTACCACCTTGCAATCCCCTCCACCCAGACTGTCCATAAAAGCATATCCCAGCCCTAAGGAATTGCCAGCGAGTACAGCAATAAACTAAATTTTGCAGCAACATATTCATTTTGTGACTAAAGAAAGAGCAGAATGCTGTACCACCAAAACTAGAAGCAAGTGAACTGCACTGACCTGAATTCATCCTCACCTCTATCAGTGGAAGGTACTCAGCTTGCTACAGACCTGCAGCTCCCTAAGGGTGGTTTGTCAAAATGGGGACCACAAAGGTGTGCACTGCACATAGAGCAGGCTGAGGATGAGGGGGTACTATAGAACATCACAAAATGATTCCCCCACCTTGTCTTTAGAAAAACGTGGTCAGGCACTGCTGGATATTTATTATGTGCTATATCTATAAAGTAACACAAGGAAGCCACACAAGTGACACAGTAGGGAGCGTGTGATGGTGTCCACACCAGCTTCAATAAAACTGATCAGTTTAAAAGTGGGTCAGTTTATAAACAAGCAATATGTCTAAGTCATTGTAATTGTTTCTTCCAGCCAGCAATGCCATGGATTTGTTGCCTCCTCCTCAGCCCCACTGCAGGCTCACAACACCACCCACACCAGACTTCAGAAACTGCCAACCCCTCCCCACAGGTTTCCCAGGAATACACAAGGTGCCTGGACAGTAACAGCCCTGGAACCCACCTGCTTGCCTGGGCTGGTAAAAGGCAGGATTCCTCCAGTTCAGGAGGTTTTGTTCAAAGCCTGGTTTTTCCTTGTTATAGGAGGAAAAAAAGAAGAGCTGAAAGATTCCAAGTGACTGTCATGGAATTCACAGCTAGACAGTTTGACTCAAGCGGTTTTCTCCCTTAAAAAGAAATGATTAAACAATTCAGGTATTCATTGCTAACCAGCACGGTTCCATTCTTTCTCTGGCCAGGTCATCTGTGCTTTCAGGAGCTGTTTCTGCACCTTGGCCTCTCCCTCCTCAAGGCTCTCATGTCTCAAGGACAAGAGCCCTGAACAGGCAAGCAGAGCCACAGCCCTGGTGAAGAACAACTGAGGTGGAGCAGTTCCTGCCTTTTTGTGCTCCTTGCACCATGTCAGGTGCAATCTTCAATTCACCCATTGCCAATAAAGTTCCAAAACACCCAAAGAGCCAGGCTGAGGAACAGACTCTCACTGGGTGGAGCAGGACATCAGCTGCCAGTGCTGCTATAGAGGAGTAAAGCGCTGCTCCCACCGCCACTACACTCTGCCTGCAGCATCAGGAATGCAAGCAGAGTCAAAGGCCAGACTGCTAACAACTCAAACACTGCAGCCCTGCAGAGAGGGGCAAAGGATTCAGGCAGGATGTCCTCACCTGCCCCCCCTTGTCATTCCACATGTCATCATTCAGCCAAGCAGGAAGCCAGAGGGACCAGGGCAGGTACAAATCTAAGCTCAGCAGACGCTCAGAGAGGACTTTAATAAAGGGAAAAATGTACTTAGCTGAAAGTTTCTTGCTCAATATCAAGAGAGAAAAAAAGGCTGCTTTTCTAATTCTTTACCAATGTCAGATAATAGCATTGGTGAATTTAGCACATATCCTAGAGTCTTGTCTTTAATGCTGGGAAAGTCTCCAAGGCTTAAATACAAATCTTGCCTTGGCCTTCAAGCTTGGCAGGCTTTTGTTTCTAATACAACACAGAACAGAGGGGTAGGTTTGGCTCTCCTACCTGAAACAAGCTTATTCTCCAACATAACACTTCTACTAGTCATGAAAGCACTATATTCTTGTCACATAAACTCATGATGTTGAGAAGATGCCTCAGGTAACAGAATGGCACCCTTTCGTACAAACTTTTATATCATAAGTAGTCCTTTTTGATAACACCACAGCCAGTACCCAAGCGTAAGAGAAGGAAGCTAACGAGTGCCCTTTTCTACTGCCCATTATTGCAGAGCAGTCACAGAAGAACCTGCCCACACCAGTAAAAGTGCTCTCCACCTGCATCTCCTGGCCTGGCTCACAAAAGGTGATTCCCTGCCCACCAGCCCTGCAGCTGTGGTTGGGTCACTGTGTCTTGAGTTTGGCACAAGTACCAACCACTCCATCAGGGCTCTGAATCCCACCTAAGACAACCTGCTCCAAGCTCAGAGTCTCTGCTATGGCCTGGACTCAGTTTTCCTGTGTGTAGCTCTTCTCCACACCAGGATTCCCCTTTTTCCTTTCTCCTCACTTTCCCAAACTGCTGGAGAAATTGGGTCAGGATGTCAGACAAGGAAGAGATCACCTTTCAGGTGCACCAACACCAGCAATTCAGAAACCAGCACCTGCCACCTTCCTGGGTACGATGATCACAGGTGCCGAGACTGGAAACCTCGGGACTCCACTCTTGGCCCAGGTGAGGGCTGCATATATCAGCCTAAATAAATTCTTTTGAAAAATCAAACCTCTACTTAGGTGCCTCAGGGAGTGCCAAGTCACTTTTACAACCTAAGGACTTGCACACGTAGAAGCAGAGCACACAAACACCAACCACACTGATTTCATCTGCTCAATCTGATGTGGGGAGAGAGAAGGCAAGGTGGGTTCCAGGGATGTCAGTCCCAAAGCCAAGGCTGCACCAGGTGAGCCGGAGGCCTCGCACCCTGACAAGAAAAGCCCCCTCTCCAGGGAAGTCTCCTGCACTCAAGCTGGAGGTAGGGAAGGAGGTCACCCCTTCCCAGGACTATCTCTCCCCCCTCCCCTGGCCCTTCCACAGGGCAGAGCTCAGCCCTACAGGACGTGTTTTCCAGGAGGCATTTGCGACCCTCACAGCACAGCACCTGTGAGGCAGAAATGTGCCTCCTCCTCTGCAAACCTCAGTAACGATCCCAGAGGAGCTGGGCCCGCTCTCTCGGGACCGACCCCGCTCTTCCTCCAGACCCTTAGGTTCTGCCCAACAGCTCTTTGGGGGGAAGGCGGCAAAAGCGGGATCCAGCAACTTAAAAACCAACCAACCAACCAAACAAAAAAGGATGACTGTGAATACCAGCTATAAATAGAGCAGCAAGTCCTGCTGTAAACTCACAGCAGAGCTGAACTAAAAATAGCAACACAAGACAAAGCAGTGCAGTGGTGGTGTTGACAGGAACAGCAGTGTCAGGAGCATGAATATAGGAAAGAATAAGACCTTGCTACAGTAATTATCCACCTAACACAGAACAATGTGGAATAAATATAGAAGTCTTGCTGTCAAAAAGGCTCCTACTCCCATGGCAGCATTAAAAGAAATGAAAAAAATGGGAAATTAAACGACAGAAGGAAAAATACTTTATCTTTTCTTAGATACAGTGGTATTTTCTGGTTTGCCTTTTATTACACAGCACATTCATTTTCTTAAGTGAGAGACTGAACCAGAACCACTCTAAGGCTGCCCATCTCCCGCGTGTTTGGTCAAAGTGTCAGGCAGAGCAAGGGCGATGCTTTGCTTGCCTAAAGCAGTGAGGCTCAACAAGAAATTAAGAGACCTAAAATCCTCATTCTTTTCCAACATTTAACACAAGCAAATGTGACAAGGTGAGTAAAAAGGCATATAACCTGAGGGAATTATGTTGATTCTTTTGCCAGATGTAGATAATTACTAGAGAAGTTTGCTACTCTTAAGCTTTATTTTATGCCATATATAATCACTTTGCCTTTCACTGCTCCTCCGTTCAATCACTTGATGTCAAACAGCATTTCCACTCCTTCTTTCTTCCTTGAAGAGCCAATACAAAATAAAACATTAATTCCTTGCTCTGAAAGCTCAGAATCTCACAGAGAAAAGCAAGCGCGTACTTACGACCAGAGGGAGTTTCTTCCTTGGGTGATGACCCCGGTGAACTTCGTCAGCCTTCGAGCATCCACCTCAATCCACTGATAGGGGTCGTTTCTTCCGGCACACCAAGCACCGTCATAAAAGTCATTTTCGTTAACACCTGCCTGAATAGAAGACAAAACCATCTTCACAAATCAGAAGTGAGGAACTGAAGGTCTCTCATTGGAAAAGGAAAAGAAAATGTGAAGTCATCATTCGTCCCATTTATTTCTTTGGCTCCAGTTTATGACCCCCCAAGACCATCATTCTCCACAGCTATAGGGAGTTACCAAAGCAGTTCCTTACTCAAAGCAGGGTCTGCAAAGTTCCTTTAAAGACCAAAAACCATTACATATAAATTTAAGTTAGAAAGCACAGAGAGCTTCACCTCAGTCCACCTATTTGTGCCTGCAGGGTTATGGAGCCTTATCCAGAACAAATTATCCATGTGGTCTTCAGAGTTATGAAAATCCTAAAAAGCCACCTCCAGCCCATGGAAATATTATTGTGGATCAATCTCCTTCCCCTTGGAAGCAGCAAAGGAGACTGCAGTGCATATGGAAACAGCAATACTGTTTCCCACTGATTTTCAGTCCCAGACTTATTAATTTTCAGCGTTACAGTTCCAAAGGTTAAAAATGCAGGAATGCCCAACTGTGCCCCAACTTGTATGCCAATCTATACCCCCATTTATGCTGAAAAACCCCACCACAAAGAGCCTTCCTAACATTTTCCAAGAAATAGCTGCAGGGTACTCTGAGTAAGCTGTATTCCAAATACATCTGAAATGGCACTTAAAGCAGCACAGCTCTGAGGGCTTTAGATATTTATCTTCTTACTAAAGCCCAGGAAGCCTTTGGCATCAGGCTGGCTACAGCATAACACAGCACAGAAGCTCTTATGGTCCTCTGAGGCTACAAGTGTTCTTGTGACATTTCATCTGTATTTAATGTATTGGCATCTGTGAGCATTGACCCCTGAGAACTCTGATACTTGAAGGTGATGTTTGTGTAAAAATTTGAAGCACAAGATACAGAGAAAAACTTTATTAAGACTGGAAGATAAATTTGTCAAGGAGAACCAAACAATGGGAAAACAGGGGAATATAAATATGATTGTTGACCTGAGTTATCATCTTTTTCAATAAACGGTTTCAATGCATTTTAAAATAAGGTAGAATTTGAAGTGGCCTTGGGGTTTGAAAACAATGCTTGCCAGGAAGCATTAAAATCTGCAAAGCACCTTGAAAACATCTCAATAATCCCTTTACAGTGATAAAATCCCACTAATTTCTGCTATGGAGCACCCAGATCTCTCATGGGTTCAGCTGGGAGCCCTGGCCCTCGCCCACCCTGAGGATGTTGCCAACTGGTGAGATGCTCCTGGCTGTACAAACCTCTCTTCCACACCAGGGTGAGGAGAGGGAAGCGGAAGAGCCAAAGAAGAGCTTGTTTGCAATAAATCCCCACATCACATACTCAAGTCTCCGTGGTTTCAACTGGACTTAAATGAAGCTAAGCACAGGTTTAAGTGGTAGATCAAACATGGGGAGTCTACAAGGCGTGCTTTCAGCACACAGCTCCTGCCCTCAGGAGGCCCCAGCTTCACTGCTGCACCCACACAGCGCTGGGAGCCAGGGCAGGTCCTGTGCAGATCCTGGAAGATCTTGTCCAGCATTGCCAAGCCTGGCTTTCTGCAGAATAAAGCCTGCACCACCTGACTAATTCACACGCTTCAAATAATCCAAACAGAAAAAATAACCCTCAGAAGCCTACAAAAAAACTTCATTATTCTGTGAAACCCCTGAGAATGGAGGTGGTGCCAGTTCCCTGGGGTGAGCCCTAAGCTTCTCAGCTGACTTTGCACCAGGTGAGGAGAGCAGCAAGAGGATTTTGTCTTATTCCCAGGGGGAACACAGCAGTCCCACGGACACTGTGGTGATACCCAGACCACGGCACAGGGGCAGAGCCCACAAAATCGCTCATCACCATACAGCTAGCTCTGGAGGAACTGGAGGGGCACATCAGCCTCACAGAGACCCTCTGACTTGGGCCAAGTGTTTTTCTTCACTGAATAGCATGAAAACACAGCTGTTGGAATACCAGTGCCTTCTGCTTTGCCCCAGTTTGCTGCAAATCACCCTTTTGAGAGGCAGACAGAAACCTCCAGGGACCTCATTACCCATACAACACCTCAGTCCCCTGCAGCACCTGTTCTTGGTGATACACAAATATCCTTTAAATATTACTGAAATTCAGAAGTCTAATGCAAAGTAAAGTTAAGCACTGAACCCCCCCAGTGAGAAGGAAGAGATCTGCAAATTCTAAGTGGCTTTAAAAAATTTCAAAGTGCTATTAATTTAAAGCTCATTCCAAGGGAAGCAGTATCTTCAGAAAAATAAATGTAAGCCCATACTTTTAACGCTGTCAGTCCTAGGGGTAACTCTAAGTGTTCAGGGGTTTAGGGAATTACCATGCCTATCGTGTACAGATAAGCTGCCAGAGGAAAAAGCCTTTGATTTAAGGATTCCTGGAAATCTGTATTGGAGTAAAGATGCAGCAAAGAAAAAAGGACCACATTTAAACAAGAAAAGTAAGTAGAGAAGTAACTTTCCTAAAGCCAGGCATTGTATGTGAGCCTCCCACAGTCCTGGGACAAGGTGAGTCCCTGTGCTAGGAAAAAGTAAAATCAGCTTTTAAATAAGGAGATCAATCCATATAGAATTTGTACAGCTCAAGAAAAAGCCAACATGAAAGTCTGTGACAAGCAGAAGCACACAAAATCAAGAAGCCTTTGTTCGTGGCAAGAAGAAGAACTACCTTTTGAACAAAGAATAGAAACCAATTTTCCATGGGACAAAAGGTCTTTGCACCCAAGACTCCAGGTAAGAGACAGCATCATCTGCAGAAGCAAGGGCTTATTCTCACCATAAATGCGAGAGAAGCCCCTGACACAGAGCTGGCAGAGGCAGAACGGTTCCAACCAGTAGGACCCAAGCCCAGCTGGTACCCAAGTTGTACAACTGGGACGGGAGAAATGCAGGCTCTGGGGATCCAGGGGACAGGACACCGAGAGAAATGCCCTTGGTCTAATCCGAGCTTCAGTAAAGGAGAGCCAGGTGGCACCTCCCTCTTGTTTGTTTCCCAGCAAGAGATATCCCCTTGGCTTCTGCTGGGGGCTTTGGATTATATTGAGGGGGAGCATCATCCATAAGACTCCTACGCTTCCCTGTTTATTTTAATGTAATGTTTCTGGTGATGACAGAACGCTGGATGGGCTCCTAATCCAAACCAGTAGGGTCAATCTTGTGTTTGAATAAACTGGACTCTAACACCAGCATGAAAAATGAGAAAGCATAACAACAAAGAATTGAGACGTTTGCATCACAGACCCCGGTGTTATACTGCTACTTAAACAAAACTAGAACACAATAATAAGTATTCCTATAGAACTCACCCCAATGTCTTACATTCACGAGGGGTTTGGTCATAACAGGGAATAAGGGGTAAAGAAGCAAACCACCTTGCTCAGGACTCAAAAGGAATTGACTGTGAAGGCTACAGGCGAGACCTCCCACCACACCTAACCCACTGTACCTGCACAGCACCTTGGAAAAGAAGAGCCCACTCCCACCTCTGTGCTGCCCAGGGGCTCCTGCCCTGCACCTCCAGCTGGCCCTGCTGTCCACAGGCTGCTCAGCAGAGTGATGGACTGAGCTGCTGGACCAAAGAACAGGGGCAACTCTTCCTCTGCTGAGCAGCTCAGAGAGCAGTCAGTGCAGAGGCACCAGAGGCAGCTGAAGCAGATGGTTGCACTGTGGGCTTTAACCAGGAGTGGTCCCTCCCTCCATCCAGCATCTGCCCCCGTCAGGCTGCAGTGGGCATCAGGTGAAGCTGCACTGCTGGTTAGAGCTCACCATGCTTGGTTCATTAACCAGCAAACCACTTCAGCTGGAGGAAAAGTTACATCTAAGGGAGGATCCAATAATGAAAGGCAACTCAAATGAAATAAACTTCAGAGGTTTTTTCACTGCTGACCTGTTGCTGGTATCCTGTTTATCACTTTGAGTTTTAAATGTACTTTATTATGTAAAATCAGCATTTTTACACTGGAAAAGTCTGTAATTCAGAAAAGAGCACTAATACAGTGGAAAACAGAAACACAAGAAATGAAAACACAGAATTTGGTCCTGCAAAGCACATCCTGTAATATTAACTAAAAGGAGCTAAATTAGACTGTATGCCAGTGATTTCTGAACTGAAGCAGTTTTTGGTAGCACAATCATTGCCTCTGAAAAGTCATCCTAGGGCAAGTGCTTCACTTAAAGCCACTTCCAATTAACCATTGTCATTAACTACAGACAAACAACAGAAAAGCAGCTTGTTGTGTGAGCTTCCCTCCAGGCTGGTTGTTAAGGGAGATGGGACAATTTCTTCCAGCTGGGAAGGGAGCAGTTCTGAGCTGTCTGCACCTCTGCCTTACTCAGAGATGTGCTTGATTTGTACCCTCAGTTTGGCGTGGATTCTAACCCGGGAAATCAAGCCCACGAATGTAAAGGTCAGCCATCAGCAAATGCTCACTTCTCTAATGCCATTTGAATTACATGAGCTGACAAAGCAGTCAGAACCAATAACCATCCTTTGGTTCTCTTTACACAACAGCACAGTCCTGAGCCACTCTCCCACTTTGGAGGAAACTGGATGTCACCTGAATATTGAGCCTCCCTCGGTGGGCGCCGAGGCCGTACCGCTTCGCCGTGGAGGCGTGGAGCTGGAAGTCCGTAATTTTTAACGTCTCTAGACCAAGTGGAGGGCAATCTACAAAACAAAAGATAGATTAAAAATTAATTAAGAAAAAAACCCAACACAAAACAAACAAGCGTTCCAAGCTTCTGGGTGTCCCTTGTGCCAAGCTGGCCGGGGTGCCTGAATGGCAGAAGCGAGCACGGCACCGCTGAGCTCAATGGGAAATGGCAGCTCTCATAAAACCACGGAGGCAACGCTGATGCAGAGCCACCGAGGAGCCGGCTTCCTGAGGCCCTTGTAGTCATTACCGCGTGCTGCGTGCCTGGGGCCTCCGCAGACACACACAGCACTGCCTGCCCACTGCTCCTCAGGACAAAGAGCCAGTAAAGCAGCCTTTCAGTTTTCTCTCTTTCGGGCTGTTCCTTTTCATCTCTTGTTTTGGTCCTTCTCCCCCTGCGCTCGTTCCAAGCTACTGTATGAAGTTATGTTTCTAATTACAATCTGTTCTGGAAGCGTCGCTCACAGTCCCTCACGTTGCACAACAGCTTCGTTACAGAGGGTGGGAGCCCAGGCAGCCCAGCTCTGTGAGCACAGAGACCAGGCACAAAGAGGCCAATCTGGAAGCCAGGGGCCAGCTGTCCGAGCTCCAAAGCCTTGAAGAAAGCAGAGCAGATGCCATGCGTTCAGCAGCTCGCCAGCAACACAAGCTGGAGCCTGGAGCTCTGGCTTTGGGAGATGGGATGTGGCAGAGTTTACTTCATTATTATCAGAAAAACATCCTGCTCTAAAGCAGTCCCAGCCCCCACAGTATTTGAATCCCTCACAATGCCTGGCATGTTTATCCTCAAAATACCCTGGCAAGGCAGGGAAGAGCCACTCAGAGTGTTTCACTGGTGGTGAAAAAAAAGCGGAGATACACATTTGGAGCACTGGAATTGTACACGAGAGCACCACTTAGAGACCCTGAGGTCACAGTGGCTGGAAGGGGAAAGGCTGCATGGGGCAGAGGTGGAAAGCACGGTCATTATTTAGTTCGGGTACCTGTTAGGTTGGACTGGGTTTTGCCCCATCGTGGCTGTATCAGTTCTGGGTTTGGACAGAGAAGTGACATTTTCTGCAGTCAAGTATGGGAGGTTTGCTGTAACCTCCACAAGGGGCTGTGACAGACAGGAGCCGAGCACCAGGCATGGAGCCCAGGCCACCCCTCCAGTCACCAGACCACCCCTCCAGTTCCCAGGCCATACTTCCTCACTGCCAACCTCACCTGGGTTCACATTCTTAGGAAAGTTCTTACACAAATCCAGGTCTAAATGTCTTCATTGGAGGCAGAAAAGACAAATGCTAAATACTACCGTATTTTCTGAAGTGCCACCAGTGAACTTCATTTTACACAGCAACAAAAGGCAGACAGTTCCTCATTTCAAAGAGCTTTCAATCCAATTACCCAAACCAGAGAAGAGGCAAAAGGAATTTTGTTTCATTGCTGACCATTTTAATCACATTTCCTTATAGAGTGTTTCATTTTTTGTTGTGCTCTGGCTGGGAGAAGCCTCAGGCTCTGGCAGACACTACTGGGAGTAAATTACATAGCTGGGAACTGCTTGCCTGCCTTTCAGAAGTTCAGGTCTCGGGACAGGTTTGGAAATACATCTCATGGTGCAATCCTGCAAACTCCTTTGCACCTTGGTGAATTCGCTCTGTGAGCAGTCTCACTGTTCCAGACACTCAAAAGCCACCCAGAAGTTCCCGTCTGAGCTGCTTTTACTTACTGAGTTCATGAAATACCATAGAATTCAGTTTCTATACTGCACCTAACAAGACTGAGGGGCAATCTATAGGCATGTCTAGGAGTTAAAAAAAACCAGCACATTTCCTGCAAAGTGAGCAGCCAGTTCCACCAGATCCTCCAAAGCTCAGCCTCCTCTGGATTGTGATTCCCAGTCTGTTCTGTGCTACAGAACAGGAGCCAGGGCTTACAGAGCTACACTGTGGGCAGCCAGCACATCACTGCTCGGTGGGACTCAGAGGCACAAGACCCGCTGCCCCCTCCCTCCCCACAGACCTGTTTGCACAGAACCTGTAGGAAAGGCACCACTTCTGTGCCAGGAGGTGCCTGTCAGCCTGCCCACAGCCACCCGAAGCAACACCCACCAGTGCACGTGTGAGAAGTGAGGGTGGGTTTATCCAGAGTGAAATGTCACTAATTTACTGTAAAACTGCAATATTCTTGGGCTGCGGGTGGATTTCAGGGAAGGTTTCTCAAACTGCAGGATGGGTACTTACAGGCTGAAGAAACTGCCTGTGTCTATTTTTGTGTATTATCGCTGTTTCTAGAGAAACTGAAGCCTAATAATAAACTCAGAGATGTTCATCTGTGTCTCAGTTGAAAACACCTGACTGCTCTTTATTTTTCAGGGCTGAATTATTTGTATTGTCTGGGAAGGCACCAGATTAATAAGCCAGCATTCTGGAATGCTCAATTTAAGGAGAGTTTCAAGGAGCGACAGGTTAGGAGCAGGCAGGAGCCACCGGCGATGTGCAGCACAGGAATCTTTGATGAAAATTGTGCCATACATTGTTAACAACACCCTGTCCTTGCTCAGCATTGTCAAGCCTTACAACATTCCAAGTGAAATTTTTAACATCTTTGCAATCCACTCAGTAGTATCCAGGAATTTCTTTTGTCCTGTTATTTGTAACAGTTCATAGGAAAGAACCGAAATTGCTTTCTCTAGAAGCAAACTAACTTTAAACTGTCACAGCAATAACTTTCCAAATCCTCGGGTAAGAAAAATCAAGTATTTTGTTCCAGTGCTTGCCTGGAAATTAATGAGAAGCATTCATTTCACAGATGGCCCCTCCTTCTCCAGTGACCACCTCAAACTTGGAACAGAGCAGCAGGACTCTCCATGAAAGACCACCGACCTTTAGAAGTTTCCGCTGCGCAGCCCCGCACTGGGATGATGTTCTTTGAGTCACCAAGCCTATTGTTTGCAGTAGCTTTGATGGATGGAGTTTGTGCTGCTTTCCACAAGAGAAGACCTTTGATTTTGCTTTTAAATGAAACGATGTCTTCTATTTATAGCCATAATATTTGACCATTAACACTTTAAGAACCCTAGAGAGATGATGGGGGAGGGAATTCTTCAGTATGGCCTCATCTGATTAACTCTCAAGTTACTCATTAGAGCACAACACAATCCACCTAAAGCTGCCTTTTCACTACTGAGAAGAAAAAAAATCAACCCTGAATCACACTGTGAATTAAATTGCAGATAAATTATTTTGTTGGTGTGTGTCACCTGCTTTCTGGAGCTACTGGAGACAACCAGGATAACCTATTTTTTAAAAATTTATAGGAAAAGAAACTGATCTATTGCATTCATAAACCATGTACATTTTAAAGCATTGCTTTAATATATTTTATTTAACTTCAAGAAATCTTTCATACAATAATGAAATTTGCCATATAATCAGTACAGCTCTCTTAAGGGTTTTGAATTCTCCATGCTAGTTTGAAAATACTTGCAGAAGCTACAGAAACTGGGTAGCATGAATAATCAGAGTAGCTCATACCTTACAGATTCAATTGGAAATGACCTGGATATCCGGTCATTTCTTTAACTGGTTGAAAAAGTGATCATTACAAAATACAGGAAGTGCAACTGTGGTTTGAAAGACATTTCAATCCACGTACTATGGCCATAACAACTTACTGACAGGATGCAGCTCCAGTATTTATGTTGTAGAGCGACCAAACAGTAAGCATTAAGCCTGCAGATGTAGGGAGTACGCTGGGTTATGGACACTCCTTTTTACTGGCCCTCATCTAACCCTTCTTTCGTGTGTGATTTGAAAACGTGTTCGCTTTAAAAACAAGACATTAATAAGATGCCTGTATCAAATTAATTAATTACAAGACCTAAAAAGAGACAGATCTTAGATCCAGACTCAATAACATTCGTATCTTGAGCGGTGTTCTCGTGAGGGTCTCGCTCCAAAAGAGCTTTCTATTGGCTCTGTTCCACGGCCGCACCTCAGTGCCCGCTGTCCCCCAAATGCACCCACGCGCCCAGCAGACAGCAGGATCCCGGCAAGGGGCAGCGAGGCACTTCTGATCCTTCACCACCCCAGCAGCCACCATATCCTGAGGTCAGGAGGGGAAACGCTCCAGTCACAACCTCATTTATTGAAATCTGAACATTCCAGTTACAACTTTGGCCGTGCCTAACTGAAGAGCACCACCCCAGGAGCGATCGAGATCCCCTCCCTCACCATCAACTCAACTCACAGTCTCAGCGTCTCTGCACTTTCCAGGCTGGAAAGCAGCCTCAGCATCCTGAGGGCTGTGCCCTGCTGATGCAGCATCTTCCACTGAAACTCTGGTCAACACACCCACCCTCTGCAGAGCCACCTTGACCGTCTTTACCCCTGCAAGACCATTAGAGCTGCTCTGCTGCAGCATTAGAAATATATTCATTCCATAAGCAGAAGACGTATGTATAAGCAGGGCAAGGAAAACACTTCTGTTCATCTTTATTGCCTAAATTATTAATTTATTTTATTTTCTTCTGGCCTAAATAAAGATCACCAGATAAGCACAGGCTGTCTTTATAACGTTTGTATCTAATAAGGATGCATTTAGGAAATCATTCTGTACCGCTCTTTTGGAGGCATAGCAGGCAAATTATTGTTTTATTTAAATAATATTTTTCATCAATTTAGAAATATCTTCAGTTTTTCAAATGGAAAGAAAAACAAAGTATCATGTTTCCTTTTCACTTATATTTTTAAAAGCCAGATCTATCTTCCTTTTCAATTCCTGCAGGTCTGTGCTTGCCCAGCTCCTCATGCAGAAATGGGAAAATATCAACCCTGCACGGTCTGGCAGCCTCCTTGATATCTGGAGGCAGAATGCACCCTGACTATTTATTTTTGGTGCATGATTCTAAATGTGTTTTAGCTCCAGGAGCTTTGTCATTTTTAAATATGAAAGAATCCCCTTGCACTTCAGAACATTTGTTTGAGGAGAAAGGATGTTACACTACAAAGACACAGCAGTTCAGAGATGCCAGGAGGTCAAAGTGGTGAGTTAACTCAGAATTTAGGCCTTGCTTAAGCAAAACACCTTCAAACAGAGTTAACAAAGAAGATGCAGGTCTATGGAGCTATGATATAGGTAAGCTCAGCTACACAATCAAACATATTTGGGGAGGATGAAGACTTTAATGCTTATTACATTATTCATAGTATTCTTAGAACTTTATGGTCTTGCACAAAAAGGTCTTAATGAGGTCAACATAATAAATTGTACCTCAGCAGCTAAATTGAGAGTTTTTCTTAGGAAAAGTGTGGTCGATACCTCATCTTCCAACAGCAGAAACTTTTAATGGAAAGTCTGGCAGTCTAATTCTGTGTCTCATATGACATCTGGGTCACAGGTATGGCAAGGTATTTTAATACCCCAATGCACCTGAAAGGTGAACAACAGTAAAAGCACATTTCTGCTGACCTGCTACTTGCTGAAAATGTTTTTTGATTGTTTTGCTGCGATGGAGCCTTTGGGGGCTGAATTAAACAGAACAAGTTTCTCCATTCTCTAAATAAATTGATATACTTACAGCTGTAAGATCTTGGGGGGGAACATAGTATAGCTAAATTTTGCCGTTTTGATGCTTCTACACAGTACCACAATGCACCCTTCTCCTCACAGCTGCTGCTGAACATTAAAAATAATACAAAAGCCAGAAGCACTTTTGGTTAGAAGCCACAAAACCCAGTTCTGTGAGAGGTCTGTCCAAAGGCTCCTTAAATCAGGAGGAACATCTTCGTGGGATCTCAGCGAGGGCAAAGCCTGAGTGAGGCTCCCACAGATGTTACCCATCTGGTACCTCAGAGCTGCTTTTGATGACTAAACGTGCCTGCTCTTTGCAACCATCTTGTCTGGGGCTGCTTCTGGGCCAAGGAGCTGCGTTTGGGAAGCCTCTCAACTTGTGGGGAGAAGAGGTGCTTGCTTGGCACTGCTCTGTCTTCCAGGTGAACTCACTTCTTTCCCTGCCAGGGGTCCCACCAGCCACGTTCCATGTGTCCCACACCCACACGGGCTTCAAAACCTGAACCAGCTCTTCAGGAAGGGAAGGAGCTGCAGGTAGCTGCAAACACTCCCTGCCTGGTGGCACAAAGCGATGCAGTCCCGGACAGGGAAGGTGTGGGTCTAAAGCCTGTACTCCCTGGAGTCAGAGGCAGCAGAGAGGAGTGAAAGCCCTGAGACAGTTTTCAAAGCCACCAAAGTCATGTCCTCTCCACACGACACCAGTGACACACAGAGCCTTCCCATGGTGCAGACTCCGAACACTTCCCATGCTTTCCATCTGCCAGCCAAAAGCTTGGCACCAGCTGGCAAGGACTGGGCACAGCAGTCACCTGAAGCTGGAGGGTGCAGACTGTGCAAGGGCGAAAGTGTCACTTTGCCTGCTCCCAAGGTGGAGGGAAAATTCAGCAATTAAAGGCAAATAAAGAATAAATTTAAAATTATCTTTATGCTTTAGGTCAGGTCTGACACAAAACCCAAATATTTCTGAGAATCAGAAAGTACACTTCTTTTTCCTTCCATTACTTTTCACATTTTTGGTCCCTCACAGACCCAGGCTGTGGCTGATTCTAGATGCAACAAACCAGCACACTCAGCAGGAACAGCTTCTATTATTCCTGGCACAGCTGGAAACAAGAATTTCCAGAAAGCCTGTTCTCTGGGAGTTTTTTGGCCAAGCTGTCAGACTCAGGAGGCTCATCTGAACTCCAGATCCCAGATACATTCTCTGAGCCGCCCACTGCTGCCATCGTGCAGCCTCCCTAGGGCATAAGGTGATTTATTGCCTGGGCAATACAGGAGCCTCATGCCACAGGCACAAAGTCAGCGTGCTTGGGCATAAGAAGCATCTCCCATTTTTCATCCTGGCTTGCTTTCTTGCTGCCTGTGGTCCTTCTGCTCAGGGGAAGAAGGAACCATAACCCATAAATGCCTGAAGGCAATAGCATCCTCCAGGTAGAGAGCTGTGTAGTATGGAAACCTTGCCCACAGCTCTTGTGTGTCTTAAACTGCCTTCATCTTCCTTTCTCTGCATCTCTTTAGGAGAAGAGAAAGGCAGAGGAAAGGGAGGTGCAAGCAGGCACCCGGGAGTTCTTGCCTCACTGCCCATGGGAACATCACCTTGCTGACCTGGCATGGGAAAGGACAAAGGTGGGAATCACATTGCAAACCTGGTCCTGGTATCCAGGCCATTGACAAAAGAACTGATGTGAGTACCAGCTGTGTTCAGCATGGACCATCAGCAGGAGGATGCACCAGGTGTCACTGTGGGCACAGCCCCAGGAAAGGTTTCCAGATGCTGGTAACGCAGGACACCTCCTCCTCTGTACCCCAACGGGACAAGTCTTCCACTTTCTCTACAAAGGAATATGGGTATTGAGTTGCTCTGTAAAAGTCATATTCCCTTTAATGGACTAAAAAAACACAGCCTGAAAAATATCATATCAGCTCTTAACTTTCTATTACGAGCATTGACCAAGGCTGATTTCTGTGCTATTCATCTTAAAATGTCTCCTCTTATGTCTTTCTGAAGCTCAGGATGAAGACTTTGTGAAATTCCAGTTAAAGCCACAAAGCAGAGTACAGCCATCAAAAATGAGAACCATCCCCTTTCTTCCAGAGCCAAACAAACAGACTTAGCCAAACAATGAAGAAATAAAATGAGACAGACTGCTCTCACAATGGGTATAAGGCTAAAATCACCATTAAAAACATATCTTCACGCCAGAAATAGCTTAAATGTCAAATGAAATACCAAAGATTCTACAATAAAAGCATTAACTGTAGCCATTAAAAATAAACACTGAAACTTAGAAAAGCAAAAACAAGTAGAAAATCGAGACTGAAAATAGTTGCTTAGTAAATAAAACACCATAAAAGTGCTGAAATTTAACCCCTTCAAAAATTCCATTTTAGTGTATTTTATCAAAAATAGTATAACTGCATAAAAACAGTTGTATTAGTATAAAATTTGCTTACAGTGCAATTAATTTCCATCCCCTCTATGAAAGCTGTAGGAAGAAACACATCCATGGTTAGGGACAGCACATTCACTGTGCAGGGGTACAGGGTGACAGCATGGTCAGAAAACTCTTCAAACATCAATAACCTGGAAAACCTCCCTACCTTTGGGCTGCTGTTAATACTCATCCACCACGAATTCTGCCACCTATAAGGGTTTTGCAGCAGAGCTGCCCTTTTGGAGCACAACGGGGATCCCAGGCAGGATGAGGGAAGTAAAGAGAGAGGGCATAGGGAAGAGGCTGTACGTGCTCCATCAGAGGATCTGCACAGCTGGGGCTACAGCAGACCTAGTGGTGAAACAACCCAGCAGTTCTCTACAGACACCTCATTTCCCTGCAACAGATGGCACTACCTTGATATCACCCAGTTTTCACCTTCTCACTCTCCCTAGGGCATACATGAACCACAGGCACCTTGAGCAAGAAACACCTGAGAGACTGCAAAGGAGTCTCATTAGTGAGGAGCCATTACATTTTGTCACGAATACTGTGGTTACGTCCACTCCCAAGTACTGCATTTTACACCTGAGAAAGACTGAAGCCAGCTGCTCCCTGGTCAGCATGACTGAATGTTATTCAACTTTTAACCACGTCAAGCTCTAGCATAGACCAAACCTTACTCCTTTTACTTTCTATAAGGTGGAAAACATGCTGAAAATTATTCTGAAACAGATACATTAACTCCCTTTGAAGCCCAAAGCCCAACAAAAGTAAATCAGGGATGAAGACAGAATCCCTTTGCTACTCAGTTTTGGCTGGTTTGTACCAGTCCAGCTCTTGATAGGAGCCAGCAAACTTGGGAGCCAGCAAACTTCTGGGCCAGCGTGATAAAGGGGTATGAGCTCTGCCTTCAGGCAGCCGACAGCCATCAGTCATCTTAGGTGGGAGGTGAAATCTCATCTTGCATTTTTTCACAATTGAAACTAAAAATATGGATTTACCAACCGAATGCAGCCCAGCAGTGAGACCCAGGTGAGCAGTACAGGATCAGCTTTCTGAGAGTCATCCCTCCCCTGCCGGTTTGTAGGAAACTAATCTTTACCAATTCTACACTTTTTCAAAGAATAACCTGCTAATGGGAAGGGACGTTAAAATTTTCCTCCCTGCCTGCAGACACCCCTGGCAGTCACTCCCCTCCCAGCATAACTGTGCTGCCCACCACGCAGAAGCATCGCGGAAGGGCTGTGCGTGGCTGCTCACAGCCCAGAGTTTCTCGGGGACTCATCCTCCCACACAGGCTGTCCAGCCTTCCTCCAGGTTGCACATCTGGGCTAGATATTTGACCTATATAGAGAGCCTGTGACAGGAAATACCTAAAATCCATCCAACTTGGGTTTAAAACCTCTTATAAAGTGTAAGTCCTGGTTTCATAGGGACCTGGTGCATCTGCTCTAGCAGCTAGTTTAGACATTTACCCTTTTTTTTATTTCCTAAAATCCCATCTGTTGTTATTATTTCATATGAGATAATAACAGGAATGAATAAAACCAAACACTTCTCATAAAGCAGAGAAGTCACTGTAGTGCCTGGAGCTACTACTCAGACAATGATTTCAGTAGAAAAGCTTGTGGTTAAAATTAACCTGAACTCAAACTTTGTGCTCCTTCCCAACCCCAAAAAAGGAATCAGGTTGTATTTTCTAGAGTAGAGTAAACAAAAAAAAAATTAACTGGTTTGCTAGCTTTTCACTTAATTATTCATTTTGAGGGACTTTTTTTATTAATTGCATAGCTGATACAAGCTCAGCTCTAAGACAGCACTAACCAGGACCAGTGGCTAATCTACTGAAAGTCCCAAACAATGGAAAATTGCTTCAGTGAAGGGATAAAAAACTGGCCAAGTGCACATACAAAATAACTAGGATATCTCCAGAAGTCCTGAAAAGTTAAAGATTTAGGAACTCATATAACAGAGGTTTCTTCTTTCCTTTGATGCACGCTATGTCCAACTGCAGTGCCCTGAGAAGCAGCCTGGGAGCAGAGTGTGCAAGAGTTCAAAGCCACGGGAAGTAAAACTTCAAGAAACAATTAAATCTCTAAGATTTAAGAAAATCAAATCCAGGCCTGGATTGAAATGAACTGCTGTCATGTTAAAAAAAAAGCGGAAAGGTGAAGCCTAAAGAGCAGCAGAGTGGAATTATCGCGGGCAAGGAGAGGTCCAGGATGGATGCTTCTCCTGGGAACAGCTCTGTGGTTGGTGCTTTGGCTCAATGTGAGAACACAAACCCCAGGGCAGCACAGGAATCATCCTGGAAAATGCACCCCCGATGAAGAAATCCAAGCACAGCACCCGGCTTGCAATTCATTATTGCCTGAAGAAACTTCTGGAAACAGTGTGCTTTTTAACACATGCTCTGCAGTCAGAGTCTCCCTTTCCTCACTGCACCATTCCCAGGAGCTTTTACCCAACTTCCCAAAGGATTTCAGCTTCCAGATGACTTTTGAGCTTTCGGATACTCATTGTCAAAAAGGCAGTGGCCCCCCCCATAGCCTATCCATGTTACTGCCCCCTCTCTACCTGCCCACAAGCTCATCAGAAAAAGCCAATTTAGGGAACTAAAAAAATAATATATAAAAATGCCCCAAGCCCAAGTGAGCCCCAGGATTCTGTGGATTTAACGGCTCAGTTTACAGCTTTTAAATTCTATACACTCAGCATTTTCAAAGGCCTCAGAGTTTCCTGCCCACAGAAACGCTAAAAATGCCCTGGGAAAAACATGGCTTTCGGTATTCCCAAGCTGATGGGACCGGAGAGCTGGAGCTTTGGCAGAGAAGCACTTAGGAAGCTCCAGCTCCATGCTACAAAGTGAAGAAGCTGGAACAGTTCAAACAAGGTTCAGACCTTGCACCTCTCCAACTCAAACCAGCAAGTGCGCAGAGGTTTGTCCTCCTTATTCCAGCTTTCTGCAATCCTGCAGGTAGTGTCTCCTTTTGGAGGGTGAAGATCTGACTGCCCTGCACTGGGGATTCCAAACTAAGCACCATCTGTCCACCTTTCCTGAGCAGCTCAGTGCCCTGCAAATGTGTCCAGCTCTCCAGGCTCTGGGCAATACACAGCCCACAGGTGTGGCAGTGGAAGAGGATGTTCGACTCCACCTGACTTCAAACGACGCCCAGACAGCTGAAGCGCCCTCACTGCTGACATGAACTCACATCGCACAAGGAAAGGTGCAGAGGTGCTCTCAGTCCACGCTGCAGGAGATGCTCCTCTCTTCATGAAGCTCAGGAGGAGTTGAAAGGGGGCTGGAGAACTGAGATAAGCAGGATTCTCCAACCTGAGGGCCAGGGGACGAGGAATCCTGCCCTGGTGATCATTTTCATATTTGTATTGACTCCCAATGGATGAAACACTGACACAACAACTGCAGTTTCAACCACCACTACCAAAACAATTGCTACTTGTGGCCATGTTTCTAAGGAGAGAAGCTTTCTTAGATTTCAGTCTGTTGCCTTGAGTACAAGACCACACCTCTTTCAAAAGTCCAGTGTTTTTATAAGTTTATAAATATAAAAATGCTCATAAGCCTTTAACATCAGCTACAGAAAGGTTTAAGTCACGCTGTTAGCTGAACTTGGTCCTTGGGAATCACGTTGATAATAGCAGAGTAACACTATTGCCAGATACACACCCCACATCACTCAGCAGCTGCCCAAGGCTGACACAGGGTCATAAAAGAAGTCTGTCAGGCAACTCATTAAAAAAAATAAATAAAACACAAAATAGATCTGTAAATGATTCATCAAAAAAAAAAGAAAAAAGAGAGATTTCAACAATCAGGTACCCTGTTCACTTTGAAAGTGATGTTTCTATGCTGGCAGCCAGAAGCTATTGTGTAGCAGAAAAGTGAAAAGATGCGTAAACTGCCAGTACAAGAACCTTGTTTAGCTTATACACAGCAACTTTTACTGCATTCTGTTTGCACTAAAGCATGCAGCATCACATTTGCCTATGCAGCATTGTGCTAAGGCCTGTGTGAAACCGGAGCAGAACTGAACTATTTACTGTCTGCAGATCTGTATCTTTTCAGGACTGCAGACCACAAATAACCACAAGTAAACAGAAGATTAATCATGCATCTGGGTGCTTTCACCTCTAAATCAGATACTGAACTTCCTCCATGAGCAATATTTACTGGAAGTCAGTGTCCTCTGCTGAGGCTTTGCAGCCGTGCTGTGGTTTTTCTCAATGCCAAATCCCAGCGGACATCACATCGCAGCCCCACACAGACCCTGCACTCGGGATCACTCCTGTGTCAGAGCAGGAATCTTGCTCTCTGCCTAATCCAGGAGTAAAACATGTTTCGCTAGCTCGGACACATCAGTGGTTTCTGATACAATATTTACAAGATGTTCTTGTACAACATATTATACAGTGCATTGGGCCTGATTCCTATTTATAAGACAGCTCCTTCAAAACCCCTCGAGAATCCAGAAGCCACTTCAAAGCCTCTTTTTGTTTAGAAAAATAATGCCAATCACTGTGGATACATGGAATAAAACTGTTGTCTTTCCTGGCCTCATTTTAAGCTATAATGCGGTACAAATCCTTGCCTGCCCATGCCAGTATGTTATCCACTAGAAGGGAGTTATTTTACATCTAAAAGAGGACTTGGGTACCTATCAGCTTGCTCTCCTGAATATCCGTTGGAATTTAACTCAAATAGGACTAAAGAGATTAACAGCTAAACTCAAATATGCTACAGATGCTCTACATGATCCCCACATGCTTCCTCTGATGCCTTCATTGGCACTTGGACTCTCGAGTCACCATCTGGCGATGGTGACTTCTTGTTTTCTCACCTTTTTTTTGTTGCCATTTTTGGCAATGGGTAGAAAGGAGAAACAGTTTTCCTTTTACACTTGTCAAGTTGATTTAACACTGTCTGGTGACTGCACACAGAAGGAAACGCCTTGCTCCTCTCCTGTGGTGCTCCAGCCCCTCCATCACTGAGCAGACACCCAGAGTGCCCTGTTCCCCACACCAGGATGATAAAAGACCTGTCTTGGGGCTGGCCGCGGTGTCCTTGTTCTACGGTCCACACACTTCATTCTTGTTAGGGCATGGAGAGTGTGTTCGGGCAGGTTCCTGAGAAGTACCTCCTTCACAGGAGGTGTAACTGCACAGACAGGATGGACACGACCACCCCTGAATGAAATCCCAGGCAAAAATAAAGGAAACTCGACTGCTGTCTTTAATTCCTGGCCTGTGGAATTCAGCGGGAGCGAACCGCCCACGAAGGCAGCTCCAAGGGACACAAAGAGTAAAGGTGATTGTCTGTTTCTAGCAGGAGTGATTACTTCTCCTACCTCTGTTGGTGATGTTTAACTGAGTAAAGGCCATGGGCTGTTTACCAGGTGTAATCATTGGATCTTAAAAGGCAAATGGCTACATCAGAATTTTGCTTGTTCCCACTCTCCTTGAGTATCCCAAAAACTAGTGCTAAAGGCACATATTCATATGTTCATTTCAAAAAGCCTTGCTCTATGAAACAAACAGCACCACAAGACATAACCCCACCAGAGGCCTGGCAGGAAAGACCATATCTGAGGCATCCTTTGCATAACAATAACACAAGCACAAGCAGCAACTACGTGTGAATGGAACAATCAAATCTCAGCTGTACCCAGACAAGAAATCTTTCAGCAATCTGCTTTTTAGAGACAATGAATTGGGCAAGGCTCAAAAATCTCAGCAAGTAAAGGCTCAGATGTTGAAAATTCAAGAAATTGCTTCTTCTGCACCATACCTTCCACTGCTGCAGCTTTTTGACAAAGAGAGTCCAAGTTCACACAGCTCACAGAAGTCTGCATTCCAAAACCAAAAGGAATAAGTGAAATTTGACTGTGAGTCACCGCATTGACCTGTCTAGCCAGCTCACTGAACAGAAAATGACATTAAAAAACAAGAATCAATTCAAATAATGAGCAGCTTGTAATATGCCGGCATTTCAGGAACAAGTCTAGAGGCAGGGTCATACTATTAAAATCTATTCGGTGAAACCTTCCTTTATTTAAAGAGGTATTTTTTTCACCTTAAAAATTAGTTTGGATTCAGAGTAGGCTGCTGGGAGAATTATCAGAGAAAATGGATTTCTCTGGCATAATCAGATGTGTTTATTCTCATTTTTTTTCTCTCATGTTACATTATTCATTGAAGCCATGGGTAAGGAAAGATGCTAATCAAAAAGGTTTGGCCAGTTTTGAAGACATTGCTCATTACTCAGGCATCCTTTGTCCTCTTTTGTTGTGACATTCTTTAAAGGATGGGCTCTTAAGTGTTACATTTCCTTATTCTACATATTTGTAGAAGTACTGTGGAGAAAATAGAAGCTGGTAGATGAAAGCAAGCTCATTAAAAGCCACATGTTTTCATCTTTGCTTGTCACATCTGGCAATTAGGACTTGATACAGGTCATATTAAAATTCATAGGATATACTCCTGGTGCCAATGAGTGCATGCTGTAAAGTTGCTCATATAAGAAGTTTAAGCAAAAGCTTCATAATTATTATTTATATTCTAGGTCACAGGAGTGTTCCAGTTTCTCCAGGCTTCTGAGGAACAGAAGCCAGCTAGAAGGCTTAAGAGAGGTTGGAAAACAGCAGCGCTGGTAATTACCCAGCATATGGGTAAATGTGTACTTGTTTCTGTTCAGTTCCTAGCTGAGTCATTTATCACTGAACAGCCTTCACTTCAGTACCAGCCTATGTACACAGCCATCCCACAACCATTTACCCTCCAATTCCATTCCCTACCCAAAAAGCCTGTTTCCTGTTACCCCTGAACCTCTTCCTTATCTCTAGCTCCTGCCCCCTTTCCCTTTACAGCTCTGCGTTGCCCCACGCACTGCCGAAAGCCCCTGCTGGCTCTGCCCCCTGCCAGACCCACGCAAGCCACCTGCCCCACATGGCTTTCAGCCCTCATCTTCCACCCGAAGGCTCTTTGACAGTGGTTCAATGACTCCTTCCCAGCCAGAGGCTGCTCCTAGACTTCTCCCTAACTCTCCAGGCACACCTTCACCCTGCCTGTTTCCAGCCACCCCCTTTCCATCTTTGCCAATGCCATACCAAACCCCAAGACTGGCAAGCAATGACGATTCACAGACTCCTGTGTTTCCTTCTGTTCCAGCTGGAAAGCTGGTGTTTCTAGGTGATCTCTTCTGAAGTGCTTTCAGCCATCAGTTCAATACCTTATATATGTCTCTCCTATCTTCTTCCCAGTGAACAAATTCACCATTCAAATGCCACTAACAACATCAACTCATCATGTTTTTAACGTCACACCTTCTTCGGGTCTTCATCACCATTTTGCACCAATATCTGTCCCATTTTTCCTAAATATCATCTCTTATGATTCAGCTTTTCCTCCTCATTCCCTCATTGATCTCTCTCCAATCCTTCATTATCTCATATCTTGATAAATGCCTCAAAGTATGATCACATTTTTTTACACATTGACATCCTTTCTGCAAGATAATTTTCATGGTTGCTTGCCATGATCATTTTATCCTGTCTTTGCCTGCCCTTACTTACTCCTCCTCAGACACATGATCCAGTGAGACCCAGACCCATCCAAGAGATTCCCGTGCCTTAAATAAAAAAAAAAAAAAACCAGCTCTTGAAAATTACATTGTTGAGCAGGAGGCAACTTTACATGAAAATAAGCAAATAAACAAGTAAACAGTGATGTACCTGAAGAATTTCATCAAGCCCGGGGAAACCAACAGGTAAGACAAAGGAAATCACGATTACTACGCGCACACAGGTTGGATTGCACACAGATCAAACACTGGAAGACCTGTGAAGCACTAAGCAAATGTGCACTAAAACCCCTTCTGAGCACTGCCACGAGGAAACACTGCTCTTCTATTTTTTCTAGAGGCAGCTAGAATGGAGGCAGGGCCAGAACAAGAACTACTGGAACAAATATAAGTTTTGTAAATCAGATTTTATTGTGGCAGATTTGGGCACAACAGGATTGAGAGCGGGCACTGCTCAGTCACAGCCCAGAGCAATGTGTGACAAGGAGCAGTGTTGTTGGGGACCTCAGCCCCATAAAGACCTCGGTCCGAGCTCCCAACTGCCTGCAGAGCTCTGCCCCATGGATAGTACCTGAGGCAGCAAATATTAAGCTCTGTTAAAGGTCTCGTAAAAGAAAAACATCAATGTTAACAAGACTCTTTCCAGTGATTTGAATGGACTTTGGAAAGAGGCCTAAACAAACAGAGGTGGGATTAGAAAATGGAAATACACATACACAGAAATGTCAGTCCCACTGTTTACCTTCCAGGATGACCCAGTACCACTTCATTTAGGAGTCAGTTAAAGGGCAAAGGAAGGCTGAATCCGGAATTGCAAATATTGATTCTAATAACACTTTGCAATAAAAAAAATAAACTGCAATCCCACTGGCACCAATAGGACTTCTTCCTATATTAATACTTCACAGACTGAAAATATCTGTATTCTCGCTACCTTCAGTAACCATCTTAAACAAATCAAGTTCATCTCATCTGTTGTGTGCTGTGTCCTCCAGAATGCTGTTTTATTTAAGCTTTGATTCAAAGCGAGGGCTGATCAGTACCTGCTGCTCAGCCAAAGGGCAGATCGCACGTTCCTGTTCCCAGCTTTCTCCATCCCAGCTCCTCACCAGACTATTGTTTCTTACAACTAATTAATCCCACATGCCCTGGCTGCCAGCAAGCCTCACAAACCCCCAAGTCTGTTATTTACTGCACATCTAATAAATTAATTCCAGTACTGGATATGTGTGTAAACACAAGAACGTACACATCTACGCACAACAGAGGGACTCACACAGCCTCTAGTCACTACCCATGGGCATCTGATTGGCACCCACTATTATTAATCCTAGCTGTCCTCTTAACAGGCCAAGTGTGAGACATTATAGCTATGTGTTAATACTCAGGCACCTCTGCCAAGGGCCAGATTTTCAGATCCTCATTCCAAACCGACCTCTGGTGACACAGCACTGAGCCTTGGAGTAACTGCCCTGGCCCTCGCCTGCCTTTGGAGAGGAGAAAGGAGGGGTTGCAACTATTACAGCCAGAACATTTAAGGCTGACTGTGGTTAAAACTTCCTGCTAAAAACCTCCTGGCTCCACTCCCACCCTTAAAAAGTGGTAACCATCCTCTTTGCTGGGTGTGTGCCTTAGGGCTCATTGTGGCCAATGCAGCTAGAAGAGTTCAGCTGCTCCTGAGGAAACACATTGCATTGTCCCCTGCTAAAGTAACCCTAACAGCCAGTTTGTCGAGTTGGTGTCAAGCCTCGACAGGCTGGAGCACGGAGCAAGGATCAGTCTTTTGTTGCACCTCTGGCTATTTTTCCAAAGCTCATAAGATTTGAAACCTCTTCTTGCATGTGGCTGGTGAAAACTTGGAAGCTCAGCTGTGTCAAAGGAGCCCAAGCCTGCTGCAAAAGGAGGGGTTGAGCTGTTTCCAGATGGTTTTGATGGTGCATCACGAGCTTCTCCCAAGCTCCCCTCGACGCTGTGCATTTGGCCATGCCAAGGAAGGACCTCACGTGACTGAATACAGAGATAAAATGATTCCCTGTATTCAGAGAGTCAGCTAAGGTGGAATAGTTAAAAACCAGTAAATTAGAAGATGAATCCTGCAACGTGTAAGTTGAATGGCACACCACAGAGTGTTTTCTGTGGTCTGAGGAGGTCTTTTTTTCCTTTTCTAATCCCACAATTTCCTATACAGTAAAACAAATGTGATTCCATTCATAAAAGCAAACATTCCTAGGAAATTACCAAATTCATGCTACCTGTAATGACCTCAGCACGCTCCCCCAGTAGGTCAGGAGTGTAATATAGTTAGAATTTTGTACTGCTGAGCCTACAGTGCATAAACCAAACGGGTTTGGAAGGAATGACTGTCCCACAATGGCAGAGGCAGTTACTGGTACAGCTGGTGCCTTCTCTGAGCCTGTAAGGCAGGGAGGAGGAAGATGCCTTTCTGTAAAGATAAAGGAATGTTGCCCTCACAGATTGGATTCTGTCCTCATAGCTCCATGTTTGGTGCAGTGTGTGAAGCCACCATGCTGGGGAAACTGGGAAAAAGCTAGCAGAGGAGGTGAAAACAGAGCTGGACTGCAGAACATCCCACTACAGGGTGGAAATTTGTGTCAGCTCCACCACAGTGAAGAAGGAAAAGCCTGGCACCTAATTCGACAGCTTCAAAATCCACGTGTTGCCCATGGTTAAATAACAAACCTAATTCACTAGTCACTGAGAGTGCCCAGGCAAGATTGTCCTCTTGGGAAGCTGCTGTCCAGCTGCTGGCCCTGAGAGAGCCACAGGCACAGACATTGTGTGTCTCCGCTACCCCAGACGAGCTGTATTTGCTGTCATCCTTGGCTTCTGCCTCAAGTCACACTGCCTGCCCCACCAGCAGTTCTCCAGATGGCATAAATGCTATTGTCTCATCACTGTTTATTATTACAAAAGCTGGTATCTTTGCTAATCAAAGCTTAATTAATTTCCATTAGCATTAACATTCAATGGGAAATATTTTCTTTACCATCTGTGAGGTGGAAGTGGGGAAAGTGAAGGCCTTGATCCTCTGGTTTGCTGCACTGCACGCATTAAGGGCCCTGCACTGCAGACTCTGCCCCACTCCATCTGCTGCCGTTAACAGTTTCCCTGCTGCGATAAAGTAGGGCTCAGCTACAGGGGAAGGGGATTTGGCCCCAGATTTTACACCTCTGAAGTTCATGAGCCAAACTCCCTGCTTATTGTCCCAAACCAGTAAAGCACCTCCCATAGGTCTGGGAAACACAGAAAGCAATTCCTCTTCTTTCAGGGTGGTGCAATTGGCTCTTAATGGGAACAACTGGGTGGTAAAAGTTGATCGAGTTTCTGCAAAGTTTAACAATTGCATATTTTCACGCAATCAAATTTTCTATTTTCTGAAATAGAAAATGGAATTAAGGGTGGCTTTTTTACTGCAAGGCATTTTTGTTGCTGTTCAATTTCTTCATTTTGTAGGTCAATAATTACATTGAGCTAGTTATGGCTTAGTCTTACAGAAGATCTGTGTTTGCATACCTTCCTCTGGAGGGCCTTAGAATAAAAGCTCAAGCAAATTTACAGGTTTATAAGTGAAGTTAATTCAGGAACCTCTCAGGTTAAAATGACAAAGTGCAGCGTCACTGATACAATCAGCCTCTCCTACAGAATGGGTCTCTCTTTGGCTTATTGGACAGCAGCTCCAAGAGCAGCCAGCTGACGAGAGCTACTGAGAAGGAAAAGCCTATACACGCGTCAGGGTGCAGTGTAATTAACACATCACCTAAAATCACTATGAGGAAAGGGTTAAAAACCCTATAATTATGTATATCTGTTCAGTGGGATATTAGAAATTCATGTGCTGTCACCATCATCACCACCTAAAATCTCTCTATTTTATGAGGAAAGGGTTAAAACACCCATAAAAAGTCTGTTCAGTGGGACATTAGAAATTCACGTGTTGTCACCAGCGCATTTACTGCCATTATTACCGAGACTGCAATTAACGGGATATTCGTTAGCGCCAAAAGTCTGATTCAGCGGAGGTTCCGCAGACTCCAGGTTCTGGAGGAGAGGTAGAAAGTTACCTGGTGGAGTTTCCAGCAGGGATTTTCCCTTTTTGCTGCTTTTCTTCGGCTTTAACTCCTTCCCGCCGGGTTCGGGCGCCGGGCTCTCCCGTGCCGCCCCCGCGGGCTGCTCGGTGAGCGGGGGCAGCTCCTCGCCGGGGTACGGGAGGGCGTAGTAGAGGTCCCTGTCGCTGATCTCCTGCAGGTAATAGTCCTGCTCGGCCGCGGGGGCCGCGCCCCGCAGCAGCGCCAGCGCGCACAAGGCCAACCCAGCGCCCAGCGCCATCGCCCGTGCGGGACCGCTCGGGGAGCCGGGACACGGCGCCCGCAGCCCCTCGGGAGCGGGAGGGGGGAGCCTGAGCCCCGGGCTGGGTCTGAGAGCGGCGGGACCGGAGGGAGCGGAAGGGGATGGGGGGGTGGAGACGGGGTGGGGTGGGACGGGACGGGATGGGGGGGGCTCCGGGGAGGAAGAGCCTGAGCCCCGGACGGGGTCTGAGAGCGGTGGGACCGGCGGGAGTGGAAGGGGATGGGGGGAACGGAGACGGGATGGGTGGGATGGGGACGAGATGAGACGGGGGCTGCGGGGATGGTGGGGAGAGGAGGGACAGGATGGAACGGGACGTCGACTGCGGGTAGAGACGAGACGGGGGCAACAGAGGCTGCAGAGAAGGACGGGACGGGACGAGGGGACGGGAAGGGAGGAGACAGCGGTGGCGGCGAGCGTGGGGAAGACGGGACGGCGACTGCGGGAGGGAATGGGACGGGATGGAATGGGACGGCGACTGCGGGTAGAGACGAGGGAGACGGGGGCTGCTGGAGAGGAACGGGCTGGGAGGGAAAGGGACGGGACAGGGGCTGCGGGTGGGGACGGGATGGGTCGGGGACTGCAAAGGGGATCGGGAGGGGACGGCGCCGGTCGAGGGGGCTGGAGGGGGGATGCGTGGGGGACGGGATGAGAGAGGGAGCTGGGGGTTGGGACGGGACGGGATGGAACAACACGGGGACAGAGGTTGCGGGGGGGGGGAAGGGGGACGGGGCGGAACGGGACGGGACGGCGACTGCGGGGGGAGACGGGAGGGGAAGGGGGCTGCGGGGAGGCGGAGGGACGGGACTGGGGTTGGGGCAGAGTGGGGGACGCGAGGGGAAAGGACGGGACGGGTCGGGTCAATGAATGCCGGGGGACAGGACGGGACGGGGGGTGAGGGCTGCGGGGGTTACAGGACGGGACGGGTGGGGGCTGCGGAGGTACCGCAGGGGTCTCTGCTGCTCCCACCCCCCCTCCTGGCTGTGCTGTGGCCCCTCTTTCCCGAGCGCAGCTCCCCAGGGCAGTGCCAGATGCCCCCGCGCAGGTCCCGTGATTTCCCGCACCAGCTGCTCCAGGAGAGCATTTACTCAAAGAAAAGTAAACTTGACAGGCAGCCCCTGCCCCACAGCCCATGTGCAGGGGGGTTTCCCTCCCCCAGGAGATGGGGGGTGCACAGGGCTGGGAACGAGCCCTGTGTGCAGCTGACAGCTCATCACTGGGCACACCTGGGGACAGGTGTGATATCGGGCTGTGGCAGGAGTTTCTTTACACGTTGGGCTGCTTTCTCTTTTGTGCTAGTTTTTTTTTTTCGTTTTAAGCTTTTACAAATGTAGGATCCCTCTCCAGCACTGATCCCTTGTTTAAATCAATTAAATACAAGTATTTATATAACTTATTGTATAACTTTTTATTTACTTATGTATAATTTACTTATGTGTAACTTATATAGATAGTTTATATATCTAGACTATATTATAAATTACTTAACTATATAGTTATGTAGATGTATATATGTAGATGTATATATGTGTGACTATAGCTGCAGACAGTATGGTTATTTAATTAATTATATTAGTAATAAATAATATATACCAGTAATAACTACTATAACTCAACACACAGCACATGCTAATTAATAAGAGGCTTCTCCTCTCTGTGAGGGAGCTCCCTAGACTGAACCTTGCTGAAAACCAGGAAGAATGTGTTTCATCAGTGGCCGTTTTTCCTTACTCTTTTTAGAAGGATCCTAACTTTTGATCTCTATGAACCATCTTCCAAATGGATTAGGATGCATTGTGTTAGCAGCTATACACATGCAACCCAGTATCATTAATGGAATCAATTTGTCTGAGAATAAAATCTGATCTTTCATCTTTTTCATACCTCTGAAATAGCCTTCAGTGCTGAAGGAAATGTGCAGCAGTTGGCTCGCATGAAATATGAATCCTAACCTTCGTGTTGAAAACACCAGCTTATATTTTCATCATGAATATTGTATTTCTTGCCATTGCCCTGTCATCTGGGAGAAAGCCTTACATCTGTTACCCACGCTTTATTCTGCCTTTCCAGTCACATTTCCTGTGTGTTTCTCATAACTTTAATACCATAATAAGTGTAATTTCACATCTCGATACCTGTATCTTCTGGTATATTTGGCTTTCAGATCGTGGGCGAGCCAGTCCCATATATTTAAAAATCATCCTTTCTTTCTCAGTCGCTGTCTCAAAAGTAGTTTAGTGATTATATTGTGTGTGCTGTCCTTCCTTTTACACAAATTAAAATACGTTTTCACTAGCAATTCTGTTTTCATTCTTCTGTTTTACATGTTTTCAAATCTGAAAACAATTACTTTTTCTATTTTAAAGCTAGGAATTTTCATTTTCTGAAACTAAAATAGAAGTTTGCTTTTCCACTTCTTTACTGAATTTACTTGAATTGAAAACTGGTTCCCATCAAACTTCTCAGATTGTTTTATCTGGAGTAGGTGGCTTTGTCACCTTTGGCAGAGAGGGTGCAGTGGCTGAGTGATAGGTAGGAGCTAAGACCCACTGGATTTGGTGTATGAAACAGGCTGTTCTCTATTCAGTGGCAGGCTGGAGTCGGCATATCCCATTCTAGTGATTTCACAAATGTTCTGTTTCCCCTTTCCAAAGTATCCAGTCCTCTCCTCCCTAGGTCCTAACTTGTAAGGGCAGAGCACAAGCTACAAAAATTGTCTATAATTTTGTTACCATTTGCAGCACAATCTCTCTTTTGCAAGTATTGTGGACATTTACGTATGCAGTGAGAAGTAAAAGAAAAATAGACTTTTCTGTGACATCATTAATGGCCTCTTTTTTCAGTAACTAAAGGAGTTTTAGCTGCAAATTATTATTTAACTCATTGCGGTGGGTGAAGAAGGATACACTCAAACAGAAGAGCATTTACATTTCCAAGCATAACAAGAAGTATTTTCATAAAATATAGACTCAAGGGTGCATTAATTAAAGAACTGAAGAATGCGATTTGGGGGAATTTTAAATTATTTGCTTTTGGCAGCTTCACACGTGTACATTTCAATAAGGTATTTATGTAAATGCCATCTATTTTCTTTCACATACAACAGTGTTTCTATAAAATAGTATCTCTTCTGTAAAAGGACAGCTGTGTGGGGTTTTTTAGTTTGTCCTCTGTGCTATAACCGTGTGTCATATCAGATTGAGACCTCTTTCATAGGTGAGTATGTTTGGTAGCTGTATAGACATCAATGTGTGACTACAGCTGCTTACTGGATGGCAGCACTGATCTTCTCTCACCAACAACAGACCTGTACTTGTTTAGAATATCTAAATATATACATTTAAGTGACACAAAGAGCAATCCAGCTGTCACCCAAATCGCCCACCACATCACATTATTAACCACATTGCAAACAACTCATTGCTCTGTGTTGTTCGTGACGTTTAAGTGAGGTGGTAGTGGTAACATCAGGGGCCAGATCCTGTGCCAGCAGTTTCATGTCACCTTTTCATCTCACCCCAATCACTTCTGAGTTCACTGACAGATTACAAGCAAGTGAGGATCTCAGAGAAGTTTCTGTGCACGGCAGTTGTCTGAGAGTCCCCACCAGGACCTCCTCTCCAAGTGACCTGGGGTAAAAAGCCACAGTGTGAGCTCGTGCGCTGCTGCAAACAGAAGCAGCTGTGCCCGTGTGCATGTGACATGGGGACAGCGGAGCCAGAAGAGAAGTCTGGTGAGGAATTTGCAGTCAGCCAGGAGGACACACCTACCAAGATGCACCGAGACACTCGAGCGGCAGGTTCGCTTGCACACCTCCAGTCCTGCAGGTAAGAACTTGGCAGAGCTTCAGGCAGTGCTGTACCCGCTCCTTCCCCTCTCACAGTCACCACGAATGTTTTTTTCTCTGTGTGTTTTTTCCTCTTACCTTAAGAAAGATTTATTCACCCAAACACACCTATCAATATCTCAATCTGTGTCAATAACCAGTTCCGCTCTGCTTCTTTATCCTGAATGTTTGTGCTTTCTGTGGGTATGGGTGCAGTGCTGCTCCTTCCAGACCCACCTCTGCTGGAACCACACAAAAGGCTGTCTCTGGGCAGAATGCTGGTCTTTGTCACAGTAAGATGTTTTTACCATTTTTGCCTCTCAGTCAGCATCCCAGTAAAACAGTTTACAGAAAAAGGGATGATTTTTCTTCTTAGAGTGACACGGGAGGATTAATTTCACTGAAGTCTCAGATGTTTTTGTCCTAAGGGCTGTCCCTTACTTTGTCTGTGAAGTATCACAATAGCTTTTAAAAACTTGCAGTCGATGTGGAAGGAGATAAAGGAAACTAATATTTTTGTGGAACAACTGTAACCAGCATTAACCTTCCCCTCTGGACTGACGCCAGCAGTAATGTGTAAATCGTTCTGCACTTGGCTGTAAATCTGTGTCCTGCCTAAGTGAGACACAATGTGCTGTTATCTGCAATCAGGCAGAGCTTTCCCCATGCTTTTCCCAAGAAGGGTTTATTTGAAAGATGATGGCTTACCCTCTAAGCTAACGCTTCTCAAGCCATGAATTTCAAGCCAGGTCCAACGCCCCCCCCCCCCCCCCAGCTCCCCCTGGCTGTGGGCACCAAGTTACCCTTCGCTGGATCAGTCCCCACATCGCCCGGAGCTGGAGGTGCTCAGGTGGCAGCAGTGGGAGGGCAGGCAGAGGCCAGCCTTTCCTGCCTTTCCTACACCTGGAGAGGTTCTTTCCCAGCTCTTATTTCACAGACACCATTGTGACAGTACATGGCTTTAGTGGGACCAGGGCTTTGTCTTTGGGACACCAGGGCTTTGTGTGCCTCGCTCTTCCCCTCCCACCACTGCAGCCTTATTTCTCCCTGTCTGACTCTCAGCAGCCTCAACTTCATGAAGTTCAGATTCAGAAACACATTTTCACTGAAGAGAGGTAGAGTTGTGTGTGAGCTGGTTCAGGAGCTCGATTTATATGATTTTTATGATTGCACATTTATGCTTGATTCAACTTCAGACTGCTTGGTGACTTTTGCAGCTTCTCCTTTGGAATATCCGCATCAATTTTTTTAATTAGAGAAGAGCTTTGTGGTCGGAAAGGGCAGAAGAAGCAACAGGCATCTTTCTTTCCCTGCCATTCTCCAGGACTGTCTGAGGTAGCACATAAGGTGTCTATAGGCCTTGGCAACAAAGCAACACTAAAAATAACTTTCCTTTCGAACAAAGTAAAGTTTCTGTTCCTTTGTACTTCAAATCAGTAATAAATCATGGATCACAGAGTAGAGCAAGAAAAGAGAATTACACTTTTTAAAGTAATTTTCTTTTCCTCATAAAGCATTTACCCCTGCTGAAATCAAGGTCGAACCATCTCAGAGGAAATGGAAACCTTAAACTGAACCTGGGAAGTACGAAGTGCACTGTGTTTAACATTTAGGTATCTCTTAGCTGCCTGTTTCTTAGTTATGTAACAGAGCTAGACACTCATGAGCTGCCCTGCTTACCTGTGTGCACTGCCTGCATCCCTAGGGTGTCCAGGCACTCACACGCTTATTGGCACTTGGTGGGAAGGGAGATCCTTGATGAGTGGTGCTTGTTGGAAAGAGACTGAAACCAAAACTAAGCTCTCGTGTGGAGACATTTTACTCATTTTTAAGAGGCATTTGACTTTAAAAGGAATGTCATTATTTTACCAAAAGTACATGGGATCTTCATATTTGTGTCTGAGCACATGCGATAACGGTACAGACTCCAAGAGAGCCTAAAACGTGGCCGGCTCTGCTCCCCTTCTCCAAGGAAACAGATTTTAAAATAAACAGATGACATTAATGCAGGCGATTATTTCCTTTAGCAATTGCTTCTTTAAAGCAGTTAGCAATGCAGCGTCCTGGCTGGGGGAATTAGCCCGGTGTGTCCTCTCTAACTTCTCCTGTAAGAACAGCCTGACCTTCAGAGAATCATCCAGCACTTGCCTTTGTGCTTGTGCCTGGAGAAAGAGCTTGAATTGCCATGGAAACAAAAGTTCCCTGTTCTCTTACACTTCCCTGTGCTATGATATCATTTTCACTATATGAACCCTTCTCTCAGCAAGAAATGGAATTTTGCAGGTTTTGTGTTTTGAGCATCCCAAAGTCATCTTATTGAAGTGATGGCTTGGCTCATGGTAGAAAAGCTTCAACTGAGGAGCAGACACTGCCCCCACCATCATTATTATTTAGGGATATTTAAATCAGATCCATCTGCATAAGTTTGTTTCTGCTGCAGAAGAGAAAATTCTCTATGTACTCTTTTCCAGAGTTTTCTTTACTTGTTCTTCCATGCTGAACAGATGAGAAGAAACAGCATTTTAAGAAAGACAATGTCAACCAGTGACATAAAAAAAGCCAAAAAGAATTTGTGGCATTTTGGCAAAGAATGCAATAATTCTTTTTTTTTTGTGATGGGAACTACATTTCTCTGTGCCCCAGAATGCCTGTAGATTTATGTTGACAGCACATTGCCCTGGCGCTTGGCAGCCACTGCTGGATCAACACCAGCAGGACTGAAGAGGCTGCCTTGTGATCAAAAACTCTGTAATGTTGGTAGTACAACATGGAGAACTAATAATATTTTTTTCTTATGCTATTTATTTTTGTTTGATTTGTCAGCATTTGAAAGACTGTAGGTCTGGATTACTCAACGGTTTAAAGAAGAGTTTTTTGCCTTGTTCAAAAATGAGCAGCTTTTATGTGCATTTTATTTTAACCATGAAGCTGAGCCAGCAGCAAGACAACAGAGAACACAGGATGACAGCAGTTTTATAGAACAGTTGGAGAAAATAGGGCTCAAATCGCCCGCTGTGCGCACAGCCAGGCTGCGAGGGGTGTGCGGCTGGAACCTCCTTCTCGCTTTGCCTGTGCAAAAAACCCCACTTTCAGTAAATTCCCATGGACATCACCTGCCTGCCAACATTTGGATTTCAAACAGTAATGACTCTCACATTTCAGTCTGGTATTTCCTGGCCTGAGTTTCTGTCCACGTGCCATGCAGAGTGTGAGCCGTATGTTTAACACATCCCAGGCAGCAGCAGGAAATGCAATGTGGAGTTTGTCTGAAACCTCGGATTCCATCACCATCCACAGCCCGAGTGTAGCCCGAGAAGTCTTGGACAGAAGTCCACAGGGAACTGAAGATGGCACATAAAAGTCATAGTCTTTGTCTTGCTAAACCAACAGATCTGGCAAATCTGATGTCACCAGCGGCTGTTCCCTAAACATTCTGTATCTGAGGATTGCTTTTTAAGGACAGAACAGCAAAGAATGAGTCTTTTCAGATACCAGCAGCATTCGTGGCTGTGATTCACTTGGGGTAATAAATACATAATGTGATAATTCCATGTGTCTCTGCAAGGCTGATGTCCACATCTGGACAGGTTCAATATAATTCAGTGACTTTTCATCACTTACAGCTAATGTTCCAGTTTGAAGTTGGGAAGAGAGGATTTTGTTCACCTTCATCACCACGTGTTTGTGACAATACACTGTAAGTACCTTCCACAACGCATGCACATATTGAAAGAGTGGAAAAGCAAGAATTTATGGGAAAGAAAAGCTCTGCAAGGAGTTTTCGCTCGTCACACAGAAGGCATCAGGGATTCGCGTCAGGCCTGCGGTTCAGGAGATGACAATGTCATTCCACAGGTGTGTAATAAACTTGTTTGAACCTGACTTAGAGCCAGTAGAAAAAGGCTCGTGCCAACATGCTGGAAAAAGCTGTTTGAAAGGTGAAGGGAGGGGCTCTAAAGACACAGGGAAGCTTTAAGGCTATACGGAAGTTTACTAATGTGTGGCATAACATAAATTATAATGTTCCAGATCGCTTTTTGCCATCTCATATCACAAATGTCCAACTGTTTGAAATGCACTTATGCATTTCTCTGCATAGGTCCTTGCAGTAACTCTGCCAAGGAAGTGGGGTGGGGAAAACTGCCTTGGATTTTCAAATCTATCTGAAGTAGTCAGTTTACAAAAATCATAGAACAGCTTAGCTTGAAAAGGACCTTTGGGAGACCAGCATCTCCCTTTTTAATCTCCTTTGTATATTTAAACTCTAAGATCTCCAAGACAGAGTTTATTTCTCATGCTGTGGTTTTATATCCCACTTATTAATGGGATCATCACTGTTGGAGATATTATTGACTTGAACAGGGTTATATCACAAAGAGAATCATTAACCTTTGGGCTGCTGAATTTGGGTTTTGGAAATGTTGAAACTTAGTGAAACATGCCTCATAGTGCAGCTCAGATTGGCTTTGCTTGCTTTATACTGGTTATGACAAACACAGTTCAATTCAAATAAAAATCTGGCTTCGCTTGAGGCCAGATAAGCTCCTCAGCTGACGAGGGAGTCATTGCCAGGAACATCCATCAGGACTTAAACAGCTTATTTCAGAAATAAAGATAACAATAATAATATTTTTAAAGGAAATCTCTTGTGAGTAACACTAAGAACTGCTGTCTCATCCGCGTCAGTATCCAGAGAAGTGATTTTCTTATTTTTATTCCTTTCTTACTGCTATAGCTGGATTGAGAACGGAACTGGTACAAAGTGATTTCAGACTTCTCCTGGCATTTTGAAGGACGTTTTTATGTGGTGTTATTGCCTATGTCCTTCTCTAGCTCTACTGCCTGTGGTCCCTACACGTGTGATGTTGCACAGCATTGCCCACAGTGCATTGGGGAGGGACTGGCACAGCAAGGGCTTCTCAAGATAGTGAGGTGTTCTGTAGTCAGGCAGGCTCCCCGATTCTTCAGAGTCACAGACTTTAATCCAAATATTGCTACTGAAACCTGCCTTCCCACTTGTGATTGTGTTCTGCTCTCCTTTCTGCCTCTCGGCGGCCGCGGTCTCAGGGCTCTGTGTTGTTGGGAGCACCAGAAGGTTTGTAGCAGGTTTGGAATGAGGTCAGAGTTCCTGTCTGAACTGGCAACAAGGCTGGCAACCCAGGGAACGAGGCCCCTGCAGACCTGAGCCTTGAGGGTGGCCTGATATTTGTGCAGGAGCAACACTGCACCATGGTTGTGTTCCCTATTGAGTTCTACAGGTGATTTGAAGTCATATTAAATACGATGCTTTTTTTCTGAATATAAACAAGACTTTTCAAGTGAATTCATCATCCATATTTCATTCACTTCTGACAAAACCCCAGCAGGAACTCACAGGAGGCTCCAGATCATTTGCAGGGAACATTACTGGAGGCCTCTTTGCCAGCAAATGAAAACTTAGCTCTTCTTCCTCCCAAGGACTCCATCACGCACTCAGATATTGTGATTATTTAATGCTGAGGGACAGCTGTAGGGTTTCAGGGTACTTTACATGGATTTAAAATGAGATTACAGTCATATGATGTCATGATGTTTTATAAATTACAGAAGTCACTTGTGAAAACTCATCTGAAAACTGATTACATCAAAAATGTCACACCTTTCCTATACATCTGGATTATCTCCAACAAATTAAAACAGCCAAGGTTGTTTCAGAAGCATAATTTCTCCACCCTTCTCCCTCAATTACCTATGGAAGGTAATTTATTTAGCAGGGTTTTCAGAAGTGCCTGTCCCATTGTATTGCGCTGTCACCAAGCTGCCTGTCCGCTTGTCTTCCCAGAGGTCTGTCCATCACGCTGGAATCCCTGATGGATTTCATTTGGACTGAATGGAAAAATCAGGATGGAAAATAAATTCCCCTCAGGTTATATGGAAATTGGCTGAATAGTGAAAACTCAGCCAAATTATTAATCCCAGAGCCAGAAGACTGCACTGTGAATGTAATGAATTCCTGTTGTGTTCAGCGAGCTGATTTCTCAACACAGAGGTATCCCAGGTACATAAATCCTCTTGTCAGGGCAGCAGTTTAGGGGTGGGGAAGAGAGCCAATGGCAGGGAATCAGGAGAGGGGAACAGGAGACAGGAAAAAGCCTGCATTTACTGGCATGAGCAGCCACAGGCACTGAGTGGTTAGAGAGGAGCCAGACAGGGGCCACTGGACAGAGATCCAGAGGAGGTTATACTCCATGTCCTTTCTGCCTGCTCGTGGTACCTGAGCCTCCAGTCCCTCCCAGCCTCTCACTGCAAGCTGAGCCGTTCCTGTCTTATTGCCACACCAGCCCCCCTTTTCCCAAAGGCTGAAGTAGTCTTACAGTTCCTCTTCCCCTGCTCAAAATACTGCGTTGCAGGTGTTCTCTGGGGCAAAATGCATCAGCCGTAGAGAGGCGGTATCACTGCTCTTCTCGTATGGGAGCAGTCAATGTGGTCCAAATCTTCCATTTCTGCCTCAGCATTTCTGGCATGTGAGTGCCACATGCCTCGCAGGGCCAAGAGGCAGGGGAGGAAGGCAGACTGCTGAAAGCTCTTCCTGAGGGAGCTTCCAGACACATAGGCAGCACATCACCAGACCAAAGGGAGCTTTATAGGCACAGATGATTTAAAATGTCTATATTCATCTTAAGTGCAGAGGACAAAGGAAACCTCACTGCCAATACCTGTCCTACCAATGAAGTTGCCACATGTGGAATCCAGAACACAGCTAAGAATTTATGGGCTTTTTAAAAGCTGCAACCATATGTTGTCAATGGTTTCATAAGCTGATATGAATACAGTCTTTGGCAGCAGAACATCTTCCCTCAATTTTTACCACAAACCAAGGTGTCAGCCACTTCTTTCTTTAATCAGAGTTGCAATTATTGTGGTTCTTGATTCAGCTGGCACTTTGCTTCCAGACCTTGGTAAGTACAGCGTGGGAAAGTCCTTTTCTGTCCCGAGCTGCTTGTCAGTCTGTGACCATGGAAGGCTTCTGTGCCAGGAGGAGAATGCTCAGGTAGACATGAGGCTCATCAGTGGTCACCTCCCTTCCATGCCCATTCACATCCTTGCACATCCCAGCAATTCACTGCAAAGCAATGTCAGTTACTCGAGACACTCAGAGGGTTTTCCAGTGCTGTGATTTCAGATGTGAAATGCTCTGTGTTGTGAGCCTTCCCGTACACACAAACACCCATTGCCTCCAGGGCTGCACGGTGAAAAGTAACCTGAGGGCCAGAGTGTAATGTGCCTCAAAAGTTTTCTTCTGCTGAAGTAGATGTGTAGAAAACTCTCCAATACAGATGTATCTTCACCTCAGCAGAGGAAAATGAGCTTTAAAAAGGTCGGGTCAGCTGGAGGATCACTTACAGCTACTTTCTACACGGTTTGCTTTTAGCCACGATCCATCACACATACCAGACTAATGGGTTAAGTGCAGCAACTTAAGCTTCATCTTCCTCTATCCTGGAAAGTCTAGGTAACAGTATTAAGTGTGTTTTTCCATAAATAATTTGTATGAGGAGGCCAACCTTGTAATTGCAATGGAAAATATTTGTTCTTGTTACTTTGCCCGATCATGTGTAAATTCCTCCTGCCTACTTGTCTAAGGCTGTCACGAAAGAAGAAATACTTAAAAGGCAATGTTGAAAATGCCCTAGAAAACACCAGAAGCTTAAAACAAAACAGCAGAGGAAGGCAAAGCAAGACACAGTAAATTCCAGCCAGCCAGCCAAATTCCACGGATAATCATTAATCTGGAAAAAAATCCTTGCAATTTCTGAGATTATTTGAAGCGGGTGCTGGTTGCAATTGGTTTAACCTTTCTAGCCTATAAATACCTGCTCCTGTACAAAGAGCATTGCCGGGTCCCGGCTGCCGCAGCAGTGAACCCCGCGTAGGAGCGCAGACACGAACCGCAGCCACGTCCCGCCCATGACCTGCGGGGAACGCGAAACCCTCTGGCTGCAGACCTTGTGCAAACACGGCTCCCGGCTCTAATCCGTGACAATTTCCTTTTCAAAAAGCCCTAATGAGATGGTGTTTACAGAGCACCGCTTGTGCGTGTCCGGGGTGCCCAGAGCCCCCGCAGCCGGCTCTGGCTCCGGCGGCCCTCAATTTCCCTCTCGCTTTCCTTTCAGGCAACCCAGTTATTTTGCAGCTTAATCCTTAACGCCTGTGCCATCACTTCACACAGCTCCTCATTCCGTTTATTACAGTGTTCTCAGAGCCTAAATTTTTCCAGTAGCTGTTTTTGCTAAGAAAATAGGATGAAATCAGAAGGTTTTATTATCGGTCTGCTGGCAGTCTGTGGAGGTAACACTGCCTTCACAGACAAACATTTCTGCTTGGTCTGTCAATCACCTCTTTCATTTCCTTGTCAGAACATGAATGCCTGTGCTACAAAGAAAGGTTTAAACTGGGCCATTTGGGATTCTGGTCTCTTCAGAGTGAAGTGTAGTTGTGTTTCTGTAAATAAAATATCAAAACCCATTAATTCTGGAGAATCAGAGGTGCAAACTCATCTTTAAACAGATAAGCAACAATACCACATTCTTTCAAAATCAGATTTAGGACTGAAGACAGAGGAAATCCTTTTCTTCCTCTAAGTTTCTCTCTCTTCCCCAGACACAGAGGTGTTCTTTGCATATTTTTTCAGTGTTCAGCATCTCTGCACTGGCAGCAGCACGTGGTCCAACCTTGAACCCAGAAGGGGGAGGAACAGCAGAGCTGAGTGGTGCTTTGAAATCAGCCACTGACTTACTCCAAGAACCTGACCCTGTTACTTAAACTTCCTGTAAGTCACTTTCTCTGTTTACTCTCCTTGAGAAAAGTGCATTTTTATGCATTTGCTAAGAGCTATTAGCATTATTGATTTGTACACATTGGTATATTGAACACAGATTCAATATTAGCAGGAACATTAATTAATAAAGTGCTGTATCCTGAGGAGGAGAAGGCAGGTAAAATTGTGGCATCTGTTTAAATCATGTCACCTGGTCTCCAAATTAATTCCCGAAGTACCTGCAATGTTATAGATGTCCTGTTTATAAAGTGGATTGCAACAGGCTCCTTCCTGTTGATGTGACTATTGAGGTCTCATCTCAATGCAAATTTCCCGCTAAAATGGTGATAAAGCATAGTCACAGTTCTCCTTTGCCAAAAAAGGTAAAAAGAACAGGGAAGATGCTAGGTGTGTCAATACCTGATTCACATAAGAGGTGCTTTCCAAAGCAAACGGGGTAAAACAGAGTGTTTATACTTTTCACTGAAATTAGGATATTTCCCTAGTGGGAAAAGTTAGAATGCAAATTTTTGAGTTATACTCAAAATACAACTTTTTGCATACAGCAGATATATTGTGTGCATGTGTTTGTATAGAAAGGTATAGGATTACTTAGTGTTTTTATAAGATTGCTATAATTTTATTGTTGTAGTGTTCTTAAAGGTTTAGGCATAAGTTGCACCAGGGGATATTGGGAAGATATTTTTCACTGAAAGGGTGGTCAGGCACTGGAACTGCTGCCCAGGGAAGTGGTTGAGTCACCATCCCTGGAAGTGTTTGAAGAACAAGTAGATGAGTTCTTGAAGGACATGGTTTAGCGGAGTCGATGATCTCAAAGGTCTTTTCCAACCGGAAGATTCTATGATTCTACGGTGCTGTATTTTACACTTTTTAAATTAGTAGTATTGCATATTGTCTGCCCTCTCTATGATAATGCAATAATACAGACTGTTAGGAAGCATGTCTGTAACAAAGAGATCGGCGGAGGCTGGGAGCACAGGGATGGATGTGTTTGCCAGCAAACTCCCTTGTGATGTGTTTGCCAGCAAACTCCCTTGTAAAGGCTGCCACGGAAGACAGGCTCTTTCCCAGATCTCTGGAGAGGGCTGGGGTGGGTGTAAGAAGGAGATGAGAAAACAAAAGTTATTTTTCTGAAAGCTTTGCAGCTCCCGGATTTGGGGTTCATAGCACAGGAGGGATGAGTCTGTATGAATTGGGCTCCTCTGGGCAGCTGGGCTCTGGCAGTGCTGGTTTCTCAGAGATGCTGGCCCTGAATCGCTGTAGATGTGAGGTGGATTGATGAGCCTTTGCCTGGAACCAGGACAAGGTGCTGTTGGGAGTGTCCTATGTAGAGATAGGAGCTGGAGTCAATGATCTTTTGGGTCCCTTCCAGCTCGGGTGATTCTGTGATTCTATGGCTGCAGTGAGAGCTCCGTCTGCCTGGCTAGATGGACAGTGTGCCCTGGGCAGCCCCTGCCAGCCAGGACGGGCTCTGGGCTGGGTGTGGGGAGGGCTGACCTCCTTTACCAGGGCTGCTCATGGGGGACTGGAAATGAGGTCAGGGATTTGTTTTTGCCTGGAAAAACATGCAGCGGATAATGATGTGTAATGTCTCCTTTCAGTGCACCTATCATTAATACAGGCTAATTCTGAGGAACAGGTTCATGATCTGGATGGTAAAAATTGTTATAATTGGATATTTAACTCCCTTTACAGAATCTCAGAGGTGCTGAATGCTCTTGGACAAAAGCAGCTGAGACTCTTAAAAATGTCTGTTGACATTCTAGAAGGCTGATGTCATCATGCAGCTTTTCTTAATAAAAGGGTAATGTGAGTGCCTACAGTGTTAATTAACTCTCCTTTCTGTGTGGCTCTGGGTGGTTAATGGTTAACACTTCTATCCCATGATAGCAGGCAGAAGGGATTAGCTCTGATTGCTGTTGTTGTAGCTCTAAATAAATGTGGATCATAACACCAAATAAGCAGCAGCAACAGCCAAGCCAGAGTTTAGGTACAACCTGCAAACGAGCTCAGCCCTGGGTCACTCAGAGGAGAGCAATTGTCCCTCCCTGTTTGGGGGGACTTTCCTTCTTGATTGTATTGATACTTGTTCTACAAACATCCCCTCCTGCCTGGACCTGAATCTCCAATCCCCCAGCACGTGTGCTGCAACCAGCCCAGGGCAGACAGATTGGTTTAAACTGTAAATGGGTTTTCTAGAAGCTGTCTGGAAAATGCTTCCCCAATGGATGGTGAACCAGCCCTGGGAGCAGCCTGGGAACCACCTCCACGTGTGAAATAGCTGTAGGAGCAGGAGCCCTGTCTGCTTCGATGGCCTCGACGAGGGTGCTGCTGTCCAGAGGGATGCTGAGCTTTCCCCAGCACCTCAGGGAGCCCTATGGGGCAGATGTGCTGGGGACAGTCCCTGTCAGTTACCTCAGACCATTTCACCACCCCTGACCCTTTCAAGAGGGATTGATGTGGCAGCGTAGGGTTCATGTTGCTAAAAACCCGGTTCCCATCTCTTGCCTCGTGTTGTTGGAATGGTAAGTTGTGATTTACTTTCCCCTCCTCCCCCTGCACGTTTTTGTATGCAGCCCTCTGCTCACTGGGGTTTCACCACATGGCTGTCGGGGGTTGGAGCTCCCCAGATGCATCAGCCTTGATGATTCTCCCTGCAGTCCCTGGGCCATGCTGAGCAGGGCTGTGCATAGGCAGACACCAAGAAACAGATGCATTCTGAGATCAGGCCAAGAATCTGCCTCAAACCAGAGCAGAAACTGGGACAGTTTACATGACTTAATAACCCATTGCAGTAAATATGATAAATAACATTTTATTGTGACTGAGCCACTTTAGGCTGTATCTCCCCACGGAAATTCCCAGCTGTCTGTTTGCAGGTCAGCTCAAGCCATGGACTGTTCCCCACACAGGGCATCAGGAACCTGTATTTCATGAAAATAAGGACGTGGGAGAAACAATCAACAGTAACTTTAAATGTCTGTGGCCTCCGTGTTCTCAGTCGAAATCTGATGAGCCAGCCCAGTGGAACAAAAGTTATCAGAGAGAACAACTTTCCCCCAGTATTGATATAAAAGCCTAATAATTAACGAAAGGGCTAATTAGAGAATCAGACTGGGATTTGGTAACAACATCCAGAGCACGAACACAGCTAACTGCATGTGCACAATTAACACTTTGTGAAGGCTTGGACTAATAGATTGTGGCTTTGCAGTCTCCTTTGAACCTCAGGAAAAGGTGAGGAAGACTGGGCAGTTGTTGGATTAATTGTCAGGTATCAATCAGTGCATGAGGCACCTGATAATCTCGTGTGGCTGAAGGGAGCCTCCTTGCTTCCAGCTTCTTGGGTTTGTCCCAAATGCGATGGTCCCATCTCCATCTGGGCAATCCAAGGGGAAGCCCAAGGGGATCCAGGTCCACCCAACAGGATGAGGGTAACAGATCGGAATAACTCTCATAGCTAACACTCAGAGAACACAAACCAGGAGTTTCAACCAGCAAATTGCCTTCACTTTGCGGGAGCAGAGCTTTTATAAAAGCTCTGTTTCCACACTTTTAATGAGAGCTTTATTTTTAAGAGCTGTGAAAATCAATACGAATGCTTCAGCCTTTGGATCATTGCTGGCCTCGCCTGGCTGTGCCGGCACTATCGTCTTGCATTTTTAAAGCTTCATGTCTCTCTTCTTCTGTTGAAGTGTTCGTGGCACAGTCTGAAGCAGTGCCAACTGCACCTGCGAGAGATGCCTTCTCTGTCAGAGCGCGCGGCGCCACGTACACACCTTCACCTCTGGCCACCGAAGGACAACATCGCAACTTGAGCCATTTTTCTCAAGGTTGTTTTGAAAAATAACTATTGCAAGGAGAAGTCTGAGGCTTAAAAAATTCAGGAAAGAGAGGCAGGGGAGAAAGTACTTTTCAATTTCGCCACAATTGAAATGCCAGTGTTTGCAGTGCCAGTCTACACAAGAGTTATGCCAGAAACATTTCAGAACAGGCTACAGGAAGGATGCCAGGATAAGAAATATTGCCTTCCAGAAACTAAAACCGCTGGTTTTCTGTGCTGTGCAACCAAACACTTGACAGTGGGCTCGAAGTCCCCTGGGTGGAAGTAGGTTTCCAACAGCAGAGGGCTCTTTTGGCTCAGCAAACGATGGAATAATCAGCTCTAGTAGCTGAATCTGACTGATAAGGTAAATAAAAAGCAGAACAGAAATGAGCTGCACATTTTTAACAGCAAGGCTAAACTTTATTGGAACAACTTAACTGATGACAGATGTGATAAAGAAGTGAGAATGTGTCAAAGTTATGAAATTTGGTATAGAAATAATCTAATGAAACTCCCTTTCTAGCCTTTATTGTGTTATAGATCAAAATGATTAACCACAAAAATACATCCCAAATTTACAGCTTCTCATTCCTCTATGGAAAATGTCATGAGCCGAGAACAGGGGGTTAACATGGTTCTAATTTTTAGGTTTTATATGTTGGTGTTCTAGAAATGTGGTGGAAATGTTGTCCACAGAATTTTAATATTTGGTGGGGTTTTAGGTATGCAAGTTCCCCAGCCTGATACATTTACAAAGTGTTTGGAAATACTATTGGAGGCTTGAATTTAAGATTTGGAGAGAAATTAGGGTAAAGTAGTGGAAATCAGCAAAGTTAGAGTTCTTGGTGGCTGGAAAATGCTACTTTTTTCCCCTAGAGGCATGAAATGGGTGTTATTGAACTGAGACTTAGTACCAAATTTACCCTGGTCATACACCTTTTATTCCTGAGGCCACTTCATAGGTTCAGGATCTTGGAAGACAAAAGCAGAAATGGGCAGGTGTGTGTGTAGGTGCAGAAAGTCTACTCTGCAGTGGTCGAGTTCTTCATCTCAACCAAGCAACTGGTGTTGAGGTGGCTTCTACGTTACTGGGCACTTTTCACCTTCTCTCAGCAGGACAAGCACTTGGAATGTGCTCTGATGTATGCTCCATCTAAGCGACAAAAAGTGGATTTGGCACACAGTCCTTTTATATGAATTGGGGTGATTTTTTTTCTCAGTTCTGAATTTGTTACTGATATTTATTGTAGAAAACATTGTCGTATCTCTCTGTTCTGTGTGGAAATTGTGACTGATCCCTGCTTGCTCTGAGTCTGTCAGCTGGAGGCCACCTTAGCTCAGCATCATGTGTAAATTGACCACAATGACCCAATCAGGTGTACGATCTGTACATGGGGTCTCCTCATGGGACAAAGGGAATATCTGAATGAAAACTAAATGCAGGCAGCTCTTTGAAATTCATAAATAAATATTAGAAATAAATACCCTAAAATCATAAATATCATTAAAATATTATAAATACATATATAATAAAATATTAGAAATAAATATTAAAAATATATAGCGATGATAAAGTAGAGTGTTTGTGGGTTAAACTCAGTGGTCTGAGTGGTAACCCAGATATTGTGGTGGGAGTTTGCTATCGGCCACCCAACCGGGATGAAGAGACTGATGAGCTCTTCTATAAACACCTAGGAGAAGTCTTGCAATCGCGTCCCATCGTTCTCATGGGGGATTTCAATCTCCCAGATGTCTGCTGGGAGTACAACACAGCAGAAAGGAAGCAGTCTGGAAGGTTCATAGAGTGTGAGGATGATAACTTCCTAACACAACTGGTAACTAAACTGACTAGAGAGGGTGCCCAGCTGGATCTGCTGTTTGTGAACAGAGCACGCCTCGTGGGAGCAGTGACGTTTGGAGGACACGTGGGGCACAGCGATCATGAGATGATAAAATTCTCCCTTCTTGGGGCAGTGAGGAGAGGGGTCAACAGAACTGCCACCCTGGACTTCCGTAGGGCAGACTTTGAACTCTTCAGAGTTATGTGCCATATTTATAATCTCACTTTGTCTGTTCCTCTAAACCTCCCCTAGACTGCCAGGTTTTGCTCCATGGTAATTACATATGCATTTGCCACAAGAAAATACACCTTTTAAAAGTTCCCATTTGGGGGGGGGAGGGCGGTTTCTAATTGTATCTGATGGAAATAAATACTTGTTACATTCTTCAAATAATCCAGAACAACTTAAAAATGTCATTGGCCCTTCTGCCCAATATGTTCTGGTTTTCCAACAGTTTTCGTTTGAATGAAATCACCGGATGTTGAACATAAACATAGATATAAACATGAATTTTCTCCTGTGTTTTCTCCCCACATGTTGCCTCTGCTGTATTTAGAGACAGCTGAATTTTTTCTCATTTGTGGGACAAGACACAAGCCCTCAAAATAGAATTTAAGTGCAGTTTTTCTAGTAAAGCATCAATAGATTTCCACTTAGCTTAGAAGACAACTTTTAGTTGACGCTTTGAGTTGCAGAAGAATTGAAAAATGTTTACTTTCCAGAGCTTCAGGCAGAACGTTGTGATGTGTGGGGCAATGTAAAACCAGACAGAGTGGTTACAAATAAAAGTTTTCCCTTTTGAGTTCTCACAAAAGTCATGGAATAACGGGCTCTTCATTCAGTTATGTACACCCTCAGCATTATCCACCACATTGCTCATTACTACAACATTCTTTGGCTCTGTAAAGTATTCCATTTTTTTTTGGCAAAACAGTGAGTGTTTGAATACCAATTGGTGAAAGGAAATCCTTGTCAGCTCAGACTTTTTGCCAGGTAAGAAACCTAAAATTTTAGTGTCTTCAGCCTGGTCATTGTTCTTTAACCTGGGAATCTTGTCCTCTCGATGCTGGGGATTTTTTTCAGAAACATCAAAATAAGGTTCTTTTTGCCTGTCTGTAAGTTACGTTCCAATGAAAGCTCTTTACTGGAATAATAAACTGGCAGAGATCTGCCCCTGGCCACAGCACATGGGCTCACCAGTGACTTTACAGCCACTGAGCCAATCTTAAATTAAAAAAGTGCAAACTGAAAATATTTGAATGGAAACATACATTTTCAATAAAATTCATGTCTGAATTGAAAAAATGCTTATTCAAGCTGTTCCATTTTCAGCTAATCAGAGAGTATCTTAGACATCTTTAAAAATTACAGAATTTGAATAGAATTGTGGAAGGTGGCTGTTCACTGCAAATTACTGCTTAAATCGTCTGTAGAAAATTAGGCAAGAAAAGGTTGTCCCCTTTCTTTAAAAAGTAAGCCAGGGAGTTATCATGGACTGATTGTCACCGCCACCTTCCCTGAGATATGGTTATTCAATATTTGGTTGCTTTTCATTCTTGTTCTGACTCCAGCCTCACAAAACCACAACACAGGGCTGAGGGAGTTTGTCTGGGACTTGGACAAGAAAAATAAATGCAAGTGGATTTTCTGCTCTGCTCCAGTTAGAAATGGCAAGTATTGTTGCCTGCGTTTTTATTGGTGCATCTGGACAATTTTTGCATTTTGAGAAAACACCAAGGCAGAAGTATCCAAAATAGTAGGGTAATTGAAGCGGAGTGGTCCTGTTCACTGCTCTGGTGGAGGAGCTGGGCTCTTCTGGCTGATTTGTCCTTTCACCCTTCCCCTCCCCACGCAGGGGTAAAGGCAGCGCCTGGGAAGTGCGAGGCAGATGCCAAAACCAGCCTGAATTTAAATCTTAGAGAGAGAGGTTTTCAAGGCACAAACACCCCAGGTGCCAGGGACGATGTCACCAGAAGAGTTGTGATGGGTATTGGGGGTTCTCAAAGGCAGCAAACACACCTCGAGTGCCGCTCTCTCGATTCTAACGCTGTTGGTGTGGACGTGGCAGCACACGGAACAACCACCCTCGGACAGACCCGGGAGCAACGGGAGCCTTTCTCTCTTTCCTTAAAAACCTCTGCTCACATTTAGAAGGCAAAACCCCTGTGGCTTTGTCACACCATGTCCAGCACAGGCAGGGGGTTCCTAGGTTAGAAAATGTGCCTTGTTTCCCCTTTACTCTCAGGGCAAGGATTACCCAGGATCTTCGCCCCCGCACTCCGTGCTGCACAGGCTGCACTCCCGGGACTCACTCAGGAATGTCTTCTCTGAAATAGAAAGCTTTTTCTCTAAACAAACTGTGACATTGCTTTCATCCAGCTGACAAAACAAAACAGTGAACATTTGCAGTCGCAGAGTGAGATTCAGGGCTTCTGTTTACAGGCAAGAATTACTCAAGGCAATGCATCAAGGCGCTGGCAGACGGCTTTGTCAGGACCCTCCAACCTCTTTCTTGTATAATATTTATTCTCAAAGCACCCCAACAACAGCCTCACGATGTCAGTGCAATGGAAAAATTTCCTGTACAAGTTACAACAGATATTTCCTTTTTTCCTATACCATGAGGCTGTGGTTTCTGCTCTGAGTTCCTCTCCTTAGTTCTCCTGCTATACCCATTTTTTTCCAGTGCAGTTTCCATGAAGTTATTCTCCATGTTTATCAACACGAGGAAATGCACAGTCAGAGACAGAAATATTATTAAACAGTTTTTGGCAAATCACAGAATGGTTTGGGCTGGAAGGGACCTCAAAGCCCATCCAGTTCCACCCCCTGCCATGGGCAGAGACACCTCCCACTGGATCAGGCGGTTCAAAGCCCCATCCAGCCAGGTCTTGAACACCTCCAGGGATGGGGCAGCCACCACTGCTCTGGGCAACCTGGGCCAGGGCCTCCCCACCCCCACAGGAAAACATTTCTTCCTAAGATCTCACCTTAATCTCCCCTCCTTCAGCTTAAAACCATTCCTCCTCATCCTATCCCTGCACTCCCTGATAAAGAGCCCCTCCCCAGCTTTCCTTTGGCTCCTCTAAGTACTGGAAGGCCCAGACTGTTTATTTTATATAAATAAGAAAAGACTTTTTCCAAATTTGCAACCATGTCCTGGTAATCACCTGCAGTATAGTAATAAACATTTTTTATTTCAGTCACATTACACTGTCCAGAGGTTTTTCCAGTAACAAAGACACATGCAGATATGTTCTTTAAGTGAAGAAAAAGAAACAACCTCAGCCCAGCAGAAAGATTCCAGTGGCCCTCATCTGTCTACACAGCTTTGAATCCTGATCATTGCTGACAGCCCCAGCCCAGCTGTGGCTCTTTGAGGGTTTCTTGGGAAGAAGCCAATGCGACACCCATGGAGCTCGGGTTTTGTGGAGCTGGTGATGCCCTGCCCCAAGGCTTCCTCTGCTTGACCCCAGCTCTCACCGCAGTGCAGTCCTTGGCAGAAGACGCCACTGCCTGTGGAGGAACAAGTCTATGGTGTCACTCACCATCCTTCCTCTGTTGTGCCAGGGCAATTCATGTTTTGTATAGACCATTGCAGTCCTGCCATCCTAGAAATGATTGCATTATTTACCTGGGCAAGTGCTGGCTTGTTAATAGGAACTGTGATAAATACGTTAAATGAAAACATGTGGGGGTAATTGGTCAAGGCCTGCTCTGTTTTCTCTTGTTGGCAGTTCCTCCTCCCTTATCTCAGCAGAGATTTTATATTTCCTAAGAGTCTCAGGTGTTTGAACAACAACAAAAAAAAGTGGTTTTATTTACATAGCATTTGTCATGGTAAAAGCACAGAAAGGCATTGTTTTAAGGTCAAAAAATGTACACAGGATCTCTTATGAAAACAGATGACTACAAATACTTGATTTTTGAGAAGCACTGCCTGCAGAGTAACCAGCAGTGACAATGAGGCCAGTCCATGGACGTGTGTTCAATGCAGAGGCTCCCAACATCACCTTGGCCCTGGAGAGGGCCAGGCAGCGCCCGAGCGCAGCGCACACCACCCCTCGAGGCAGCCCCCAGTGAGCAGCACCGCGCACGCCCAGCACCGGCCCAAGATTCTATGACCGGTAGATTAGTAATGGGTGTTTTCTTCAGAGGCCCATCAGATAAACTTATTTAATGTGTAAGGCTCTCAGCTTTCTTTTAACAAGCAGTTAGTTTCTTGCCCACATGTCTGGGAAGGCAAACATGAAAATGAAATAGGAAACCCGTGGATAACAGGAAACACAAGCTTCAGGAAAAGCCAAAATGTTTTACTTTAATTAATTTCACGTTTCATAAATAAATGGTCCATTTTTAGCTTTAGTACAGCAGTTTCTATAGCAGTCAGTTATAGCAGCTCGTTAGTATAACAGATGAAATCCAAAAAAAATATCTTCTCACAAACAGACTGAGAAATGTAATTTAAATTTAGTAGACAAAGTGCCAGAAATAAGCAGAGAGGAACTGATGGAAAAACGAACTTCCAGTGTGGCTGAAAAAAATATTGCCTTCAGATCCTTTCAACCAGCAAGCTGACAAACTCAGAGAAACAGTCGGAAAAAATGTGGCTGCTCATTGCCTCAGACATTTCTGATACTCTAAGAAAGGGGGGAAGGATTTTAGCGGCTGAAAACATAACTCAATATTTAGAATCATAGAATGGTCTGGGTTGGAGAGGACCTTAAAAATCATCCAGTTCCACCCCTGCCACGGGCAGGGACACCTCCCACTGGGTCAGGGTGGACAAAGGTGCAAGCGAGGCTCTGTCCTCTCGTGCTGTGTAAAAGTCTTCTCCAGAGTGGCCACCAAGGCAGAGCTGGCACAGCGGGGCTGCTGCGCAGACGGGGGGCACACAGCCTGTCACCAGCCCCTGGCCCACCGCCCATTTCTGATCTCCAGACTCCTGCCAGAGGTGACCCAGAGCCTACTGCAGCTCGGGCTCGAGTGCTGAACCGAAAAGGATCCCCTCGGGGAGCCGGTGACCCCAGAAGGATCCTCTCTGAGCCTGTGGGTGTCATTCATCGTGGTTCCCCAAGCACAGAGGCAACAACAAGCATGCAGTTGGCAGCTCTGTTTTGGGGAGGGCTTTTTAAGGGGGGTGATGTCAATTCTCAGTAGGTGTTATTGTTTATTTACATCCCAGCAGTCCTTGCTGGGCTCTGTTCCGTTCCTTGCCGTGGTTCTGTGCGTGGCTCGGGGGTGGCGCAGAGTTGGCACCGTAACTGCTCGCTGGACGATTGCAGCCTGGCAGCCTTTGCTGTGCTCCTGCTTCGAGAGCACCGGCCCTGTCTCCAGGATGAAACAGGTCAGCCCCCAGCGACACTGCAACACCTGAAGCACATTAGCACCAGGGGGATTTAACAACCTGATTGGGGCTTTGTTTCAGAGGTGAGGGGTTTTGGAGGGATCAGGATATGGGGGCCTCTTCCAGACAAGCAATTCCAAGCATCTCCTTGGGTTTCAGCTCTCTGGAACCCCCAGGTGGGCTCAGTAGCTGTGTGGGGGCAGTATGTCAGGGGCTCTGAAAATTGGCAGGAGCTGCAGTGTTGCTGCCAGAAGGCCAATGGTTAAATGCTGTGAGAGTTGAGGGGAGCAGCCTCTCCCTGGTAGGTTCTAGAACCTGCTCTCTGGAGGAGCCAAGCATCTTGCTTCCAAAATGAAGATGGCTTCTTCCAGGAGTTGCAATCATCTTCTGATTGGGATCTTTATACAACTTCCTGTGAGGGATACTATGACTGTATCGGACTGAAACTGTGCTGGGATCGAAAAGCCTTGGAAGGTAAGGGATGTCAGCACCAGCCTTTGAGTGTGAGTGTGCGCAGAGGCTGTGGCACACCCTGAGCTGGGACTGCCTCTGCCCTCTGTGCTAGTGCAGTAACGAGCACTGCGGGGCCTTGCTGCTCCCTCAGCACCCTTAGCTGGGAACAACAGCAATGGACAAGAGAGGAAGCAATCTGAACCGCTACAGGGTAGAAATTAATGCAGCATTTTAAACACTCCAGAGTACTTAAGCAATACCAGCCCAAAGAGGTTTTATTCTTTCCTTAAAGACTTGAAACACATTTTGTAGTTTTGGAAAACTACTTTTTGTACAGTTGGACTGGAAAAAACTCAGCACAAACAGTAGTTTTTGCTTTGTTTTACTTTTCATGTAAAGAAAAAACATTTTGTTTTAACTAGGGAAGCACATAATGAGTACAAAGACAAATCTCCCTTTAGCATGACAGTATCATCTTTTTACCATATGATGGCTTCCTCACTGCAATTAAAAAAAAGCCCTGGAACAACAAACACTTCTTCCACTGGTTTTCTTTCATGAGAAGCTGAAAGGGACAACCTGGGCTATCAAGTCTTGCCCCTCATAATGCAAGGTAGCCATATAAATGGGTGTTTAGTTCAAATGCATCCCCAAACCCCCATCTGAGGTGATCTCCACCCCACAGGCTGCAACAGCTGCACCAGCAACACATTCAGGACCTCAACGTAAAGGTCATGTTATGAAGTACCCCAGGGAGAGAGGAGGGATGATGTAGGAAATTCCTAGTTACTCTGTTTCCCTACAAGAGCAACAGTGTTGACGTTGGATAAAACTCCCAAATGTGTGTATAAATTTCCATATGCTTTAAGCAAGTTCCTGAGCTTTTTCTGTATACATATATATATATTTTTTTCCCCTGGATGAGCAATTGGTGATATTTCAGTCTTTTCTCATTTAAGCATCCAGAAATGTCTTGTTTATAAAATGCCAAGATCCCAAGGCCATATAAAATTTTGATGAGATTTGTTCTGCTGGGGGTGAGGAGATTCAACACTTCACCTGAAAGTGCCTCTTCTATTAAAACCAGGCCACTTCAGCCTATCAGCTCACACGGCTGAGACAGCAACCCGTGGTAGGAATAAGATTTTGGCTGTGAGAGGAGCCTCTCTGGCAGCAGCCAAGAGCCTTCCCACTCACCAGACAGCTCCCAGCAGGTCTGTTGGATGCATATATGTCTGCTCAGGACCTTCCCCCAGTATGTGGTGGGACCACCATGGGGAAAGCATCTCCCCCAGCTGGGACTTTCTGCTCCTGCAAAGTGCCAGGTCCCCGCAGACCGAGGGAGGGGGCTTCGTGCTGCCCATCCTTGCGCATAAGTGAAGAAGAAAGAAAGTTTCTTTACAACGAAAGAAATACCTGGAGGAAGCCAAGGTCAGAGCTTTGGAGAGCTTCCCAGGAGCTTCTGTTGTTCTGCATGCAGATGGCTTTGGCGCTGTCCCCTCTTCCCCTGCTGTCCCTGCACCCCCTGTGGGGGGCAGCTGGGATTTGTCTCCAGGAGGGATGTGATGCTGATGGGATGCAATGCAGCACCATTGCCTTTACTCACCCTGCACGGGTACCAGTCAGGCTGACAGGCACAGAGGGCTGTGGCTCCTGCCCTGGTGCTGCCTGCTGGGCGTTACTGGCCTGTTCTCAGAAGGGACACAGGAGGCTTTTGTTCCTTTCCGTGGCTCACCAATAGAACAGTCTCCTAAGGGAGACTTGGCCCTGCACTTATTGCTGTCTCCCAGTGTGCACAAATGTTATCAGAGGGCAGAAATGGACTCGGCAGATCCTGACACTCCATTCTTGCTTGTGCCTGTAGGGGTGACATACAGAGGAATTCTTCTTTTTCCCTGCTTTGCCATCACTGTGTTGTGTTCTTTAATCTTTCATTGCACAGTCTGTAACATTGCTTTGTGCAGCCTTTATTTTCAGAGCAGAACTTCAAGTGGTTGCTGTTGAAATACTGTCCTGTGATTTGGATCGAGGTTTTTTTAATCCTTAGCCAGTAAGAAATCCTTTGAAGTAACAGAGCTGTGCTTCTCTGCAGGTTGACCTGGACACACAATAGCCACAGACAGCAGGCGAGCTTGCAGAGCAGAGATCCCAGGTATGCTGCTGGGCCCCTGACAGCTCCAGGTCGAAGGTCTGCTTGGCTTTGCCTTGCTTCCTCCTTGCTCCAAGGCCAGGAGAGCAGCAAGAAGGCTGTGCTCTGTGAAGTCCCCACTAAACCTGGACTCAGACCAAGTAATAAAATCCTTACTTCAGGGACTGCCAACCAGCCAAGGTAGTGTTTCGTCTGCCCAGAGCCCTGCTTCAGGGTGTTTCCCCAACTCATCTCTGTGAGAAACCCTCCTGCTACTCTCCCTCTGCCCAGCAGAGCTCCAGGCTGGGACCATCAGAGCAAGAACCAGCTCGTGCTTAGGCCAGGGAGGGGATGGCTGATGTGGAGCCCCTCAGCTCTGCTCAGCCCTTGCTATCCCCAGGTCCCCCTTCCCTCCCTGCTGTCAGGGGTGGTGGGTGGCAAGCGTTAACTGGAGCAGTGTGAGTAAATGGAGAGGAACAAATCAGCTTGAGGTGCACTCGCCTCAGCTGTGGCTGTGTGGCAGCAGCTGATGTTGTTATGATCCAAGATGGGATCAACTGGAGCTGTGCTGTCTCTGCCTCCTCTCATCAGAGCACCTTGGAACCTGACCGCCCGGTACCCAAGTGCCATAAAGCACCACAAACAGCTTGGAGAAACTGACACCAGACAAAAGGATTTTTCCTTTGCTGGGAAAGAACTGGCAGCAAAGGTGCAGTTTGGATTAGAGGAGCAGCCTGAAAGTAATATTCTTGTCTCGTTCCCACGCCTTGCTGAGGGGCACAGTGCCCACCCCGTGGGAGGATGCACGGTGGGTCTGCACTTCCCTTGGACTGCCTTGCACCCTTCGTGCAGGTGAAGGGCTCCCAGGTGCAAAGCAGATGACTGCAATACAGAGGGGAATTAAGGGCTCCAGATCCACTGTGCAGGGTTGACTTTCACTTAATTTTCATGCTGGAACAACCTGAAAACTATTCTTTTCCCAAATATATTCAATAACTCACAGAAACAGCATAGCACATGTTGGAAGCTGCTGCCCCTTACAGGCCTATTCAAATTGACTTTAAGTATGTGAAATGATTCTTTTAAACTGCAATGAACATAACTAGATATACATTTTAGGCATCTAAGTTTCCTATTTGTGACTCACGCAGAGATGCTTCTCTTGGATAACATTCTCCAGGTTTGTATCTCAAGGTATACATTTTCCATGTGCTAAACATGGAGTAACCTTGAAAGGTTATATTTGAGGGAAAACCACATTTATATGTCAATATTCTTCCAGATGTGTTACAGAGTGCAGCAAGAGACTTTGACATCAAAACATGCTGTGAGGCAGCAGCTCCAGGTCCTCATCCAGCCTGGCTCTCCTGCAGCTGTGCTGGCAGTGCCAGGAGTGTTCATACCCTCCTCAGGCTCCGTAATCTTGGGTTTGTGTTTAAAGACAATTTACACCTTGTTTAGGGATACTGAAGAGCTCTTCAAGTGGCATTTACAAAAACAGGTTCAGGTATTTGCACCAGCCCAGCCTGCAAACCCAAGCCGGTGTTGTTACATCAGTCGTTAAAACTGGGCCACTGTGCAAATGCTGTGAGGACAACCAGGAGCCAACTCAGCTGGTTCTGCGGACCTCTGTGAGCTGCAGAGCAGGAAATCTATACCATGTGCCTAGAAATCAGTTGCTCTGGGGGAAAGCAGGACAAATGTGTCAGGAAAACCAGGTCTGAATAGGGCTACACAAAAATGTGGGATTTTTTCATCAGAAGACTGACAGTATGTTATAAAATCCTCTGGTAAATTAAGAGGATTTTTCTTCTTAAGTGCATGGTAGGTACTGCAACTTCATGTCAGTTGGAAAGCCTCCTAAAAGGCTGCATAATGTAATACTGAAAGCTCCTGTATCCATCTTAATATTGCAGTTAATAATGCAAAGATGTCACAGAGCAAACTTTAGCTGCTGCACTGGTAACCGAGGCTGTTAATCACAGCACCAACGCACCTACATAAAACCCTGGAACTTGGTATTTGCTGTGGAAATGGAAACCATTTCAGAGTTTTGTATAATTTATCGATTTCTGGTCTTCTGAACTATTAATACAGAACTTTCTTCTCTTTTTTTTCTCTGCCCTCACGAGATAGCAGGCACCTATTTTTGAAATGCAGTGAGGATCTGCCTTAACTGTTTATCAGGAAAAAGAGGACAGGGGATGGCTGTAGGGAAGAAGGAAGCAAGATTGCCCTTCCTGAACAATGTGCATGTTTCCAAGTATAGAAAATGACAAAAAAACCCACAATATTTTTTTGGTTCTTGGCTTTAGAACAACCAGGTCCTGTCTACCTTCAGAGAGCTTTGTCTTACAAATCTCAGGATACTGTTCAAGCTCTACTTATTCCAATCTGTTACATTCCTCATGTTTCCCTTTGCCTTGTCCTTTTAGAACAACCAGTCCAGCAAGCACCAGGCTGGTTCCTTGCAGCAGAAGAGTCTCTCCCCAAGCCCGCACACCAGCCCTGCCAGTCCCTCTGTGACAGCCCTTGACTCTTCCCACCAGGAGCTGCGCATGGTCTCCTGCCCATCCATAGGCTGGGTTTCCTAAGTAACCTTCTATTTTTCTTCCCGGTTCCTTCATGAGACAAGGAACTTCTTGAGATCTTTTCCTCTCAGGTGTGTATTAGTTTAGGTGTAACACCAAGCCAGCACAGCTCGTTTCCTTCAATGCTCGCCAGGCAAGGTGACCCCAGGTCTGTCCTGTTAGAGGCTACCTCGAGGTCTGATGGGATCTGGGGACAACACAGGTATCAAAATCTTCTGAGTTTAAGGTTGTGCATTAGCAGCAAGGTCATCTTCCTTTAGGTTTGATGACAACAGCCACAACCTGGGTGTGTTCCTGTCTGGGCCAAATCCTTAGTGCAGCATTCTTGAAAGCAAATAAAATATGAATGATGAAGAATACACAGGTGTTCCAAAGAGCAGTTCTGAGGGCAACAACAGATTTTTAAACACCCGCAGCTGAGGGCACTTCAAATTTTAAAGATATACAGTCTAAAATTTCTTAGATATCTTTTCCTTTTACAGCTGGAGGACAAAATCGCTCTGGCACAAGGTAGAGTCTCTCTAAAATTGAACTCATTTACCCTAAACCTTGCTAGGGCTGTGCTTGGAGCCTGTCATCTCTCTGTGTCCCAGCTCCTCCAGTTCTCCAGGACTTCAGTTCCTGAACTTCACAGTGTTACAATTCCCAATTGCCTGGCTCTGCAAGCAGTTAACTCCAGCAAATGCTGCTTCCTGCAGGGCTGGACACGAACAGTTTCTGCCTCCTGAGGTTTTATCACTCTCGGCTAGTACACTTATTCTGATCCAACTACTTTGAACCTCCTGGCTTCAGGAGCTCTGGATTTTGATTGCTTGCTGAACTGTTCTGTTTCAAACACCTGTCTTAGCTCACGCTGTGCTGCCTCCAACAGCCCAGCCTTTAATTACACAGCAACCAGCTACCTTCTGGGGTGTGCATTAAGTAATGTGCAATTCTACCCTCCCTATAGAAGAAAGGAAAACTATTGAAAATCATTTTAATACAAGTGTGTAAACTCACTGCTTCTCAAAAATTGTCAAAAGCTCAGCCGGGTTAGGACTGCTCTGCAGCACCACCTGCTGAAATGAAATGCATTTTGTAATCCCCTCTCAGAGAGCAGCACGCTGACAGTTGAATCAGGCCAGACCCTGCACGCCTGTCTTTGGGTTGGGAACCAATGTTCCAGGATTGACCCTGAGCTATATGATACAGTACAATGCAAGGACTGACCCATATGTGCCTGTTTGGAGGATGTTATTTAAATATAGGGGGTGTGTTTCAGTCTAGGAAATGTTTTGATAGTGCTACTGAAGCAAAAGGTGCTTCAACATCATTCGGTTTGGTAAGATCACTGTGAGGCAACACAGAACTTAGTGAATATTGTTTAATGATGCAATAAATACTGACCTGACTGCCTAGTTGCAATTAGCACAGAAGGATTCTATAGTTTGTATGTCCTTTTCTGGATATATCATGCTACAGGATAACTACGTAATGCACTGGAATGATAAACTCATAGAATCTGGGCTTATGTTTGCCAGTCACAATAGGGAAGTGGGATTTTTATTTGGTACCTTCAAAATCCGTTTTAGTTGCCTTGATGTATTTGGCAGCATGGATCAGAGTGAACTTGACGCTGTGGGGCTGCTGCAGTCCTGGTAGGTTCATGCAGGAGAGGGAAGTGGGATCCTGATGCCACTGCATGAACAGCATCAACACTATGCTGTGTGTAAATTGTACTGCTGGGCACGTGTGAGTCCTTTTGCCTGATTCTCCCGGTGCTCTTTGTGTCACGTTGGGTTGTGCAGGAGTTACACTGAGCTATGTGTGAGCTGTGCTGAGTTACGTGGAGTTACGTATGAGTTATACCGAGTTAGGTTGGGTTACACATGTTCTTTTGTTAAGCAGCATGAGAACTGCTTTCCCTCCACCACTCAGAGAGGTTCTGGGGAAACCTCTGATCAAAGCTTTTTGTGAGCATGCTCTGGGCCAGGGCAGCAGGCTTTCCCCCCCTCGCCGGCTGCAGTCGCCATCAGACACATCCCTCCTTTGTCCCGGGTTTCTTTTGCCACCCTCGGTCCCCCTTGGCTGCGGCTGCTCTGCCGGGCAGCCCTGGCCATCGCACACCTTCCTCGCCAGCTGCATTCCCAGGTATGTCCTGCCCTCTTGTGGTATCCTGCTGGCCTGCGCGCACTTCATTTCTTGCTGGTCCTGCATCCCTGGAAAACAAATAAATGCCCGTTGACCCCCTCGGAGCTGCAGCTGGAGGGGAGGGGGTGGCACTGGCAAGCGCTGCAGGCAGATAGGTTTCAGCCAGCACCCACCCCCCCTGCTCCTGCCCCACGCCGCCTCCAGCAGCAGCGTCACACCCTGCTGCCTGGAATCACCAACGTGGTTTCCCACAAGTAGAGCATAAAATAAAAGGTGTATTATATTTTTGCCATCACTTACATGTGCTCTGGGTCAGACTCTTGCCCTCGGATGGGTCCTCCCACCCAGAGCCTGCACACAGGGACAGAAGATACCTGAGCAATCTCCTATAATCTTTTCTCAGCTGTAAATGCAGCATTTGGTCTCTCTTTCAAACTCTTAATCCAGTCGGGTAGCTCCTGTTCTTATTTTAGCCTTCTCCCCCAATAATTAGTCTATTTCCTTGAATACAGTTTGCTCCTTTCCAAGCCTAAATGAAGCACTGGACCCCAGTGCACAAGCAGGGCAGAGGGAGGTGAGACACCCACGTTAAAAAGCTGTGTACACGTGGTGCTCAGGACAGGTTTAGTGGTGGCTGGGCAATGCTGCGTTAATGGTTGGACTCTATCTTCAAGCAATTTAAAGCTCTCAGAGCTGTATTTTCAGCATTTTTTTCCTCTAGCGCTCCCACATCTGTGACCCAGAGCCAAAAGCAGAGTGAGTGGGTGGAGAGGGACCATTGCTGGGTGCCAGGTCCTGCTGCTGGGGTGGGGGGGGTCAAACTGAAGGTGAAGGGCAGGACTCTTCTGGAGGCCGGGGACCAGGCACCAGCTGCACTCAGAGCTGACTGGAGGTGATGGGACAGGTCGTGTCACGGGCTGGGGACTTCTCACCCCTGCAAGAGGAGATGAAAGGCAGCCCTAGTAATACAGAGAAGCACACAAACCTCCCCATCCTCTTCCTGCAGCCTTACATTGGAGAAAAATGTATTTGATGTGTGACAACAAAAGAAAGCAGGATGGACAGCCGGGGAGCCCAGCAACCCCAGTGCCTCTCTGCCTTGGCACAGCCCAGGGTTGTGAGCAGTTCCTGCCCCTGCCAGCGCAGCCACAGACACCAACACCCCAGCACCAGCTCGAAGGGGCAGCTTCTCCACACAGGAAATGGATGCTCAGAAATGACAAAGGTGACGACTGGAAAGCATCTCCTTCCTCTGAAATGTGATGCTGATTACTATTTGTTCTCTTCCAAACCTTATTTCCTGCTAATTGTGACTTAATCCATACACAGCAGGCTTCTAATTTCCCACAGATTTCAGCCTGGAAGTCCATTAAGCCCCTGCCAGGCTGAAAATCATTTTAAAGCCCTTTCTATGATTGAAGCAGTGCAGAAGCCGCGCAGCTGTCACCAGAGCTGAGACTTTGAAGCAGGGCTCCCCAGCAGGACATGGCTGAAAGCCGCAGAGGTGAGCACCTCTCCAGCCACAGCCACTGATGATGTCTTTCCCCCGATGCAGGTAGAGAGCTGTTTGGGAAAGAAATGTGGTTCAAAGCCCTTAGCAGCATCTGGAATCCCCAGGCCACCACCTGAGAGCAGTTTGGCAGTTGCTCTGAGCTGTCTCCATACCAATAACTACAAGTTATTAATAATAGTTACTACAGGTTATGTAGTGATAACTGCAGTACCACGACCCAACAGCTTCCCTCTGCGCAGAGGTGTGTGCTGCACATCCCTCCAGCAGGATGAAGCTGGAGCGAGGTTGGTATTGGTCTCTTTTCCCAAGAAACAAGCAACAGGATGAGAGGAAATGCCCTCAAGTTGCACCAAGGGAGGCTTAGACTGGATATCAAGAAAAAAATTCTTTGCTGACAGGGTTTTCAGGTCCTGTCAGAGGCTGCACAGGGAGGTGGTGGAGTCCCCATCCCTGGAGGGATTTGGGAGCCGTGTGGATGTTGTGCTTAGGGACAGGGTTTAGTGGCGGAGTTGGCAGTGTGAGGTTTACGGTTGGACTCAATGATGTTAAAAGTCTTTTCTGACTAAAATGATTCTGTGATTCTGCGATGCTGGAGCTGAGTGGAGGCAGGTCATCTCCACAGGGTCCCCAACTCCTGGGATGCTCTAGAAGTTAAACTCCTGTAGGAATCAGAAAAGAATTGGGGTTTGGGATTTTTAGGGGAGTTCTTGGTTGTTTGGGGTTTTTTTTTGCACCTGCTTTTTTTTTTTTCTTTCGCGTGGGAAAAACATGAACGCACATCCACGGCCCCAAGCGCTGCCCGCGCTGAACACAAGGTGGTCCTGCAGCACAAGCCTTGCTGCTGGAGACCACGGCACCACGGGAAACACAAGGTTTAACAGCCCGTGCGGGGGGCATCCAGCAGGAGGGAATCTTTGTGCCTTGCCTATAATAACAGAGGGCGTGGTTTAGTGGGAAGATCGATTAATTTCTTGTCAGAAATATATATGCAGAGCTGTGACAGCTCCAGTCTCTCTCCAGTTAACTGGTCTGAAGCACTCCAGCCTGTATGCTGGGATCAGGGGCAACAGCACAGCCCTTCCCCATAACAAACCAGCTTCCCCCTTGTGCTCACGGTGCCCCTTGCAGCCAGCAAACACGCCTGGCCAGGACACACACGGTCTCACAGAAGACACATTTCACATTTCCCTACATTTGGGAAGGACCCTTTCCTCAGTGCCTTTGCACTCTGGGAAGCTGCACCTTTGCCCAATGACTTTTGTTCAGCAGAGATAAGAGGAAAGACAGCATGAGAGAGACATTCTCTGAGGTCTTTGCAAAGAGCTATTGTGACACTTTGGCAAACATGAAAACACACTTTCTTGATAGTGATCCAACTTCTCAGCCAATCACTGTTCTGGGGCTGTGGGTCAGCCCAGTGCCTCGTGGATAACAACGTAATTCTGAATTCTTCCACAGCTCTTTAGGATCCTCCACAGAAGGGTACAAGGACCTGGAAGAACTTGGAATGAGCCTTATCCTATGCAGAGATTTGCTGTGAGGTGGGTGTGAAGCCACTGAATAGCAGTGTCTTCTCTGCAGCTGAAGCGGGGTCTGGCACCCAGCTCATGAAAATAAAATGTTATTTTATTCAATTTTGAGTCACCAGATCAACCTATTTCTACAGTCTGGACTAGAGAGCAACATCCTTACCTCCAATTTGTGCTCTTGACAGTTAATTTGCTGCTTTTTGATATTTAGCCGTGCCACAACCCAACAATATAAAGGTGCAAGACACTAAATCAAGAGATCATACTTTGGAGCTCATGAAAGAGAAGACATAAAAGCATCCTCACTGGAGACTTCACTGTCAGAAGGATCACCCTAACAGATCATGGGTAGATACAGCCCCTTCCCCATGTGTTACTGTTCTACACACGGCACAGTGACAACCAGTGCCCCACCTGCCCTTTGTTGATATTACTCACACCTGGGCACACGTGGTCACCATTGTCCACCTTCCTGCAGGGACCCTTCAACCCTTCTTCTTCCTCTCAGTCAGAGCCAGGCAAGACTGCGACCCAGTGAGGTGCTAGCTACAATGCAGCCTCAAGCAGAGATTTTGGCCTTGAAGGATGTTCTGATTTAGGCCGCACCTTGAGCGCTGTGTCCAGTTCTGGGCCCCTCAGTTTAAGAGAGATGATGAGATGCTGGAGTGTGTCCAGAGGACAGCAACAAAGATGGTGAAGGGGCTGGAGCACAAGCTCTATGAAGAGCAACCGAGGGAGCTGGGGTTGTTTAGCCTGGAAAAGGGGAGGCTCAGGGGAGACCTTATTGCTCTCTATAACTACCTAATAGGAGGCTGTAGGCAGGCAGGGGTTGGTCTCTTCTCTCAGGTGACCAGTGACAGAACAAGAGCACATGGTCTTGAGCTTCGTCATGGGAGCTTTAGGTTTGATATTAGGAAAAAAATTTTCACTGAAAGGGTGATTGACCATTGGAATGCACTGCCCAGGGAGGGGGTGGAGTCATCGTCCCTGGAGGTGTTTAAAACCAGATTGGATGAGGCACTTGGTGCCATGGTTTAAACGACAAGTAAGTGTTGGTGTTGGGTCATAGGTTGGACTGGATGATCTCAGAGGTCTTTTCCAACCTTGTGATACTGTGATTTAAGCTGTTCACACAGCAAAGAGCAGAGACTCTCCCCGAGCACTGCCCGGGTCTGCAGGCAGCAACCAGAACCCCATGCCACAACCAGTGCACGAGTTGTTCACCAAGGCAATGCTCATGCTGAAAGACAGTGACAGACACGTTCATTAGCTTTTAGTGTTGAAAAGGGGATATCATTGGGCCACGGATGTAGCTGCCAACTTAATAGAAATACCTGAGCATGGCAGATGAGGTCGCCACACCTTCCACACGGAGTTATCCTGCCTACACGGTGCTTGCTCTAATTCAGAGCATGGCTGGCAGAAATCTTTAGTGGAAATAAACTGTTGACTGAAAATTTTACATTTGCAAACAATGACGTATTCGTTCTGATTCTCGGAGTCGTGCTGCCATGATACTTCTTCTGTACTGCTACAACAGCCCAGTCTCAGTTCTCCAACCATTTTTGTCTGTAAACATTTCTGAATGAGAACTAATTTGTTCTCCATGTCTAGAACTTCTTCTCTAAATTACTTATTTTAGGCTTTCTAAGCACCAGACTGAATCCTTTTTTAAACAGTGCATTACCAGTTATCAAAGAACCTAAAAATGGAGTTCTGTTACAAAAAAAATCTCACACCATCAATCACACCAACACGTGTGAAACATTTGGGTGAAGTTTTTAGCATTAACTCCTTATATAGAAACAAGAGGTGAAAAACACATCCCCACGGATGAGGATGGTGAACAATTACCTTTACAGTTTATAAATGTATTTGTGAATCCTCAGTAAGCTGCAGCGCGAGGTCCAACGTACAGAGCAGAAGGGCACATGAAGCCAAGTAGAGATGATTCCTTGGGCCTTTGATACCTGCTGGCTAGGTACCAGCTTCACCTGACCCACTGCACATGCACCCAGGGAAGAAATGAACAGTTTAGCCCTTGAAAGGAAACAATCACCAGGAAGTAATTCCATTTGTTTCTTTAAATCACCCCCCACTAAGGCAGACTACGCCGGCCAGGTGCCCCTGCAGGAAGGCTGAAGCTGACAGTGACCCTAACCAGGGATGTCTGAAATAAAATATTGAATTCTTGCACGTTTATATAAAAATCTGGCCATTTTAGTCAAATAAAAGCTTTCAGACAGTCCAAAGCTTCTCCAGAGCTTTCAGAATGCCTCTTTTCCTCAAGACTGCACATCTCCACTTCTTTTACTAGATGGAGACATCTGTCCTGAAGAGGGAAGCACACAACGTGCAGCCGACTCATCAATCAATGGATCCTTTCCACGTGGATGCAACACAGTCTGCATCCTGTCAATTTAGACATTTAGTAACAAGGTTTCATAATGATTTTAAAATGCGTATTTCTTTGCAATGGAGAGAGCAGTTGTGTACAACCAGACATGGCCAGCAGAGGACTTTCCATCAAGACCATTAGTGGTTTCCTTGGAAAATGTGTGAGTGGTATGAATAGATGATACATATTTACATTTACATGAACAAAATAAGGAAGAAAATGGATTTGTTATGCTAAACACTGACTGTGGCCTCTTGTTTAGATTTCAGTCACCCATTCCTACCTGGAATATAATGTTCCTTTTACAATAATTGTGGCTAGGGAAGTCCATTTATCTGGAAGATATAAATTAGACTTGGAAATTTATGTAAATGCAATTATCCTTTATCTTTGTTTCAGAAGTAAGGAAACATAAAAATCTTAAGTGTGAGTGAAGACCATTTGTGAATATGCTGACAAAAAGAAACAAAATTTTAGGCTGAATTCAATTAAAAATTTTAATGACTAAATGACATTGATAGTTTGAAAAAATGAATGAATAACATATATTAAAAATGAGATTATAAGTGTAATTGTAGGAAACTGATGCTAATTCTGTGTTGCAGCATCTTAGGGAAGGTTAAACTCCAGCATCCCCATAGAGAGTGTAAGATATCGCATCTGTACTAATGCTTTTCCACTCTGCTCCTTTGCTGGGGTAAAAGAAGTTGAGATAAACTGATCAGCAAGATGTTTTACATTCTCAGAACGAAAGTGTGGTATAACTGTCGTGAAGTGCTGACTGAAGGTGAGAGGCTCAGCCCATCAATCAGCTTCTCTTTGGAATGGGAAAAAATGTAAATATCCACGCACAAAAATAGAATTTAAAAAAATAAAAACTCCTTTAAGCATTGTATTTGTGGCCCTAAATTTACATATTATGTCCTCTTCCATAAAAAAGCATCATCAAAAAGAACTTGTGCCAGTTTTGTATTAAAAGGCCTGTAGAAATCTCTTAAAATTGCCTTTGTTGCTGGCAGCATAGGTCCCAAACTTCTGTCCTCGGGTCGTCTAGTGTTCGATGCAGGACTCTTTGTAATGAGAGCTTCTTGTTTCTCGCTTAGAGGTCCTGTGGAAAACCAGAACATCATCTCAGAACATCTCCCCAGAATACCCATGCTAAAAAAGACAAATGACTGACTTGGAAGCTTTGCCAAGGGGAGACAAATAGAGTCTGTGTGAGCAGCGATGATTTTTCACAATATTGAATACAGGCGTAGATTAGTAAAATAAATCACTGTTAGTAAACATGGAAATACTATGTTTCCTTTCACATTAATTAATCATCTCTGTAACAAGCAGCACAAATCATTTCTGGAGGAAAAGAATCGTTTTCCAAAACCAACCACGACACTTCTTGTCCGTTTGGGAGCTGCAATTATTTTACAGTGCTATTTCCTTTTATGATGTGAGCTGCCTAATACTCGATAGAAACTCCACCAGCCTCGCTCATGTAAGCCCTTGTTTTGTTGGGTTTTGAGGTTGTCAGTGGAATCAAAGTGGCACACAGGTACCACGATGCCCTTGTTCCAGGAATAAATCTTCGCCCTTGACAATGTACTTCAACAAGATAAAAATCCACAGGCTTTTCCAGCATAAACCGTATTCAGGAAGAAGATGCCAAGCTCTTCATCTGTTCAATCTGCTACATCCAAACTTTCTCATCATCTAGACCAGTGTTTGGACCAGCCAGACTATTTTGCAGCCACATTTGCATCCTCTTGCTTCCATCAAACCAACATTGGGCAACATTTTGTCTGCCAGCATTTCTCCCAGGATTAGCAACAGATGCCTCAATCAACACAGCAAAAACACGATCTCCCCCTTCTCCCTGGCTGGAAATGCGAACTTTCACCACACTCATATTTAGATCCTGGATTGCAACACCATGGCAGCGCTTCAAGTTGCTTCAATCGCGTGGGACAGCTCTCACACCTGTGTAAGACCATCACAAACAAGCCCCGACTGCCTTCAGACACAGGTCTGCCTTCTCTATGGTGAGACACAGCCCTGCATTCTGAATGGGTTTGGGTTTTATCTTGGTAGTCTCATTAAGATCTTCTAACACCAGCCTTTCTATGGGAATTTGGGAAGTCTAATCTTGCTTGACGGCAGGCAACAAGATTAATGTATCGCCCAAGACAGATTCCCATGCTTCTGTTTTGTCTCTTAATAAAGCAAAGATTACCCAGAAGGTGGCCAACAGTGATATTTTTCACTGATCTCAAAGCAGCCAGAAGGTACCTACCTAGGCCCAGGAACTGGAATACCACGTGCATGGTGTGTTTCACATTTGACGCGTGATCCTCCAAGCGAAGGACGAGTATCTGATCTTTGTCAAAAACGGTCAGCCAGTCCAAAAGATACACAACATAGAGCCCAACCTGTAACCTCACCTGTAAGCACAAAAAAACCCCAAAACAGATAAAAATCAATTAATCATACAAAGCTTCTAGCAGTAAGAAACCAACATTCACCCTCGTCTTCTGGACAAAAATCCCAAACAGATTTTGAGGAATAATAAGAAGACCACATCTGAACATTTTTAAATTCTGCTCATTTTCAGTGCAGCTGAAGGAAATCTGTGTGCATGGCTGATCTGCTGGTTCAAGATGCCACTTACCACGGGCTTGGCCGCGCACGTGGTGCCCTAGGCACAAGCACAGAGAAAACCACACAGAGAGGGGTGCTCGGGCACCTCACCTCCCTGCTCCTCTGTGCTTGTGATCACCGAGCACTCATGGAGACACTGAGTGCCCTCAAGACCTGGCTGAACAGCAGCAGAAGGGAAGATGCGGGGTCCTGCTGCCTTCGCCAGGCCCTACGGCTGCTGCTTTCACCTGCACCAGACTGCACTGCTAGGAGAGTTACAAATACTCCAAGCTGGTGTCAGGAATGAGATTTGGGTGTGTTTGCCTGTATCTTCTGGTTGCAGTAATTAGATTTAGCTCTAAGCTGCAGTAGCACTGGTTGCCAGACAGTGTTAATGGTGTATTGTCTATGCATGCAACGAGAGCACCAGAATACAATGGATCAGAGACGTGAGAAGGCAGCTTTTCAGCCTGTCCTGACCTAATCTCTGCTTTTCTCCCCCCCTCCATTTTACAGAATAAGTTGAATCATAAAAAGGGTAGTCTAGTGTTCTTAAAAGTTCTGCCTCCAACTGTGCTCATACATATTTTTTCTAAATCCCCTCAGGCTTTACAAGGGAGAAACACGAATCCCAAATCATAAGCATCTTTCATAAAAGAGACTTAACATCGTCCAGTCACATTAGCCCAGAAACGATGAAGTCAGAGAGCAATATTCTTTTTTGTTTCCTACACTGACACCTAAATTCCAGTAAAATAAGCTATATTTTGAATTAGTGCTGGGTCTTTATTATCATAATATGTGACTCTGATGCCTGTCTTTAGGTGCCTATAACAATAAGCCTCCATATTAAGCAGATGTCCTTATATATGTGCTACACAAAAACCTGAAACATCGTATCTGAGCACAACAACAGGCTGACCTGATACTATACTGGCAGGGCAGCATCAGCACCCCGTTAATGAACACAGGGGCAAACGTGGCTCAGTGATAGGGTTTCCCTTCCTCTCCTGGGAGATGAAGGTGAAGGAAAGGCCAGCACTGGCTGCACGGCAGAGTTTGGGATTGCAGCGCCTTCCTGCACACGCTTAGAAACTTCTTTAAAGCTTTTCACCAGAAAGAGGAATTTTAACTCCTCTGTCCCCATAATTTTAACTAGCATGGCCCCCGAATTTTCAGTTTTCTTGGGATCAGCAAGTTTTCTTCCCCACACAGTGTGTTGTACTGACTTTTTCGTTGCTGTTCTGAACCCAATTGTCTCCTTCCATAAAGCCCCACCAGTGCTTCCCCCCCACATCAAAGGCATCAGTAGGGATTCCCAAGCCATTCTCACCTCCATAAAACCAGTACCTGCCCTTCATGTTCGACCACCCTGGCTCAGCCTGCCTCTCTCTGGCATCGTGCTCTCCACTGACCCCAAGAGAGGATAAGCTCACAAACAGCCCTTCCTTTACAGGTGAGCATCTCTGAGCAGTGACAGTGCCTCTGAAAACTTTCTCATTTCAGGAATATATTAACAAGTAGCAAACAAAAATTCTTCTGCTGTAGTTGCCCAGTTAGCAACCTAATGAGCTCACTGGGGAAATTAATCCCTACTTTTTCAATATACAGCAAATCAGGCACATAACAGACTTCAGCCACTTGGCTCAAGAAGCAGCCATAAAGCCCACTGAGGAGCACTTGTGTTTCACGATGAACACCTGCTTGTGGCTCCCTGGAATGAGGCATCCTCTGCTCATTTCCAAAAGGTTCTTCTTCAGCCAGCTGCCTAAGACAACAAATGAAGATTGGTTCTGCACCCTGAGGATGAAGAAGAAGATCCTTCCTCCTGGTTCTCTCTCTGCCTTTCTCTCCCACATTGGCAGAAATGCACTTGTGTAAGCAAACGCCTGGGAAGAAGTTTGTGTCTGCGGAGGCCTTTGAGGTTTTCATCAAAGACCAGCAGCTCCCGTCTACCTGCCAAGGTCAGCAAGAGGAACATCCCGTTTGTCCTCCTGCTGCAGGGCTCAGGCCTGGGCAAGGAACTCTTTTATGGTGATTTGATCGAGTGGAGGAGGCAAAAACTTCACCCCAGAGACAAAGGAGGGATGTATTCCCTCCTTTACAGCCTAAGCAAATAAAAGAGGATTGAATGGCAAACTGGCCAGACACAATACTTCAAAACAATCTCTTCTATATTATTCTGCAAAGGCTTTTTTTCCTTCCCCCTCAAGCAAATCTGAAGCCAGCTCTACATTAAAAATGTGAATTTTGGAACACTGAGTCTGTAATACTTACCCATTCCCCTGCCAGCAGTTTCTGCATTTCCTTTTATCATTTTTCACTGTGCACTTTTTTAATAAAAAAAAGCTTCTATCTAGTTATTGGTAGCCTTTTCTTGAGAAAGAATACATAATCTATTCTGAATTTAGGCAATTTCATACCACAAAGATTCTTGCTGGAGCTACTTTTTTGGAGAGATCTGCAAAAAGCCTACACGTTAAACTGCAATGTGCTCTCCATACACTTGCACAATAGAAAGACTTTATTTTTACTGTTGGCATTCATCAGGGAACATTCTCAGCTCAGCCAGTACATCAGCTTTTACATGCTTACATATATATTTATGTCATCTGCTTTACAAATGGGAAGGGAGAAAGTTTTACTTCTTGATGTTTATTTGCACAGCGTTTTGGTATTTTAATAACCATGACCCCAAGTAGCATTAAACAAGGAAGGAATCAGATGTTCTTGGAAATACGCACGGGCATGGCATTGTTGAGGGTGTTGTTGTAGGCACAGGCTCTCAGGGAGAAATCCAGTAGGCAACTCTCAAACAGCTGCAGTGATTCCGCCACCTTCTCATGGAAATCTTCCACAGATTTATTAGCACTTGCAAAGTACAGATAATCAGAGTACAACCTGTGAACGAGAGAGGTGTGAGTGAACGGGAGAGGGACTGCAGGAGCATTTATTAGCACTACGATGGCAATCAGGAAGGTGGACTGAGGGGAAGGTCACACACCTGTAACACAGCCCCACAACAGCCTGATCAGCCACTGACACGCCTTTATTAATTCTGATGGGGTTTGCCTCAGAGGAACACCCACTCTGGGGAGTTGCCAAACATATTCCTGCTTTCAAGGTCAGCACTGCTTGAGAACTTGACCCCAGTCATTGCACAGGCCAACATTTTCTCCTGAAGGCAGTCTTCACATATATATATATATACACACACACACTTTAACTTTGTGTTCTCTGTAAACAGTACAACTGGTCTCAGCTGGCACTGGACCCCTCGGTGTCTGGTGCTCCATGCTGCCATGGACAGAAAAGCCCTCGTCTCAAAAGCTTGAAGTCGATGTCAAAACCAACGGAGGAGAGGGATTGGTTAGCACGAGTGATTTTTATGTGATTACCAAGCTGGCTACCATCAAGAGCAGAAAAGAGCCCAGATTTCCTGTTTTCTACAGAAAGCTCCACCTCCAATCCTATATTGACCTTCTATCAAAACCTTCCAATTCGCAGCATTCCACCTGGGGCTTTCTTCTCAAGCCGAGATGCTGCAGCTCAGCAAAAGGTTCACATTTGTGCCACGGTCTGCAGTGCTGCAATCCCGAAGCAGTACCCACCTCTGTTTTGGGGACAGTAGGATGTGGCCCCATGGATGCTGGCAGCTTGCAGGCAAGCAGAGCCCCTGCATCTCTTGCTGCTGTGACCAAGAGCCACCAGCAACAGGACTTGCTCTCAGTCACAGCAGAGGAGCGTCCCCTCACTGCACATTTTTAGCACAAGTTTTACAATTGCTTAATATCTTTCAAAAAAGATTATCTTAATTCAAACCTTTTTGGTGGGGGCAGAGGGGAAGCAACCCAAACCCTGTAGGCAATAAAACACCTAATCTGGCATTAACACCTGAAACTTTGATTGAACTTTTCCAAGACAGCCATGGCTCAAGGGACAAAGGAAATTCTCTGACATGGTCTAAATATTAAGCCACAAATCATCCACTGAACAGATACTTTCAATTTCTTTCACATTTGGGCTTACAAACTATGACCAGAACTGCAGTATTAGGAGATGGTTTTGTAACACGTGAGCAGTCACCTCCCTGAGTCTGTTTGCAGCACAGATACTGTGCTTCCATAGCACCCACAACGCCAGAAATCTTTGGTATCTCTCAGTCTCTTTCAAAAAAACACAGGTTTCTAAGAACCTTAAAAAAAAAATGATCTGTTTAGGTCTCATTTTCTTGCTGCAGTAACCTTTTATATTGCACTTTATTTATTTTTTAACTTCCCTGGATTTCCACAGGTGCTTGAAAATTCATCATTTAATTTAGAAAGTTTGGGCCCTAATCCAGCAAAGCACTCAAGCACAGGAATAGCCCCTCTGCACTCATTATTTATGCCAGTGTTTTGCAAGAACAGGATTTAAAATCCCATGTGAAACAAATGAAGACTCTTTGTTCATTTGAAAAGGAAGAAAAGGGATGTATTTGATGCAGGATGCTTTCAATTCAATTATTTACATACTTGTTGGAAGAGGAATCACAGCACACTATAGAAGATGAGGCAGAGGCACCCAGTACTGTCTGCAGGGGTCACCAAGACAGACAAAGGATCTGATTTTTGTCCATCTCTTCCCAGACTGGTAAACGCAGTTAAGGCAGTTTAAATGAAAGAACTCCATCTCAGAGCAGAGGGAGGCAACCAGGCTTGGACTGGACAGACAGCCTGGTTTAAAGTGATGCCCACCAGTGCTCGAGGGCCACAACCACAGCAGCATGGGTGTCCTCACCCTCTGCAATGGCACAACTTGGGTCCTTCATCAGCACCCACCAAAGGGTCACCCCACAGTGTGTGAGGAGCAGCTGGGGAGAAGCTAAGGGGCAAACCAGGCACGCAGTGGTATCTCCTGCTGGCAGAAAAGTGCGTACATCAACAGGACTCAGGCTTGACTGCCTCGGCCCAGGGAAGGCAGGACCAACTGCTCCTGGCAGAGAAGATATAAAGCTTCTTGCTGGGAGAAAACCAGCCAGCAGGCACCACGTACAGCACAGGCCTGGCTGCAGTTTTATTTAAATGGTTTAATATGACTGCTTAGGATCATAATCAGCCATTACAATAAACGCATCATTTTAAAGACTTGCTGGCATCTTACAGAAAACTACATTCTTGAAGATAAGTTCTCTCTCCGCAGGGTAGTCAAGATTTTTCTACATTTCTTTCCATCTGTTTTTAATTCTGGGGACATCTGCCTGGAAATAAAGCCTTTGCTGATTAGGATTTCAGCTGCTCTGGTCACTTGAAGTCATTACCCTCAATCACCATTCATTGTAGTGAAATAATGGCACCACCCACACCCACCATCACAAACCTTGATGTCCTCTAAATATCCTCCACTGGGGGACAGACCAAGGCCCTGTACAGGTCAGACCAGACTCTATCCCAGACCCTGTGCAGCACCCACGTCCTCCTGGCAACTGCAAGACCACTGTCCCACTGCCCAGCTTTGTCAGTGGAGCCTTCCAGGCTGCCCCTTCCGCTGGGGCTGCTTTTGCTTCTGTAGTTCAGATGAGCCATCAGAAACAAGGGAATAGTGAATTGTAAACAAAAGGACTCCAATTTACCATCAGTACAGGAAGGGAGACTATGCTGACTTTTTATCTCATCCTTACGAACGCTGGTAAAGAGCAGCACCCACTTTACAGAAGGTGGTTAAAGCAATCAGGGAATCTGTAATTTACACGAGGAAGTCACTTCAGTCAGAGCTCTCACATAAAATCACCATCTGTTACATCTCGGGGTCAGGAGATGCCTTTAGAAGCTGAGAGCTTTATTTCCTGACATAGGAGATGAGAAGAGCACTTAGAGCTCTGCCTCTCCCCAGTGGTCTTATCCTACCACCGGGGAAGCTGCTGAAGGAGCACCCATCCCTTCCCACTGCCAGGTCACTCTGGGCAGCTGCTGGGCAGTGGGATCTGGGCTGCCCGTCTCCCAGTGCTGGAGCTCACACCACAGCCTGGTCCCCATCACCACCTGCACCTCCTTCTCCTTCCTGGGTGCTTCTGGGACTTTGCCCTTGAGCTGTAACCTAGCCCTATGTATCCTAAATACCCCTGTGGAGATAGAGAAGAAAATCACACCCCCTCAATCTGATCCTTTTGGACTCCGTCTCCATCCCCTCCACTCTCCTCATTATCATCCTCCTTCAGAGGACACAGTGGAAATGTCCGAGAAATCTGGAGGAAGACTGGAGAGGAAAAGTGAAACGCAAGTGGGAAGAAGGGCACTCGTGGCTAATACAGTGGAGAACCATGCAAGAACAGCCCACACCTTTGCAAAAGCAGAGCCCTTTCACCGTAAACAAAGTCAGGAAGCCCAAGGATGAATTCCTGAGTAGCCACTGGCTGTGTAAGGTAGAAGTGCTCCGTGAAGCTTTCTGTGAATTTGCACTAAGCATTTTTAAGATAAAAAAAAACGTTTGTACTGCTTGCTGACTCTGGAGCTCTTTGCAACCTTTAATCATTTTGAACAGTGTGTCCCTTGAAGAATAAACCTTATTTAACGTGCACTGACGCACTTGACAGGACCACTCGTGCTGAGACCAGTGAAAGCTGTGCCACGCTCAGTCTCATGCGCCCCTCTGAGACCCAGGGCATGGCAGTTCAGGTAGTGGAGATACACTGCACTTGGCAACCTGTAAATGATGGTTTTCAGAGTGGCTCAGGTGTGGCACTCACTTTAGCATTTACACTCACATGCCCCTCTTAAAAACACTGCTACAAGTACATTTGCCAAAACACACAGAACAAGAGCCCCTGGCAGCCCTCACTATAAACCAAGAAACTCTGTCAAATACCCTGTGAACACTCATTTGCATCCAAGAGTGCGAGAGTGAAGACAATTACTATAATGAGAATTTTTTTTGCATATTTTGATCTTTGCTTACCTTTCAACAGGGTCTCTCAGCATGATGATAAGTTTGGCGTTGGGTTGGAAGGCATGGATGAAGTCCTGGATTAAGAAGGGAGGTTCTCCTTCAGTACTGTTGTCGTAGAAGAAAATCCAAGCGTTGTTGTCCCACATCGTTGAGGCGCTGGCCTCCCCTGGAAATCAAAAGCATCTCTGCTAGAAACTCGTTTCATTCTTTGTACCAGAGGAGAAATTGGTGTAGAATGATTAAAATTGAATCTATTAATTTCAACACATCTTGGTTCTTGCTGTGGCTGATGCTCCCCAGAAGAGGACACTCTTTGCACCTTTGTGAAGGTAGGGGTGGCTGAGGCAGGGTTTATGCAATTGTACCTGAAATACTCCTGCCCTCTGACCACTCTGCTCCCTCTCAGCTGTTAACACCTGCCAGGTGTTTGACCTGCTCAGGGCTTGGCCCTCCCTCCATCGAGGCAACAGGAGCCTGGCCCTGCCAAGGACCCCTTGTGGTCCGGTAGCACCCAAGGGCTGGGTTTAACCCTCCTGATCTCAGAGAGGGAACTCGTGAACAAATTGTACAATTTGACACAAACTAAAGGAGAAAGTGGAAGCCCCTGCTCCAGCAGAGCACTAGCATTTAGAGCATGAACAGGAGAGTGGGGAGCACCTGGGAAACATTAAAAACAATGCACTAACCAGGTAAATTGTGTCACTGCCATTTGAAATAGCCCTTTTCCAGAATTATCTATTATCAGAGCTTTTTATATCACTACAATTATCCATACAGATTAGGTCAAATATAAGTTTTTATGAAGTATTGGATAAAAGGCCTGTAGAATAAATAACACATTTGATTAAATGCCAGGTTCTGATATTCTTAATTTCTGGAGAAGCTTACTCTGAAAATAATACTATAGGGAGAAGCACAGTCAGTAACATCTCTGCCAGAAAAGGTACACGATGCTTCAACTGCTAAATAAATGATCTGATGCTTTGTTTTGAGTTGTGTAATCTTCCCCATCTTTTTAAATAATACTGGCATTTACATGGTACACTACCATTTAATAAAACATATACAGAAGCTGTTTGGAAACTTCCACTCTTTGACAGTCTAATGAGAGCTAATTTTCATTAATGAGGTTTTTTGAATCAAAGGAATGAGATGAAAAAATAATAATGTTGTGGCTTATAGACTTGCACATGATTTCCCTTTTATTTCTCTCTCTCTCTTCTGGGAAAGTCCAACAAAAGATTTTAAAGGATGGCAAAACATAACATGGAAAAAAAAGTACTGGCTCCAAACTTCAGCTTAGCATAGTGTGATTCATTAATTAAGCCTGGGAGTTGTTAGAAAACACATTCATCTTCTGTCACATTCATTTTGTCTCTTTTCAGAAGGAGGAGATCAGGCCCTTGGCTAAAGCTGTGTGTCCACAACAGCTCTGCTCTCCCATTCCACATTAATTAGCCAAAGCACTGCCTGATCATCAGTGGGCTTAGACTTGCCAATTAAAACTCAATTATCCGGGCTCCCACACTGGAGGAATCAGCAACACCAAAGCCAGGACAAGAGCTGAGGCAGCCGTACCTCGGACCCTCCGCATGCGGCTGCCGGGGGCAGCACAAGGTGAAGGGGGGGGGGGGACAGGGCCAAGCACCAGGGGGGTACACAGAGCCCCGCATCCCCAGGTGCCCTTGCAAAGCCACTGCTTCGTCTCTGTGACAGGAACAGCTTAAACTGCCCCCTCAAACATTTGCCTAAATCATGCCAAGGCCTGAAGTCTCTGACCGCACAAAGCCGTCTATTCCTCTCCACAACAGCTTTTTATCATCTTCCTCGGTGCTCCTCAGCTCCGCAGACCCCCGGTCACACTTGGTGCTGCTGATCCATTCCAGGTAGCTCACAGAGTGCCCGGCACCGAGCAGAAGCCCATCTGCTGGCACTGGTGCTGTCTCAACTAAACACAGTCAAGGCATTTACACACTAACGGGCCGATTCTCTCAACACCACAGACCAGAAATCGCTTTGGCAGGATCAGCTGCCACCACCAAAAAATGTGCAAGGCAGCAAGGGAAGGTGACGGCCACGGGGCTGGATCCCATTGGAGCAGCAACGAGGACCCAGGTGCTGCTCTGAGGCAGCCAGTTCGTGACAGCCTGCGCTCAAGGAGGCAAATTGTCCCAAAATAAGATGATGCTCAAGAATTAAAGTGAGGGGAATAACAATTAACAAAAACATTCTGGTCTCTGCTGACTTTTATAATTTCAATTTCCTGAAGCAGCCAAAAATACCAATGAGAAGTTAACAGTATTCCTTTCTAGTTTATAACACAGATTTAATATCTGCAAAGATAACGAGCCATACTAAACCTGGGATGAATTAATCACTGCTGTGGTAATTATGTCAGATTACTGCAATGCAACAGAAGACATTAATTTTTCTTATGGACTTGAAGAACATATGAGTTACTAAATTGCCTAAAGAATAGACATATAACCATTTTATTTAGCCCCTAATGCATTACAATCCTACTGTGTTTTCATAAGACATTCCTCTGAATTTATTGTATTAATGATAACAAATAAACAAGTCCTACTCGGAACGCCTCGGGCCAGATCAGCGCTGTCCTCTTTGGTCTATTTCGAAGCAGATGTCGGGTTTTGTTGGAAAATGCAATTATTACCCACAAAGAATAATATCCAAAGAAGCTTAACTTTTCAAAATAATGTAAGATGACCAACTACTGAAATGTTTGGAGTTTGAATTCGATTTTTTTCCCTAGTTATCTGAAATAATAAAACTGAGGATGCTAAGCAAACCTGATATTCATACAGATTCATTTGAGACCAGCTAGTCTTTTGGGTTTTTTACCAAGGTCATAAAAGACTGATTTAATGAGCATAATCATTCAAAGCTTTTCCTGTAAACTTAATAAGAAAAGCAAGCAGAACCTTAATGAAACAAAAAATGAGTCTATGGGAAAAAGAAACACAAAGTAAATTCTAGAAAAAGCTGTAACAGGAGGTAAGTAATCAAAGATGTACATTGCCAATTAGATTAGTGAATTTAATTAGTATAAGCACTTCATCCATGAAAGGACAGGAGATGTTATTGTAAGTAGGAGGAAAATCTGCAGATGGCCTTGATGGCAACATTTCTTAAGACCTCATCTTGCAAATTTTCCTTCATGTTGAATATTTAATAAAGCAAACGATAGACTTGAATGGAGGCCGTGGAAGTACTGAACAAATGCAACTATGGCCAATGCCTGGTTTCAGCACCACTCCATCAAGCCAACAACAGGTTACATTATTTTTGTTAGAATGAGACAAAACCAAAAGATTCTGAGGGCACTCCCTCTGAGGACAGGCAGCAAAAATCCTGTCTCTGTTTTCTGTAGAAAAACTCCAGGCCTACTGGAAAAGTCCCTTTTCAACAGGGAACTCTTGCACAACCTGTATTGTCAGGGAATGTGTCTTTTTTCCCTGGGAAATGTTGAGGTGACAGAGTAAGATGGGTAAAACTCTTTTTCTCTCAGTTTTCTGGTTTGGGCAGGCATCAAAAGCAGAATTTAGAAACTGGGCACTGTAAACCCGTGGCACCATGGCCCACAAGGGATGAGCATGGTAAATCAACCACAGCATCACAGAAAGAACCAGGGATCCCTGCCCAGAGCCCAGTCCCAACCACGAGCTTCCATAAACTACAACACAACCTGTCAGATTCTCTTCAAAGTGTTCTCTACTGTGCCTCGAGGCTCCAGATCTGAAAAGAAACACTGTGCAAGACAGCTTCGCCTTGGCTTTGTATAGTCCTGCTCCTGAAACCTGCTTTAAGAAAGCAGCTCCAGAGTTCAATCGTATTTATCTCAGTCCACCAGAGACTACACAGGGACGATGACCCCAAAAACGGTGGTACTTCCTCCCACATACATCTTATACTGGAACTTGAGAACAGCCTCCTAAAGCTGCTGCTATCAAGAAGACAATCTCCATCCAGCTACAGGATTTGTACAGCACCCACTGTGTGTCATAATGCACTCTTGGCGTGTCACCCACATGCACTGCTGCAGCATTCAAACCCAAAGCTACAATACCAGCCAAACCCCTCATAATGACAACAAAATGAAAGCAATTTTTTAAGGAGTCACCAAGGTCATTCTCAATCTTTCTTTAAAAAAAAAAAAGATGTAATTGAATATTGATGTTCATCAGACATTCATTGCTTGCTCAGGTATCTTCTAAAGATAACAATTTTCTATCAAAGCAAGTAAGCCCCCTCCATGAAAAGGCAAGAACCTCCGCATTATCCACACACAGCAGAAAAAACACACCACCAGGGCCCCTGTGCTGTGAACCATTCACACTGGGAAAATGCCCCTCTCTTGCCTCAGGTCTGAGCGCTGCCCACCTGGGGCTACAAAGACCCCTTCCAGAGGTTGTATTCACCCACCAATTATGATGTTGTTCATCTTGCCACGCTCTTTCATCGCCTCACTCTGCAGCACACCCTGAATCTGATGTGCTGCTAAGTCAAACAGGTCAAGGTAATCTTCCACCGGGTACCGATCATGAAACCCATCCCTCAGCCGAATGATTCCTAAGAACAGTGAAAAGAGAGTAGTCTATAAAGAAAATGAAATAATAGCAGGGCAAGACCAACTGCTGGTGTAAATCAAGATGGCTTCACTGGCACGGCTGGCACTGAGCCAGCTAACGTCAGCACAAAATTAGACTGATGAAGTGTAACACTCTGATAAAAGTGCCAATAATGAAGTAACGGAGGTTCAAGATACCATACGATTAAGCCATAAATTCACAGTGATAGGAAATATCTTAAGTGCTCTGTTTTACAGTTCCTGCATGAATAGCTTGCATTTATTTTCTTCTAAAATTAGCCTTTGGGATGAATCTAAAAGACCAGAGTCTGCTTTCATTTGCACCAATATAGACTGAAGTAATAGTGGACTCCCACTAGATTTACTGTACTGAGACTGAGAACAGGCTTCTGATGCCAAATATGCAAATCCACATGCACTTAACAAAATCAGAAAACTGGGAAATCATTGATGTTTTCAGCTTTCACAAGTATGAAAGCTCCATGATAGCATCTTATTTTTATCCTCTCCTCCCCTACACCCAGGGTGTGTTCAGCACCACCTTCTCCCTCCCTGCATTTCTGAGCATCTGTGATTTTTTCACTCCCTTCCCCACTCTTCTTTCCAACTCGTCTCACTTCTCCACCTTCTATACATGGTGCCAGTGCCTCCCTTCGCATTCTTGCTTCTAACCACACCATGAGGGAGATTCTCAAGTGGGTAGAGGCCAAGGACAGCAGTGGGAAAGCAATGGAGCAGGAGCAATGCTACGAGTATGGAGCGGGACTGCTGAGCTCTCCCCTTCCTGTTCCTGCAAGGCCAATAATTATCAATTATGTGAAAGGAAAGCTCAGCAAGGGAGTTTTTCTCCATTCCCTCTGGTTTTCCCCTTTAGGAAAATGAGATTTAACGAGGACAGAAGAAAACTCAGCAGTGTATTTTGATTTGTTTTAAGGGAGGGGAAAAGGTACATACATGGTGCTACAAACTACCTTGGTTTGTGGCCACCCCACTCACAGGAATAGTAATGGTGACTAAGAGCCAGGAAAGAGAGAGTCTACCTGAGACAACATCCTGTGGGGCACAACCATCCCAGCAGAACTGGAAAGAGGTGATTTGTGAAACAGGGCCTCCCCAGGAGGGCTGTTCAGCTTCAGCTGGAATTAGTCAGGCTCATAAAAATCCACTGAATCAGAGAATGCCATGGACAAAGAGACTTTCTTCTCCAGATAAGTGCTACAAACTAAACCAAGCTAACAGCCAGGAGCACAGCAGTCATGTCCACTTGCTGGTTATAAAGGGGACTCTCACTTTCACTTGTTTGTCTATTTGTCACATTCTCTCTTTTTTAAAAAAGTGACTGTTAGCTAATGTACTGTTGAGGCAGAACGAAAAGACTGAGCTGCCAGGAGCAAAAGTTACCCTTTCATTCTCAGTGGCTGACAGTCTTCCTGCCTGGGGCAGTGGTGGAGTCCCCATCCCTGGAGCAGTTCAAAAAATTAGACGTGGCACTTTGGGACATGGTTTAGTGGGCACAGTGGGGTTGGGCTGGATGAGCTTAGAGGTCTTTTCCAGCCTTAATGATTTTATGATTCTATAAATAAATGAAATGAAATGTGCATCATCTTGACAAGTTTAACCCAGAACATCATTAAACAAAAGCAGGCTGGAACCTACCGAGCATCAATCACCTAGATATTTCCAAACTATTCACTCCAGTGGTTTCAAGGAAAGATAACAAGGAGCAAATCCACAAAATTCACCCCAAATATATACAAGAAAAGTCAAAGTTTAGTCGAGACAACCCGCCTGAATGCCGGAGGAGACGCTCACTCACCGAAGCGCTTTCTTGTCCACCAGTGCGGTTCTTTGATTGCCGAGAAGCGAACCTCGGGGTGCAGGCGGAGGCGGTCGTACAGGTCTGTCGTCCCGCACTTGGGCTGCCCAATGATGTAGAAATGCGGGAGGCAGCGCAAGCGGTAGTGTTTGTCCTTGTAGTGGTACAAGTGGTTCCAAAACACCTTCCTGAGGTAATCAAATATGGTTCGAAAGCGCTTTGAATACAGTGCATAGGAGTTGGTTGCATAAGGGTCTGTGGTGGTGTTTCCCCTGTACTCTTCATACCAACAAGGATTCTTGCTATTTGGAAGGAATTTATTAGGAATTACTGAAAACATCTGCAACATAAAGAACAACAATTTCAGTCAAGACAACAAAAACTGGACAGTTATACATTTCTAACTTAGCACAGTAAGAGAACAAAATAGAAACACTACGTGGACATATTGCAACTATAAATTATATTAACATATTACAATAATATATTACATATAATAATATATTTTAATATTATTATAATGAGGGACAACCCTTATTTTTTAACTAGAAAGTTGAACTTACTTATTTCTTCTGATGACACTGGAACCAAATTGTGTATAAGCAGTTGGACTGGGAGAGGAATACATTTAGAAATCCTTCAGTTTTAAGGCTAGAATGATCCCCCAATTCCTCTGCAGTCCCAAGAGTTAATTTTCAAAATCAAATACATAATACTTAAATTAACTTCCAGTTTTTAACTCTTGACATACAAGTTTGGCGATGACTGGGTTTTCAGGGAGGCACACTGGTAATCAGCTATTAGAAAGGCTCTTTCTTATTTAGCATTTAAGACTGCTTGATTTTCTATTTCAGGTGTCAAGACCATTTATATAACTCATTTATTTTACACACGACTCAGGACATGGTCTACAACACCAGTTTTTCACCTGGTGTAAAACAGAGGGCTCTGGTGTAAATCACTGCACGAACACTCGAGCAGTTGCAGGGTTTTTTAATCTCAGTAAAAGCCTGACCAAAGGTATTGAAATGAGCAAGTATCCAGCAGTTTCAGACACACTTTAATTTATACTCACATGTGGCTCTTGTTTCCTCAGCTCTTCTAAATCAGGGCGCTGCCTCGTTATAAACTCTATCTTTGAAGTAATAGTGTCAATAATTAATTTAATGCTTGGATAATCCTTCACGTATGAAATATTCATTTTAGAAGGCTGGTAATGGTCTTTCATGTCACTAAGGCTTTCATTGTCCATTAAGCCTGGATTGTTGGTAAAAGCTCCGTAATGGAAGGGAGATGGCATTAAGAACAGGCCACGCTTGGCTCCAGTCAGCACGTAGGATGCCATCACCAGAGTCATTATAACCAGCCCAAATATTAAGCTGCATAGTTTCCCCTTCCTCAAGCAGGAAAGTCCACTCAAGCTTTCCCTGTGATCAGTCCTCACTTCCAGAACCGCAAACAGCTTCATCTGCTTGCTGTCGGCGTACAAAGGGCTCTTATTTTCTCCTCTGCATGCAGGACACTTCTGGTTGTTATGATTAGGTCCACGGCATCTGAAACACTGTCTGTGCAAGTCATTTGGTAACAAATGTATGCAACAATTAATGCAATACCTCATATTCCTACTGTTAAACTCCTGTATCAATGAGCCAAGCACAGCCATACAAGCGCTGCTGAAGCGTGTGAGTCATCTTCTGTGAGGCTGAAATGATTTAATTCCTTGAGTGAATCTACTCTGCAATGCAAAAGGACAGGTTCACACCAGAACAGCTAAAAGCACTCAAAAAAATGACAGTGTACAAAAGAAAAAGAAAACCACACACCACCAACCAACACACACAAACAGATGTGCTGTGGACGTGGCTCCAAGAATTTGGCTCAGTAAGAGGAATGTGGCAAAGGAAGAGTAAGCTACACAGCTGGCTCAAGTTTTTCCCATTGAACAAAATGAGAAGGAAGAAAAATTGTTATGTAGTGTGAAAATATGCAAAAAATGAAAATAATTCATTGTCCTCTGATTTATGCGGGAATAGGCAAATATGGGTAGGGATTCCCGGGTATTCTTAAAACAATTGTGTTCCAAACCAAACTGCTGGGGGTGGAAGCTTCATCTTCCCAGAGCTGATTTCCAAAATTGGCATCGTACAACCTAAAGAAATAAAAACATTTATATAGATACACACAGCACAGCAGACAAACTCTACATGCACCTTCTTTCAAAGCCATAGAAAAGTACAGTTTTATGTCCATTTGTATGTTAATAAAATGACTGGAACTTATTGAACTCTTCCCAGCTGCAGACACTTCTCATGAAACTCCAGTACAGAAAAGTCATGTTAAATACTTCTGTGACAGCTGAAACATTTTATAAGAAGAAAAAAGGAAGGAGAGGAAGGAGAGGAAGGAGAGGAAGGAGAGGAAGGAGAGGAAGGAGAGGAAGGAGAGGAAGGAGAGGAAGGAGAGGAAGGAGAGGAAGGAGAGGAAGGAGAGGAAGGAGAGGAAGGAGAGGAAGGAGAGGAAGGAGAGGAAGGAGAGGAAGGAGAGGAAGGAGAGGAAGGAGAGGAAGGAGAGGAAGGAGAGGAAGGAGAGGAAGGAGAGGAAGGAGAGGCAGGAGAGGCAGGAGAGGCAGGAGAGGCAGGAGAGGCAGGAGAGGCTACAATAAAAAAAAGATCATCACACCAGTCAGGACGGAAAATGTAAAGTTCTAGCAGGAATCATAACTCTGCCACTTTCTGCACAGGCACCACCACAGGCTGCTTCACCCCCACGGGCCACAAGATGTGGTGCTCAGTAACAGCACAGAGGCATCGATTCTGTTTTCTTCAATACCCACTGGTGGCAGGCGTCCCATTTTACATGCCATGTTCCAGTCATGTTCATGTAATAAAAAACTCCAACTGTACCTAGCACATCAAAGTTGGGACATCATTCCACACTGCCCCTCCCTTCTCTTTCCCAGCAGTTTTTCAAAGCTCCTTCCCAGCCTGCTCCATCCATGAAGGACCCTCATCCGAAGGCTGGGATCTTTCCCCAGCATAAGCAGCCCTTGTTTTCCAGGTTCACCCATCAAATCAAGCAATCTGCAGTATCTTTTTTTTGTCTCTCCCATTCAGCATTTCAGTAGCCATAACCACAGAAATACTTCACCTTTCTGTATTTCGAGACTGACAGCAGCAGGACGTGAATTGCAGAGAGAAGAAGGGGTCTGAGAGTTGAGTTGGTAATAAACCATTTATGTCTTTTTATATTTTAGTTGCAAAACTGCTGTCAGTTCACTGGCAGAATATTACTCTCTTTACACAACAAGCAGTGTCTTTGTATATTGTTGAATAATGTAGCATGTAATTTCCTCTTGTTGGAATGAGTAGTGAATTATTTATGATCGTGTCTGTATAGCATTTGTCTGCTCTACGTAAATGTATCCCAGGTCTAAGCACACAGCAGGAACCAGCACCAACTTTTTCATGCTCCTTGGCCAAAAGCAATCTTCCTTATAAAAATGAGTATCTTTGGGGACCTCCTAAGTAGGAGTCACGGACATAACAGATGACACAGTGGAATGAGGAAGAATTAACAGCTATCTTCAGTTTCAAGTTACTCCTGCAGCAGCCAAGGAGAACTGCTCCACTGTTTCCAGCTAAGCAGGCTCAAGCTAAAAAATACACTTATAAGCAAGGAGGACTTAATATCAACAGGTGAGACCTTTTCTTTGCTACTTCCCTGTGCAATTCCTGTCTGTAAGAGGAGGAACCACTGGGCGTACAAGCTGCAGGGTGCTGGAGAGAAGGCTGCCTGCTAACACATGCAGGCACCCGAAAGCAAACAGCATGAGGCAGAGAACTGAAAATGTGTTACCCACTGTGTCCTACTCATTGCCATAAGGGAAGCTAAAGAGGGGAAAAAGGTAAATTCCACCAAAAATAAAACGTGCAAGGTTTTTCATCATTCACATATTTTTGTTCACTGTATAGAGAAGATTTGAAATTGTTTTATTTCTTTTAAATAAACATTTAATAAGATTCCTCCCCTTTCTCTTCAAGGATTGTAAGGGAAGATTCATCAAAATGGCTATAAAAAGAAATTACTTTCATATGCTCAGTAATATAACTAAAATCCTCCTCCTCTATGAACAAAGTAAAACAGATGGAATAGATTTTACATGCACACACATCTTCTGGACATCTAAGTGCATGACATGTTTTTCAGGTCACCAGCGTTGATTTTTAATGAGCTTTCCTTTTTTTTCATAATTCTTTAAATTAAAGATAAAACAAACTTTTGCTTGTACTCTTAAGGGTAATTTTTACACTAGCCTTGCTATTTTTAATGACCTGCAGCCTTTCCTACTGCCACATGAAAGAGTGGCTTGCTGCTAACCTATTATAAACACACTTTAAGTACAGCAGTAACACATTTCTCAGCTTGATGTATAACTGTTTCTCTGTTTGATGTCAACGCAGCTACAGCCCTCGGTTTCCTCCCTTCACACAATATAATTAAAATGTGGAACTCATTGAGGCGAAAAGCATAAATGCATTTGAAAGACATCAGACAATTAGTGGAGAATAGATCTATCACTGGTTGCTGTCCTGAATCCCCAGAAGCCAGAAACGGCTGGGGAAAGTCTGTCGATGCCTGTTCTTGCACTGTGTATTTGTCACTGGCCACAGCCAGAGCCAGGACAGGGGACAGAGGTGCCTGTGACAGCTGCAGGTTTGAGCCAAGGCTGTCCTGCTGGACAAGGTCACAGTCTGGCAGCACGGATGTGTAAGACAAGTGAGAAAACAATCCGGCAGCTCTCAGGGCGGGTGGGATGAAGCCCAGTCCCTCTGCTGCCGCTCCCAGGACAGGCTCTGTGGCCTCTCTTTCTCTCTGCCCATTGTCCTGTTGCCGCCCAGGGCAGGCACTGTGTCAAGGATTTTTGTGTTGATGTGCTTATTAGAGATGAGAAAAGAGGGGATTTTGTTTTCCCCCAAGGAATCTTATTACTTCTCAGCAAAAGTCAAAACCTAGCGCTATTAATAGGTGGCAGTACGAGAGCCCCCGTGTGTCCCTGCTCTGGTGCTCCCTGGGTACGGGCAGACCTTCGCCTGCGTGGTGTCCGTAACCTCTCTGTGTGATGAGAAGCAATCACTCCACAGGAGGATCCTTCTGCTGATGCATCAGCACGTGAAACACGTCCTCTACAGATCACCCTCGTCCCCCTGCTTCTTTTTAAATGAAAGCTGCAGATGCCATAAAAACAAGGATGAGCACCATTAGCAAAAAGAAAAAGGATTAGGCAGAAGATAATGCTGCCAGATCTCTTCTGGTCAGTAACTTCTGAAGGAGCACATGGCTCCTAATTTAATAGTATCTAATGCCATTCTCTTGGGAAGAGCTATGTTGCTTTATCCATAGTCTCCTAATTGCTTTCACTAATCTGGATAAATACTCTCACCGCCTAAGTGTCTTCCTGTCAAATCAGGGAGATATGTTTAATTCAAGCTCTCCGTTTGCACTGCTAATGGTTTTTGAAACCTCAGAGCAAAGCTGATCGCATACCTTCCACAAACACTACAGAACTGACCTTCCCTTTGGTAACATTTCCCTCTCCAGAGCTCCTGTGAAGACAACGGTGGTTCATCAGCCACAAAAAGGTCTCAAAGTAAAACACTGCCCACAACCACACTGTGATAAACTTCCCAGGACTTGCATGAAGAGGAATGGAAACAGGAAAGGGCAGACTGAGGCTGGTAGAGTAAAACCTTCATTAAATTTTCATATTAAGGAAGGCAGTGCAGAACAACCACATAAATCCTCTCCCACCTCTCAGTCACTCATCACAGCCTGGCCCATGGCAGCGGGGATCGGCTTTCTCCCGGTACAACCACAACTTCTCAGCTTCTGCAAGACACACTTATGACCTCTGGACACAGAAAAAAACTGCAAAACTTTACCATTACAGACACTTTTTAGCTACCGAGCCTTCTGGAAGAGGTAAGAATGGAACCAGACTGCACAGCAGCTTCACTCTTGGGCATAGTTGCTTCAGAACAAACCAAAATATTTGTACAAGTGTAACAAAGTGTTTGTACAGCAGGAGGAAGCTCATCCTGGTAGTGGGCAGGTTGTACCATTGCAATAAATAAACAGCACAAGTAATAAAAACTTGACCTAAAAAATAATAATAAAAAAGAAAACATGGTAGATTTTCTCTGTCCTGCGTATTGTACACATTTGGCTCCTCAAGTCAACATTTTTGGAAATAAACTTTTCCTGAACTCATGTCTATTTACCTCACAAAAATCACAAGCTGCCAAAAAGAAGATATGTCAATAAAATGAGACTCCTGAATCAGTAACCTCTGCAGCCTCCTTCAAAAAAAAAAAAAGGAAAAACAAAAAGCTATTGCAGTGGATTGGAAAAAGCCACAAGACTCATTACAAAGCTCAGTAACCTCCTGCAGACTGAAGTTATGTAAAGCTCTTCTATTTGCTTAAAAAAAAATTAAAATAACAATAAATGCGACTCCCAAGGAATTCTGTAAACCCACCACAAACATTTTTAAGGCAATCACTTGAAAAACAGCCACATTGCAAAAGCAAGAACATATGGTCACAACCCAGGATGATGCATTTGACCTGTGCAACAACTGCTGAACACTTGTTCAAGTGTCATTGTTTAAAGGTCGTGGGTCCAAAGCCTTTTAAAGCCAAATAAAACCTCCTGAATCACCACTGATTCAGCATCTGCGCCTAAATAACAGCTGAGGGTTATTACACAATCCAGCTGGTTTCTCTCTCAAGATCTAATCCAAACAGCTCTCCTCCTTCCTCATCACAATAGTTCCAAAGAAAATGCCACAATGGAACAAATGATACCTCCATTCGCACCAGAAATCAGCAAAGTACCCCAATATCAGCCCCGTGGCAGTTGCTCCCATCCAGTGTGGACTCACTCTTAGTAGTTGTGCTGCGATGCTCAGGAAACAGTTCCTGCGCTCCAGTCACCACTCCATTTGGGCACAAATGCTGCCTGAACAAATTGTTGGAAGAAGGGCAGGGGAGCAGGAAGTGGAGCAGGAGATTGTCCTGGATCAGCCACAGCACAGTCATGCCTTCCCCTGAAACCTGGGATTGCCTCTGAGGTCTTGTGCAGGCTCCTGGAAATCACCACGGTCCAGCTTCTGACACTCCTCACATCCCACGTCCACATTCTCTGATGTGCTATCACTTGATTTGTATTGAAAATGTGAAAATCAAAATTGAGCTTGATATTATCCATTTTTATACTATTTGTCGGGGGAAAAACTATCACTAAAAATTTCAACCATGTCTGTATACTTTTACGTTTGTATTTTACCTGACATAAATCAATCTCAAAGCACATCCCTCATTTATTTTTGAGTTATTTGGCCGAATAAAAAGTCCAGACACAAAGCTCAAACAGAACTGAAGCCAGTCAAACGCTGATCTACCGATGAACTCAAGTCTACATTATGGTTTCCTTACTAGAGCTGAACTGGCACGAGGTTCAGGAGATAACAGGCTGGTTCCTCCACACTGAAGGCAGGGACGAGATCTTGCCAACAGTTCCTCAGCCCCTCAGAAGGGCATTACCCAAAAGCTGTTCCCATGCCAGATTTACAGCGAAGGCTTTGTGAGAGCCGAAGTTAGGGATGTGTCATCAGCCCTATGATGACTTCTCCAGGAAAGCAGGTCCAAAAGCCTCATCAAACATCACCAAAACCAGCCCGAGCCACAGCACCACAAGCCCCAGGACCCATGAACCCCTCACCTACTTCAAGGCAGAGCTCACCCCCGTGTAACCAAGTACAAACACGGTGCAGAATTCTATTTATAAGGATGCTCAGAACAGAATTTTGTCTTCGATACACAATGGCTTCTCAACTCCTCATCAAAACTGGCTGCCTGTAATGTGCCACATCTCCAGCAATTCATCTACTCAGCTTCACATAGTTCCTGTTCCTTTCACACAGTGTCCTCCTACAGAAACTCCGATGGATTTATCTTGAATGGGAAAATGGAGAAAAACTTTGCCTCTATATAAATTATTCCAGTGCACATCTTCTCACAGAAAAGTCTTTTTAAGCCAGTTTCTGAAATCATTATGCATGGTCAAGGTTTATCTTTTTTTTTTTTTTTTAAATTCTCACAGTAACTGCAACTCCCAAAGGATTCAACACAGCCCTCAAGGTCATCCTACAACCACTGAGAGCAACCAACACATCCATTCCTTATGGCTCACAGGTTCCTTTCCAAAAACCTGGAGTCAGATTAACAAGTTCTGGTACTCAGAATACAACCAGGAATCACATCTCATGGAAGTTAACTTTTACTCCTTGCTTAGAAAAACACCCAATGTCAAAAATAAAGACAGACATAGGCTGTTAAATCACTTATTCAGAGATTTAATATCAGTAAAAATTCTTCAGGCTGAATTTGCCACATTTATTTTCCTTCGTCTTGTAGAAAAAGGAAAAATAAAAGCAAAGAGCTCACAGTAAAGGCAAAGGAATCACCTGAAATGCAGCACTCGGTGCAGAGAGTGGGCGCAATGGGGCTGGTCTTGCCATAGACGTTTTTATGTCATTTTTAATAATATCAGACTGCCATTGAGGATTCACTCCCAGCACAGGATAGCACAGTGCTGTACAACAATAGAAATTGCTCCCTATATGCTCCTTCAAGGAACAACTTTCACACCATCACCCCACAAACCATCCAAATCCCTCCTATAAGCACTAATGCAGCATGGAAACACAAAGCCCAAAGGCTGAGTCTGTTGTGAAGCTCTTCTACTCCAGATATTTTTATCAAACAAATCCAGGGAGTCTGGGTGTTGGCAGGTGGGAAAAGATACCACATCTGAACATCACTCCCATCTGCCCTGCAGTAAGGTTGTAATCAAAAATAAATAAGCACTTATCTTTAGAAAACTCCAGAGACAAAGAACTGGCCTAGCACTGACAGACTTCAGTTATCAAACACTGGCTGGTTTTTGTTACTTGTTTCTTTCCTGCTTTATTTTCAGGCTTCCAAGCCTGCTTCATTGTTGGACTCTGGGTAGATATTGCTGTAATTTACCCAAACAACTCTTCTGGAGCAACTCGCTCCATAGAGACACAGGTTCTCCCTTCATGTGAAGCTCACTTTGGAGAGGACAGCACTCTTGTTTTTGTCACCTTATCCGAACCCAGGGAAACTGCTCTGCACAGCAAATGTCCGTGTGTCAGCTACAACGTGAGGGTCACATTTAGGCATCGGCCATCCTCACCACTCAGGTCAGACGAGGTGAACACCAAAGCCTCATCGTGCTAAAGAACAATGAACTTCACATTCGGGGTGCCAGCTGACTCTTGTTCGAGGAGAGCAGAGAGAGCCAGTGCAGCACCACTGAACTTGCAGGGAGAGATCTTTCCGTGCTGAAGAGTTATTTTAGGCACAGACCTTTGTGTCTTGCATTAATTACTGGTCCAGAACCAGCACGTGGCACAAAAATGTTCTGAGAGTATTTATTTGCAATGTTCTGCCAAGCATTTCCAGCCTCGGCAGGCTGCAAAACAGTGGGCACTCACAGCTCTGTTAACTCTGATTACCATCTTGGTCTTCTTACACATTTGATTTCACTTGATTTTAGCAGCTGCTACCTCCAGTTGATTTAAAGTGAGAAACATCTTCCTTCCACCATCTGAAATGTAATGCTTTCTGCCACTTTGCAAACCGTACACAGTATAAATTGCTAAATCTCGTGGATTGAGAGAGATCAGCTGCTATTTTAAGGCTGCTTTTGAGGAATGAACAACATTCTACAGAATCAATAGAATATGCATAACGTAATGCCTTTAGTGACTGTTTATCTCATGGTGTGGTAAAACATTTCTGCATGAAATAATGCAACCAAATGGTATCTACTGGAATTCATTTGACGTACCTTCATGCTTCATAAACAAAGTCTTTCTGAAGGCAACCAGTCTATGTGATACTTGACATTGCTTTAAACACAACATTGCTAAGACCATTCCTGAGCACCGTATATGCTAGCAGCTGCCCACTTGATTTTTAGTGACTGAAGGGATTTTCCTCCACCTCCAAAATGAATTTTCTCCACAAACTTTACTATTTCAACACAGTCCTCTGAAATTTCTTGTTATGACTCATATATGGTACCTTCTCCATGAGACACACATTAAAATGGATGGAAAAACACATCCAATCTGTACATAAGTACTGTGTAAGTACTTTTTTATGAATAAGGCATTTCATCTTTCATCTAGTGCTGAGTGGGTGGAAGGAAGCATACGCAGCTGCGTCCTGAAAAGACAAACTCAGTATCAGAGGCTGTCATTAAAGTTTCTTGTGCATTCAGACAAAAGTTGGTCAACAAAAAACATGCACTGATGCCAAATCACAACTGTGGCTTTGGCTCAATACTTTAAAAAAAAAAGAAAAAGTGTTCCAAGCTTAGCAGTAACTTCTGTAAATGTTCGCTTTAATTCTTTAAGCAACAGCAGAGCAGATAAATCTCAGCCCATTAAAGTATCAGGAAACCACGTTCCTCTTCCAAAGGGAAGATTCAGAGCTCAAATGTTATCAAGAAATTGCTAATTAGTGATCTCCTAGAGTAACACACAGTATCACCAGATAAAAATCCTGCAGGTAATTTCTGGTTACTGTTAATCAAGCAAAACCTTGCTGATAGAATGTTTTATATTGATTTCTGCCTCTTATGAAAGTGTTTATTCTGCATAAGTCAAATAACGTTTACTTCCAAAGTCTTCTCCCACTGTTCGTTCATGAGTGTCCCATCAAAGGCTCAGACCCCACCACTCACCTGCACCAGGTGCTCTTGAACTACACACCAGTGCCATACATGTTTGCTGACCAGTTCACAAGATCCAGTCATTCTGAAGACATTCCTGTGCGGCTATACTCTGTTTTCTGTTCCTAACACATATCTTTATAGGCAGAACACAAGCTCGATATTTGATAATGGATTAAATACTTATTATTGTCCTCTCATATCTTTATATGATCACAGCTACAAATATCTCTATCACAAACTTCAGAGAAATTCAAATATCTTCATTTACTGATTTCTACTATTATACGGAAGAGAAAAAGTTGCATTCTTTCAGCAGCCTCTCAAAAAATCACATTTGAATCAGCTTTTATAACGTGGCAAACTCCAGCTCAGAAATCTTACAACTGCACAAAGACCCCTGAGTACAACAATATTAATAAAAAAGGAAAAAAAAGGCCATGGGAGCCAGTCAGTAAATACTGCAATATCCAGAACAACAAGAGGATAAACCAGTTCCTCAGCCCCCGACTCCCTTGCCCTGACTCTCCGTTCCAGCAGGCTCTGCCTGTGCTTGGCATCAGGGTACTTGTTCTCTACTTGGAAAGAACAGAACCACAAATACCTTGCCATGCTTTCTGTTGCACTTAGTGGGGCTGCAGATTGTAAACAAACAAGATAAAAGTCTGAGGACTTGGTTTACTGAATTTCCATGGAAAGAAACCAGGAAAAACAAAACAAACCAGAACAAACCAACTGCAGAACGATGAACGTACCAAGAAAAACAGCACCAGCTCCCTCACACCTTGCCACTTCTGCAACATTTTCTGCAAATAAAGCCAATATTTAGCAAAGCAAATGAGATGCTCTTTATTTCTGGTGCAGAGGCAACCCAAGGCAAGCTCTCCAAGAGACTTTTTTCCAATGGATATGTTAAGCCACTAACTTCTGTTGTAGGAAGACTGTCTCAAACCCACCTCCCACTCTTCCTCTGCTTCAACTGCAGAGGGGTCAAAACTCACCTTTTAAGGCTTTGCATTGTGAGATTGAAAAAAAATCCCACTTCTGACGGAGCTCCCTGATGGCATCAGTGCCCAGTTCCCACGGTGGTCCCTACTGACCCCACCTGGGCGCTACACGGGAGTGCCTGGGGCTGGGATGCTCCCCTCGCTTGCTCTGTCGGACAGACCCTCTCCCCAGAAGCCCACAGAGATTTAGAGTGAACAACTGTTCTCAAATGCTCTGCTCCAGCCAGAGAGTGCTTGCTCCACTGAAAAATCCCTGTCTCCCTGTAGGCAGCAGGGCACAACTCAAAAGCAAACTGCAGGGGATAAAATAAGGTGTTATTTTTAAACAGAAGTGCTTATTGATATATTTGGTTCTAGGCAAATAGAAGAGGGTGTAGAGTGACTTTAGGACTTTGTAGCTCAGATCAGATTGACACTGGTTCTGGAGCTCGGGTTCCATGTCTTGAAATAAACCATTTACTGGAGCAATTCACAGAAGAAATCTAAAGTGACACAAATCCCATCAACTGCAGTTGGCAGCCAGTTCCCCAAGAACAGATGCAAAACTTTTAATGACAACCCAAAAAGCTAAGTTAGTAATGCAGAAAAAATGAAATAGAGCATTAAGATTATAAAACTCTGCAGAGAAATAGAAGCATCTCCAGAAGATGCCCCCAAAATACTTTGCAAACACCTATAAACTCCGTTAACAAAATTAACATATCTAACCAAAAACATCTCCAGTAAAAATACATCTCAAGTATTGAAATGCATTTCCATCTCTTAAATTCCTCTGTTGTCAATAGTGTTTGCTTTGCCTTGTCAGAGCAAATCAGGGAGGTGAATCTTTGATTTCACGAGATTAATGTAATAACTTGATTTAGGCTGTTAATGCATTCAAAGCCTTTGAATATGTGAGAGACTGTGATGGTACTAAGAGTTTAGAGATGCATTTGAAAGGGCTATTTTTTATAGGAAACATACTAGAAGTTCTTTAATATTTGTCTGCAGCAAAGCCTACCCCTAAATAAAAGCCTCCTAGAGAGTCTTAGGTGTGGAAAAGATGGGTTCCAAGCCTCCTTATGTTTCTAAGCACTACTACACAATAAAAATAATACCAAAGAAAACCTCCAGACCACTGTCACACGTGGCACAACAGAAGTATTCTAGGAAAGCAGTGTTCATCCCTCAAAGTGACCCCCAGTCACTAAAAAACACTGAAAAATAAAATATGTCCATTATATGCAGACAGCAGCATAGAAACACACTGTGTTTGTCAGTGGCAGAGTGCGGTGCAGCTGATGCATCAAACCACAGCTCCACAGACAGTGGTTCTTCAGTGCCTCAAGCTCAGAAAAACATGAAAAATGGGTCCATATTGACCTATTCTACCAGTAAAGCTGTTGAGTTACATCTGGTTTTGCAATGGTCACCAGCAGGAGCAGCACGGTTTCAGAAACAGGGCACTGTAAAATCTAGCCCATGCTCAGTTGCCTTTAAGGCTTCCCACCCTCAAGAATCTGTTAACAAAAAACATCGTTTGCCACAGCGCCTTATCAATCCCTGTGATCACTCCATATCCATATCTAAAGACAGCAACATGCAATCAAGTGCCACGAAATGACACATCTTCCACAGAAGCTCCAGGAATGTGACTCAGCCGCTGGCATGAGCCATTTTGGACACTGCAACCCCTCCACCCTGCGTTATGTCCCCTACAGCAGAGGTCCCAGAAGAGCAAAGCTGCCCCCACCCCACTGGCTCTGCCTTGCTCCTGGTTTCTGCAGAAGCAACTCCCACCCCAGTTCAGCAGTCCTTGTCACCCCGATGCAAGAGCCTCCAAGAGTCCAGGCAATGAGGACGTGAGCCAAATTTGTTCTTCTTATTGGGTTTTTTAATCATGAATTGCTCTGACATGAAAATCTCCCACCCTCTGGCAACATCATTGTTCTGCAAGTTCCTCGCTTTGCTTTCAAGGGGGAGTTGGCAGCTGGTGACAATCCCTTCCTGCACCTCCAAGGTGCTGAAGCAGAGTTTCAAAGCAGTCAGAGGAGACAAGGGAAGGTGCCCAGGAGTGAGCTCTGTGGCCCTGGTGAACAAACTCTTTCTAGTGGAAAAAAATGAAACATATCTACATGAATAACTAAGTTAATTCTACCTCTTTCATAGCTGTTACTTCATCAGTATGTGGAGAAATTCAGTACGCTGGAAAACCATTTATCCTACGCGTGTAGGAGAAATTACAGCCTCACCACTGACCATTTTATTTAATTTACTACTTTCTCGCATGTTTAATCCCTGAAAAATGTATTCAGTGTCCAAAACGTTTATAAGTAAGTGATTTCAGAAGTTCAGAATAATTCATGAACTCAAAAAATTGAAGTTTTTTTCATTAAGTGAAAAAAATAAATTCTATGCTGATAATGTACCTCAGTTTCATTATCGCTATATAATAATAACAAATGATAATAATAAATGATAATAAAACCTTGCAATTATATGCTTTTTATATGTGAAAACTTGACTCAAAAGTTATTCTTACTTCTCCTCCTAATGGTTACTTGTGCAGGGCTAAGCTACAAAACTGGTCTGGAACATACAACATGCGTTCGCCATTTAGACACAGCATATATATTTTTTGATTAATTTTTTATATAGAAGCTTCTGTCCAATCTGAAAAAGTAATTAAATGAGTAAAGGCAGCAGTTTCATTGCCAGCACTCATGCCACACACAGCAGACTCGGGGGGATGCTGGAGCACACTCTGATGTATCTCAGGGCTAAGCAAGGTCCACCACGCAGCATAACATGGTAGAAGTCCAAGAAAAATATACATCTCCTAAGTCATCTCCCAGAATCCCATTACATGGGGACTGAGGGACTCTGAACAACACTCAGACACACACCACGCAACGCAAAGTCACTGGCAATCTGATTTCTAAATAAACCACCCAAGGCAGACAGCATCGAATCTGATTTTCCCCAGGAACCACATTGAACAGTGGGAGTTTCAGTCCGTCCATAAGCTCAGAAGCCAGAGAAGGTACTTCTTCCCAGCCAAGCTGCTACTGCACTCCCTGTCCCAGAGCGACGCCCACAGCTGAGCACCCAGTGCCAAAGCCAGTGGGTGGCACTTTGGGGAGCAGCGGTGCAAGACCTGCAGCTGAGAAGTGAAACCCTCGGCCCCATAAACAGCTCTCAGTTAAGACACTGGAGCCCTCGTTAATATAATTGGTTTCATACCAGCTGCAATGACTGTTTCACTCCGTGTCTATGAGTTAAGGAGCTCTGCTTGTCGCTTTTGCTCAGGCGTAGAAGAAAGCGGGGGAGGGCAGGGGGAGTCCGTATCACACCCAGTGCCTGCGGTCAGTGATGCCAGACCAGAGCACTTCTGTCACCACAGACAAAAAATGAAGGTAAGGAGATTTTCAGAACAGCTGCTCTTGGGCTCTGGAAAGAATCTGGAGAGCAACCCTTACCTCAGTCACTCAGAGCCATGGATTTACACCCTCCCATCTGCAGAAGAATGACCCTGACTTCATCCCAAACTCAAATGCAAGGGAGCAGACACACTGAAACCACAAAAATACACTATAGTACTACCTCTGGGAACCAAAACCCCACACACATCATTACCCTTCAGGAAATCACTCAGTTTTCAGTCTTTCTGCTTCAAGTCCAGAACATTAAATTTCCCTGTTCTAATGGTGCTGCCTTTGGGTACAGAGAGTAAAATCAATGAGCATCAGGCTTATGTGACCATGGAGTGGGTCTGCACCTCTCCATTTATCATCTCTAGTACTGGGAGGAAAAATCCTGACCATGAGCCCTTTCCTCATTCCCACTGGGGAGCAACTGGTTGTTTCACGCTGGTCACTGGTACTGGTCAAGAAAAACAACTCTGCTTTGTGGACCAGGTACTCCTTTGTCACTGTAGAGACATAGCCCTATCGGTCTGCCTGTCTATCTATCTATCTATCTATCTATCTATCTATCTATCTATCTATCTTCACTCTTCTTCTGAAGCCTGCAAGACCTGGGGATGAGTTCTGTAAGTGAACCCTGGTTTCTAACTTTAGCACTGATCCTTCCCTCATCTACACTTTACTTCCACCCCAGTTCCCGTCCTGTAAGATTTTCATCTCACTGCTTTTAACTCGGTTGAAGATGAATACATATTTCAGCCCCTGGTTAAAGTGTCTCTAATGATCATACAGTTCATGATAATAAAACTGTCATTTCCAAAAAAATAGACTTTCATCCTTTTGAAAATTTAGTAAGGGTATTAATTATTCTCCTAAAGACCGAACTTCAAAATGTCACTGCTGACATTTAAGGCTCATAAAAAATGCAATTCTTACCTCATCTGTGAGAAACAAGTCTATACAATCTATTTTAAGATGAAAATATTTATCAAGGAAGACGACTGCCAATTATGAAAACAGAAACAAAGCCACTTACAGCGAGTTGCTGCTTTTTGTCCTTTTACACATCAAGAGTGTGTTTCGCCCCAGCCCAGCAGTGCCCAAAGTCAGTGACATCTGGCGGCCACACGCTGTAATACAACAAGGTAACTCATTCCAATGCTGCTGACCAATTCAATTTTCAAGTTTACTGCTTCTTACTAAAACTTCTTCAATGTTTCATTGATTTATTTTGACACAGGCACTTCAGAGACTCCCAGGCATCACAATCCCTACACATGGTGACAACAGCTGTTACCTACCTGGATTGCTGTATTCACCCCAGGAAAAACACGACTCCAAAAATGAACTGGCAAGGCATAGCAAAGCAGCACTAAGATTTAGCTGGGCTAAGTAATTAATATCTTGGAACTGGTTTTCATCAGATTTTAATTAAACAAAAAACAAATAGCTGCTATTTCCATTCTGAGCTTAGCAGCATCCTTTTGCAACAGTGGAACAGCCTTTCTACTTCTTGTAACTTACTGATTCTCAGCAATAGTCACATCTAATCCACCCAAACCTCGTGCACCTCAGCCTGAGCTCCAGACACGAAGCAATTACAGCTCCCTCCTAACTCCTGCAGCCCAGAAAGCAAGTTCTCTTTTAGCAAGCTGTAAACCTCTCTTGGATAATTAATAAACACACTGTCAGTCAGCTCCAGTTAAAATTACAGAACTGCCAGCACTGCAATTTCAAGGCTTGTAACACCAATTTCTTCAGTAATAAGTATTTATGGGAAAAAATTCTGTAAGCACTATCTGACAGAAATCAGATTCAATATAAACAGACTCTAAATATTTATCAGCAGAGGAAGTTCAAAAATAGCCCTGAAAAAATAAAGCGGATGGCAGACTAAATCCAGAGCCACGGAGAGTTCTTCGAAGGATGTGCTAAGAGGAACTTCATTTCCAGTCTGACATCACTAAATCAAATTAATTCCTTCCTCCTATTCAATCGCTACATAAAAATCCATGATGCCAAAAGGACAAAGCTAAAAATGTCTGAATGTTGTACTTGATGCAAGGACTGACCAGATTCCTACCCCACACAGCACAGCAATGCAACATTTGAAATAAAGAGTTAGATTTTGGAGATATTCCATCCCTTGTAAGGTCCAACCACCTCCGAGATGAGCACCCACCAGCACAGCCCGCTTCCCTTACCCCTGGGAAGGGCTCACGGCTGCAGGGTCTCAGCCAAAGGGGATATGGAGTAACACAACTACTGATTCATTCCCTCAAAGAGAACCATTCTGTCCTCCTCACACACCTCATCCCACCCTCCACCCCCTGCACCCAAAGGCTCCCAGGCTCAACTACAGAGCAAGTGCACAGAAAAGCACAGCTGAACGGCTTCAGCTCCAGCAACTCATCAGCAAGAAAACTTTCTAAGATTCCCCTCCAATCCATTTTCGTTAACCCTGGCACGCTGAAGTCAGCAGGAAGATATTCCATCGGCTTTAATGAAGCCAGGGTTCATCCCAAGAACTGCTGCTGGGAATGAACACAGCATTTATATTCTCTAATTTGGAACCCTCCATTTTTTTGTTAAATGCGACTATTCGCTATTTTGGAATTATTTGTTACCTTTCAAAATACACAAATAAGGTTGCTGAAATACTGCAGGCCAGCATTTTTAGTGATTAGGGTTGGGATATTCTTGTTTTAGTAACAGGCAAGTATTTTTAATACACAAATATACATTATCATAAAGTTCTAGTTTATTTTCTAGTACTTACAAGCCTTAGAATCCAGGGACTGCAATACTTCAACAAAAATCACTGTTAATATTTACACGCTTACCTCTATTTTCACAATACATTTTTAGTGCCTTTTATTTATCAACGAGTGTTTTAGCACAGCAAGATAAAAACCTGGAAAACTGGATAGATTACTGCAGGCACTTAATGGGCACCATTAAACCAAAAAGCTATCAAAACTCAGCAGAAGCTTTTTATGCCTTGCCCTGCATCACACCAGAAGGAGTTATTATAGCACTGTAACCCTGACATCAAACAACACACATATTCAGCTTTTAAAGCTGTATGAAGAAAAAAGCAGCAGGTGATTTGAAGCCATCCAGGAACGATATTTTACTCAAAAAGCTACTGAAATCTGGGTTGTTTTTAAACAGTAATGAGGACTTAAGGCAGAAGCTGCTGGCAGCGCCGGAGCGTTACAGCTTCACCAGCCTTTGCACACTTCATCAAGCACAGAACCGTGAACTTCTCCAAAACAAATGGGAAGCATTTTCAGTGCCCACAATTGAGAGGAGGCGGGTTCTGATCCCACTTGCACCAGTTGGAAACCAAGAGCTGAATCATGCTTGATCTACACTAACACAAGAGCAATCCACGTGGGATTTCCATGGATACCAATATGTATTTCATTTTACTACACTGCGTATTTTTAATTTTGCTAATCTTCTTAGCAATGTTCTAAAATCTTCTCTGAAGAGTCAAACACTTCAGCATTTGAAATAGCCTGATGTTAGACAAACGAATTTTTCCTCTTTCCTGTAACAATAGGGATGAGCTAAGGTTCCACTGTTCCCTTCTCATCTCATTTCTTGAAACTATTTTAAAGCTGGTATAAATAGCTTTGTAAAGTACTTCTAATACTAAATGCCAAGAGTGATAGTGGTTTCATTCTGATTTATCCCTGTCTGTTCCTCAGGCAAGTTAATCCTCAACCCGAGATAGCTCTATAATTTCTGAAAATTTCATCTAAATTATTTACTGTATGAATGACTCTGATGAGTTGCTCAGGGCACAAAGCTGTCCTGCTCAGTGCTCAAGTACATGAGTTTGTCTTTGGAAATGACGAGACTCCCCCTGTCCTCGTGCTGTAATTTCTATCGATAGATTTAACACACAGCAGTGTCAGCCCGGGCCAGATCTCCAGGGGGCCACAGGGCACACAGAGTCCCTGATCCTGAAGCACAGCACCACAATGTGAACCCGTATTTCTCTGGGGAGCTGAACTGGCATCAGCTCTCCATGGGCTCAAACCCTGATGGCCATGCAACGTGCTCCTCTTTCACTTCAACAAAGAAGTCCCCAAAATCCCTTCCAGAAATGGCCCCAGGAAATTTCCTCTGGTTCGTGCAACTGAGCCAGAAGGATGAACTGCAGAGTAGCACTAAAGGGTGACTCAAGAGAGAAGAGGAGCACAACCGCCAGTGCAGCATGGTAGAACAGATCTATGAACAGCTGAGATTTCAGAGAGTTCCTTGACAATCCCAGAAATTTCAGATTCATTCTCCATTTAACTTATTTAACATTAACAATATACATGATTTATTTAATATCTATACAGCTCAGTTGAAAGACAAATTTCTCAACTAACAAGCAGCCAAATTCAATGACAACTATTAGAGAAGGTATTTGATGGACTTGCAAAAAAGTGTTGGGTTTAAGGGCTATTGAAGAATTTTCAGACAATAAAGCTCCCCTATGAAGAGCTGCAGGCAAACTCATCTCATCACATGACACACACCCCTAATCATCCATTGAACTCTCCTTCTCCATTTCTCGCTTCACACAGCCAAACCTGGCTGCACCAGTCCTTCTGGAGTCTTTCTCCTTCTCTGGGTTAATAAATTCTGGCACTCACAGGCTCCTATATCCTACCTGATGCACAGCAAGGTTAACACTGGCTTTTGCGTTTTCTTCAAATCATGTGCAAACCCAGCCAGAATCCTGATTTCTATTACTTTTTTCCTCAGATCTCCTCTATTTGTTGGTTTCTCACTACTAATTTGCTCGAAAGCACTTTAATTAAGTGACTTTTTTCCCCATACTGAACTTTAACTGGGCAAACAGAGCACATTAGGACATCGTCATCTTCAGTCATCTGTAACCACCCAGTACAGGGAACTGACACCTAACGTGTGTGCTTCAGAGCACACTTTCAACACTACCATCCACCAAGCTTCTTCCATCCTCTATTGTACATGTTCCAGACAAATCCTTATTATTTTTCCTATGTATTTCACAGAAGTTTCCCCTTTTTCAAAGCACTCTGATAGTGTTTTCTCTGTACAGCTTTGAACATTACATTCTATCTTCACTCTTCTGGTTTGATCTCGCAATTCTTCCCAGCTAAAACTCACCTGTAACACAACAACTGAGAGAAATACCCTTCCCTATATTCCACACAATCTTGAGAAGTCACCAGGTCTAACATAAACACAGCAGATTTAAGCCATGCATCAATATACACAAAAAAAATAGAAATAAAAAAGTCTTTTTCAATCTCACCAGTCTTTCTGATTTCACAGTAAGATAGCAGGGTACATTCACCCACACTGAATGTCAAGGGGTTTTGTACAGGAGAAATATCTCCTCGTGAAACATACTTTTCCCTACTGGAAGGCGTGAAGCAAATGAAAAATGTAAGGTTTAGTATTTTGCGATTTAGGTACAGATCTGCACCTTGTGCAGCGAGGAACGATCCACAATAGATCCAGAGTTGGCACAGAAAAACACACATTTCTCAAATGATGTGCACATGAACTTTTAGGATAACTAGTATGTATTTAGTAGTGCTTGCTATATAAAAGAAAAAAAGCCTGTGTCACTTCACCTCTCCACCACCACATCTCACAATGTGCCTGCGTTCATTACAAAGGAATCCCATCCTATGGAAGGCAGACACCTTGGCAGCCAAGTGCTTCCACCACCCCGAACGCTGCAGGGGCTCTTGCTGCCTTCTGCAAACCATGCCAGGGAGGTCTACTGCACCAGGAGCTCCACAAATGTTTCTGGATCTGGGTTGTTTTGTGTGTAACTGCCTGATGTCTGGCAAGTTCACAACCAAACCAGCAGGCTCAGCATGCCAGAGATCTGGAAAACGTGTGACAGCCAGCTCTTGTGGGAATTCAAGAGCTGGATCTGGGAATGAGAAGATGCAGGACAAGGGGTTGGGACTGGCAAGTCCATGGCCTCTGGCACACTGCCATGGGAGGGCAGAGGTCCTAGTGCCATGGACCACTCACTCCTGTTCACACTCACCAGTACATCTGGCCTCTCACAGCCACCACGGCTGCTTTGTCCTTGCCACCAGCCGCCAGTACCCACCCAGACATCATCATTCTTTCTGTTGCTTCTCACAAGCATCGTGTGCATCCCCTGATTGGCTCCTCTTCCAGAGGTTGCCACACTGCTTAAAACTGGTGCTCACAACCCACACGCAGCAGCTGCTGGAAAAAGAGCTACATTAGCAGCTGGGCCCTACAGTGCTGCCCAGTGGCCTGTCAGGCACAGCTGTACAATCAAAGGACTACAGAGCTCCCATCACAGCCTGCCGCCCTCCAGCTCCTCGGGAGCTTTCCTGTCTTCCTCGCCTGTAAAAACCAAATCCAGCAACCAGGACGGAATTGTAATCACATCTTTCAGCCCAGGAAACACAAATGAAAAGGTTGAGTGGACAAACAGCCAGTGTGGCTGTACAAGACACTTTCTGTTGCATACATGGACAGCCCGACATGTTATTAAGGGAATGGGCCAACAATGCTACAGGTAATTAGTGAATTTGACTGAAATTGCAGTACCAGCGCAGAGACTGGTGTAATTCAAGCTGCTCTGAGATAAGGACTTGTTGGAGCACACAGATCCCTTCCCCTCGTGTGAATAGCTGTATTTAGACTCCAAACCTGGCACTGCATTCATCAGCAAGAAAAACAGTGCGCTTCACTAAAACACATAAATAAATAAGAAATACTAATTTGTGAGGGAAAGCAGTGAAAATAACACTCACTTTTTGGAAATTTGCCCTGGTTTTCCACCTTGGATTCTTCTAGCTGAGCAACTCCACCCAAGGAATATGGTGGGAATTCACAGTTATCCCTCACTGTGCAAGGTACAGAAGAAAACAGGGGGGTTAAGGGAGGAACTGACACCTGAAGACAGCAATTAAGGAGCTCAGCTCAAACCAGGGTACGGTTCCTGCAATCCTTAGAAAATGTTGGATTCACATCAACCAAGTATCCAGAGTAGCACATTTCCTTGGAGGTCGTGACTGTGGGATACACAGCCTTTAAGGATATCATAACTGGAAGGCTAACCAAGGCTCAGAAGGGAGAGGGAGCATAGTGGCATCGCTTTACCTGAGAGATATATCTGTACCAAAAGAAAATCACACTGTGATGTTCTAACTTCCTAAATCAATGTGGCATTTAGGCAAGATCAGGCCGTTGCTGCCAGCTTATCTCTAGAGCAGGTATAGTGGAACAACGTCAGAAACACAGAACCTAACATTAACACAACATCAAGTTACAATTTCTTAAAATGTTACTACCATGAACACATAAGGAAGCACTCAGCACAGCAGCAGTTACTAATAATGATTCCCTTCCCAGTCAGCAAAGGAATTTGATAAGAAACCTTTTGGAAAGGGAGGGCCTGTAACATCATGGCTAGCAATGCCTCACAAACATTGGAAGTCATCCCCCTAACAACATGATCTTACACACAAACAAATACTTTGAGAGATCCTTCAGTACTGGGACACAGTCCATCCTTAAAAACATGTGTGTAACACGGAAATCACCTGAGCTACAAACATAATCCTTTCCCACTGAAACTCCTGGTTCTCACAGAGCTCCTGCTACCGGGTGCTTAAAATAACGTTCAAGCAGTATCTTATTTGCATCCCTATCATTATGTCCACATAATCCCATCCTTGCTAATGCTGCTAGAGGAGTATGTAACTTCATCCTTCCATGTCAACCACATGACATAATTCAAATACAAGAGTCTGCTTCAACCTTCCCATTTAGTTTCCAGATACCTACTTTTAGTTTAGCAAAGCAGATAAAATCCATTGCTGTCTTCCACTGCATTAGTGGAATTAAGTGTTTTGTCATGTAAATCTCCACTGTTTCATCATGTTCCTCTTTCAAACCACCAAATAAAACAGTCTGAATTTGAGATTAGTCCTCCTATTATAAACTCTAAGCCATCAAACTGTTTTGTTATTAATTTCAGAACTGCATGGTGACTGCACTTACACAGGATCTAAGCATCAGTTAGAAAAGAAAAAAAAAAGGTAGTTTAACTGTTAAACCTTCATACAAGTGGTTTCCTCTTTTCTGCATTCAAATTGATCTTCTTTTCTTTCGGCAAGTGAAGAGCCAGATGAATACTTTGACTCAATGCCCAAGAGTGAAATGGTACCACCAGCAGCAGAGAAGCTCTCAGGGCAAGAGACATGTGACAACATTTTAACTCCTGACAAAATGCTTCAAGACAACTCTTCCAATAGTACTTAATGTTTATAAGTGAATGTGTGCGTGCGTATACATATATCAATATAAGTCTGTCTCTGTATACAAAATAGATAAATCAATATATATAAACAGCATAGATATAAATACTTACACATAGTGCACATATATGTTGTGACCTCCTATTGATGGAAATTACCCTTTTTGTCGGAGATCAAGCAGTCCCCAGTCAGTATCAAGTGCAATGCTGTTCAATTAAGCATCTGTGCATACAAACCTTAGAAAAATTTACTCCTCACGAACAGCTCCAGCAAACTTTGAGTTTTAATCTGTAAGCTGCTCAGATGAGTACTCTGCTATTGTTCTACAGGAGGCAATAATGATTTTGTGTCTGGACAGCAATTCAAGAAGTGAAACCGCTCTTACATCATGGGCAAGCAAATCAATATTAAGATATCTTTAGGCCACAGAATAAAACCAATTACAAATACATTTCCATATCTGAAAGTTTGGTCAGTGTTTAGGTGTGCCATCCTAGCAATACTGTCATCCATCCTGCCAGCCTACAAACCCAGCAGTGTCTGAGAAAGTGGATTCACTGCAGAGTGGGGCTGGAGTACGGCAGCGAGGCAGCACAGAAAGCAAAACAAACCAAAATAAAACCATACGCGACAGCACCGAAGTTCAGCTGGTGAATAACTGCCTCCAACCACACTAACCCACGGCTGAACCCTGGCTGCGTTCTCAGCAGGAGCTTGCTATGAGGCTATTTTTAACAGCTAGCAGCTTGCGTTTAAGAAATACCCCTCTTCACCTAAAAATATGCATCAGAGAGTGGCAACACCCATTCACGGCTCAGTCCTAGGTGGGGTGCACTGCCGGCATCAAAGGAATCTTTCCGAGAAAGCCTCTTTCCCAGTGCCTCCCCCCCGCCGCAAGCCGAGGAGCAGCAGCAGGGATACCCAGCACGGGCAGGATGACAGCGAGCTGCGTTCTCTCTGCCACCTTTCCTTCCTCCCTCCCTCCCGCAGCGCTAAACCCGCTCAGGGACGCGTTTTAAAGAGTGTGTCTGTCCGTCTGTCTGTCTGTCCCTGCTGCAAAGCACGGGGCACGCTGCACCCGGGGCGCCCCAGCCCGCACCCCGCGGGATTCGCCCTGGTTAAGGCAAGGGGCAACCTGGGGGAATCCGCACCCCCAGAGCCCCCCGAGCCGAGCCGGCTGCTGCCCAACTTCCCGCGAAGTCTCGCCGCCTCCAAACTTGGGGAGCCCCCCCCCATCCCATCCCAATCTCATCCCATCCCAATCTCATCCCATCCCATCCCATCCCATCCCCAACCCTACCGGTCCCCGCCAGCTCCGCTCTGCCCCGCGACCGCTGCTCCGCGACCGCTGCCTCCGCCGGCTCTGCCCCGCGGGGGGGCGTAGGAGGAGGAGGAAGCAGGGGGAGGGAGAAAGGGAACGATGGAGCAGCCCCGCGCTGCGCAGCTCGGGAGGCGGAGGGTGCCGCCCGGGAGGGGGGCTCCAGGGGCGCAGGGTCCCCAGGACGCTCCCCTCGGCCCTGCTGGGGAGGGGTTGTCTCCAGTAGTGCTCCCCAGGAGGAGGGGAGAGGTCCCCAGCGCTGCTGCCGAGGAGGGGGTTCCCAAGCGCTGCTCACGGTGAGAGGGGTCACCGGGGGGGAAAAAGGGTCCCCACTGGTGCTCCTGGGGAGAGGGGTCCCCCGCAGGGCTCCCGGAGAAACTGGGGTCCCCAGCGGTGCTGCCGGAGCGGGGGAGTCCCCCGGAGTAGGACAGTACCCAGGAGGGGTTCCCAGCGGTGCTGCCGGGGAGGGAGGGGTTGCGCAGCCCCCCGATGCTGAGCCGGGATGCAGGGGTCCCCCCGGCCACTGCCCCCCCCCCCCCCCCCCCCCCCCCCCCGCAGCAGCACCAGGTGCCGGCTGGGCTGGCTCCGGAACTTTGGATGAAGATGGGCCTTTCCCTGCGGGAAATCAAGCTGTCCCGAGCGTCCAGGTGGAACCAGCACCCCAGGCTGTGGGGGGCAGCCAGAGGTCAGCCCGAGGAGACGCTGCTCACACGCTGCCAGGTGCCCATCGCTGGAGGTTGGGCTTTGGTGCTGGGCACCTCATGGGTGCTGCCGCGGTCCGAGTTTGCAATGGCAGCAGCACAAACATTGCCTAAGCAGCCAAGACCACCTACTCAGCAAGTACAAGGTTCCTTCTCAACCAAGAGGATCCTACCATGGATTCACAAATGGATACAAGACACAAACATAAACGTGTCGTCTGCTCGTAAAGCCACCCAGGTGTTGTGTGCACACACCTGTGATGCAGCCCCACAGTCCCACAGGAAGTTTTAATGCAAAGCTTGCGAAGCTGATGGTATGGGTTTGTGGTGCAGCTGTGACTGGACACAGCTGGACACAGTTTGTGTGAGCACACTGAGGGAGGAAAGTGCTCCTCATTTCCCTCCCAACACTAAGTGAACCCACTGTGAGGCTTAAATCCACATGGTTAATAGTCAGCAACTTTATTCCTAAGAAGCTGAGGTGATGAAGCTTGAGCTAAACATGAACAGTGAATACTGTCTTTTAGTATTTCCTTTTGTGATCAAGTCCATCTTTGGTTACAATTTTCAGGAGCATCTAACACAAACGTTCGTGGGAATCTGTTTTGAAGTGAAACCATATGTAACATAATGGTAAAATACAAACCAGAAACTTCCACATTACACAGCTATGATTGGGAGCCAAACAGTTTAAGGGTTTCAAATGGGTGATTACACACCGGTAAGATGACAAATCAATAACTAAGAGACTGACTTAAAAATCACATGCACAACTTTCATATAGCACAGTGTATGTATCTCTGTTCATGTCACTTCTGATTCTCACCTAATTCTTCACTAAAAAACCTTCACTGAATGAAATACCTGACTTGGTGAAAACCGTTATTTACAGAATATTCACACATGTTCAGTGTTTCTTGTCTGGGTTAAATAAGCTGCCATCCATGCCCTCTTTAGGCCTCCTGGGATGCTCTGAATAGCAATTATACTTAGCCAGATTTCTGCATAATTATACTCTCTGCCCTTTTTTATGTTTTTTTTTTTAAAAAGAAATAAGCTGTAATGAAAACAAGATCTTCATTCCTGAGAAAAATCTCTGTTCATACTATTCCTCACCAACCATCAGCTGGAGTAAATATCTTGATGGTAGTATCTAAATGTGGTAGCTCAGACTTCCAGGCACTCCGTAAAGGTTGTGTCTGCCCATCTAAGGAACACTTACAAACCATCCTCAACATTACCTGGTGACTTGAGGAGGGAATACAACATTTTATGGCATAATAAATCACTGTCCAGGAACTAATTGTATTATCATGAACAGTAACAGTCAGAACAACAGTCAGTATAAATAGACTCAAAAACTCAAAAAACTAAGACTGGACTTTAATTCTCATTATTCAAGGTGTTCAAAGAGAGAGGAAATGAAGAAATTTCAGTATAGAAATTACAGTAAATCTTTCTCTGAGTACACTGTTTTTAATGGAATGAAAGCTCCTGACCTCCACCTCTGTAAATAGGATTTCTGCTGGTTGCCATGCTTACTCTGCAGCATATGAAGTGTCATCTCACTTCTAAAACAAGTTTGTACACATTTCTTAGCTCTGAGCAGGTTCATCTGGTAAAAGAGATGGGAGAGCCCTTTGGTAGTGTTGAAAAGCAGGCATGCAACTGGTACTGCAAGGGTGGGCGTTGTAAAGGTGACTTTTTTAGACGGAGTCCTTCCATATTGCTGCTGACCAGGGTCTGGGGCAGAAATCTGGCAAAGCGGTCCAGTGGCTGGGTCTGACAGCAGCAGAACTGTGCATTTATAGCCAGACTGAACTCTGGGATGAACAAATGAGCACAGCACTGCAGTGGGATTGCCAGCCCAGGGAGCTGGGCTGCCCTTCTCCCGGGTGCCTCTGACAGCATCAGCACCTCCCGGCTCTCACAAGGAGGGGCTAGAAATGCAGAGGTTTCTATTCTGTTCTTCCTCTGTCCCGACCTCGAGAACCAGAGGAAGAAGTTCATGACCCGCAAGCACCCACGAGACTTTTGCTTCGCACTCCTGCTGGTTTGGGGAGCCCTTTTCCCGTGACTCTCCCTTCCCCAGGCACTGCTGGCCGGAGGCGCTTTACTGCAGGGGCACCGGCATGAGCTGGTGCCCTGTCACCGCAGGGTGAGCTCACCAGGGACGGATGCGGGTTGTGACAGAAAAGACAAAACCTTCCCCCCGAACGTCTCTGCTCCGGCTCTGCCCTGAGCTGAGAGGAGCCATGAGACGTGCCGAGTTCCCCAGGGGAGCTCCCCGAGCGAGCGGCATCACGATTCCCCTCTGCCCAGAAAAGCAAAGTCAGGGCTGGAACTGGAAGCAAATAATTCACTGGGTGGGGACCTCTGCATTCAGCCAGGGAGTTTCCATGCAGTGAGTCTGAAAAACCACAAGGTGCTCTCTCTGTTGTACTCAGCAGTTTTAGAACTTAACACTGAAGGAAGCCGCGGCAAAGCCTCGTTTCTCGCCGACATCCAGCGCCGCTGAACGCTCGTGGCTCTCTGACACAGGCTGCGGCCAGGGCCGGCGGCCACGGCAATCCTAGACACTATTCCAGCTCTCCTTCCAGCTCTGGGGCTGGTTCTGACCTGTGAACTGGTGCTATGGGGAAATCGCAGAAAGGTTATTCATCTCCGTGGTCAGTTCTGCCATTAATGCAGGGGTATCGTTCTCACCGGAATTAGCAGAATGTGTGTGTTTTAAAGAAATGCATTATTACTTCTATTTTCCCCATGGTATCCTGGCAACAGGCACATTCCTAAAATACAGCTCACTAATTTCATAGCTTATACATCCTCTGGCTCTCAGTAAAGGGTGCATCAACCTTCAGATGCTCAGAATGCTTTTTTGCTGTTTTCCTGACTTGGATTGGGAATTATTCTTCTCAGCTTGCACATCCCTGGGCTGCACTGGGGAGTTCTTGCTCAGCTTTTAATTGCAGACAATGCCTTTTTTCCTCCAATAGGGAAAAATTAATAGTGAAATGTCATTAGATAAATATATCACAATTTGGTTTCCCACAAATGGTCTGTTAGCTTTTAATGATGTCTGTCAAGAGCCAGCTTCCTTTTGCCTAACACTGTCCTTTTATCCCAAGCTGTATGTCCTTCAGCACCCTAAAGAATTCCTTTTAATTTCTGATATTTATGCCCTCCAAGTACTTGTTGAAGGGTATCATTTCCCTCTTAGTCATCATTTAGGCAAGTGATACATACTAAGTTCCTTTAATCTTCACTCGTAACAGAGTCCCTTCAGACCCTTAATCATTTTTATTGCTCTTCTATGAATTTCTTCCAATTTGTCTGCATCTCTCTGGCAATGAGGTACCCAGAATTTAATGCCTTATTTTAGGTGTGATCTCCCTGCAGCAATACAAAAGATGTTACCTCCTGCTACTTTTATCTGCCACTGATTTAACAATATGCTGGAATTGTGAAGGAGCTGGGAATCAATTAAAATAGATTTTAAATGGTTCAGCGCTCTGATTACCATAATGCTTCTGTGGCACTACACACGAGGAGAAGACTTGAAGCCAGCTGAGGCTGCTGCTTGTGGTAATACATTGGTGTGACTTCTAGGGCAGGCAGAGCTTTCAAATGTGCTGCATTCCCGGCTCTGTGGTTCTCTAAAGGAATATGAACCAGGAGTTACAATGCAGAAGACAAATGGAGACGAGTTCAAATTGGCACCAGAAATAGCTCATGTGTGCTGGTGGCCCGAGGGTCTCACACTGCTCTTCCTGCAACTCTGAGATGTGTGACACTGACTAAGGGCACATTGCAGCCAAGCAGCCAAGGAGCCTGACATCAGGGTGGTTCACACTCTTATTTAAATAGTTTGCTTTAATAAAAATAACCAAACTCCTTAGAATCTGTAACACATCATGAGCAGTGCCTAAAGAAGAGCCTGAAATAGCTAAGCAGCAGACTTATGGGGAGAGGTGCTCTGAGACCTCTGTACTCTGCTAAAATGACCAGGTGGTTCCCCATCCCCATTGCCAGTGGCTCCTGATTAGAGGCACACACAGCTGCTCCTGGCACCAACGGGAGCTCTGCTCCTGGCGTCCCCTTCCCATTTGAGCCACTCCACTGGTTCCTGTTGCTCTGGTGAGGAAGGAGGGAAGAGCGTCCCTCCTGGCAGTGTGTAATTTCTGTTACAGAATAAACCTTTCCACTCCGTGTCCTGTGTTGGATCTGCCACTCTCCAGATCTATTGGGAATGTTTATATATTTCATCCCTCAGCCACTGGTAAGGGACTGGAGGTCAATGGACCATACCGTGTGTGCTCCAACACCTGGAGTTTTACTTTCATGTTGTTTATTACTCCTCCTCCTCCAGCTCCCAAATTCAAAATGAAACATTTAAAATTTGACCAGGGATATATTCTAATGAGTGCTTGGATTGTATACGTGACTTATTTCCTTAACTAATTTTTACCAGTCTATCTACATCAAGAAAAAGCAGATTAGCTGTATTTTACAAGCTCTTTTCCCCACATACTCTATTCTTTCTTCTTTCAAATCCATTGCTCCTCATTCACGCCTAAATCTGAACTTCCTTGTGAACCCCAGCCTTCAGCAGGGGCTTCAGAGTTGAAAGGACTGAATTGTGATATGAAGCAAACAAAGTGTGCATGGATGTGCAGGTACATATGAATCTTCCCTTAAGAATTATTTACGTTCTCTATAAACATCTCATATTGCTGCAGACAAAAGTGACAGTTTCTTTTACCCATAACATATAAATATTTCCAGTGCCAAGGCTGATTTTTTTGATGCTGAATTTGTGGGGGGGTGCCTGCTGTACAGACTTGCCCTTTGTTGTAACAGAAATCCATGTAGGAAGAGCAAACCATGTACGCAAGGGGACCGAGGGGGACACAGGCATCCCTGACACACGATGGCCAGGATTATGGCAGGGGGAACACAAGCTGAAGCCCAGCTCTGGGGGGTCCCACCCAGCCGTGCTTCTGCACCCCCAGCTGTAGTCCAGATGGTCCCTGGGTCGGGGAATGGTGTGGTCAGCAGGGAAAGGGTTCTCAGGCACTGGCACAGCTGCCCAGGGAGGTGGTGGAGTCGCTATCCCTGGAGAAGTTTAAAAGGTGGGTAGATGAGTTTCTGAGGGACAGGGTTTAGTAAGGGGACAGGGACAGTTGGACTCGATGGTCTCGGAGGCCCTTTCCAACCACATCGTTCTATGATCCTTCCCGCAGGTGTGAAGCCACCGCTGAGGTCGGGGCGTGAGGTCAGCCTGCTCTGCACAGAGGGTTCCCTTGAGCAGAGATGGTCCCGGCCACCCTTCTATCCCTCGGGACCAGAGGCCGGGCCCTGGCCTTGCATAGAGAGGGGAATTTCCCAGCAGGTTCCTCCTGGACTGGCCTTCAGTTTAGATTTACAAATTAAGTCATTTAACTTGCCAGGTGTTGTATGGAAAATACCAATGTAGATCAATTGTCTGTACCTTCAAAGCTATGAAAACTATTATTACAAAGATAAATCACACACCTTGCTGACATAATAATAAATGTTTTCTGCAAGTGCTATTTTTCCTGCTAATTTCAGAAAAATGAGTATTCCTTTTTTCTGCCTTCCTTTTTTTGCTAACTCAGGCTTTGTTACAAAGTCATTTTGATTTGCAATCATTCTTCCAGTCCACCTGCAATGATAGAACCGATAAACAATTTCTTATATTATGATTTTAATGACTACCATAGTTGCAACAGAATTTTGGTTTTAGGAAGAATACCAGAGATGGCAGAAAACAGAGGTATAAAATTCAGTCTCCATGATACAAGCTGAAAACAACAGCAAGGAAGGGATTAATTTCATAAATACATTATCTATTCTTAATGCATATTTTTTTTCTGATAAGTTTCTACTCACATGGATAAAACTCTGCCACACTGGAACCTGTGAGGAATCTCTCAGTTTCTCTTCGTGCCGGTTACTTCCCCTCTCCCAGTTCCTAAAAACTGAAACACAACAGAGGAGCTTTTGCTGGCTGGCAGTATCTTGCTGAATCAGGCTGTTTGGTGCAAAGCCAATTCCTGTTACTCCTGTGGTCTTGCATGAAAAATGACTTTTGTTGAATAAGTGTTGGTCATTTAATATATGGTGCTCATGACTCACCACGTACTCCAAGAGCACTTTGAGATATTTTGATGCTGCCTCTGTATTTTTACAACCTAAACATATTCCCTGGAGATTTATCCTGCTTTACATTTTGCTTCTCATACTCATTTCCAGGGGTTTTTGGGGGGCAGCAAAGAGAGAGCCTGACCATTGCGGGAAGCTCACTCAATGTAGCACAATTCTGTCCATTCCAGTTCACCCACCTGAAAAATAGGGATGATAATAAGGACTTAAGGAGAGTATTCAGGTGTCTGGCTTGAAACCTCTCATGTCAGGCTCTCCAGAGGCTCAGCAGAGAGAAATAGCTTCTAATTCAGACGCTGTGAATGGGTTTCTAATGGAACCTGCTCCTCTGTGCTGGCAGTCAGGGAGACCAAGCTCTCAGCTCAAGCACCCCTGCACCACTTTGGTTACTTGCTGACAGCCAGGCACTGGGAGCATCCTCTCTCATAGCTCATCCTGCAACCGTTCTCATGCTCAGCTTTCCACTGTGGAGCTGATTTCCAGAAGGGCAGAATGGAGCACGCTGCACAAAGGAGGCCATGCGTGCCCCCACTGATCCGTGAGGGTGGATGAATCAGTAGCTCAACAGCACTTCACATGTGTGAGGCTCAGTGCAAGTGCTATTAATTGTCAGTATGGTCAGTGATTATTATTCATCGGGGCTACAGCAAAATACCGAGGCTCAAGGTCTTTGTGTTTCAGTCTCAGGTCTGCGACTCTGTGATACTGAGCAAGTCTCTTCCTTCTCTTGTTTTCATTTTTACTGTCATTAAGATATCTACCTCATTCTTGTGTGTGATGTGAACCTTATTGGCCTGAAAAGAGCTTTGAGAACTTCTGGGAAAAGTGAAATATTAATATCAAGCATCAGTACAGAGCAGATGAGACAGTGCCATCGTCTCACTCCTATTCAAAGAGCTCGGCTCAGAGCCACAGGGCCCCTCAATGGCTGGTGAATTCTACCCAGAAACACCAAGGACAGAGAAGCACACTGAGCCAGTTCTCCTCAAAGTGAGAGCCAGGAGGCACCACCAGGGAGCTCAGATTTGAAAAACTCTCTCCCTGCTGCTTTTCTTCCAATTGCACAGGCAGAATGCCCACTGGTGTGCACAAATGGATATTTAAGCGTCTAAATGCCCACTCCTGGGCACAAAAATACTATTTGTGAGTGTGTTGCACATAGAAGGACTGGCACAGAAATCTTCATTTCGGAAAATCTTCTCCTCGGTGTTCAGTCTTTGTGCTGATTATATGAATTAGTTCCCTATTACAAATGAGCCTCATGTCTCAGAAACTAATGTGCTTTGCTCAAGAACCAAGACTTTCTGCATTTCATCATAATTCTGCTCATTAATGATTTGGCTTTCCTGGCAATGATGAGAAACGTTCACTTCCCTGGCGTATTTCTGGGTGGTGAAATTACGACGTTAGTTGGGGCAAGGATGCTGCATTAAATCGCCAAGGCTACGCTGCCATTTGTAATCACGCTCTCTGGGACCTGCCCACCTTCCCTCACACCTCTGGTTGCCACAATACCCTTTGGCCATTATTAATTTGTTCAATTCACTTTTATGCTTAAGACAGCGGCTGCCAGCTTCTGACTGCTGGAAAGCAAAAGGGTGAGACAAAATGAAAAAATGACATAAACACTGCCAAGAGGTCTTCGTCTGCGTTTTAAGCAGTGCTGTAAATCACAGTGGTAGAGAGTCAGAGCAGCAATGTAATGTGGTGAGGTGAGGGAGCGTGCTGGAATCTACACAGTCCTGTAAAATGCATCTCCATTTCATTTATACCCAGTGCCACTGTCATAGTGTTGCAAGGAAAAGGCTGTATTGATATCAAGGTCTGCCCTTGCACAGTTTCTCAAGCTCCGTGGGGGTCACTGACTGTCTTAGCAAAGGTTCCCACAGTGACACAGCCACATTTCCTTATTTACATCTACCACCCTCTCTACATCTCCCAGGCATAAACACAGAAATACATTATTCTAGGCTAAAATGTACAATAAATTCTTTTGCATTTTGAATGTTCCCTAACTGCTGTAACCAGATGTATGCTGGAGCTCTCCATCCCATTGTAAAGTCCATCTGCCTTCCCCAAACTGGAAAGCCAACCCCAAATATCTGAGAGGAGACAAGTTACGTACCCTGGAGGTGTTGTTTGACAGCCGGCTGAATACGAGCCAGCAGTGGCCCAGATGGCCAAGAAGGCCAACGGCATCTTGGCCTGTATCAAGAACAGTGTGGCCAGCAGGACCAGGGAGGTTATTGTCCCCCTGTACTTGGCCCTGGTGAGGCCACACCTCAAGTACTATGTGCAGTGCTGGGTCCCTCAGTATAAGAAGGACATTGAGGTGTTGGAGCGCATCCAGAGAAGGGAACGAGGCTGGTGAGGGGGCTGGAAAACAAGTCCTATGAGGAATAGCTGAGGGAACTGGGGTTGTTTAGCTTGGAGGAGACCTCATCGCTGTCTACAGCTGCCTGAAAAGAGGCTGTGGCAGAGCGGGTTTTGATCTCTCAAGTGACAGGTGATAGGACAAGGGGAAATGGCCATAAGTTGCACCACAGGAGATTCAGACTGGATATTAGGAAGAATTTCTTTACCGAAAGGGTGGTCAGGCCCTGGAACAGCTGCCCAGGGAGGTGGTTTAGTCACCATTTAAAAAAGGGACAGATGAGTTTTTGAGGGACATGGTTTAGTGGATGATGGGTGTGGTTGGACTCGATCTCAGAGGTCTTTTCCAACCAGAAGATTCTATGATTCTATGATACACAGACTCACACACTTTTTATCAATGCAATGTCAGGCTTGAAATCTGCCATCTGCTCAGCCAGGAAACCCTGAACTTAAATTCACTGTCAGAAACAGTGCTTGGCTGCTCTGCAGTTGCCATCTGTAGTTTTTTTACATTACTGTTTATTCTGTTAAAATTATGCCTTAGTGTGTAAAAATGTCCACAAACTATAAAAGCAAATGAGCAACGTGACAGGGTTCAGCACAGTAAAGACAATAACTTTAAGATTATCAGGTTTCTTTGAGTTAAAAATCTCAAGGCTTAACCTTAGTAAACCCTTGGTTTTAAGATTTAAAATGCGTGTGCTCAGTGTTTGAAGTCTTGCCCTATCCTTGTTCCCTCTGAAGGCCCTGGAAGCAAAGGGGCACAGCTCCCATGCCAGACTAAGGGAGTGCCGCCTGCTGGAGGGCCCCGTGCTCAGAGCAGAGGGTTCTCACTGCTGCAGGACACACGGCCATGGGCATCTGCTGCCCTTAGGGCTCTCAGGTCAGCGCTGCGCCCGCTGCGGGGAAGGCACACAAAAAGCTTTGGTGCTCGGTTTCATCTCAAATTCAGCTTTCATGTGAACAAAGAAAAACACTTGGGAGATACACAGGGGTGCAGAAATCCCCACACAGGATCATTTACTTTCAGGGGACTCTTTTTTTTAGAAATGCAAAGTGAATCATAGAATCAGTTGGGTTGGAAAAGACCTCCGAGATCATCAAGTCCAACCCTTGGTCCAACTCCAGTCCGTTTACTAGATCATGGCACATAAGAGGGAGGAAACGTCTGTGTCATGGACTCATCGATTAAATGAGTTATACAATGTTTTTTCTTTCCTGGTGAGCTGCAGTTTCAGGCTTTTCTCCACTCATCCAGGATTTCCAGTGGTTCACACCAAGCAGTGAGACCTCTGGAGATGTTTGCTCCGTTCCCCACGGTGATGGAGATCGAACGCAGCAATAACTCACAGCCAGCCCGGGGTTTCTGTGCCATGCCCAGCCAACGGCTCCTGTCTGGAGCAGATGGGCAGGAGGAACGATGTGCCTTGCAGATCACCTGCCGACAGCACACCTGCCCTTTCCTGGGAGCTCTCCGGCTGTGGGACTGTTCTGGGACCTCTGGCTTTGCTCCGTTTTATGATGTCCAGTCAGCAGTGCAGCTGGTCTGGCATGGCCTGGCTGCCCCCAAGGCTGCCACAAGCTCAGATGGTGCCCAAACCATGGGGAAAATGATGGCATGGGAAAGCTGTTCAGCTGAGGGAGCCCAGAGCTGCCTAGAAAGGCTGCAGTAGCACTGTTGCTTTTTTTCCTTCTGGATCAAAGAAGAAATGTCAGTCTGACCCATATGTTGGGATCCGTGCAGAACCCCAAAAGATCTGCACCCTGCTGGCAGACAGTGCCCATATGGTGCCTTCGTTCATTGCAGTGCTGGTGGCAGCAGGAACACCTTAGGGAAGAACGGGGGCCAAGAAGATATTTTTAATAAAACAGACTGCAGGGATCTATAATAGGAAATAATCATTGAGTCTTTCTCACAAATATCTACATTTCTAGCATACTTTCCAATGCTGGCAGAGATAAAAACAGCAAAGAAGGCTTTCTTGTACTATGAAACACTGCGAAAATTTCTCAGTTATCATTTTTCTACTGTATCAAGGATACCGTTAACTTCATTAATACTAATTTTACTTTACTGTAAAGTCATTAATTGTTGGTAGCTAGGGTCTGGCGGCCGGAAGATATCGTGTTGTATGGAAAGATAGGGCCCTCTCTCCCAGTAGCCAATAAGGTTTAGTTCATGATGTAAGGAGGCAGAAGTGACGTTGTAGACCTCAGCTATATAAACCTGTGTTATCTATCAATAAACGCCATTTTGCCATCCACGACATTGGTGTCTGTGTGCTGATGGACCGAGTGGCCTGGAGTTGGTCGCCATGCCATTCCTTAACCAGGTCGCCACGCCTTTGCTGAAGGCAACCATTAATATGGTGACTGTTATTTCCTTTATAACAATAATTATTAAAGGCATGTACGGTGAAATTGAGTATATGAGGAAGTGCTGCAAAGTAGAATGCAATTAATCGTCTAGGGAGAATAATAAACATTTTTGGCTCTTTCTATTCCTCCAATAATTTCACAGTATAAAAAAGTAAGATAACGCAGGCTTGAAGTCGCTTATCAGCATTTTCAAGTATTTCAAGAGTTTATCCTCAGTGAGAGCTGGAGGGATCCATTTCTAGAAAATGATTGTCTGCCCTTTTAGCAAGAAACTGTCTTGCTGGTTTTGTTTAATTAAACTGCTGCTGTCAATTACTACCTGCAAACAGTGTAAGAGTATGGAATGGTGAGCTTAGCAGGCGCTTGGCAGCCACCAGGGCGCTGTGAACTCCCTTTACACTCCCTGCACATTTACTGACAGTGGGAGGGCTGTTGTGAGATAAAATTCCTCATTTCTGTCTATTTCTCACTTCCTTCAAGGAAATATAAGTGTTCCGTAATGAATTTAACACCATTGATTAAAACATCAGTATTTCCACCCCAATATTTGCTCTGGTCCCAAGCGCTTCGTGTTTGCGGAGCCCTTCCCACTGTCCCAGGAGCTCCTGCCCCCCACCAGGAGCCCTGCCCTGGCCAAATCCAGGGCTCCTCTTCCTCCTGCTCCTGGCACGGCCTTCTCTTTCCAGTTCTGCGATCAAGGCTTTACTCCTGCTGGGGTTTTTCAGGAGAAGTGGTCAGCCTTATGCTCAGCCGTTCGGCCAGGCCGCAGGGCTGGCAGCAACATGAAGGCCAAGCAGTCCCAGGGCACAGGGAAACAAAGCCATCCCTTCTGCCGAATGCCGCGTCCCTGCAGCTCGGCTGGAGACCTCCTCAGGCAACATGAAGCCCCACGGCTGGGCTGAGCCTGGCAAGCGTGAAAAATGACAATCTGCTTTTTCTTTTAAACCAGTCACCAGCTGAGCCACGGCTCCTGGTGCCTGAGAGCTGAAAAGGCGACCTCTGATAACCTTCCTGGGCCAGCAACCTCTTGTACTCACTGCAGTTTGGTCATTGGCTGCTCCACAAGTCCTCTCCCTTATTCCCTTAAGTCCACCCTTTTTCACCCTAATGCTAACCCAAAACCAATTGTGAGCATGAGCTCTGGGGACACGTATGGGCTTACTTGAATTAGATGCAATCTCTGACCAAAGTAACTGCATTCTCAGGACGATACAACCACAGTAGCTCCACCGTCTTTTTCTTCTTTGAAGCATAATTTTTCTTTAGGGAACTCTTTTCAGACAAGCTGATGAAGGCTTTGTGCCGTTTCCAGTGGTCACCCATAAAAAAGATTTTTCTCCATCAGCTTTGGCTGTTGAGGATAATCAACTCTGGGGTAAGATTTTCCATAATGTATGTAAATTGAACAGCCAGGTTAATGTGTTCCTGGACTCCAGGCTCTATTTTCAAAGTGTACAGAGCTATGAAATATCATTGCAGTAGAGCATAATGTTCCTTAGGTTCAGTTTTCCTCCTGTCTGCTTGGCCCAACACAGTTTACTGATTTTATTTATGGGTAGACTGGAAGAATGTTCAAATATTTACCTGAATACCTGCTTGCCCACATACTGAAAAGAAAGACTTACAGGTAATTTTTGTAATTGTCTCATCACAGGAGGAAATCTGATTTTCCAAACCACCAGGGATGGGCACCGGGTGCCACATTTCACCCCGTCTTCCCCGGGTGCTGCCCTGTGCTTGCACAGCAGCACAGTGCCTGTGCTCAATCCCACTCCTGCTCTGGAATGGGGAGGGGTGGGTAACCTGGCACACACAGTCCAGTTGGGATGCAGAGCTGGGAGAAGAAGGGACAGCAAACACACCTCAGGCTGCACTTGGGATGAGACACAAGGCTGGTGCAGTCAGGGACAGGGACAGCCCACAGAAGGGCCTCTGCCCTTTCAAATCATAGCTTCCATCAGATCCAGCACCACCATTCATAGTATTTTCATATGTACCTCAAAAAAATTACTTTTACTAAATATTTTCTAAAGTATTTTAAGGTTCTGAGCAGTTTTTTCCTACTGCAGGTACTGCACTTCATTTATAACAGATGTTACTTCCAATAAGAACACAAAGGCGATAAAACAGAGTTGAAATAATCACAGCTAAAATGATACATTTATTTTATGCCCCAGATGCCCTCTCTCTTTCCTTACCATTTGAATTTCTCTTCTCTCCACATTGCAGATTTAGCGTTGATCTGTCCCTGCAGAATTAACAAGCTTTTGTAAAAGTTATTTTCAGTCTGAGCCCTTTTTGTGATAACAACTGAAACAGTACGGGAAGCAGCTTTGGATTATGTCCATGTGTGACTAAACTATTGATCTCTCAGCCCGGGAAAAAATACATGAAATGAGTGTGATTTTTAGATTTGAGCAGGAGGAGGGGGTCAGGATGAAACCAAGCACAGGACAATGCAGTGTGCGGTTCTGCAGGGACTCCAACCACATCACAAAATCAAGGTGCAGTGTTTGTAAAGCATAGATTCAGCTTCTTAAACTTACTGAGGACTTGTTCTTCTGCAGGGAATACTTTCAACCTTTTTAGTTCACCTCACTCTGGTACCCACACACTGCAGAGACAGCAGTTCACTCTGCCTTGCAGGATACGATCCCTGTCTTGAACACCTCATTCCTACTCCTCGTTCACCCAAATCCAGCTTTGGTCTTGATTTTTCAACCAAGGTCTTTCCCCTGGGGAAGGTGCAGAAGGACTCACAGGGGGTTCTTCTCTGAGCTTCAGGAAGGAGATGTGCCTGTTCCTGGCACAAGGCACTCATACCTCTCCACCACCTGCTCAGACCTCTTCTCATCTCAAGCAGGACTTGGCTCGCCGCAGCGATCATGAGGCACATCGGTCTGAAGGGAAACAGCAGTGCTGTCTGACACTGGGCTGGGAGATTTGTCTTCTTCTTTCTACTGTTAAGCATTCTTCCTTCCCCAGTTTGCCCTTAAGAATCTAATTAGTGGCCTAATTACCATCCCCAGACTATGCCCTGAGTGACCTTGGCTGGCTTCCCCTGGCAATGCAGTTGTGTCGTAGGTGTGCAGGGGCTGTGCTGCTTCCTCCATGCACTGAAACACTGCTGCACTCTACTCAATGCTTATTTTTACTCTGTACTCCAACAGAATTGAACTGTGAAAGGACTGTAAATTTCCAGCCTCAAGAGGCTCTTCATTAAGCAACAAATAAGTCTCTGCACCTACTTGATATTACCCTCCTGTTCGCTGTTTGTCACGCGCCTTCCTCCCCGCTCAGCCTGCTCTGTCAGTTCCACTCAGCTGGCAGAGCTGCTGCTTCCCAGAGAACTGCACGTAGTGTTATGTGTTCTGATCCCTGACTTTAATATAAAAGCAATGGCACCATTTTTATCCTTGCTGAATTTGGTTCAAACACTCGCAAAGCCTCACCTTTATTATTGGATGTCAGCAAGCAGTATTTCACAAGTTCAGACCCCAAAACCATCCTGCAGGAGCAGCTCTTTGTGGCTTCAACACTGCTGCTGTTGCTAATGGCACTCTCACACAAAGAGGTGCTGTTCCAAACAATGAGCTGCATTTAATGCACTGCAGCTCTGTTCCTGCCACTGTCCCTCCAGGGGGCCTGGCAGCCAGGGGTGCCCCTGCAGCCCAGCTCCCTCAAGTCTTGGGAATCATTTGGACCCCAGCTCCTTTGTGAATCGTTCCTGCCCTTGGGCCAAGTGATATCGCAGCTCTTTGACAGGTGCATGATTAATCTTCAGGACACAGTGCATCTAAAAGCCAACCCCCACCCTGAGAATCCTGTCATAAAACAAATACTCTTCTCCTGCTGAAATGCATTATTAAAGCCTCCACCCCATAAATTCCACATAGATGACACTCTCCATGGTACCTTGTAAAATAAGCAATTTTCTGCTACCAAGGAAACAAATTCTTTTTCTCAGTCGTATCTAAACTCCACTAACACAGTGACAGACACAACATTGCATCTGAGTTTGGTTTTGACAGCCTCATACATTTCTAACTCTGTCAGCAAGAATAAATGTATGAAGCTTTTCACTTTAGAAAGCCAGGAGCAAAATGGACTTTCTGGGACTTGCTTCGATCTTGTCTGTGCCAGACTTCATGTCCTAACATTCCACACCATTCCCACCATCAATTTCCATTGCAAGGGGGAGGCAGAATTAGAGTGCCAAGGCCAAATCCAGACTAAGCTGCCTTTTGAACAGAATGAAGGAGGCTGGGATTAGACAGAAAGGCACTGTGAATTCCCAAAAATACGCTTTTTCACTCCCCAAACATGCCAGCACAGAGCTCACCATGCATTGTACCCCTTGGGCATACCCAAGGAACATCTGCCTGCTGCATCAAACAGCCTTGTCCTTGCACAGAGCATCACGACATAAGGGCTTTAGATAACAGCACATTCAACAATAATGATGGGAACTGCTCTGAAAATGCTGTTAATGCACAAAAAAAGGAGCTGCAGGACACGTCACGAACCAGGCATTCTCTGGACATCACAGCCCCTGCTGTGCCAGGCACGGAGCAGGAGTGCAGTTTGCAGCAGAAGAGTGCTTGGGGCTACAGTACTTTTGATGACATTTTCTAGTTTCCAAATGAAAACTGTCAATGGTTTGTTTCAATAAGGTGTTACCTTCATTGTTTCTCTTTTTTTTTGTTTGTGTGTGTTTGGGTTTTTTAACTGTAGCACTACAATACTGTTTCATGATTATGGCAGCAGCAAACAGTAACACTTTTTCCAGTGTGGAATGACAATAAATTAAGAAATTCCAGCATCTGCCAACAAAATGAAACTGTTATTTGTTAAACAGCACTAATCAGCTACCAAGTCACCTGAAAATAATCTCCTATTTCCACCCACTCTGAGCCTGTGCAGGGTGCATTTCTATCTTGGAAAGAGGGGTCTACGGGACCGTTCATTTCAGAAAGCTCTGTAACATCGCTCTCTCTCCTGTTCATTTTGAGAGCAATCAGGAGCATTACCTTAGTATTTTGCTGTTATTTTTCTGCTCTTTGGTGCATAGAGTGTGTCCCATCCTGTGTACTGAGCAGCTGCCAGCAGAGCCTTCAACACCGAGAGACCTTCCCAGGGCCTGTGTGTGGCCACAGTTTTTAAATACAGACATTTCCTATTTCTTTTAAAGACGAAGTTCAATTCAAGAAATCTTTGTCTCCATTATCATGCATCCAAAGATCAACCTGAAGCCCAGATAAATTTGTTTCATATAATGTGCAAAAAATAGCTCGGCAAAGACAGATCAGTCAGCACAAATCCCTCGTGTTAAACTCCTGCTTCTTGCTACCGACATAGAATTCCCAATACGAAGAAAACACTTTCCTTTTCCTCCTCATTCTCGCAATTCACATGAGGTGTGGCCTATGCATTTAAAAGCAAAATTTAAATGGATAGATATTGCAGGAGGCTCCTGCACTGGTGAAAGGGCTGGGCTGGAAACACTCTACATAATTACACTGGGATACTGGGGCAAAGTCACAGTCGCTTCCAAGCCCTCCTGCCCAGGAAAGAGCTGCACAAATACAAGTGAGATCTTCAGGGAGCTGATCTGCCTATAGAAGGGTGATGCCAGAGAGCTTATCATGCATCTATTAAAGGAGTATCTGCAGTCATGGGTCTGAAAAAACAGGAGGGACTGCACTGACCTGGAGATGGCAAGGGCACTGTTTAACTCCTTCAAGAGAGACAGTGACGCACGCCAAGCCTCAGTTTGCTTTTGCTCTGATAAAACTTGTAGCAAGTCACATTCCTTGTGTCTGAGGAAGAAACCCAGGATCCCTGCCCATGAGAAAGGACCCACAGTGTCACTCAGCCCTGCCATGAAAACCAATTAAAATTCCTTCATAGGGAACACAGCTTTGGGTTGTGTTTTTTTCCAACTGCCATTATAAATAATAGCAAGGAAAAACAAAGTTTTTAATTTGTGCAAATGCTTTGACAAAGCTGGGCTTCATCCTTGTATAAATATTGCTCCTGTCACGCTGCCAAGGAATGGCCTTGAGGATCTGCAGCCAAAACAACCAGACCTGCTCCTATCTGAGTGCACGAGACCTGCGTACAGCTCGTGTTTGTGGCTGGTGTTCCAGCTCTCCAAAAACTGTCTATGACTGGAAATCCAGACTGCTGTTCCGTGATTTCTGTGCAGTATTTCAGGGGTGCCCAGGGCAAGCTTTGCAAGGAAAAATACTTTTACTAGACAGTCTGACAAAGCTAGAGAGAAAGGGCAAGCTTTCAAATAAGCAATTCCTTTCTGAGCATTTGGGTTTGCCTGCCCGGGTGCTTATCTATTCTTTTAGAGTAATCCAATGAAAGATAAACTCTCCCCCCTCAAAGCCATTACCCCATTAAACCCTAAACCATCACAGCTAAATACCACAGCTAACTACAAAGATGATGATGGAGATAAGTGAATCCATTTAACTGAAGAGGGATAACTACACAGAACAGAAATGCAGCAGCTCTACTGCATAACCTAGCTGCATCGCCTGTTCCAGCTGCTCCACTTGGTTCTGCCTGCATTCAGTGGGGACAGGAGAGAAACTCCAGGCAAAACCCAGTCAGAAGCGGAACATGCAGGATGTGTCTCCACTCTGACTTTTCCATTGAATCTGTAGCTCCTATATCTCCTCTGGCAACAACCCCCAACTGTTAGGCACAAGGCTTTTCCCAGTGCCTCTGGAAACCAGAGGGGTCAATCACAAAAAGTGATGAGAAAATAAACAGAAGTTATGTGGGTTTGAAAAACTCAGGCTGGGGCTTGAAAACCTGCAGGAATTTCATAACCCATGAGCTTGCAGATTTGGAGATAAAATTACAGATGGAGTTGAATTTAAAATCTCATAGGATAAGCTCCTTGATTTTGATGAGGTCTCCAGGCTGGACTTTTCATTCCAAGACAGTGCTTGCTTGCATTTCTATCCAGCATTTAGAAAGCTGCACCTAGGGTGAAGGACTGAAGAACCACCTACAGTTTTCCTGGGCAGGAACAACACCTTCTCCCATGCATATACACAGGTTAAGGAGAAACCTGCAATAAAGCATAAAAAATCTCTAAGTTCTGCTCCCGAGTCTGCACTGCAAGCATGGCTTAGGCCATTCTCCAGCTCAGCACTGCTTTAAAAGCTGATTGTTTTGTGTATGTGGGTCACGGCTCTTATAGACAACTGCAGATGATTTTGTAATCATGAAGTTTTGAACACCAACAGTTTCTGAACATGCCTTTTGGTGACAAGGGAGGTAAATGCCAAGGTGTTATAACCAATGCTTTTAGCATATCTGTCAAAGAAGCCAACAGACATTTTAGCTGGTGTTACAGCATTTCCTGCGTAGAAAAGACTGTGGGCACATAATGATGTGGGGTTGTTTCCAAATCTCCGTTATTGTCCAGGTGCAGGGAAAGATATCATTATGGTTCAGGGTAACTCGAAATGTAAAACCCCTCAGTATTCTGGTAGTCAGAACTACACAGAGAGAGAAAGAGAGATGGAGTAGCAAGTTCCTTCTCTCCAGTCCTTGCTGCTGGCCAGACAATACAAACCAGCAAAGTAAACATAAAGGAACTATGGCCTGAACCGTACTTAGGAACTTCAATACTGATTTCTTGTGTCCAAGTGCGAGGAACAGAGACATGAACCATGCTTACACAGTTTGCCACTGCAGAGACAAATGTGTGCTTTTCCCCTGTCCTTTATGAGTCTTCCTTCCTCTGCAAAACCGAAGCACTCAGATAGGAGCTCTGTTCACCCGAAGGGTTCAGTGTACTCCCTGCAAATCTCTTTGCTATTGAAAGAATATACGAGGAACACCTAGAACAGCTGTAATGGGAAAGCCATGCTGACAAGCTTTAGGCACGACAAGGCCTTAGCTCCAAGTTATCAGTAGACATCACCACAGACAACCAATTCAAATAGTTAAATTGTTTTGATTTTAAAGGTCAGGAAACAGTGAAACTGTTGCAGGAAAGCATATTTTACATAATGCTGCTCTCAGCCCTGGACCAGAAACAGTGAGAATAGCCTGAAGGAGATCAGCGCCTTTCATCCAGTTCCAGGAGAGTCTGGAAACACTCACATCTAAATTTGTTACTCATCCTTTAACCTTTTCTCCCTTTTCTTTCCATCTGCAGTGTTCTCTCCAAATGCACCTCCTTCCCATTTTTTTGGTTTACTTTCTTTCAATAAAAGCAGGAGCCCACTGTGACAACTCCCCTCAGCCGCTCTGCGATGGGTTTGCTGTAAGCAGGCAAGCGCCGCTGCCACTCTTGCTCCTCTTGTTGACATGGCGACTGCTGTTTGGCTTCTTAATAGGTATGAAATCCTTTTGTGTCAAGCTTATTGCCTGTACCTGCTTGCCCTGCGAGTAGGATCCTGGCTTTGCCTCCTCCTCTTTGTGCAGCCTGGCTGACCGGTCCTCAGGCTTTAATTGCCTCCAAAAAAATAAAACCTCAAACCCCACAAAACCATAGCTCCAAAGCTGTCATTTCAACCATGCATCTCCACGCACCCAGACATCTGGGCAGCACCTTCTTTAACCTGTCTGCCTCAGATTGCCCATCCCTCTGAAATCCACCTCAATGTTTGTCCCCTCTCTTGTCCTGCAGCATCACATGGGCAGATGTACAATTCTCCCTGCAGGGCTGCTCAGTTAACAGGGAAAACCACAGCAGGGTCAAAAAGGGAACCCAGGTGTGGGGCTCTTTGTCTGCAAAATAAAGGCTTATCTGCCACATCTGCAGTCACAATTAACCCAGGAGAGTTATCATTTCAGAGTGCTTTCCAAGTGAAAAAAAGATCTTAATATGAGCAATACATTCTCCACACTTTTAGGGTATTCGCTGTCTCCAAATACTTAATTTTAATAAAAAAGTGCTTAATCAGCTTGGTGAACTCATTATGTGCCGAGTCCCTTGGTTAACAATTAGAAAAATAGGTGGAAATTAAGAGAAAAATTTTGTCTTGTCCTTTCTTTTGCTCTCGGTGAATGAGAAGGGGAGAGCAGCCGTGGAGAAATGCTGGGCTGCTCCAGCAGCTCTCGCCCATCGCCATCCCCAGCTGGGCTGCTCCAGCAGCTCTCGCCCATCGCCATCCCCAAATCAGTCACTGGTCTGACCACAGGAAACAAGCTGCCCAGCTATACAGGAATGGCTTTTTGTTTTCTTTACTAGGTAAGTGTGCTTTGCCAGGCTAACAAAGGTAAAAACTCACTGAAGAGGGTCTAGTGCTTGAGTGCTGAGTTGTAACTGGATTACAAGGGGTTCATCACTGAGAAGGTGAAGCTGTCTCTTCCATACCCCCTGCTCCCAGTTAACCAGCTTTTTAAGTGTGCTGATGTGATCACTCTTGTTAATGTATTTTAATTCCACTCGTAATGACTTTGCACTCTCGTGCATAGCCAGGGACATTGTCCTGAAGAACTTTTCACTGGGAAAGGACATAAGAAAACAATCCAACAACAGGAGGAGGAGTGTGTGTTTCCTTGTAGCACCAAGTAAACAGTAATAACACCACATACCATGTAATCACCACTGCTCCCTCTTTGCACTCGTTGTCTCTGTGGGCTGGATTTGTTCAGTAGGTAGAAAAGCAAGAGAAGATGGGGAGGAAAGTGCGATACCTGCTCTGACAATTGCCCCTCTTCTCAGCCACTCACATATCACCTGTGTGCAGCAAGATGGCAAAGATGAGCAGCCAGCAGGTTCAGAGAGCTTTGATGCTGGGCTTGGAGTGGAATGGGAAAATTCAGCCCTGTTTTGTTGCCTGTTCCCATGGGTGAGCAGCTGTCGAGCCCCTGGGGTGAGCACTCGGCTGTGCATGAGAAGCACCCAGAGCCAAATGTGCCTCCATCCTGCCGGAGCAATGTTCAGAGGAGCTTTGCTCTCGTGCTGAAAGCCAGCAGTTTGCTATTGCACTGGAGCAAGGAAGTGCTTTGAAAGAGGGTCATTGCCACTGCGACTGATTGCAGTTCTCAGACTAAGAGCAGCTTGTGCCTTCCCCACACAGACTTTCAAGGTCACTCCAGGGTCAGCACAGGCTCGTGGGCAGTGGAGGAAAGTGCACCATGTGAAGGTTTACCTATAATTAAAGACCTGCGGCTTCCTACACGTGCATTCTTAAAACATCTGTAAGCACAAGTCCAGTGCACCATTTAAATAGCTCGATAAGAGGCAGAGGCTCTCTTTTGCCAGGAGGACACTGTTAACGACGCAGCACTCAGCAGAGTGCGCGCATAAGGCCAGAACTGCACCCAATTATCTCCCCACTGGCAGCCACTGTACTTAAACTGACACTTTCACAGCACCACACCAGGCTTTCTGTTTTGATGACTCCCGTTCCTCTTAATGCTTAATTCTCCACGAACCGCTTTAAAAATTAAGGATACAGCCCAAAGCTTGGCTTCTGAATATCCAATTTACTGCAAAGAATGCTACAGAGCTCTGTGCCATTTCCTTATGTCTTCCCTCTTCAGCACTTTGACACATCCTGATAGCATTCTCTTGTTAGGTTAGGAGTATATTTAGTGTCTGCTTTGCAGGAATTATTCTATTCTTGCCAAGACACATACAGTCTGCACAGGCTGTGGTGTCTGTACTGTGGCAAAGGCCACTCAGAAGGAGACTGAGTGTAATTTCTGGCCACACTACAACTCCCATTTCTGCAGTGTTCGGCTTTCTCCGAAACTCTCAGCGAGGCAGAGTTGTGGGAACTGTTTGATAGCTGAGAAACTGTTCTCACTTGGGGAATTTTTCAGCCTGGCAAAAGAGGTTAAGGAATCAAATTAAGGACCCCTAAAAATCTGAGCTGTTTCCTGGGGACTCTTTCTGTTCAACTGTCTTTTTTTGTTCTCTTTCCTGCTCACCTGAAGTGTTGCCTCATCTCAGGTGGGGTGCTTGCAAGCCTCATAGCACTGATCTGAGGTGCCTTTGCAATGCAGAACACAAAGCAGGGATCCACCTGGGGAACATTTTTGGGAGGAAGGAATCACAGTTTCTCAACATAGGAGGCCAGTTTTCACTCCAAATAAAAAGACTGGAAAGATGTATTGCACAAACTGCATGATCCTGTGGGGGTGGGAGGCTCTAGTCTCTCCTTTTGCTGGAGAAAGCAGTACTAGGATTGAAAGTAAAAAGCAGAACTGTGAAGGTTTCTGCCATCACACAAACTCTGTGACTTTTTTTTTTAGCATGGGAAACAGACAAAGAGAAAAGCAGCTGCCTAAACAAGGAACTGACTGGGGAAGAAAACGTTTTTTGAACACACTGCTGTCTTGCAGGAAGAGGTCAAATCTGGGTTGGAGAGGAAGATACAGAGAGACTTAAAAGTCGGAGATTCTGAATGTTCATATGATTGAGAGTGGAGGAAAAGAAATCAAGAAAACAGTGCCTGCAAACAGCAAAGCAGGAATACCCTGGGGAGGTCACAGAGAGAGGACACAGATTTGCAGAGGAGCAAGGCTGCCCCTGTTTTCAGAGGCTCCTCTTTGCCTGCTTGGTGGTGAGAGCGAGAGGAACAAAATGCTGGTTCTTCTGCTTTCCAAAGAGATGAGCCCAGCACAGCCCCCAGCAGCTCCCTCCCCTCCACCCAGACAGCACCGCAGATCTGGTCTGAATTGCAGGGTGTTTTGTCTCTCGTGATAACAACGTTCACTGGTGGACGAACACCTGGGTGACTGCGTAAGCTCTTGGTCCTCTCCTGCATGAGCCTTCCTGCATCACAGCCAGATTCTCATCATCACTGACACCAACTGCACAATCCAACCCCTACTTTTCATTCCACAGGAAAACAGTCCATGTCCAGCTTGCTCAATCCTTTCCAAATCTGACCTGTGGGAACTCACAGGTCATGCAACTCACGCTGCCCCACTGACTCACAGAGATCCTCCCCTCTCTCCAATGAGAAGTCCAAGACACAGGCTAAGTTTGGAGCAAAGGCCGTGCTAGAACCTTCTCCAAGTGAAAACACTCTCAAGGTGGGATGTGGAAACCTCTCGAAGGCCTCCATATAGCTCTCCACCTGCATCTGCACAGAGGCCCTGGGAAGGCACAAGGGACCACAAGACTTTCAGCATTGCTGCTTTTCTGGTTTGCAATATACACCGTGCCCCGACAGGCGGGGTTTGGTCCTTAGTGAATCCTTGTGGCCACATCCAGGTCACCTGCTACAGCACAACTGCCTCGTGGCATTGAAGGCTGCGAGAGTGAACAACTGGCTGGCTGGTTCTGGTGCCAGCTGCCTCACCTCTCAATGCTCAGAAGCAAGGAGCTGCAACAGCACTTGCATCTCTGCCCTGGCAAAGGCGATCATCTTTCCCATGTCAAGAGATGGGCGTTCATCCAAGACTTGAGGTTTAGGCTTTTTTTAAAGTCAATGGGGAGCTTAGAAAGTAAGCTTAAATACAGAGAAATACATTTAGATGCCTGAAGTTAAATAAGATTTGTGTTGCTCTCACAGTATGCACTTTGAGTGCAAGCCATTGTGTTTGCTCTCCCCACCCTCCAAAGCCTCAGAGTATTCATTAAGGGTGAAGTCCTCCCCTGGAGTTCTGAATATCAGAATTGCATCCTAGTAGTCAATCTGATAATAATTCTTATCAAAAATTATAAAAACCTATTACATTTCACCAAAATGTTTGGACTATCAGAAATGACACTCATCTGTTTTTCATGGTGAGTTGTATTTCAGTGTGTTCTTCTGAATAATTAAATATAAACAGACTATATTTTGGTACTAATCACATTGGGAGGCATTTTTATCAAATTATTTTTTGCCTGTAAGACCAGCAAAGGCTAGAAAGCACATACATTTGTCTAAATAACTGTAGTTGCATTTTGTGGGGATTTTGTTTGGAAGCAGATGGTTATGGAGACAAGTTGCAGCAAGTATTTTAAAAGGATACAATAAATACTTTATAAATAAGACATGCCTAGTATCTTGCTGTATTCCTGCAGGAGCTGAATTCTGTTGTGGTTCAAACTAAAGGAAAACAGAATTTCACAAAAGGAGCTACTGTGTCTTCTTCCTCTCCCACTACAATTAGAGGCAGAAGAAGTTTTAAAAGCAGCTTTTCTTTTTACTAATCCATTAAACATGAATTTTCTCTTAAAATATTTTTCTATCTCAATTGGCCCATAGTAAAATAGGATATTCTACAGCTACAAGTCCAGTTCCTGCTCCCAGGAAAGAAGTTTAACAGTTTCAAAACAGAACTGAACAACAAGTGGCCTGAATCTGCTTTTTTACCTACTTCTGCCATACTACGTGACCTTAGATGAGTCAGTCTGAAACTCAGGCATCTTCTCTGAAAAAGGAAGATCATTTTCACCTCCCTCACAGGGAAGCCAAGAGCTTCACCAAGCAGGGTGAGTAGGTGTCAGTTTGAAGAACAAAAAAGTACCAAGAAAGTAAGTCCCATTCTTCAGACTGCCAAGATTCAGTATTGACCTCAATTTTAAAAACATCCAGAAGAGAAACCCGTGCTTGCAAAAGCAGAGAAATGTCTACACATCAGCAGACAAGGCAGTTTCAGCATTATAAAATGCTGATGTTTTTCAAGGGTCTGAAGGCCTTCAAAAAACATCCTTTGCAAATCTTTTTTGTTCCATGTATCACATCTCTAAAGGCTTATTCACTAATATTGTAAAGCAATTTGGTTCTACTTGCATGGTTTTGTTCAGCCGTGTGTGGAGAAGGAATTGGCATCCATCAGCCTTTCCCAGCTACCTTTGATCCGGGAGCTGCAGCAATGCCAAGGGAGTGGCATTGACATCCTGCAACAGCAGGAGCAAGGCTCAGTTTTCCTAGGGATCTGGGGTTCTCATCATTAGACAAGATAATATCAGCCTTAATACCTGGGAAGTGATTAGCAAAGGCCATTGCCCCTTTACACATCCCCACTGGTATCACCTAATAGAACAACAGCCCTTTGGGTCGAGCAATGTGGTGGCTGCACAGTATCCAGACAAACTACAGCGGCATCAGGACTGGCACAAAGCTCAAAAGAATAAAAGTTTATTACTCACCACGCAGAAGAAACCAGTGAGCACCAGAGCAAAGGTGGGCCTTGGTGAAAACAGGCACACAGAGGGAACTAAAGAGGTGGAACAGGTAAGTATCTCTACAGACAACCTGGGGAGAGGGAGCAGAACTTTAACACTTCTGACTCATCTGAGCACCTGGGGGCAATTAGCTAATGAAGAGCCAGGGAGCAAAGGGGAGACACTTGGGTCTGATGGACTGCATCAGCTGTGATAATATTTAGCAACACACTGAAAAGATGACCCTGGGTGCAGTGAACAGTCAGGAGAGAGACTGGCAAGAGCTAGGAGCAAAGGAGAAGACAGGAGCTAAAGGCTAGGAGGAAGGGGAATAAACTGCTTGGTGCTGCAAAAGCATATAAAAAGTCAACCAGAACTACTGCACACCCAGGAGCAGCTAAATTGAGATTTGAGCCAGTTTGGCTTAGGGGTGAGTTGAACTTCAGATGGATTTGGCTAAAATGTTTGTAGAAATCTTGTTAGTTATACATATCTTATGAAAGGGAAGCTGAAGAACAGGAACAACTTGGGAACAATTGCTTGAGGACTCCAATCTATACAGGTTACTTGTGACTGCAAGAAATCTTTATGTTATTGCAGAACAGTTTATTGCAGAAATCTTTCTACGTCATTTTGGCCATATGTGGAAACCACTCAGTAGGATATTTTTATCAGAAAAAAACATTCATTGTAAATTGTATTTGAATTACAAATGTCAGGATGAATGAAATCGTGTCCCAATATGCAATATTGCAGTGAGTCACAGGATTATGTTACCCCAGTCAGTGATTCCAGGTGGGAAGTGATGAATGCAGCTCTCAAACACGGAGATTGGCTCCACCAGAGCCTGGCCAGCCAGAGTGTGAGCTCCTACACCGACTGCCTCTGGGAATGACGGGACCGGCTCTCCCAGCAGTCAGTCAGATAATACATAAAGATTTCTGAAATGGTAACTTTTCCCTTTGGGCAGAGTTACAGTCATTCCTCTCCCTGACCGGTCTGGAGAGGTTTTACTGGTGACCACACGTTTCACATTCCACACTGGAAGTTACTGGATCCCAGCCCTGCAGAATGGAAGATCAGCCGCAGAGCAGACTCCAAGCAGCTCTGCTTTGGTGCTCGTCCACACAAGGATGGATAATCAAATCATAGCTCTGTGTGCTGTTTTTCTACTTATTTCCATCCTGGCATTTCAAGGATATCTGTGTTGTTTACTGCACCTTACTGGTGCTGTTGAGGAAGCACTAAAATAATCCCTTTCTCTGAAGTGCACCTAATGTTTCCATGCGATTTTCCTTTGGAATGCTCTGTGGCTGCAGAGGTTTTCCTGGAAAGCTAAACAGGAAAGTACATTTAATTTGACTGTTTCTTAGTTACCTGACCTTTCATATTCTGTGGCACAGGGATTTTCCAATAGTCTAGAATCTTAATTAGCTCCTCATAATTACCTTCTTTCTTTCTCAGCCCTCCTACCATCTCTTTGGTTGTTTCCTGAGAACTGGAGCTGAAGTCCACAAAAAATCAAACAGGGTAAGATCTTCAGCTGGGGTAATTCATGGTGTCATTGCTGACTTGATTCTAGTTCAGTACTGGAATAAAATTTTAAAAAAAGTAAAAATTCAACTGAAGATCAGCATCTATCATGATGTTTCATATGTTTTTCTTCCAAATTCTTTTGCAGGCAGGGATGGCCTGTACACTTCTGTTTCCAAACTGATTGGTATATACAGAAATAGATCAAAAGTGTAGGGATTTTCTATATTTTTATCTTAGTGTGCAGTAATAGTTTATCATATACTCCAGTAGCCTTTCTGTTGTAGATGGGACTGAAACTCTATAGAGGGTAAAACTCATTAATTTTTTACTGAACTGTGCCTTTTATCTTGCTGGTTTTCACAAGCTGTTTGTTCCTTTCTGAAAAAGCTTCCTCCTATCAAGCAGATTTCTTTTTTTCATCCCAGAAATTAAACTCGAGTTCCAGACAGTTTTATTTCATATGCTAAATTGTCACAATCAAAAGCAGAATCTCTGCTGAATCAGTTTGGAAACATCTGGCTCCTTTCTTTTGACTTTTGAGGCTAATTATCTCAGTGCAGATTGTGATTGCTAACTCTGAAATTAAGCTGCCTGGCCTTAGCAGCCTTGAAGAGCTTGGGGTTTGGGTTTATCTCTCCCCCTTTGTAGCTATTTTTCCCCACAGCATTTAAATCCTGCTGCAATGGAAACACTAAAAATATGCACCCAGGGAGCAGTCCACATGTGCTGGCTCTCTGGGACATCACCACAGGAATTCCATGCTGTGTAGTACAAGAACCAGACACTCCAGACAGAACCCAGGGTCAGCGCTGGGCTCGGGCACTGGGACAGCAACGGAAAAGCTGCCCTCGGGGGGAGACTCTGCCCTCCAGTCAGACCCTGTGGGCAAGCCTTCGTGCTGCTCTGTGCTGGGGGGAGCATTCCTGATCTGCTCTGTGCTGGAGGTCAGGGGGCTTGGAAAGCCCAGGTCTGATCCCCTGTGTCACCCCAGTCCAGGTCAGTAGCTTGGTGACCATAAAATGAGGGCAAGGAGCTGTGTGACAAGAGGTTATCAAGAGCCTGTGACACTGAGGTTACAAGAACTGTGGGTACGAAGTGAAGTACAAAAGGAGGCACAAACAAGTTTCTTTACCAAACTCCAGGGAGGATGACATGGTCTACAGTTTCATCTGCTGATGGAACCACCGCTCCTTTCATCTTCCTGAGGGGAGCGTTGCTTCCCTCTGGCTGGCTGCTTTGAGGAGTCATGCTCTGCTTTCCAGCGGGATCCCAAGAAAATTCAAAGAGGATGGACTGAAAACATCTCCGTTTCAGTGAGACCAAGCTTTTGTCTTTTTTTCCCCTTCTCTTTTTCCCCAAAAGGAGAAGAGATGCTGAAGGGCGAGGCCGAGGGATGGAGATCAGTCCTTTATCATGCACCAAGGCTCCCACTCTGCTCCGGCTTCAGATCCAGACCCCAACCTCTCCTCCTTCCCTTGCCTTTCCCTCTGCCAGGTGGTGCCTAACACAAATGCCCACACCGAGGGAGGGAGAAAGGAAAACAACAACAATGAATCAGAGTGAACCAACCAATCCTTCCACACAGCCTGGAAAAGCCCAGAGAGAGACTGCTGCAGCTTCTGTTTTCAGAAGGACCAGGCAAGAGTGAAGCTTCAGAAGATGGGAGGGAAATCCTGAAGGAAGAAAGGATTTGCTCCCCGCAGACAACCCAAATAATGTGGTAGGTGGAGGCTCAGTCAGGATAGGGATTTCCCAACTTCAGCAAGAGCTTCCAGAGATAAGGGCATTGCTTGGGCAGAGGCACTTGCCTGCAGCACTCATCGTTGCAGCCAACAGATATCTGACGTTTTCCTGCACTACTTGATTTACAGATCCCAAATCGTACCCTGGGAACCAGAAAAGGCTTTCTACCATGGAAACAGAAAATAACAAATTCTAATAATGAACAAAGTTAGTTGAAAAGCCAGCTTTCTTTGTAAATGACATGGTACTTGGTTGTCAAGGGCAAGGGGAATTGTCCATTAGCGCTACTTCTTATGCTTCTTGCTTTGTTTTAATAATGCAAATGCACTCAGACAACACGGCAGAGATGCAGGCTTGCAGGAGAAACTGATATATCTTCCCTGTTTTACAAACATTCACCATTGCTCTTTAAGATATTAAAAAGCCTGAGTCAGAAACACTTTATAGGAATGCAGACACAAACATATAGAAAGGACACGGCCCTGCAGGGAGCTGGTGTACCAAGACATCGTGCTGCCTGCTGTCTATAAATGGAATTTGCAGATGTGCTCCACCATTGATAGATAAAAGTGGAATATACACATATAAACTTCTTTTAATCTCATGTGCAGTGTAAGGAAGTCAGTTGCAGCATCGTGTGATGTTATCTGTACCTTCAGAGTGGCTCTGGAGGGACTTTAGCGTTTTTACCACACTGAGAGTATTTTTGGGGCCCCTCTGGAGCCAGTAACACATGGTCAGGTTGCTTTGCCACAGCTCCACTTGTCAGGATGTGCAGTACCCAGGGCTGCGCACCTGATCTGCGTGCAGGATTCAAAGCTCCTTTATCCCCTCCTCCCCCAACACGCTGCCCCACCTTCCACGTGCAGCCTCTTGTTTGCACAGCACATCATTCCAGGCTGTGTTTGCTTTCCCTGGGCTTATGCCAAAGCCATATAACACCCATGGCTCTCCTCCTCGCCCTGCGACCCACAGCCCTGGCTGGGCTCTTGGGAAGAGGAGAACCTGTTTGTCTTCCATGTGGTTTAACGTTGCTGGGCTGCTACAAGATGATACCCATGATATTTTCGGCAAGGTTTGGGATTTTCCTTTCAATGAACTGTGATTGAGGAGAAGTCAATCCTATTTTAAATCAGAGCCTGTCTTCATCACACCTCGGGTACAAAACCACTTGTCCACGTGTCATTTTGTGACCTTGCTTTGCAGATCAAGCCCTGCTTTCCCCACTATAGCTGTCTGTGGTTCCCTTGCAGGTGCTGCTGCTGCCAGGGGAAGTCAGCTTCAAAGTCTGATGGGAAATAGGTAAGGGACAAGGCTGGGTATGAAGACTGTAATTGCTTTTTCTTGATCTTTAAACACTCTCCACCCTGACAGTGCGTAGAGGAATTGCACACTTCGGTTGTGATTAAATCTGCTCCACTCTGTGTCGCTACCAGTCTGCAGCCACCTGTGGTCACTGTCTGGGAGCACACCCGACACACCCCGGGTCAGCAACTTGTGACCTCCTGGAGAGGATGAGTGCTGTGACACCCATCCCGTGAGCTGAAGTTGTGCACCAGGGAGAATCACACAGCAGATGAAGGGAACCAGCGCGGCGCTACTAGAACGGCAAGTGCAATGCAATGCCCTTCTCCACTTACCTCACTCAGGGCATCTGGGTGGAAATCACCTTGTGGTGTGTTTCCTTAATGAAAGGATGGGTTTCCTCATGAAGGATGAGTTGTAGAATGGTTGCACTGAGGAATTAATACTAACCAGGATTAAAGTGGTATATGCTACGTAGAGGGGAAGCCACGTTTGGTTGCTGGTAGGCCACAGTGATTTTGAAGTGTTGGATCTCTCAGAGGCCCCCCCCAGCTTTGAGGCTCTGATGCATCTCTCCACTCACAAAATTAAGTCACAGGTTAACAGCATGGAGGTGAGCAAACCACATCTGCAGAGGATGAGAGGAACTCATCCCCCAGCTGCAGGAATGCCCAAGCCCCAACACTCGCGATGCTCCAAGCAGAGGAGGAAAGAGCACACATGTAGCCAGTGGCCCATCCCTGGCCAAATCTCATCTTTACCCCAACAGCTGCTGCTTCACAGGCAAGAAAGAAGCTTCCAGGGGAGTTCAGCCATCACGACTCTGCTGGCTCCATTTGGCTTTCCCATGCTACCTTCTCTGTGCCAAGCAGCACAGCTGTTGGCACCCTGCTGTGTGTGTTTATACAGCCAAGCTGTGAGAATAATTGACAGAAGACCTATGGTATTTCAAAGCACTTCGGTGTCAATCCCAAATGACGTTTAATGAGGTTTCTGCTGTGGAATGATATCCAGAGACGTGTTTCTGAAGTTACAGGACAGCTCAATGTTTGGGTACAGTTGTCTCACAGAAGAGCTCAAATCACTAAAAAACCCACCTCACTACTCACCATATAAAAATACAAATGCCAGTTTAACCCATGAGTAAGTCCTTGAAATACTATGCGAATTAATTGTTTAAGATCTCTTATTGTCTGCTCCTTCCATAATTTCAGCTACTTGTAACACTAATTTCACAGTTGTCATCACTATTGTCAGTGTTTCTGCTTAGCGAATAAAGTAACGCTCCCTCAGTGACTGTGTCTTATCACTGCCCCTGATTTTCCACAAAAGCACCATCCCAGACAGTCGAGGTGGGAAGTGGGGGTGGGCACTGTTCTGTCAGAAATGCAGTGACAGTGTAAAGTAAAACCATCTTGCAGCCAGAGGCAGTGGCTCAACCAACTGGATTGCTCAGGGATCACAGTGAGAGCACGGAGAGTTAAGAGCAAGAAGGATACGATCGATTTCTGTAAAAATCACCTGGGGATAATCAGAATAATTATCTGAGTGGAAGAGTAGTACAAGATCAAATGGGGATAGACTGACAGACAGATATGTAGATCTTGAATACATTTAAGTGTGGAGTTTGAGGGCCTCTAATCACTGTGCTGAATTTTAGAAACCCTTCATCAAACACAGGGGTAAAAGGAACCCAAACTGTTTTAAGATGGATCATTGACAGCTTTCCGGGTGGGATTTGGTAACAGAACAGAGAGAATCCTTAAGTTAGAAGTTACAAGCTTTGAAAAATGTTTTTTCCCACAAGAAGCTTTGTTGAGTACTTGTGGATGAATTTTGCTTGAACCATCTTTAGCCTATTAATTTATCCTGTTGTTCTGATCATTGGTTACTTGAAAGACCACAAGGACTTCTTGATTGGGAGAGGTTTTGCTTGTCTTCTTCCCAACAAGACAGTCAAAGCTACCTGATCTCAGCTCAGGAAGGAGCATGTCTTCAGCTCCACCTAGCCTCGGAGACAGGGAGATCCACATTGAATATCAAATGGACATCTCACACCCCAGCTTCTTGGCTGTTGCGAGCACCCTGGGACACTGCTATTGGCCTTGTACTCTTCCTTCAGTATGTTGGAATTTTAGTGACTGACTAAGGATTTTTGTACCAATCACCATGATTTTTTTCATAGGGCCTTAAATAGCTCATAGAAAATGTAACTTCCAGCTCCTTCACATTCCCCTGTAGGTGAAATTGCTTTCAGCAGAACTAGCCACAGAAAGACAAATGTTTTAATTATATCTATTCTACGATGAATAGATTGATTGAAAAGAGTCTTTCATTTTCACTTGGCACCAATGAATTTTACTTTTACATTGATCTCACAAGAAGTAAGAAACATTTGCAGGAACTCAGATTTTTAATTATCTGTTGCTCGATAGTTAGGACTATCCCAAGACAGAACAAATCCAGGGGGGAAAGATATAAAGAAAGAGAAGAAACATTACATTATCCAAAAGAAAAAAAAAACCAAAGCTCCTTTAGCCCTTCTTTGCTCTTTTTCCCTTGGAGCTCTTGGTCTCTGCAGAGCTGTTCCACTGTGCTAATAAGTTTCTGGGAGAGGACCTGGGAATCTGAAATGAATTCCAGGCCTCAGAAAATCAAATAAGCTGCAGGATCATTTGCTTAAAAAAAACACTCAAAAACTTTTTTAAAAGCTGCTTAGAATCCTTTCTTTTAAAAAAAAGCCACAGAGAAGACAGACCTGCCCTCAGTGTGGTTGGACTGAACACTATTTATAGACATTCCATAAGGCTTTGTACGGGTTGCTAAAAGTTCATTGCAGAGAGTAACCGCTCCTTTCAGCTTCCAGCTCTCTGAATCTGATGTTATTCAACTTCAGGAAAGAACAGGATTTCACTTATTTTTACAGTTTGTGCTCTTCAAGCTTGACAAAGATGAAGCCATACATAAATTACAAACTGCACATATAAAGCTCACAGCCCACTGACATAACTAAGCCATTATATTTTTATAAGATAAGATATAATTAGAACATTTATTATTTTCTAGGATCTCAAATTGCCTTCAGCTTGTTTGCTTAATACATAACTAAATTAAATTGCACCTTGCTGTGAGCAAATCGTTATAAGCCTTTGAATGAGGGACAGAAGAGGCTCAGTGTTAGAAGATAAACATTAAACATAATGTTAGATGTCCTCTCATTGAAAAATCTGTTGAAAGTCTGTTTCAAAACCCAGTCTGGAAAGAATTGACTTTGAGGTCTGCCAAAGAATAAGAAAACTACGAAAATTGATGAAGTTTGTCTCTAATCTTTTATGTGCGTAATTGGTAATTTGGGTTCTTCTGCTCTAATCTGCATTTACTCCATTTACACTCCAGGGCTCCTTCATGCAGTCTTACAGCCAATTTCAATCTGCTAATGCAGTCAATACAACAACTTTATTGCTTTTATTTCTGGGCTGTATGAAGGGCCATGATTTGAACCCTTAGGGATTAACACAGGCCTTCCCAGAAGACACGCACGTTTTTTGATGGAAGATAGATTAGCTGTCATTTTCACTTCTTATGAAATGATTTGTGCTTTCAAAATAGATTTTCATTTTCACAACACGGGCTTATTTTGGCTCTTGAGTTTTGAATACAACATGCCAGAAACCCTGTGTTTTCATAATACCAGTTAATAAAAGCACACATTTTAAAGATTTTTCAGCAACCAAGTGTCAAAAGTTGAAGGAATCTGTTAACATATTGATTGCTTTGAGCATTGCTTTAAATTAGCTTTCTGTTCCTCTCCATATGGTTTTCCATTAAATTTAAATAAATTAAAGTTCAATTATCTGGAAGAGAGGTACAGAGTCCTCCTCGAGCTGCCAGATGAATTACCATCCAGCCTTCCCTGTCAGTAGCTCGTCAGGACATCTGCCTTTGGGTATCGTGGATGCAACCTACCACTTTCTCTTCCAGACAAGATTTCAACACAGGTGCCAAGCACACTTTCAGAAATAGCGCTGTGATTGGAAATTACATTCTCTCTGCACCATTACGTGAGTCATGCCTGTGGGAAAAAAAAAGAAAGCCACTCCTCAACTGGAGAGGCTCCACGTTGACACACACACCAGTTCCCAGTCTGCAGAGATGCCACAGACACCAACAGGAGGCTTTGCCACAGATGGTGGCTCTCAATCTGGAAAAGAGAGTTGAGCTGGTGTCTGCCCGCTGGGTGCTCAGCACATGGGTCGGGGGAGAGGGCAAATGACAGCCCCATATTCACAGAACTGGGTCAGAACCAACCCATCCCTGTTCAGTGTAGGTTGGGGGTACGTGCAGAGAGGTTGTTTTGCAAGGGCTTCAGAACACCTGGAGGACACAGGGCGAGCCTGGGATGTTCCCTTTCAAACCACAGTTTGCCATGTCCTTGCCTCAGGTCCTTGCCCGTCTTCCCACCCCATTCACAGTCCAGCAGCCCCGGCACCATCCAGCTCATGGGAAGCATGGGGAGCCCTTTGATCTCATCAAGAAAGACGGAAACCTCATTCGAGATCTGCTGCTCTCACTCTCTTTTTCTCTCTTCCTTACACGGGAGAGCATAAAATGTATCCGTCTTACAACTCCTGCCAGAGGCAGAGAGGATCCTTGGAGGCAAAACCCCTTCATTACCATTGCTGTCTCAAAAGTCTCATTCCCCTCAGAACAAAACACGGAGCTGCGAGAAGCGTTATCGGAGGCAAAATAACAATGTAAGCGTGGTCTGTGAGAAAAACACTGCCTCAGGGAGCCTGCAGGACAAGCCCAGTTTGCAGGAGGTTGGGCTGGCAGGGCACCGGGCTCTGTGCTGGGATGGCGCTGGGCACGGAAAGCAAAGGTGCGAGTGAGAAGGGCTGGGCTGTCTTCTGAAATCATCAGAGCACCACAAAAACAGCAGCACAGCACAAGAGGGCCGGCAGTAACCCTCACATCGTGGGTATCTGTTCAGTACGACTCTGTGCTAAACAAACCCAAAGAGAACTGGACTGGGGCACATGCTGCAAGAACACGGTGTTGGAAATGAGCCACACTTCCCTTATCAAGAGATACTGTAGATATAAATCTGTCTGTGCTGTGCACATCTGACGTATTGCTTAATTTTTCACAAATCACAGTGTGTCCCAGCCTTTGTATGATCACACAGTGACAATTTTCAGCATACACAGAGATGCAGCCTGCTCAGCCCTGCGCTGCTGCAGAGCATCCATTTTCCTTTCCCTCTGCCCAAAACAGGGCTCTCAGCTTTAAAATTGTGTGCCCTGCTATAAAACCTCCACCTCCCTGTGGGTCACCTCCAGTGGCCCAAGGCTGGTTGTACGTTTCACTGAACGTGCCATTCATCCCCACCAGTGACTGAACATTTTTACTATGTGAAAATGCATTAAATGACTGATTTGTTTTCAAACAACTGTCTGTGCAATCACTCACTTGACAAGAGCCCTTGGTGCCTTGCAATTTGCTCTGCACATGTGGCAGCTCTGAAGGAGCCCTTAGCAGACTGGGGTCAATGAACAAAACACCCCTTTTAGTGAGCCTTGGCATGTTCACCCCCAAACCAACCATGGGGGCTATTATGGATTGTGTCGGGGCTCTGTATTTGTTAATAGGGAAATTATTCATAGTAATAAGTCTATCCAGTTGATAGCCTCCATTTTTAAAATTCCCAGAGTATGTATTTATTTGAAGAGATAAGACAATTAGAGAGGTTTAAGCTGGCTATTACAGGACTATTAAATTTCCCAACAGCACCGTAAAATTTAATAAAATCAGCTGCCGCTATTGTAGTAAAAAATAAACAGACCTAGCATTAAGGGCTGCGGGTGCTTCAAGGTTCTGTTGCTGCTGCTGTTTCTGTGCCAACAGGTAAAAATGTGGTTTTACCCTGGGATCTGTCTCACTTATAGGGATGAGGCTGGAGCTCGGAGACACTTGGCTCCCTCCAAAGCCCAGCAGCAAGAGATGGGCCCCAGGTGTGGGGCAGGATGAAGACACCAGAGCCGTGAGAATGCCCCAAACCTCAGTGCTGCAGCAGGAATGCTCTGATCAGCCAGGCTGACCCTCAGCTTGGCAAATAGAGAGCACTGCTGGGGGTTTGTGCCACTGGGATCCACGAGGCCTAAACGTGGAAACATCTCCCTTCACTGGGTTCACTGCTGTTCCCAGATCTCTGGATTGGCTGTTTCTCCTGCACCACATTATCCATTTAAATTGGGTGGGGAGCTGTGTGGAGATGGATGCTGTCTCCTTGTGTACTCCGGAAAATGAAATTTTCCGTTCCTGTAATATAGCACTAAAGGTCTAACTCAGTCTTACAAAAGCAAGGGAGGTAGAAGCTATCTCCTTCATGCATTGCAAATTCTGTTACATTAGTGGGGGAAGCAATCCTTTCACAATACTTCACTCAAGCTACTTTAATCAATAGTTATCAGTCATTTCATTTCCCTTGATAAGTGCTTCTTCCCCTGAAACCTTACTGGTTTCTACGACTGAGATATTTTCAACCCGTATTTGGAACAGAACTTATTCCCTCCAGTATAATTTTCATTTTAACCTTTCTTCAATGGCTTAGAAATAATAGATTGCTAAAATTACTTTATTAGATTGGAAATCTAAACCTTGTAGAGATAACCACCCAGACGATGTTCCAGCTCAATGATAAGATAAAGAATAACAAATCTTAAAGGTTACTGAACTAAGACTTATGTTTTAAGGCTGCTGAAATACCAGGTAGTGTTACAGCTCTGCAATTAAATAACATTACCTTCTGTTACAGTTCCATATGCTACTCAAAACCCTCCGGTTTGAAATTGCTTTCTTTTAAGGTAACTATGAGGACAGTAATTACCAATGCAGGAAAAACAATTTTTTCAATGCCCTCCTTGGCCTTCTCAATGCTTAAAGCACTCTGGTGCTTTCTCCACAACCTTCTGGGCACTGGAAGAGTCAGGGCTTGCTATTGAAATCATCAGCCTAATGATGTGTCTTCTTGCAGCTTCAACAACAACCAAAAAAACCTTGGTGAAAAGTTGGAAGTAATGGGATTTTTTTTGCCTCAGCAGAATCCAAAGGACAGCTCTTTTATAGAATATTTTCTAGAGGATTGATTATGGTCCCCAATACTTGCAACCAGGTCCCTACCCTGCTGTCTATGGCAGGATCCCAGCAAGCTGGGAGGTTTTATCTAATTGAGTTGAAATTTAACAATTATCATCCCACAATCCTATTTTAACAGTGGCCTATGCATAACTGTGCATAACTCATCACAAAAAGGGGGTGAATTTGGGCATCAGCCTTTAAATGACCAGCAAGGACATTTGTGAACAAGGAGAGGAGGAGCCCAGAGGCAGAAACGTGGCCGGTAGTGAGGGAGCAGCGAGGGAAAGACCCTTCAGCCTCTTGTCCTTTCACAGCTCCATCTTCACCCAAGATTGAACCAGAAGAGCTTCCCACCCTAAGTATGGAAACTGCACAGAAATCGAGATCGAGAGAGGCACTTTGGGGAGAAATTTCAGCAACGTTTTCACCTGGAGGTTTAACACAGCCCACATCCCCCCCAGACACATGGGGCTAAGAGCTGGCCAAAACTTCAGGCAGTGCTGAGGACCCACGTGGGTCCAGCGCAGATGAATGTGCATCACCCAGGGACAGCAGGTCAACCCCGCTGAGGATAAACTACTCTAAACGCTGCACCCAGACAGTGGAGATGGAAGTCATAAGGTCAAAATTCAGGCTGTTGTTGGAGCTGTGAACCTGCAAACTCTTTCGGACACCTGGCATTAACTTCCACCTGGAATTGGCTGGCCCCTTTTGAAGAGCACTTCTCTGTGGCTCAGTTGGGACAAACTGATGTGCAGAGAAATGCTGCAATGCCGTAGGTGATCACTACACTGCATTCAATTGTTTTGCCATCATTTTCCAGAAGTGAGGGTTTCTCATTGAGAAAAGAGCTGTGGCTGCCCAGGCTGCACTGGAGAGGGCTGGCAGCAATGAAGCTGTTGACCTTACCTGACTAAATAGGTTGTTCTTGTGAGCTAAATGAAATATGTGAACTGCATTTGAAATATTCCTCTGCTTCTCCTGCAGTGTGTAGAAGGGTGCCCTCGTACATCACACAATATTAAATCACCATATTCTCATTTATATGTACACTCCAAGATGCTAATAGAGTCAAGTACTGTTATGTGTATGTATATGAGGATCTAATTTTATGCTGCCTACGATTTTATAGTTATCAGGCTGGATTCTGCTGACTTGATTTTTCTGCCATTAAATGAGAGAGTTGGAAGAGTAATGGGCTTTGTTTGATGGGTGGAATGAAAATGTTCTGCCCAAACCAAAACTGCGTATGGACTTCAACCACATGTAAACATTTGTCTTGTTTACTTCCAATAACAATGCAGCCTTTTTTTAAAAAAGGAAATTCTTCCAGAACCTAACCCAACAAGCATTTTTGCTAAAATGTTAATACATTTCTGTACCTTTTGAAATCAGCTGAGCTTTGTTTCCAAACAAGAACATTTGTAGGTAATTTGACTTAAAATTAGCAAGCAATAAACCTGTCTTTGATCAAAAACACTTTTGCGTGGGCAAGGGAACCTTGCAGACAAGCTGTGAATTTGTCTTCCAAGTCTGCTTTTGGACAGGCAGTAAAAACCCAGCCTGCTCACAGGGTGAGCCAAATCGGTTGAAGCCTTGTCTGTGCTGGGACTTGAAACACAACCTTCTCCCACCTTTTGGTGGTTCAAGACAGCCTGGGGAGTTTTATTGCTGCTGGGGGTAGGGAGCTGTGTCTGGGGGCAGAGAGCAGAGCGCAGGCCCTCGCACACGCCTGCACAGCTCTACTTGCTTCTGAGTACACATGGAGTGTCAGGCATGGGGCTCTGGGTACCTACAAGCAGCAGCCTGAGGAGGGTGAAAACCTTTGGCTGAGGCCTGGAGTTTTGCTTGAATTCGGTTTCCTCTTTTTCCCTCGCTGTATCAGGTGGATTGATTTTTTTCCAAGTTTTATATTGCAGAGCTACAGATTTTCTGCTCCCATTTATTTCTGTCAGTGTTTTGTTGCTGGAAGTAGTGCCTGATACGGGGTGGAGAGCTGATACACGGAGATGAAAGCTGCTGGCTACCTCTGCAGACTGAGTACCAAAAGGTTTTGGTATTTTGGTTTTAGGTACTACCAAACTATCAGAGGGTTGTTATTATTTGGGGAAGACAATGTGTTTGTGGAGTTAACAACTGTTGTAACTCATTTGTGAAAGGGGCAATGTCACCATCAGTACTTCAGCCCTTGACATGATAACTTGGAGGCTCAGGCCAGGAGCTGCTGGTGATTTATGTCGTTGGGACTGCCTTAAGCAATAGGGTTTGGATGGCTCCCAGCTCCAGTGTGGGTGAGGAGTCAGTGATTGAGAAGCTTCTTCCTCTGCCTAAAAGGGAGCCTACACTGATTTCAAGCTGGAAAGCTAATTTTGTGATACCTTCCATGTTCCAATGGTGGATTTTTATATAATCTCATTTTTCAACTGAGATGGAAAGCCTTCCTCTCCAGATAAATCCACTTCTGTTAAGCGAAGCTGGAAGCCTTTCTTTTCTCCCTAATTTTAATGCCTTCAATTTAGCTGTTGTGGACTTATATGTAAGTCGCACTGTATCTTCTTTACGGTTTAGACAAAATTTAGACGTTGAAAGGCTGCTGACTTTAAAAAGAAAAGATTTTAGGTCATGCTTAGAATTATTTCTTTTTCAGATGTATAAAAAAATTACACAAATCACAGATCTTTGTTAATTTGCAAGACAACTTGCCCTTGGCCCATCTGTCTTGCAGAGGCTCCCACCTCTTTGCAAGTCGCTCGCTTTGGGGCAGCTGGAGGATGTGAGCGACTGCCATGCAAAATGAGTGTGAAAACCATGCACGATCCTTTTATTTTCTTTGTGGGTCGTTCCAGACATCTTGCCTTTCCCTTCCTATATCCCAGGAGAAGGGAGGAAGGCTGGGTACAAACCACACAAGCATCAGTTGGTGCCGGTGGCTGCAGGAGCAGGGCCAGCATGCCCGTGGGCACGTGTGGCAGGTCTGGGGATGGGACCTGCTGAAACGGAGAGCAGGGAAGAGGGGAAAGATCCAGAGAGCTCATAGTAAGGGCTAGGATTCCTCATCCAGAAGTGGTTAGCAAAAAAAAGGTAATTGCAAGCTGAAACCCTCTTTTTGGCTACACTGGTGTTTATAGCAGCCTTAGTTATAGATTGTTATTTAAGATCAAGGAATCACACAAATCCATTCCATTTGCTGTGGAAGAGGAACTGTTTTCAAAGTCAGCAATGACGTGCAATCACTGCTGGCTCTCTGGGGTTGCTGCAGAAGCACCTCCAGTACCAGCCAAGCCACTTATCATACCATGTCATGGTATATATAAATATATATATGTATAGCTGCCCCTCCTTATAGCTGACTAGCCTCAAACACTGCAATGGAGAAAGCTGCTTTCATATTCTGTTTTGGTGAACTCCACATTGCATGGGCACCTCTGATATTTGTAAGGTTCATTTGCTGGGCTCTCATGATCTCCACGTGCATAAATGATCCTTCCACGCTGCCCTCCACGGTGAGCTGCAGCATCCCTCCTACCAGCAGGCCAGTGGAAGTCCTGGGTGATCCTGCACAACACTCTGCTCTCTGCTGGTCTTGCAGTCTGCAACTCTTAAGCTCTCTGTAGAATTTTAATTACAGAAAAATTATGTCTCTTAAATAAAGGCTGTCCCAGAGGAAAACAGAGCTGACAAGTTATTTTGCTTGTCTAGTGGTCTAGAACTGTTTGTTGAAAACAGATGGGGACAGCAGATATTACAGCAACACTTAGAGTTTAACTCACATTAGGACTTCAGGCTTTAACTTGTGCCTTGTTGTACACGGAATGTGAGCAGGGGCTCACTTGGCACTACAGTTGTTCCTCATCTTGAGCTCAGGCCTGCCAGTGCTGTGCCTGGCAGTGCTGCAGGTGGGTCCTGGTGGTGCCATGGGGCCTCGTGGGTGCTGGCAGGTTTAAGGGAGCCAGATGCTTGTTGTCTCTTGCTGGGCATGTTACGTCTGAGCTGAAGACCAACAACAGCTTTTGTCTGCCAGACTGAGCCAGAAGCTTCAGAGGACACATTTTGGGGGTTTAATGCTGTCAGCTTCCAAACGCGCCCAAAAGTAGCTGGGCCTTTCCTTCCTGGTGCCTTTCACTGATTTGGAAAGTGCTGCATTCAGACAGAAGTATCTTCAGTGGCAAAAAGCTGAGACAGATTGACAACATCGCACCAGAGGAGGCTGGGTATAGGAGATGATGTTGGAAATTACAGCAGCTTCACAGACCAGAGGCTGCTCCATAGTTCGACTGAGCCAGGCAGGAATCCATATAATCTATACCTTTTTCCTCCTTTCAGCTACAAATCGGGGTCTTCTCTTTCATGTCAAGAGCATTTCTTATACTCAGCTGCTCTTCTCACCTTTCCACGTGTCCCACTATCCTCAGGTGAGTTCACCCTGCTCCACAGCTGTGCCATCGGGTGTAGAAGAAGACTGAGAGCAGTTTACAGGGACTTAGCCAAGCACTTTCTCTTGCTGTGTTTGGATCACATTGAAATATTTTTCTCCTTCCATTCTCCTCCTACTCAGACTTTTCATAATTCTCTTACCACACTGAGCGACGTTCTGAATGTCTCTGGAAAGCAGCTCTCTTGCTCGTGCTCTCTTCAGTGGCCTTTGTGCTAAATAGTCCTTTCTGCCACTCCTGAATGACTTTTTGTGCATCACGTACATCTACCTGCAGCCTTGGGCAACCTAAGCTCACCTTAATTCTTCTCGCTTATCACAAAGCCCAGGTATTGTATCTTAGCTAAATTTTGCATAAGTCTCTGTTTTTCAGTCTTTCTGAATACTCCAGCTTGTTTAGCAGGCGTTATTTTTAGATATGTCCATTATACACTTGTAAACGCTCTTAGAAACACTACTTTCTGGTGCTTAGTATTACGTTTTTGAATTTGCCTCCCCAGACCAGACTTCCTCGGCTGAACCTCCAAGCTCTCATGTAAGGGTGACTCCACAGGCTGAAGCTCTCTTCTGAAGGCTATTTTCCTGGTTTATTTCATTGATGTCTAATAGAGTTTCATCCCTTGAAAACGTGATTAATTGACTCAGTCTACTTGGCATACAGTAATCTCAGGCAAAAAAAAAAGCAAGCAAACAAAAAGAAGTAAATACTTTGTGAAGTCTCTGTGTGAATAAAGCAATTCTGAAGGAAATTCACCTCCTCAGCCCTCCCCATCGGCTTTGGCAGAGCTTTATGTGCATATGGATGGCTTTACACAGGATGTGCAGCCCCTCGCTGAGGCACGTGACTGCTTCAAACAGGAATCACACTTTTCCTCATACAATTCAAAGCACCCTGCAAAGCATGTCTTACAAGTCAGGAAAATGAGATGCTGAGAGCTTGCTGAGAGATGGAATCAATGGCAGAACTGTGAATAAAACACTGCTCTCTGGTTCCTAGTTTCCTATCCAGTCATATCGACCAGAGTCACAGTGAGCTCACCAAGAAATTACCTTTTTTCTGTATTTAAATATCTCTAAATTACTGTTGTTAGCAAAGGCTACCTGAACTGGGAGGCAGAAAATCTCATTTGTGGAAGAATTGAATGATTTTCAAGTCGATAACAACAAGAGAGAGTACACCCCCTGTCAGGTTGATCAGTATAGTCTCAACCCTAGTTAAGCTGAAGGTGCAAAAAGCTGAGTTCTTTTATCTGGCTTCAGCATTGTAAGAGGTTATGAAATTTTGTGCCTCCAATCCCACAGGGACCCAGTGAATCAAAACTCCCCTGGTTTTGTGTGCCTTACATCTTGCTTTCCTGGCTCCCTCTGCAGACAAGCCAAAGTCTACTCCTGTGTCCAAGTCCTGAAGCCCATCTAGCAAGGGTAGATCAGGAGCATCATTAAAATTCGTGGAAGTAATGCTGATTCACAGCAGATGTGGACCTCCAATTTCACATAGGAAAAGCCCTGTCCACATTTCCAAAGAAATAAGTCCTTGACACACAGGACAGGGCTTAGTAAACAACCCTCCAGGGCCTAGGAGGTACACACAGCTGACACAAACCCTCACCACAGCTGACATCAGCCCTCTGGGCTCTCCCAGGCACCTCCACTCTCCTGTGCTTCTACGGGCGTCAGCACACACCTAGCAGCAGCACACGCTGCCATGAAAGGGAAAGTCCTTGCAATCTCTGCAAGGTCTTGCCTGGCCTGCACACGGGATACTGGCTTGCTCTGACTCTGGTTTGGTCTCCAGGCCTTCCAGGGGCAGGAGGGCTGAGAGCAGGGCTCCATAGCTCTGAGCTCATCAATAATGCTTGAACTTTCCCACAAGGGACTTCAAAACCTTTCCTTTTCTATTCATCAGCTGTTCTGCAGGAGTAATTAGCTGACCACAAATCAAATTTAAAAAGTTAAGTCACTTTCAGGTTATTTGTAGAAAGAAACAGAACAGAGAAATGGAAACGTTACTTGAGGGAATGTGTCAAATACAAAGCATTTTCCCATTTTCTCAGCTCTCTGACACCACTGGGAACTGGGAGCTTGTTGCCTTATATGGCTGTAACTTTTTCTTCTTGTAGAAAATAGGGTACTTAATGCAATGCTCATTTTTTCTGAAAACCTTCTTTGGGATGTAGAAACGAATGTTAATGTATGCGAGCCCATTACTGAGAATGGTAATGAAGAAGCTGCAGCCAATGGTTAAGCTTAAATTAAGCACGCTTCAGAAAGCAAACACAACTCTTTCAGAATTCCTATTCACCATTTGTAATGGAATAAATGTCCTAATAAAATGTTTTCCCAGAGAAGTAATAAATTCTGAAAACATGACTGCATTTATTTAGAACTTTTGTAATGAAAAACTTTTTCTCAGACAGGAAAACTTCTTTTTAAAAGAAATCTCAACAAATACAATTATGCAACTGTGTTTTCGAGACTTGTGCAAATGCTCAACAGGCCAGTGCATTGGAGCCCCAGTCCCACATGCACATGTGTGGAACTCGGAGGAAATATTACTTAAGTGCCTAAACCACAGAGCTCTCTCTTTCTGCATCACATTTATACAATTAAAAACTCTCCCCAATAGAGATCAGAGAAAAATTGATTCGTGTTTCACTGGAAGTTAAAGTCTTCTGAAATGAAATGTAAAAAAATTTCCATTTGCAACTTCCTGAGAAATGCTGTATGAGTTTTTTTTTAATTATTATTTATTTTCGGGGACAAAATAAATAGATTCAAATTTATGATTTAATCTGGAACACAAAAATCCATCAAGTATCATTACAATTGATTTTTTAAGTGGATGCTGACCACCTAACTGCTCTAATTGCCTCTTGAATTAATATCCAATAGGCCACTGGCAACCCTGAGTCGATGGGAGTTGTTCTGATGACGCATGCTGGAGTCACACTCTGACTGCAGTGCTCATGACTACATTTAAGTGAGGTTTCACTCCTACCACAGGAGCTTCCACCTCCTCAGACTGCTGCCTCGTACCCCGTGTGGTCTATCAGAAAGCTCAGAGGGTACGAAATGGTCCCGAAGTGCTCTTGCGGGGTGCCCAGGCACCTTTGTGGAGCCCTGAAGCCATCGGCCTGAACAGCACTGAGTTCTGGGCAGGGTAAGGAAAACCTTGATTTTGTTTTGGGGACACTTCATCTGACAACAGAAAGGAAGCGAAAACAAGAGCTCTCCCAGTGCCGAATTTGTTGGTGTGCCCTGGCCAGGGATGCAAAGCAGCACACAAACCTCACGCCACCAGGTGAAGCCACATCCATAGCTGCTCTGCATCGCCAGCGCAGTGCAAACAGCTGGAAAACACCAGTGGCTTCGATCCCAAACTGCAGAAGAAATCCGGATTATCAAGATTACATAATCCCAGGTGATTAGATGTTGCTTTAAACACAGAAGCACCTTGCAAGGAGTCCCTGCTCTGCCTCATCCAACGCAGGCCATGTTCCAGATAAGCCCAAGCCCAACAGCTGCCTACACACAGAAGGTAAAACCAGCAGCCCCAGCAGCTCACCATGAGCTTCTCAGGGTGTCTCGCTGAGCTCCACGTCACAACAAGCACAAGATCAAAGCCAGGCAACACAGCAAGGTGCTGGGTCAGCCCAGAGGTGCCACAGCCAGCAGGACTCACCAGGTGACAGCTAGTGGATCTCGGAGGAGCGCTGAGGCTGCAGCAGTCGAGCTTGAAGCTGGAAGCCCCCTACAACAATCACGGGGATGAAGAGTCCCTCACCCCTCTGGGTGCAGCTGCTGTCACCAGTGATGACTTCTCACATGGTTTCACCCAATTCAATGTCCAAAGCACATTTTAGCAAAGACGCTATCTGACATCCCTGTAGGGGATGTTGTTTGTGTTTCTTCTGGTAATTTTTTTACTTCACCACATTACAGAAACAAAGGGAAAGAATTATTTGAGCTTTGTGGCATTTAGATAGATAAGTTTTAAAATATTACACAAATATGAAATCATTTTGGTTTGGTTTTCTAGTTCAAAACTGAAGCCAAATGAAGGTAATTCAAGAGAAAATGTTCTCTGGGACAATGATGGACTGAAATGGTGATACGCTGTGCAACTCCTGTCAAAAATTTGGCTCGCAACATGAATTTCATGTGTATTTTATACCTCTGCATGCATTGATGAGATTTAATTAGTTTCCTGATGATATTCAAAGAGGAAGTTTCAGCTCCTAAGGCAATTTGGAACCAGTTTGACAAAAAGGGTCCACATTACTTTAGGATTTTACCCTGCAATGAAAATACCTTTATTTCTCTCCCAAACCCCTAACTATCCAGGTAATCACAGTGCCAGACCAGAAAATTATCTCTAAATATAAACGCTAGAAAACCCATCAGTTAAAGTAGCATAATGGTATTTTATAAAGTCTACTCTAGATGATGTGCATTTGCAAAGTCAAGAGACTCATTTCCATTTCTCCTAACTCTGTAATTTCTCACATTTTATTAAGCTTTAATCAGAAGACTTAAGTTGTAACACATCCCAAATTAGCTTTAAGAAGAATGTGAAGTACAAGTATTGCTAACATCTTATATACCCTTATACCCTAATATCTGCTGAAGAATGGACTGAAGGAATTATTGTATTGTCTTTATGCCTGGGCCAAAAAGAGCAAGGGCTAATACTTCAAATTTACAAAGTATGCTCAGCTATAAATATATTTGACATCTACCTAGGTTTGTCTCAAAGCTGTAAACTACAGCAAGACTTTGAAATTTATCTCAAGTACAGAGTAACATAAAAAAAAAGTAAGGTGCAAAAATCAAATTAGTGGTTGTTTCCCACATCAACCATATGACAAAAGGTGATGTGATTTGCAAGCAGTTTTGAAAAGTCCTGAAAAGATATAAAGCTTAGAGAGGAAAAAAAAACCAAAACCAAAACAAACTAACAACAAACAAACAAACCAAGGCCCCACTAGCAGCACCACTGGGGACAGTGTCTGGGTTGTTCTTTGTTTGGAGCTGATGGTGGGGACATAGTGAGCTTCGTTGAAGAACCTGTGGTTGGCAGCATGAAGGGCACCAATACCAGTCCCCCCCGATGGCTGCCCTAGAGAGAAGGGGAGGTGGCAGCAGCCAAGCACTGTTGGCCAGGAGAAACGGGGCTTGAGGGGCCGAGGAGATGGAGAAGGAGCTGAGCAGGCTCCCAGCATGAAACATCTGCCTGAGCCACAGAGCAATCAGAAAATCAGATTTTTCTAGAACAGAGGGAGGTGACCGCATGGGGCTGCTGGAAACCAAGAATCACCAAAACCTGCTGGACTGAGAACAAGACTGGAGGGGAAAAACAGCCAACTCAGTAAGGAGGAGACTGGTTTGCAGGTGACAAGTTCTCTCCATCCAGCAGAACTGGGATGTTCTGATTTTGTGCCCTAATAAAACACAGTTTGAGAGCTCAAAAGCTGTCTGGCAACATTCCTGTTCACTCTTTAAGGACTAGCCCTGCCTCAAAATGAGCCCCCCAAAACATAACAAGAGTCTCCTTGCAACCCATGAAGGGCTTTTTTGATCTTTTAAGCTTACAGGTGACCCCAGGACAGGCAGAATGCACAAGGCAGGTCCCCAAGCATAGCTCTGATGGATCATCATTGCCTTGTTTGTCACAGCTCATTATGACACCTCCCCAAAGCAGTGGAGCCCAATTGCCTTTCTGGCTGGAATAACCGATACTACCATAATTGCTTCATTGTGCTGGTGAACAATGGGCTTTGGGACTCTTGGTGGAGAAATCCTGTAGGACTGCTCTGAGCAGTGTGCAGCATGGTGCATCCTGATGCTGCTCCCGCTCTGGTCTAAGGGGAAGCAGGAGCTGGGCCCTCCACCTCCAGGAACACAGATCCCTCACCTGTGATATAACATGGGCAGCTGAAAACCCATAACCTGTCCCAAGGGCCCTGACGTGTGTGCTGGCAGAGTCTGTGAAGGAACATGGTCATGAACTACAGGCACTTAGGCAAGAAAAGGAAAGAAACTCCTCAGAAACCATTTAGATTCATTTAAGCAACAGAAACGTTCTCTTCCTGGACTGCAACACATTTTGTTTCTCTAGCATCAGGCTTGTAACTTCTCCAAGTCATACGTTACAGAGGAGTTCAGCCATGAAAGCAGACTCATTCAGGCCTCTTCCGTGTCTGCAACTTCACGTCACGGTGCTCTGGGTGTCCTCACCCTCATCTGTGTATGAAGTTGTTTTGTTTTCTCACTATAACAAGGCTCTGTAAACCAGGTGAGAGAAGGCCGCCAGCCACCACCATGACCTCCAGGTGACCGAGCTGTTTCATCAGTGGGAACTTGCTGAGCAATTGAGGCACTGAGTGCCATGGTCTAGATGATGGGTTGGTGTTGTGTTGGGTTATAGGTTGGACTTGATGATCTCAGAGGTCCTTTCCAACCTTGTGATACTGTGAATTCAAACAATGCATAAACCAAGCAGGAACCTGATCACAGCCTGAGCTAAAGGACCCAAGAAACACAGGAGAATACAACAAATACAGGAGAAACCTCCCTGTCACCCGCCAGAGCAGGGGTGAACACACACCCTCTGCAAGCAGGACTGGGCCCTGCCTGTCCCGGGCTTTCCACAGCAGAGCCTCAGGCTGCCTTTGCCCAAGTGTGAAGCAGAAAGGGCAACTTAGAGCAACAAAATGTAGGTTTGCTCTTTCTCTGAGATGCAACCATGCAAATAATCACGAAAAACTCACTGAGGTCTCCATAAGATTATCATAAATCCTATTTTAAATTTTAATATTTTTAATTAATACTCTGAGGAAGGAAGGGAATTTAGCAGACAGTTTATCAGCACAAGGGAGAAGCTTGCACGCTGCTGAAGTAGGAAATGTGGAAACCAGTGAAGCAGGAAAACAATAAAAGTTGTCCCATAGGAGAAAAAATTAAGGAAGGAAAGATCTTTCTCCATCAGTCATGGCAAAGCTGTTAGGAGGCCCATGGGGAAAGAAATGTTAACTCTGCAAGAGAGGAAGGGAACCAGAGAAACCCAGTCTCAGTCTTGCAACCGTGTAAATGGGGACTGTCCACCTCCTGCAGCATTTCCTACCAGCAGTTCAGGCTGGCTTAAACCTGCCTGCAGGACTGTTGGGCCACTACAGCCCGATGTCAGGAAACACAGGTGGAGGGGTCAGCACAGATATTTAATACACTGGAGATGCTCCTCATGCTACAGTGCTGCTCACACCAGCTGCACCAGACCATTGCCTGGTGAGGAGGCTGGAGGAACTTCATGATGCACCTCAACAAGAATAATTGAACCTTGAATCTTCTGAGAAGAAACTAAAGATGTTGTGGACAGAGGTTCGCGGGGCTTCCCTTTGAATCTAGTGAAGTCTGCGGACACAATCACCCATCTGTGGGATGCAGTTCACAGACAGCAGCACAAGGAGCCATTGCTATGATCATCTCTTCTTGCTTCATTCAGACAACAAACCTCCACTGGCCAGTTCTGGGGCTGGTCATGCATCTGCCTTCAGACATCCTGGTCTGCGGTGGGCAGTACCTCCAACATCGCTCCCTCAAACTCCCGAGGTGCCGCAAAGCTGGAAATCAAGGCCAGGATACAGTCTGACCAAGACGGAATGGAAATATACTCCAGCAGAAGAGCGAAGCAGCCTTTCAGGTTCAAAACGTGCACTTGAATCACTTTAATAATCCCAAAGCTCAAATCAAGAGAAAAAAGGGAGAAAGGGGAAGACATGAGGAATTGGGAGTCCAGGACAAAAATAGCACCATTGAACACTTCACTTCTATTTTGGACATTTTCCCAATGACTTTTAAATCTCCCTAGGTTTGTAAAGAAAAAAAAAGTCTTTATCCTTTACTGCTCCTTCATGTACAGTCTTTCAGAAGACAACCTTGTATAGTGCTGCTGCACAGGGGACCCCAGCACCCATCCCAGCCTGTGCACCCTGAGAGCCCCCGAAACAGGAGCACAAGTGAGGCCCAAGTCAGTCCAGTAAAATAAGGGGAAAGAGAAATCCCACTCAGAAATAGCCCTGAGGGCAGTGGGTGGGGATTATGGTAGCTTTAAACAAAAGTTAAAGCAGAATGGAAGAGTATGCAGGCTTTTGTTCAATATTGGGAAAATGCTTACACAGCACCTTTTACTGAACTTTGGCAGCTCCAGCAGGTGTACAGTGGATTTGAGAAATGTATGCAGTTTTTCTTCCATGAAAAATACCTCTGCCATTAAACGGTTATTACTTGACAACCTAAAATACCTGATATTCATAGTCCTGCTTTATCTCTACAGTTACTAAGTATAATTAACTTCTACTCATCTCTTCTACTGAAATGCAGCAGGACCTTCATGTGTTATGAATTATAGTCATTCCTTTGCATATAGAGGCAGATGCTATTTTCAACATTGAAAAACATAAATAAAACAGAGCAGGAAAGGCATAAAGTGGCAGGGATATATGTTGGTATCTAGGTGAAGTGAAAGCACAACTTTTGCAAGAGAAGCTCTGCTGGGAAGATTAATTATTATTGCGAATCAGCTTTCAGACAGAGATGGCCAATAGCTTCAGCAAGACAGGTTTTCTTGAGCATCCCTGCAAAGCCCCTTTAATCTGTCTTCCATAACCTGAAAGAAATTGGACAGGCATCTGAAATATGATAGGATGATAACAGGAACGGGAGCCAGCACCCAAATCAGATTTGTGCATAATCAGCTCGGGTGACTCCAGCCTGGGAAAGCTTTTAAAGGCTCACATGATCCTAAATGGTTGACATGTAAGCATAACTGCGTATATCCATAAAATATAGAGTTTATTTAAACATCTACCTCAAATACAGTTAGGCTGGCAGGTTTGGATTGCAGAGTACTGGTAATGGACTGAAGGGTCTTTTATTTATAGGTCTGCTCCAATTCAAATCCAGTTCAAGCCATCAGTAGCTAAAAGCTGTTTTTTTCCTGCATGAACATGGTCCAAGGCCACCGAGCTGTGAGCAGGCAGGAGCTCCTGGCCCATCCAGCACCACCACAGACAGGACCTTACAGGGAGCGAGGGTGAGACTTTACAGGCTGAAAGCCTGGAAGACACAAGCCCAGCCCTCAGGATGGGGGCAGTGACACAGCCCCCACCCCAGCCCCCCCCAAAATCACATCTCTGGGAGAAGGGATGGTTTGTAACCCTGCCAGCGATCCCCAGGTGCAATGACTTCAAGGAGCCCAGATCCAGCCCCAGCTACGCCTGCAGACAGCCCGGAATACTGAGCATACCCAACTTCTTCGAGGTTTCAGCTGAAGGTGCTGTTTGCACAGTTTGAGTAAACACAGCCCTGAGGATGTGGTTTAACAGGAATGGGGCAGCAGCAGCTCTGTCCTCTGGCCTGTCTGGCAATGCCATCACATGGTAGATGAAGCCAGAGGATGCTCCGGTGCAAGGCAGCCCCCACACCAAGCTGAAGCGCTATGAAGACCACAATTCTCCAGAGGCTCTTTGAAATCACTGCTTGCAGCTTGCTGAGACAAAGACAAAAGAACAAACTAAAACTGTACTTGGCCAAGGGGAAAAAAAAAACCAAACAAAAAGAGTTTAGCTCTTGATAACCATGAGCCAAACAATCTCATTCTAAGTTGAGCAATGCAGAAAAGCACAGGCAAAGGCCACTGTGTGGGGGGAAGAATAACAAGAGTGGTAATAAATGGGTTTAGACACAGGCCAGTGCTAGTGAGAGAGCGGTATAATTTACCTCTAGAATATTCAGGAAGAGAGGTGGAAGAATTGGGATCTCAGGTAAGACTTCTTAGCCACAAGACACGACCAGAGGGGACAGGGGAGGACACAGCCTCTTTTGAAGCACCAGTTCTGGGGCTGGAGCAGCAAGCAGTGATTTAGGAGAGAAAAGCAGAACTGCAGCACCTGTTTGGCCATCAAACCTTCAACGGAGCAAGAAGGACTTAGAGTCAGAGTAGAGCAACACATGCTGGAGCATGTGTCAGCGGTGAGGAGGCACAAAGATGCAGGGTGGGTTCTATATCCACTACAGACCCAGAGCTGCCACCCAGCAGCACTGACATCCTACCATCTGCAAATAACCTGCAGCTTACAGCAGCATTTCTGCTAGGATGAGGGCTACACTGAAAATACCACTGCAGTTTTGCCAAGTGAATAAATCATCTTCCCTCCCATCCTCACACTCAGCTCTTACCTACTTTCAAGGTGCCAGGTCTCCTCTAACCATGGCAAAAGGAGGCTGGGGCACAGGAAAGAGGCAGGGGAAGGGCAGAGAGGTGACCAGACACTCAGACAGCTATGGTTCACCCTAGACAAACCCCTGTTTTGGACAGAGCTGGCCAGACTGTCTGGTCACTGTATACACAGGACGAGCAGAAGCTTGCAATTACATTCCATTTATGTGGTTTACATATAGCTGTGCTTTATAAAACAGCACACATCAAGGTTGAGCATTTCAGTGGGCTTTTTCCAGGGAGTGGGGTTCTTATCTGCTCTTAGGAAATGAAAACATGGGCAAGTTTGCTTTTCCAGGTTGAAGAAACCACAGAAATGTGAAAGATATTCATATAAATAACATCACACACCAAATTCCATCATTCCTTATTTTTACTTATGGCTTCAGCTGCATGAAGTGAAGTGTTTCTTATTGGAACAAATGGCTCTTTATGGAAAAAAAAAAAACCAACCCTGAAGCAGATTTACAGCAATTCTTCCCATCAATGAACAAAGTAGTTGGAGCTCCTGGTTGCCAGCTTTGTCCCAGCCAGGCATGATGGTCATCTCACTTGGAGCCAGAGAGTTTGAATTGGAGCTGATCTACCAGAGGAACCAACTGGAGCTGCCCCTCAGCCCCCCGCAGGCACAACTGGCCAATGCCACCTCCTGCTCCTGCACCGAGGGCAGGAAGGTTACTACAGAAGAGCAGAACGGTGCACTAATAAAAGCTTTCTCAGTCCATGCCAATTGCAACTCCAATGTTCCTATTTTCAAAGGCTACAAGACGTTTCCTAGCAATACTGGAAAACCAAACTAATAGTAATCCTTCAAAGTGGAAAAGACTCACAGCTCGGATCAACAAAAAAAGGTGAGAATATTGCCTTCAGTCCAGTAACACCACCAACCCACTTGCATCTATCTCCCAGTGGAAAAATGTAACTTTCATGTTATAAATAAAAAACACCACAAATTACAAACAGGAGTAACAAGTGAATATAGGCATTTCAGTACTAAACACATTGTGCTCCGGCATTGCAGATCAAGCTACAGAAGTCATCATTAATTATTCACATGGCATTAAGTACTAATTTTTCAAACCAAGCACACGAAATCTGCAATGTGTTACAGAGAAAGAGCTCCTGCACATTACAGCTTTGCCATGAGAACAGTTCAATTAGCTTCATTAGGGAAATGAATGGTAACTTCCAGCTGGCTCCAAATAGAAAATGTTGAGAGAAAAGGGCTCTTTCTTAAATGAAATGTATGGAGAACTTCCTTTATAAGATGTAACATGAAATACAAGTTAAACCACAGAAAGTTGGTTACAAGGCCTGATCACTTCAGGAGAGAACAGACTGGGACTCGCGTTCCACCCAGGCAGCTTGGCCTCACTTCCCAGCCACCAGCAGCAATTTAAGTAGAATGCTTTGATTGCCTGGTTTGAGACCTGGGGTGTGTGAGTTGGGGCTGTTTGCACACAACAGGCTAATCCTGAACCAGCATTTGTCAGCCTGTTGCCAGTTTACTGACCCTGACAGTTCATTGCTGCCTCTCTTAAAGCCCAGTGCCATTTCCTGGCTCAGGAAGAGACCACGACAGCAGAACTCAGCCAGACCCAGTCAAATCCCCAGGAGATAGCAAGGCTTTTAATTCATCCCAGAGGCTAAAGTGAATAGGATTCATCCTGTATATCCTTGAAAACCAGAGTCATCGTTAAGCAAAGAGCTGGCTGAGGCTGCAGAGCTTTGCATAATGTATTGTAGTCAAAATAAAATTCCCCAGCAAGCAAAAGCTGTGCTTAGATGTTATTTATGCTCTTCTTGAGATGCAAGAAGCCTGGGAAAGCCAAGAAGCAAGCAAGTCGTTCATTTCTCCAGGCACAAAACCTTACTGTTAAACACTTAAAGTAGTTCCAAGTGGGGTTTCCCATTCCTTAGCTTCCTTCACCCTGCTCCGTGCTCTCGGTGTGGAGGATGCTTCGTGCTGACAGCACAGTTGCTTAACACAAGGGGAAAATTCCCTTGCCTCTGGCTGCAGGCTGAACAGCAAACCTTTACTTCTAAATTCAGAGGCTTTGTGATGGGCTGTTTTGAGGTCATTTAGGCAAAGGCAGAAACAAGCACCCTTCAGTGTGCATGGTGGGAGGAGCAGACCAGATCAGACCAGCGTGCGTACTTTGGCAATGCCCACTTGCTGGAACTCTGATAATGCAAAGATCACCTGCAGAGGAGTTGGTGCTAATCCTGGCACCAGATCTGAAATCAATCCTGGCAGGAAAGCAAGCTGGAACCAAAGTGGCAGCATAAATCAAAAATTCAAACCAAATGCTACAGAGATTGTTGCAAGTGACAGAGGAAAAAACCTGCAACTGACATAAGAAATACAACCATTTTTACAAGTATTTCTAGCCAAATTAGCAGAAGCAAAAAAGAATGCCTACAAAGGCACCACAAACTGACAGGAAGGGAGCATGACCGTAAATGCTGATAGAGATGAACTCTTTCATTAGAGATCAACAGAACTCGGGTGTACCATAAACCGTGGCACTTAGGCCAGTGCTGTACTGCACATTACTGCTAAAAACTGACTAGGGAAGAAAAGCCAGTAAGCAGAGACATTATACTGGGGAACAATGCTACCAAAGGGTTCTGTAATCTAAAAATCTCAATTTAATGCTAAAATTGCACCTGTGAAGTTTGTTAGGTTTTGGGACAAAAGGACCAGTGTATCTAAAAATGTGCTGAGTTCTCAAGATCTGGGACTGTTCCACAGGATTAGAAAAGCACAGACACAGCACTTGGGTGCACTGTACTCATCACCCTATGAATGTGGGAGAAGAAAACATCTGGATCCAGACATGCTGGAGCTGCAGTGCAGATGCCTCCACACCACAAAGGCTACGTTTTTATGTTTTCTTGTAACTGTCCTTTTTGCCAACCTCACCTCCAAACAGGCCGAGGACAGCCTGCTTCTCCCCAACACAACATTCTGAAAAAGGCTCTGTTCAATGCTGGTCATTGCTTCTCCAGACAAGACCCTGGGTATTTCAGCATAAAAGGCTGATGCCAAACATTCTCATCCAGATAGTCTGGGGGAAAAATGGAGCTGAGATAATTTAAATACTTTTCAAATAACACCTGATAATAGACTTCATCTCAGCATCCTCAGAGAACATTTTCAAAGCATGAAACGTCATCGCCTTAAATTTTGTATAACAAAAAGCTGAGAGCTAAGCTTCCTAATTCAGGGGGAATTATATCACAGAGTAGAAAAGCTCTGATGTTACATGAAACACCATGAAAGATGCACTACAGTGACACTATGACAGGTGCACAGGAGCTTTCAAGCCTCCAGCAGGAGGAAATGCATTTTGCATACGTGATAGCCATGGGGAGCTCCAGGCTGCAGTGCCTGGAGAAGCTCTAATGCAACCTTCTGAGATACAGACTTCTCAAAGAAACTGGAGCAATTACAGCTCACCCCTTCTGGAAGGGGAGTCAGCAGGAGCAACCTGCAGTGAGAGCACCTGAAAATAAATCAGCAGCAGCCACAGGGACAGAGATGATGCCTTTTCAGAACTGCAGGAATATGCACAGCTCCTGGAAGGGAGCCTAAGACATGCTATGCGTTGGTCTGTGCTGCTGGGAGATGTTGTGCACAGCAAAACCACCCCAGGGCTGTGAGAATTCTGCAGATAGGTTCAGCTCTATCCACCCTGCAGCCTGAACAACCTGAAGCCCAAACATTTGGGGTAGTTCTGAGCCCAGTCCCCCAAATGCCCCAGTGTGCTCCATCCCTCCGTCCCCTCAGGTTGCAGTTGGCACAGTGCTCCTGACTCTGTATTGAATCACAGCAAAGCCTTTAGGTTCAGCACTCCTAGTCTAAGGAATGAGGAGAATTTAGATATGAGAAATTATAACCAAAGCAGTAAATCTCTGAGCAGCCTGACTGCTGGGGAGAGGAGGGGTTTGGGCACGGGTGGCAATGTAGACCCAGTGAGGCCAGGAGGGGTGAGGAAGGAAGAGTCAGAGAGCAAGCAGGAGTGAGTCAGAGAGAAAGTGGAGGCAGTGGATTATCAAAGTGACCAGGAACACCGGGGGAGGGGGGGGACGGACGACCACAATGTGCCAGAGGGTCCACAAATAGAGAACACAAAAGCACAAGGAGGACTCGTACAGGGCTTGCTGCTCTTGCAATGAGACGTTTTCCAGCCCAGACACATCAAAGGTGCTGTGGAGGATGCGAGGGGAGGGAAAGATAACACTTGCATTATTTCTGACCAGATGAGGAGCTCACTAACCAAAATCTGAAGTCCAAAAAAGACAGAAACCTTCAAAAGCTGTGCACAACAATCCACAAATCAACCAGCAGCACTGGAGCCACAGCCTCTATAGCTGGGACTCCATACTGTCACCTTGTCAAGGTCAGGGCTGCCTCTGTCCCCAAAGGCAGCAATTCCAAGCCTCTGGATGAGGTCTGACACCCAGCATCCCTGGGCAAATATTGGTACAAGTATCACAGGCTCAGGATCCCCAAACTGAACTCTTACAGATGCAGGTTTACTCTGTCTGTAGACCTACAATGAGTGACAAATCTCTTCTCCTGACAGCGCTGGTTCTGCTCTCAATGTGCAGAGCTATTCCTAGGCTGTGCCAGAGCACACGGAGATTTCAGCATGTAAAAATTCATGATAATTTTTCATCTAAATTACACCAAGCTGCCAGCAAACAGAAACACCATCTGAGAGAGACTAGTTGTAAGAATTGTTTTAACACAATGTTGGGTGTTTTGTATGTGGTGCCAATGCCTCTTGCAGTAAATCAGAGTTCCCAGCATGCACTTCTCAGGAGGAATAAAATCACCTGAGGAAAAGTGTCCTGGCTATACACCTACACCGTGATTCTTTCCCAGGGTACCTCACCACCCACATGTAAGGCACATGGGACAAGATGTTGCTCCCCATCAGCTGCAATGCTCAGCCAACGCTGACCCCACAGAGGGGCTCCACAAAAAAGGTCAACACTTTCATAGTGCTCATAAACAGGATGAACTAAACCTGTTAAACACCCTGGAAAGGCTCCCAGTGATTTCAATGGGTTTCACACTCATCCACTGGCTGCACTTTATTCCTAGAAGACTAATTTCATTCCTGGAAGAGGAGTTGTTTCTCCTATAGCAGCACACAGGGAGAATGCAGAAGAGGCAGCCCAGGGAAAGCAGATTTAATTAACCATTTAATTTTAGTATTGGTATTTACACAGTTCAGTGATTATCTGTACAGACTCCAACTACTTAAAAGTATAATAAAATAATCCCAATCTGAGACATTCTTTGTCAAGACCAACCTAATGACAGCTGTATTGCTGAAATGAAGTGGTCAAACAGGCCACTCCAGCATTACCACGACTCCATAGTTTATAGGATCAAAAGGTGGACAGAGGAGGGTCTGACACTGAACGCTGTTCTCACTCTTGCAAATCACACTTCTTTGGCTGCTCACTGGGACTACTCACATGAAAGCTTACTTGGATAGAAGACCCTGCCAGGTCCCATTCCTCACAACACCTTTATCTTCTGACCATATTGTCTGTAAGGTTGGCTTCTGTGAAAAATTGCTCAGCTGAATGGTGTTCTCTCGTAGCCAGCAAGGTGAACTAAAACAGAAGTTGTTGTAACTTAGCAAGACCTGGCCTTTGGGTTTTGTGGGAACATGCAGTTTTGAGTCATAAATCTCATTTTGTTGAGGAAAAAAATTATTTTAAAACTGTGCATTCTTAAACCAGATCCAGTGACACCTTATCTTATGTCATCTGAAAGCCTGGCTTTAGCAGCATGCTTCATATGGCAGCCAGAACACACTGTTATGAAACCAAATCTAGGATTTTGGGTTCCCTTTGCATTGCTTTTCTGCTGGCTAAAAAAAGAAACATCTGTCGAGCCTCAGCCTATTTAACCCTCCAGAATTATAAATGCCACTGCAAAATGTTTCACAGTTGTTTATTTCCTTACTTCCCTTCCAAATTTCATGTTACCTGTCATAAATAAGAGAAAGTAACTCTTTCTTTCAGTGCCCTCCTTTGCAACTGAAAAAAAGTAAAATAATGCTTGAAGTTGCCTTTCCATCTACGACCAAACCAAGGAGAAGTGTAAAATATAAACTAGGAGGAAAAAACCCATTGTCTACTAAAAAGACTTCACTGACACTAAAATCTGGGCTCAATCGTCTGCAAAGTGAAAACGCAGAATTCATTTGTTGGGTTTTGTGTTGTTTTGGTTTTTTTTTTTTTTAAACTATTATGCCCTCCAGCACTCACAGAACCCCTCAGGGGCCCTGCCACTCCTCCAACTACACCATCTCACGATATTCAGCACTGAATACAAACAAGAACACAGACAGCACGGCTGGTGATACGCTGGAGGTGCTTGCCAAGCCATTCCAGCACACCTGAACGCCCACCTGAGCAGCCTTTGCCATGCACCGCAGCACAAAATGACCAATTTGTCCTCCTTGCCTGCATCCAGTGAGGTGTGAAATTGTAAAGAGAAAAGGCAGCTTTTGCATTTGTCTTTGGGAGCTGGTGATGAGCCAGAGAAGCATCAGAGAGCTGTGAAATCTTGACTTGAAGCCTGAGATGAAGCAAGATGCAGCTCATGAAGAACAATGATGATCAAACATGACCCGAGCAGGACACACCAGTCTCCACTTGGTGAGCTGCACAAAGACCTTCTCTCAGCCCCACAAAGCTGACACAGATCCTGCTCCCCCACAGATTTCTGCCTTCCATCTAAGCTAATTTTCTTCACCTTCTCTGTGGTAAGACATCACAAGCCTATAAAAGAGATTGTTGTGGGATTGTGGAAGATAAGGACCAACCACCACATTTTTGTGGTGGGAAGTCCCAGGGAACTGGGAAGAGCAACACAGAGAAGCTGCTTCTCCTTTCTTCACTTCCATGTGGGTCTCTGAAAGGCTTTTGCTCCCTTCCCTCACATTAGCACAAGGAGAAATTATGGCATGACTTTCAGGCCAAGCCTGCACATGTGAGATTCATGCTCTACCATAAACCAAATTCCAGACATTAAAGCAATCAGAAGTCGCATTTTGTAAGATTTAAGGCTTTAATTCAGAAGTGGGCATGAATCTAATTGTGGGTGTTTCGAGGAACATTCACAGAAATTGTTATGAGGAAAAAATGCAGCTGGTTGGAATTACCCAGGAAATGGATTCGTACTTAAAACATAGAATAATGGGTGTGGTGGAAACAAATGCTTCATTGCAATAATCCTGACCAAGATTCAGAATCTGCTTCCCTTCCACAACTGAAGTTGCATGAAATTGCCACAAAAAGGTCTTTTATAGTGAGGTTGTGAGAAAAGAGCAGCCTCAACCTTTCAACAGCAGCTTCAGTGGAAGGTAGTCTTGGGAAGGGTTCTGGAGAGTTTGTTCTTCACTTACAGTGGCTTTTACACTACTATAGCCTGCATTTCAGTGGAGTTATTCAGAGCTACACTTGTAACAATCACACCCATTTTGAGGGGATAAATGCACACTTCAAAGTTATTTTAGGTAACAAAAACAGGCTGGAGTGCTTTAAATAACTCCTTGTCTGTAATTATGAGCTAAGAGTTGCTGCACATAATGTAAAGAAAACCTCCCGATGGCAGAAATGAAGAACAGGGGCAGAGATGCTCAGAGATTTATTTGAGCACACACTCTTCCAGGCACAGCCTTCACACACCACGCAGGCACTGGCAGGATGATGTGCCTTTCTGAGAAGATATGAAGATTGATTCCATTACACATATTACCTGCCAGACGCCAGATCACAGCATTTCTTCGCTCATGGTCCACGAAAGCCGATGCAGCAGGATGGTGCTGGCAAAGGAGATGCCAACCGAGCATGGGCCTGGATTGGTCTGACCCTCCCAGCCCACACAGCACCACAGGGCATCTGCATCACCCCAGGGAGCCTCACCCAAGTGAGCACCACTCCACCACCCACCCCAGCTCTGGTATGGAGGAAGAGACACACAAGAAAACTCAAATGCAAAAGCAGAAAACAGTGAGAAAGATGAGAGCCAGCAAAACACAGCACTGAAGAAAGCAGGATTTCAGCCATTTAGGTGATCACCCACAAGTCTGCCTGAAGAACTGCGGAACAGTTATCATATATTAACCAAAAGGCATAGAAAAATGCAATAACTTAGTAGAAAACCTGTTTGAGGGCCTAGTTGCAAATGGCATTTGATGACTTCTGTTATCTAATTTGTGTTTCAGTGATAAGGATATAGGATCAAACTTCAGCTGGGTATTCAGTGCCAGAACCTGTTTTGTAAGCAGCTGTTACAGTGAATTCACAACAGCAGCCACGTTCTCCCCCCAGAATCTCAGGGCAGGCCTAGCACTCACTAACAGTTTATTATTTATTATTTCATTAACTGAAATAGACTGAACATTGCACAGAGGTTGGCAAACATACCAGGGACTGGAACACAGGAAAACTAACCTTAGTTTCTGCCTCTGTCACTGACCTAGTAAGGGATTTTGCATAAATAATTTAACTTGGTTCTCTATATGGAAAGTAGAAGTAATTTTTTAAAAAGCATTACAATATCTAATATTTAACACAACACAAAAAATAGATAATTTATCATCCTATTATCATGGCAGACAGTCTGTCCCATTCACATGCTGTAAATGTTACACAGAGCAGTAATGACGACCCACATAAAACCATGAAAAGCTGGTCCATAAGTAGAGTACTATGAAACACTTGAGCATTAAAGAAGAAAGTTCCCCAGAATAGCTGAGCTTTGTGCAAGTTCAGGTAAAAATTTTTAGCCTTAAATCTTATAAACCAGCAATTCTGCATAGAGAACAAATCAGGCCTTGCACAGTGTTTGGGTTTGGGCAGTTAACCATGCTGTTCATGTCTCATTATCGGCTAATATATTGTTAAAACATGAACAGCCCCAAACATACACGTGTTACATTACAGCTGTACGAGGAAAGCCTTCCCACAGCAAGCACCGCTTCCCAAATCCTCAATAATGACGACTCTGAAGAGCAATTGCTTGGAGCACTCCTCAAGTGGCTGTTGTGGGAAGCACATTAAAGTCTGGGTTCAAATGTTGCTGGTTTTTTACTTGTGATTACAAAAATCCTCAGAGCATTGCAAGCACAGCCAAGCAGAACCTCTGGCACTGCAGTCCTATAACCCATTTGAGGAAAATCAAACAGCTGTATGGACAAACCCCTGTCCTGACTGGTCAAAACAAAATAAACTCATTTTAAATAGCACAACAGTAATTAGCAGGGCTAACAAGGTTTTCCATGTGTGATATCATTAAGCATAGGAAAGCATTACATGGGATGGAAAACAAGGACAGCGAAAACTCTGAATACTCAAGACAGTGTAAACATCCACAGTGGCAGTGGGATATAACCAGAGCAGCAGAGTTCACAAGTTAATATCACATGAAAGAGTAGGGGAACCAACAAAGAGAAATGATCTCGCTTCCTTTGAAAACTTTGATGATGGTGATGCTCAACCCAGCTCACCTGAGAGGTGGTGGATGCCCCATCCCTGGAAACATTTGAGGTCAGGCTGGACAGGGCTCTGAGAAACCTGATGCAGTTCACCTCCCTGCGCATTGCAGGGCGGTTGGACCAGGTGACCTTTAAAGGTCCCTTCCAACACAAAGCAATCCATGATTCTATAAACCAAGCCATTGAGAAGACTGAATTTTCCATTAAGCTCTTCCTCTTCTCCATATGCACTTGACTGTTTCAAGGTCAGCCCAGGCCTGGAATGCAAGCATAGCTTGTGCCACCAGAATATCTGCTATGGGTTATTTCCAGCCCCTCCTGGAACAAGAAATATTTGAACCATTTCTCAAAATATTCAGGCAAAAGTTGCAGATAAACTTAGATAAGTACGATAGCTGCAGCTCAGAGAGAAGAACCAGATCCTGGGCTGCATCACCTGGCATCCTACCACTGAAGTACATGGAGTTCTGCTGAGCTGGCTCCGTATCTGGGGAGGGCTGCCAACAGCCAGGCTGATGTGAAATATCATTGTTAGAAGAGACAGGCAGAAAAAATCTGTTAGATTATATAAAAAGTCTTGGGTTTCGAGTTTCCCAACCTGGTACAATTCATGAGGTAACTCAACTGGAATCACTGTCCATGTTCCTGTGACACAAGGAAGGTAAATGACCTCTCAGGTCCTCTCCTGGTCACAGTCCTCAGGCAAGATGAGAGGCACTGAACATAAGTGCATCTCACCTGGGCGCGCTGCAGGCACACTCCAGCCAGCTCTCCCACCCCACTCTGCCGTGGAACCACTCTCAGCATGACTGAGAGACAGAGCCTGCTCACACGCACGAGAAAATCAGCACCTCTGTTACTTACCAAACTTCTTCAGCAGCACGGAATAAATGGCATGAACAAGCTTGCAAAGAAGGGACAGCATCAGCATAAAATCCCTCACATTTCAGCCTGTCCACATCAATTTGCAGCATGTGTGCAGGTAGAAAGAGCTTGGTTGCTCTCTGGTTTGTACAGCACAAAGACAAGACTCCCTGCAGAGCAAACTGCTGGATTTTACCCTTCTTAGAGCCTCCTGAAAACCCATCACTATTGGCACTGGGAGATGAAATGCAGCAAAGAGACAGACTAGAGGACTTATGCACCTGGGCACCAGGGCTCAGGCTTGACTGCTGTAGTTGGTTAATTTTAGTTCTCTGCAGATGAGTCAAAAGCTTGTATATTATCAACTGGGAAAATACACAGTAAACACATTTTAGCAGAATTATGTTATCATAACTTCTGAAAAACACAGTGGACAATAGGCCTTATGTGAGACTGAGGAGTTTGCTATCATCCTTGCAAATGTGACCAAAACTTATTCCACAGGTAACTCTTCGATCTGAGCTGCCGCACCTTCTCTAGCATGGACATTGATGGGAAAAGGCAAAATTTCCTAATCAAAATATGTGATTATGCACTTTTGTGTTAAGTCCTGACTGTTACAAAAGCCAGAAGGAGTTATCCCAATGGCTTTCACATTTGCCAGGTTTCTGAGCTTGAAGTACATTGGCGTCAGAGTCAGGGCTGGCTTCCGGAGCAGAGAAAGGAAAAACTACCTGTTCGTCAAAAATCCTTCCTGTCATTGCTTTTTAATCCCAGAAAGTTTAGTATATTTCAGCAGTTATTTATATTTGGTAGCAACTCTGTTCACAGATGCCTGGGCCCGCATCACAGTTGTATCTACACCTCATCTCTTTGACATGATTGCTGTTTCTGGGAGAGTCTGGGAGCAAATCAGACCTGGTCCCGAGCAGCTCATGCTGTGAGCCTGATGAAATCAAGAAAAAATGTAGCCCTTGTTTATTGAGGAAACAAAGCTGCTTCCATAAATAAGCAGGAGGGAAAAAAAAAAAAAAGAAGCAAAGATAAAACAGCACTCTGAGGGAGGCATTTCAATCATTTTAGAAGGATTTTGGTAAAAAAAAAAAAAACACACACCAGGAAAAGAGCTTCCTTCTCTAAGAAGAAAATTCTTATATTTTTAGTGTAGTCATAAAAACTTCAAACCCCACTGGGGTACTAGAGGCAATCTCAGCTTTAAACTCCTTTCCATGGGTGTAAATTTGTTCCCAAGGAAGAAAACGACACAAAAATTACTGTGGCAAAAACTTCTTTCTGCAACTCTTCTCAGCTCTCTGCTGCTGTGCAACACGAATGCTCAGCCATCTCTGAGCAACACAGACACAGGACCATGTCCATGGTCATGGCCATAGGACATCATGTCCTCCAGGAAGATCAGATTAGATTGGGGTGAAGAGAGACAGGACAAACAGCTTCCCTCTGGGGTTGAAGGTGCCTCTGCCCTGGCACACGCAGACAAGTCTGCGCATGCAGTGCTGTAGCTGCTCTTACTGGGCCCCAGGGAGCACTCAGATGATTTGTTAGACCTCTCCTTTCTCCTCTCGTAATGATTAAAAAGCAAAAAAAACCACCCCAAAACCAAACCACAACTGCAACATGATAAAACAGAAAGATAAATGCTAAAAATATTCCAAAACGGTCCTCGAGTCCTGGACCTGGCTGCTATCTCTGACTGCGGCCTCCCACAGCACCCTGGGAGATTACTCAGCCTACATATCCTTCTGTCCTTTTCTTTGATTGGCCAAGATACAGTTTCCCTAATTCTTGGATGAACCCTTCACAGGACTGATAGAAAGTAAAGCTGGCACGAGATGAGGATGCAAGCAACCTTCCCTGCGTATCTATGGCTCCATTCTTTTTTTCTTCACCCTCTCATACACCTTAGCATGAGAAGCAACATCCTGACAATAAACAGACCAGTCACCCATTCCAGTCACATCCTTGCTGCATTTTGATCAATGACACACTGGAATGCTTCCATGTTTGTCCAGGCTGACAGGTGAAAAATGAAGAACTGGATTTTCAGTACCCAGAGCGATGTGTCTAGAGACATTTAAAAGCAAAATCACATCAACAAAGCAGTAAACAAGAAAATTCTCAGTTCACAGGCACATCAGTGTGCATCAGGAACTCAAACACCAATCCAGGTTACAGAAATCAGCTCCAGGGCATCCACTGGATTTTTGTGACGAACTGCATCACAGCTCTGTAGTTAAGAAACATTAAATTTCACCAGTAGTATTGTTATAGGGCTCACTTTAATATCACTTCCAAATGCTCCAATAAAATCCTCAGCCTTTCAGCAAGTCTTGCTCATAATCCCATATCATTGATTAGTTTAAGCAAGCTACAAATGGCAAGGCAAGCTGTCTGGCTCGACTTGTTAATGCAGGCATCTTCTCATCTGCTCTCTTTAGAATAACAATGAATGCAGCATCCTTATGCTTGCCAACGACACTTCAACCTTATGAAATACTAGCTTTTTGTCAAAAATAGGCTTTCTGCCAGAGCAGAACTCTGTAGTCTAGCAAAAACAGAAGACAGTTCCAGCATATCTAGAAAAGATGCAGCTTAGCTCCAAAATCCAGATCTAACTTCTCTTGTTGAAGGTTTTGGAAGGAGAATTTTGGCAAGAGATCTGACACAAACTTCAGGCTGCCAGAACAGTTCATGAATCCCCAAAAATCAGGGCTCCATCACACAGACCCACTGCTAGCATCTCCCAGCCTTCAAGAAGAGGTTCCCAGTGACTCCCTATAGCCTAGGAAAGGAGCCTGGGCTGCATGTGCAGTTTCCATTTCCTACAGAGGGTTCATCATCCCTAAAGAAGGGCCAACAGGCCCGAGGGTCCTATGGCAGCAGGAGGAGAAGGCCTCTGGCCACGTTAACTGTCCTCAGGCAGATGGACTGCCCCATTCCTGCCTGCCTCCCAAGTGACAGGGGCTTTATTGCTCTTCCAGGCTCCAGTCACCACCATTATTGCAACGAAATAAAATGTAATCACATTTACATAGGATTTTCAACCATCAGTAAGAAATGTTTGTTCTTTAATTGCCGACATGAGGTCCCTCCCAGCCTCCCATCCAATCCTCAGCTGAGGGCACATCCTGCCCTTTGTCTACAGCCTTTCACAGGGAACTTCAAAGAAATCCTTCTTAAGAGCTCCTCCTGCCCACCCTGCCCTGCTTCTCTCCAGGAGGGCACAGGATAACAGCAATTCAAGGTTTGCTTCCCTTGTACCGCATTGCTGATCCCCACCACACCATTAATCACCAGCTTGGGTACCATCAGGCACTGGACCAGCACAACAGCACAGACTGAGGATTTGTGGCTGCAGCCAGTGGCACAAATATTGCAGAAGGAAGTGTGGCAGCTCCAGGGTAATCACAGGCTTTTCTTCAGATGCTGAAAGCATTTATAGCCTCTTTCCTCAAAACTCCATGAATGACTGTGCAGAGCTAGGCTACGACTAGAAAAAATCTAACACTTGCTGAAGTCTTGAGTTAAGGATGGGGGAAAGGTCTTGTCTAGAAGCTTTGTGCCAGAAGGCAGGATTTGGATTGCACATTTGCATGGTTTTCATTCATTCCTTTCCCTCTCTGGCTCTGCCTTCTCCCCAGGGTGAACAAAGCAACACCTAACACTTAAGAAACAATGTACTTCAAGAAATCAGATTTGAGATGCTTTAGCACGTTTAACCATTTTTCATATGGCCTGTGGGATAAGAAATACTTCAGTGACCCTTCCTTTTACCTGTCCCCCATCCCCAGGCTCTCTGCAAGCTGCTGCTGTGGGTGGCCACTGCCTGCAACACCACCATCCATTGGAGAGGCTGATGCTGGGGTTGCACACAGAGGTAGCTCTGCTTCACAGCCTGTTTTCTCAAGTGGTGAACACGCTCTTTCATAAAGAGTGTTGTACATTTGCTGACCTCTTAATGCAGTGCACTAATAGATCTCATTCACAAACCTGCTCAGAAAAATCAAGCAATAAAATCTTATTTTCTCAGGAAATAATATCATTTGTGTATTTTAATGAAAACGCTGTTGTTTGTTGTTTTATCCTGCATTGGAAGTACCAGGCTCAAAGAATTAAAGCAAGATTCCAGACTAAATCTAGCTTTGTAAGCAAGCAATGTGGTCTTTGTCTTTGATATGCAAACAAAGAAGCATTAAATAAAGTTCACAATATTAACCTAGTAACAGACTTCAAATACAAGCTGAGCAGCCACTAGATATCTGGAGACAAGTGTTTTGAAAAAGCAACATTAAGGTGATAAATAAATCCCAATTTAAAACTTTTCAAATAAAAATGGGGAAGCCCCAGCAATTCTATGTCAGTATTTCATCTCCAGGTGCATTGCTTCAGGAAAACATGGATGCAGAGATGAACCTGATGAGATTATTTTTCATATCTGCAACAAGTTTTGAAGTTGCAGAACTGTTATTATTTGTGGATGGACAGTGCTCAACTCCATTGGCTTCATCTTAAACAGAGGACAAGGTTGAGAGAAGCTTTTGAGGTGGACTGGGCAGCTTGTGCCAGCTTTGTTTTGTTCACCTGTGAGCCTTTTGGAAGATATCTATAGAACACCATGAGCTCAGCTTATCCAGGTAACTGGGAATACAAGCCATTGTGCAAAAGTTATAAACATAACAATTGAACAATGGCCACAGTGTGTGAGGGGGGAAAAAAAGGAAATCTCTGCCTCAGTTTCCCTATCAATGAGCAAATAAAAGCTGCTTCGAGCACTGAGTAAAATCTGCTTTTTCATTTTTGAATATGGATGAAAGCAAGATTGTCTGAAGTACTCACACAAGTAACTGCAGCCTGGTGGTGCCAGGGCTGCCTTCTGAAAGCCTCCCATCCAAAGCTCTGTCACAGCACAGCAGCAGGGTCACATTGGACCACAGAGCTGCTTTCCAGGGCAAAGTCACTGCACATCTACTGGTAAAGTTTGCATCCCCAAGGTGGGAATCCCCAGACAACATCACATCACAGTGAGCTTCTGGAAGAGCTCCAGAAAGGGACACATGCCCGGGGAGCCAAGTTAAAAACCCTCTCCTGTTCTTGATGTTCCTAATGACTTTGCAACCCCACCATGCAGGGCAGCTTCCCAAAGACACTGCCAGCTCCTCAGACTTAGGACCTTCTCTGTGCACCAGCCCTGGAGGCAGAGGGGAGCTTTCCCATTCCCTCAGCCTCTGGATGTGCCAGGCTTTGTGGTGTTTGTTTAGCAAGGCAGCAGCTGCAGGTACAAGGCTTGGTGGTTTAAAGAGGCAATAGGGGCACCACATACCCATTCAAAGGGGCTTTTTTTTCAAAGCAGTCACAACAAATCAGAAGGGTTTTAGATTAAGCCTCTGGAATGAAAGAAACATTCAGACCATTGCAGCCGCACAAGCTGGGATGCAGATGAGGCTGTAATCTATACGGGTTTTTTATTTTTAAAGACACAAATGAGCTTTTATTGTTTCAAAAGGGAGACACGTAAAAGAGAGACACTGTCACCACGATGTGGTAATCCATTCTGCTCCTCGCTTTTTTATGCAACGCCACCAGAGCTCAGCTGATCATTTGCATTAAATCTGTACCTGCCTCTGCAGCCAGACCCTGCACAAAGCAGAGCAGAAAAGCAGAGTTCATTCCAGGCCAGCAGCAACAGAACACACAACTGTGCATTCGATTCAGTGCTGTGAGGGGCTGGGAAGTTACAAACTTCACAGACAAACAGAAGCACAGTGCAAATACAGAAAAAGCACGGCTGGCTTAACTCCTGCCTCCAGTAGCAAGCACTGCAGGAACCCCAGAGCTGTTTTCCCCAGGAAGACTGAGGCAGCAGTATTTCTTGCCTTTTTTAACATAGTTCTTTATTGCATGCAGTACTTTGGAGCCTCAACTGTACCTACTGCACAGCCAGAGGAAAACCATACACTGGCACATGAAGACATGTTACGAGTGGCCCATGAGCAGCAGTCAGACCCCTGCACACCACACCAGGGTCTTTGCCACCACTTTGTGTTAATGAGCTTAAGAAAAATATCAGTGGTAGAACCAAGGCAGGTAATTCATCAAACTCGACTACAGCCAAACATACATCCACACACTTAGTGCAATACATTATGGGAAAGGCTACATCCTCCTTTTAACGTCCACATTATCACCAGTCCAGAATTAATGTTCATGCCAATAGTATTAATTACCCTCACTTTGATTTCTCACAGGGAAAAGACAGACGTGCTTTAGAACCACTGAAACCCTGCAGTTCCTTATTGCAGCACACTTTTCTTAAGCCCGGGAAAAATTGAGATAATCAATATTGATTGATTTCCGTGCTTAGTCCTACTGCTGCTTCTAAATCACAAAAAGCACTTCATCAGACAATGCATCTATTTAAATTTACCAAAGAGGAGGCATTTATACATAGACTTGAGGGGCTGGACATGCAAGAGTGCACTGACGACTCCTAAAATAGATGGGAATAATTAGATGCCTAAAAACACGATGCAAACAGAAGTGCTGACACAGATTTGACTCTGTGGACCTAACAGCAAGCTGAGAAGCGTGGATTAAACACCATTTTGCCCTCACCTGCCTGCCCCACCACCCACAGCTGTGGATCAGCTCCCAGGTTTGGGTGCAGAAACACAGCTGGGCTTCTGGAAAGAAAGACAGCAAATTTGTCTTCTTAAACCTATGTTAACACACTAAGTAAGGTTAAAACCCCTTTCTACTTCACAGTATAAAGGCTTAATTTCCCATCTCCTACAAAAAGTCCCTAAACAAAAAAAGCCATAGGAATTTTCTAAGCCCACATGTCTGGATGAATCTTTGGGCGGAGAAGTGGGAATACACCAGCTCTGAATCCCACCAGGATTCCAGCCACCCACATCTGTTCAGCACTGCTACTGCTCACCAAGAGAAACTTCAGTAAAAAGCCCAGCTCAGACACAGGAATTAAGGCAGCCACAGGAACTAAGACCAGCAGAACCCACTGCCATTTCTTTGTGGACAAACAACCCCAGGTGCCAGTGACACCTTGAAAATAAAATCCAAGCCCTCCAGTCATGCACAAACTTCTTTACGTCTTGCACTTACACTAGCATAATTATTTATGTTGACTTCCACTGAGAACCAGCTCCAGAAATCTACTCGACTTTTGACTATTACAGGGAACCTTGATTGATCTGTGTAGTTTGTGAAGACTGTCAGATTGTGTTATCAGGCCATTTAGGGAAAAAGAGAAAAAAAATACAAACATTATCTATGGAGACCTTTTTCAGCAATGTTACTCCAAACTCTGCCATTATACATAACCATGGTGGTCAAATGCACTGTGAAGGGGAGCTCAAATTTATACGACCTACATGCAATTTGGACTCATGAAAGCTTTCAATCATTTCTCAGAAAACCAAGCAGACTCCCTAAAGCCACAAAAGACCATACTTAAACTGTATTTTATCAGCAAAATCTAAGATAGGCTGAAAAAATGAAGCCTACCTATTGTCTCTTGGCAGTTGCCTCTGTATTTGATTGTAACTTGAGAAAGATAACTAGCACTTACCTCATCAGAGAACAAGCTTTTTCTCTGGCAGCTGGAGAAGCTGCCTGCTCACAGTTGGTCTGCATCCATACATCTTCACTGAAGTCTGCAGAGCCCACCAGCCCACAGTGCTGGGATTTGCACTTTCAAGGGCATAAGCTTGACACCATATAAATACTATATGCTTTTCTTTCACTTTGTGGCTTAGAATTGATTCATTCTAGAGTGCAGTTTCAGGACTGAGTATAACATAACTCATTTCCAATAGGCATTTGTCTCTGTGAATAACATAACAAGCAGTCCAGCATCCCTGCACCCAGTGAGGAAGCTTCTAAGAAAATAACGTCTTCATTGCTTACACGACCACAATCCTACTCCTGCCTTCAGGCCTTGTCTGTTCCAAGAAGACAGTTTCACCAACTCCTTGCTCTCTTCTCTCACCGCAGGCTTGGTTTCATTTCACCAGAAATGGCTTGAACCGAAAGCTGATGCCATCAAAACCTTGAAGCACAGAAATACATCCGCAGGTAATGCTGCATCTGTTAACAAGAGAATACAAACCTCACAGCTGGCAGCAGGAAAGCAAATCCCCAGCTGCAGGTTGGCTGTGAAAGCTGGCTGTGGACATGGGTTCAGCACCAAGAGAGGAATGAGATCTGATGGCTGAACCGGAGATAAAGGTGCCCGTTTTCCATGGGGACTCAAGGGCACTGATTGCACAAACAGCAAAAAGTACTGAGGCACACGTTGCACAAGCCTTCCCTCTGTGCCATTTACAGAACATTTCACTGCACTGTTAGTAGTTCATCTCATTGTGACAGAGCCACTTTGAGACAGACATAGAAATCATGGGATATAAAAGCAGAATCTGTTCCAATAACTTCTTAGAAACGTATGCTTGACTTTTGCGTCACATAACTGGCTCACGCCTTGAGCAAGAGCTCTGTCACAAGGGAGTCCAGCCCTGAGCTTCCTCTTAGAAACAGTGGAATAACTGTGACCTCAGAAGAGCGACTATCTAAGAATCACCTGCACCTCCTGTTCCCACTGTTTCAACTTCCATCCCTTCCCTTTTTTCTAAAATATTTTCCTCTTATACCCAGGCATTCTTCCCTGGCATTTCACAGATTGCTAGTTCCTGGCATCTGCTCTGTTCATCTTTGTCCACTTGGAAAGAAAGGCTCCCTCCCAGGGAGCCCTTGGCCTGCAGAGAGCCCTCCCTGCTCCTCCTCAGATGTATCCCAGCAGAGAACCCAGTGGCACTGAGCATCACAAGGCACTCGTTCCTCAGTTTGCTCGTTCAGATGGCTTTTCTCCTTCTCTAAAGGAAGAAGGGAGAGGGTGGCAGCGAATCCTACTCCTGAAATGAGTTTCTTCCTCCATCTTCAGGGAGGATGGAAACCACACTAACTGCCAAAGGGCAGCCTGGTTTTAAAAATGCTAGAGTCAGCTATCATTTTAATGCATTAAATGCAGTGTGAATGTTAGGCTTTCATCGACAGTTGCATGTTAACATCCCTATTCTATTGCTACATATGTTATAGGGTCATAATTTGCAGGGCTTTGCCCCCACTCCCCCCAGATTTGCTTTGCTTTATCCTAAGGGATCAATAAAATAACTCAGATTTCCTTTCTATTGTAACTGTGCTGTTGAGAGTATCTTATCTTAGATGGGCACTACGTATTACATTGCCCATATCATTCAAAAGAGTATGTACCTCTTACCACATAGAAAACAAATGTTCATTAACATGCAACACCAGAAAAACAGCAAAATAAAATTTGAGCAGATTGCTACAAGGTGTTAAGCAGAGTCACCTTTTTCAAAATACTTTATGAATTTTCTTTTTCCCTCCCTATGCCAGTAAGCTCAGAACAAGAACATCTTATCTCAGACTGTGACTGGTTTGGGATCACTTCCGCAGGATTTCAAGTGTCATCAGCTCAGAGCACAGAACCAGGGAGAATTTGCAGGAGCCAGAGAGTCCAGGCAGAACTGAATGGTTTATGACAGAACTACCTTGCCATGGAGGTCTCACACTCCTGATTACAACAGGGAGGCTTCTACAGGAACAGCCTGGTAGCATTAGTTTGCTTCCCTTCTTAACTTGTCTCTGAGACAGACACCAGGCAACCAGAAAATAAAAAAAAAGAAGTGCCACAGAGTAAGCTACTACAGAAGTGTAAATTTACTTTAATCCCATTCCCAAAGATGACACACATTCTTTAACAGAACTTGAAAGTCAAGATTCTACCCTTTAAAGTCTTCATCTTCTTACAGCACTAGTCTCACAGCAATTTTCCACATAAACAGGAAAACTTTAATTACATAATGGGTACTTCTGCTGTTTTCATAAAAACTCCTTTAATCAGATGCAATGCTTAAAGAAAGCTATTCCATATTTTAAGATCAGATTATCAAATACAAAGTCTAATCACTTAGAACAAATAAACTTATGTTACAGCACATGCTAATTCTGAGTCAGAAACTGCAACTCCAAGTAATGGCACACGCAGCCTGTAGGCCCCAACCAACCTCAGACAACAGGAGCAAGTTCAGGGCTTCCTTTGCAACACACCCATATGAGCCTGCAGCAGCACTGAGATATCAGCAACCAGTCTGCAGCAACAGCCCCACTAACCCACACACACACGTGGCCATAACCAGCTTATAAAGAGCTACGAAGTCAAAGCATGCTGGGAAAAGGAGGTGGAGACTTTCTTACAAAAGCTCCCACCACATGCTCATCCCCAGGCTGGTGGGTTATGCTGGGGCTCTAAGCTGTGGGAGTGTTTTTTCTCTACTTCTAAAAATTATTCTTTTTATGCTAGGTTAAGAAGAAAAACAATTTATTTTTATTTTAAGGTATTGGTACTTGCAACTGTACTGGTGGCTTTGTTTTGTTTTCCTTGCTGTAGCTGGTTTAGCGTGAGGGGCAGAGAAAGTTCTAGGCAGTCTGTAGCTTTTGGTATTTGTTTCGGTTGTGTATGTGTATTTTTCTTCAAGCAATGAAAGTTTTTTTGTATGTTTCTCCCATGTTATTTAGTTATTCTAAATGATTGATTCCTGTTCTAAGCTTGATCTGATACAAGCTTCCCAAATCTTTCAGAATTTTCTCCTTTATAATACCTGTCTGAAGGAAAGGGATCCTTCTGGAGGTGTTGTGCCAAGCTGCCGGATGTCCCCTGCAGCTGTGTTTTGTTTGCACTAATCAGCAACCTGCCCAATCTGTTATTTTGCTTCTTTGTGCAGCAGCAAAGTACCTGTAAAATGGGACCAGGTGGTGCTTGTTGGGGGTCTTTAAAAAGCCGTTGATAAATGCACTTAGGAAAAGTGTTTGCAAAAGGTGAGCTGAGATTGTTTCTGATTTTTCTTGTCAGACATGAAGTTCTCCTTCCTCTCTACTGGGCCCTGGCAAAGCCCAGACAGGTTTTAAGCTCTTCTATTTTGGGTACTGAGACAGGTTGCACCCTGCCCTTGTACTACAGGGTGTCCAGGTGAGAGGAATGGGTTGCACAGCTGGAAACAATAACCACTTGGGAACAGTGGAAGGGTCTCTGGTCTCCTTAGTTGAGGAAAGATTAAGAGGAAGTGCCCTGACAAATACGTAAAAGCTGATGGTAGAGAGGAAGGGAGCAAATGCTTATGATTACAAGATAAAGAACAACAAAGCTAAAGATTACAACATGAGAACAAAGCTAAGTGTCAAGAGAAGCTGTCCAATAAAAAGGAGAGTTAATCACTAGAATGAGTTTATCCTTGGAAAGTAAGAGAGTACCAGCTGAAATGTGAGGCTGTTCCTGCCTGGGCTTTTGGAGCCTCCCTGCAGAGGGTGAGCTCAACAGCCCCTCCAGGTCCCTTGTAGCTCCCTGTGCTATAACTCTTCATATGGATTTATCATCTGTGTCCTTTGCTCCTAGAGGGGCTGGCAGGGAAAGCACACTGCCTGCTCACAGCCTGTGCCACCAGCAGGTGCTGGGGGATGAGGGGTGCCTGCAGTGTCCTGGCTCTCCCCAGCTTCACCTGCTGACAGAGACAAATGCCATCTCCTCTTCCACAAACAGAAGTGACTCTGGTGCTGCATGCAGAGGGGTGGCCTGAGGGTGCTGGTGAGACTGCTCTAAGGCTCGTGTCTCTGCTGATGAACTGCTATTTAGTTCTCCTGTCTGCAGCAGAGGTTGAGCTATGGCCTCTCCTCAGTAGCAGCTCCTTCCAGTGCCGCACACCCGTGTCCTCTGAGCAGCCCTGCGAGGTACAGGGCATCCAAACAAACAAAAGCTGGGAGTCTCCCCAAAGGAGCTTGAGATCTGTCTTTGCTGCAGAGCCCTTCTGCCAGCTTCTTGCAGTGTGCCTGAGCAAGGACCAAGGCATTGTTCATATCTGACAGCTGGTACTGGATTTTGCTGCATCTCATATCCAGCTGTGGCTTGGGTGCCCCCTCCTTCCCCACCCCACAGCCCCTGCCCCATCAGCCAGCAGCTTGCCCAGAGTTAAAATCCTCATTCTGGAAACAGAAATGCTCATGCAATGCAGTTAAAGCCTGAACTGAAGAGGGTGATTTCCAGGTAACAAAAGTTAAGAAATGTCAGGGTTTAATGCTGTTCATTGTGGGCAGCTGCTAGTTACAGGATCAGGTGCCAGTGTTTTCTGCCAGGTCTCAGTTTCAGTCCTACAACTGAAAGCAGTAGAAGCAGGAGACTGCTGCAGGAGCTGGTGCTGCCTGTGTGGTCTGTAGGAAAGCATCCTCTGGCTCTCAAAGACACTTTTCTACAAAGCTTCAGGAGAGAACAGGGTTTAAGGTGTGGTGTAGGGACTGAGAGAAGCCTTTTGATGCTTGCTGCTTTTTGCCTCATGAAATCGAAGGCTGTAATAAAAATCTGACATCTTTGTAATGCCATCATTCACTTCTGAAGACTTCAGACTCCTGGCTTTGGTCCAAGCTTTTTTGCTAGTGCAGGCTGTGACTTGTAGTTTCAATCATAACTAAAAATCTAAAAAGCCCTCTGGATGTCAGATTGTACAGCCAACGCTGCATGATTTTCATGGCTTTGTAAGTGCCTCGAGTGCATCAAACACTAAGTTATTGCTGTAAATGCAGATCGCTTTGCTCCTCTTCTCAGCCCCCAAATACAGATTAAATAGCTGATGATTTCAGTGTGGAATATGTTCAGAACTTCAGTACTTGGGGTGAAAACAGAGGTTTAGTCATGAAAGACAGACAGTACTTAAAAGGTGTAGAGCTGCTGTAGAGATTGGGATCACAGAGCACCTGCTCCAAGAATGCACACTGAAAGGAAACAGAAATATCCTGAGCAGCTTTCCACAAGCACTCATGGCTGTCCCTATTGTTATGAATTGCTTGTTTTACTGACTTCTTGACCACATTATGCCACTCTCTGCAAACAAAGAGTTTACTTATGTTAATTAATAATGCAAAGTGCTAAAGTTAAATATCAGCAGAGCTGTTTTCATTCTGCCAGTGTCTAGAGAATGCTGCAGCTTATGCACTAGCATGGCATGAATAAAGCAGTTCACAGCTACAGCCATAACTTCATAGAATCAGAGAAAAATCATAGAATCATAGAATCTTCCATTTGAAAAAGACCTTTGAGATCGAGTCCAACTGCAATCATCATCTGCTAAACCATGTCCCTCAAAAACTCATCTACCCGTTTTTTCAACACCTTCCAGGGATGGTGACTCAACCACCTACCTGGGCAGCTGTGCCAGTGCCTGATCACCCTTTCATGAAAGAAATTCTTTCTAATATCCAGTCTGAACCTCCCCTGGCACAACTTATGGCCATTTCCCCTTGTTCTATCACCTGTTACTTGAGAGATCAACACTCGCTCTGCCACAGCCTCCTTTCAGGCAGTTGTAGACAGTGATGAGGTTTCAGCCTCCTCCAAGCTAAACAACCCCAGTTCCCTCAGCCGTTCCTCGTAGGATTTGTTCTTCAATGCAGGCACACTCAGAACACAAGGTAATGTGTAAATCTCCCCTTTTCTTTCTAGTGCTGCACCAGAGAAAGCTGTGAAATTTCTTTTATAAAAAGCCAGTGTCTACACCCGTGTGTGACATTTATTGCGTTAGAAAATCCTGTTCTGTGTGAGATGCTGCTCATTTGAGCAAATTTGCCCATTACTTAATGAAAAATTTAAGAACACGGTTCCAAGAGTGTGGCTCGAGATGTGTGTTTAGTTCTTGTCTGATGGTTATGGTTCACTGAACCAAAGGCTGGCTGGCACAGGTAGGATAACAGCTGAGCTAATTTAATGTAGCGTACTTAGGAAGCTTTAACAAATTGGAATAATGACAGAGTTGAGGCCTTCATGGTGTCTGCATGGATTGTTGTTAGACAGCACCACCTCTCCGTGTCACAGGTGGCTTTTCTGCTCTTCGGTGTCACTTGGTACCTCAGGCAGAGGAGAGGGGTAGCTGCTCCCCTGCCCCCTCGGGCACTGCTGCAGCCCTATTACATCCACCCTGGAAACCTCCCTTAGGCACCACCACCAAGAACCTTGGCTGCTTATTCATCCTCAGTATAGCTGTAAGATTTTGTTTCTTGGATAACAGTGAATTCATTAGGGTGGGTAACGTGTGGCCTCTATAAGCTACACCAATAATTTCTCTACGCGCACAATTTCTTTTTGCCTTCTTTATTATGTGCTGAAATTAAGCATTAATTTTCACTTGCAGCTGCCTCAACAAGTTAACAATATCATGCATTTTATAAACAGCGAATTTCATTCCAAGAGCCAGGCTTTGAATACCAATTTTTCATCAGTATAATTGATAAAATTCCACTGTACTTGTCAGCAGAGAAATATATAAAAAAATTATGTAGGAGTGAGTGTACAGCTTAATTAAATTGCATTCTAGTCTGAAGTGTTTAAAATTACAGATGCATGAAACATCTATATTTCCACAAAGAAAAGGCAAAAATACAACGATGAAGAATAGCACACAAACCAGTGAGGTCTCATCTGCATTGTGGTCAATGTAACAGTCTTTTATGTAACCAAAACCCCCTTTTCTACTAATTTTTTGGAAGATATGAACGTTTTTTTCTGCTGTGGCTGATAAAATACAGTTTCATATTGTCAGGCTTGGTTACAGCTTGCCTTGACGTGAATTTCCTTACTCTAAAGAAATCATATGGTTCAGTCTCAACTATATGATGGCTTTTATTCACAGATTTTTCAGTAACAGAACGCAAAGCCAGCTCGGTTCACAATTATTACATTGTTCCTTTTACGACAGGAGTCCAACCAGATGTGCTCCACTGCTGCCCAAGGCAGCCCTCCCCAGAACTGTTGGCTTTCCAACATTTTCCCATCTGCCAACAAACTGTCTTTGCTTTTTGCTTTGATTTTCTTTGATTATTTGTATTATCCAAATGAACATTTGAATGCTGTTCTCACGATTTTTGCATGAAAATATCAGTGGAAATCCTCTTGCAGTTTTGTGGCTGATTGCCCAGCACGAGCCTCCTGGTGCTTGCAGTTCTGTTCTTGCTTTTCCCCCGAAGGAGGTGTTTCTTTTCCACCAACAGCCATAAACGTCAGTAGCTCCAACTCTTTCCATTTATTACAACAAACCTTTCTAGCATCAGCGTGATAGCTTTGCTGGATCTGCTCCATTATACCTAAGGATAATGGGGGATGTGAAATTCAGGGGAACCCACATTAGCAGGCAATTTTGCAAAGTTTCCTCTGTAATGAGTTCTCTGATGCCATTCCAATTTTCAATGTATTCCAAAGGGAGAATGCATGACCTACCAAAACTTGAGTAAAAAGTGAATCACTTTTGGTACAAATCAGGAAAACCTGGATCCACTCAGCTCTACAAGCACTTACGTGTGGCTACATCCTACTGGTCTGAAATAATGGTCTCGGAAAATAGCCTACGGAATGAACTTATAGACTGAGGTCTTGAATTTCAGAGTGATCTAAGGAGAAAGTATTTCTTAATGGCCACAGAATATTAAAAAAAAAGGCTAATAAAAATTTTAAGGTCTATTGTGGAATTGGCTTCTTTTCCTCATTTTTTTATATGTTGGGTGTCTTTTCTGGGCTGATCTTGAATTACCTCCAGGCTGAAATTTATGTGAAAGCTTTTATTCTTTCCAAAATTAAAACTGTGGTTCAGTCTCGTGAATCTGTTGGTGACAATAAGGAAACTGAAGACTTTTGATATAGTTTGATAAGTTTATAGACAAGAGGAAAGAGTCCTCGGATTGTGCAGCAGAAACTCGACGCCTCTTTCTTGCTCTGGACTTTGCACGGTTGCTGCGTTCAGCCAGAGAGAAGCTGTGCATCTGACAAATCGTGACGGTTTAATAAATGCTCACTCCGATTTGTGTTAGCATTCCCTATGCATGTTTTATAATTGTTGAGCTTTACAAGTTCTTGACACTCTCCAGAGACCAAAGTCTTTGTCGGTAATTATTCAGTGAAGCATAAAAATGTCTGTTTAAAGATCTGTTATGGACTGGACTGACTGTCCATTTTCACTTCACTGCCCAACAGTGTGTGATTATACTTCAAGATGAAAGATGTTCACTTTACTGATACAAACAAGTTGGAGCAATGCATGCCTTAGTCAAGCACTTTGCTGAGATGCGTAAGACTTTTTAATGCAAAATCTAAACCAAAAACTACAGAGAGGGATTCTCCACTTGATTTGGAGCTATTGAGAGCAAAACATTTCAATGGAGACCAAAACTCTTCCGCAGAAACGCTCCCTGTATCATGGGGAAAGATGAATGATAAAAAAGAGGTGTTTGCATTGAAGGATGGAAATGCATTTAAATTCTGTTGAATGAAGAGAGAGAAATGTGGCACAAAAGCCACAGCTTCCAAGACAATTTCTTGTAGGCTGAGACTGTGCATCTCATTAAATATACACTATGAGCATAAAAAAGAAAATATAGGTGTGCAAAAGCAATGAGGTGCAGAGAGTAACAAGGAGCAATAAAGAAGCAGATAACAGAAGGACTGGAATAGTACAGGAATGCAATTAAACACTCCAAAGAAATTACACTGAAAGTAATGATGTGGAATGAAATATGATTTCACCAGATGATGAACAATAGGAAGTGTTTCCAATATGAGAAGACCAAAGCATCAGTGAAGAAAACCATGGGGTTTTTAAAGCAAAGACAATAATTTCTAGACAATAGAAATTCCCTGCTTCAATGTTCATAAAGGATATGGAACAGATGCCAAGAGCAGATGTACAATTTCCAAACAAAGGAAGAGAAACATTGCAGAAAATCATTGCTGTAACAGCTTATCAAGAAATGAAACAATCCCAGCAGTGGGGAAAAAAGCCAAAGTTCAATAAAGATCCATCTCACTGTTGAGAAGAAATCCAAAGAGGAAATGTGAGCCTGGGTCACAAATTTTAAAACAGGGAAGCAGGGATAGACTAAGGGGATATTAAATACGGATGTTAAACTCAATGCACCAGAGCCTCATCTTTCAAATTGGAAAGAATGAAACAGTGCGGAGCCTGATTTTTGTGTTTTCCTTATGAAGACTTGAGCTGTTACAATATAAGCTTCAGTGTAAAAAAAAAAGAGAGAGAGATAAAAATAAGAGTTCGGATTTGTTTTATTTCCTCTGAAACATCCATTTTGCGGTTCCGAACTTTCTGGATCATGTCTTCCCTGTGCTGCACCAAGTGTGGAGAAAATGTATCATAAAACAATTGGTTTTTTTCCATTTCAGCACTTTCCAGCCATTCAGCTTTGTGTTTTCAAGATGAAGGAGGACAATTCTCCCTCATGTTCTCATGCTGTATAGGATTTACAAGAGCAAACGTGAGCTGATTCTGACTTGTAAAGTGACCATCGTGAAGGTAAAGCACCATGAACTGAAACTAAACTTGAGGTCTGGGCTTGTTTCTGGTGGCAGGATCCTGTTACTAGTGATTGAAAAGGAGGAGGCAGAGTAAGTCAGAACAGTCATCCTTGCAGCTGGAGAGCCAGAACCAAACCTTACAGAGTAGGTAAGAATAGTTTGAGCGCTTTGATTTGGAGCACCAGTGATGCAGAGTGTCTGGAGAAGACGCTTTCCTGGCAGAGTCTGCTCAAACTAAGAAGACTCTGCACTTCAGCAGGGCTTCACCTGACTTGGATGGATTAGTTTCAATTTCTTTGGAAAGCAGCCAAAGTATTTCAAGGAGTTAAAGTAAATTCATAATTATATCATTTGAAAATAAAGTGCCTTGCGATATTCACAGAAAAAAACATTGGCAGTATGTAAAATGCCTTCTGAAATAATCAAAGGCACTAATTTTTATTTTAAAAAAAAATGTCAAGAAATAGAGTATGGAGAAAATGCCCTTCCTGCCAGGTGATATCCTGTGAAGGTACTGTTAGATAGGTGTTAAAACAAGCTTCGGCTGGTGGAGGACTCTGAACAGAATGTGATTATCATTGCTCTTTCCCTAACAATAGTTTTGCAGTCAAAAAAAAAATTAGGTCCATGTTCTGCAGCTCTGCACCCTTCCCATCTGCTGTGACCAAAATTACTCTCTGTTTTATTTACATCGATGCACAGAACAAGTTAACTTTCCATATTAGTAAGATGTTGGGAAGAAAGAAGCCTCAGGTGGAATCAGAAGGATGGGGACACCTACAGTAGGTACTGAAATTTTGGATTGTGTTCCCAAGAAGTGAGTGTTTCCAAGAAATAGAGTGAAGTTTTTCCAAACTTTGGCCAGTTTCAAGGACTAAGGAGTGGAAACCGTTCATGTAATGAGTATCCACCCCAAGAAAGGACAACATCATGGCTGTTTCTGTAAACAAGTTTTGAAAGAGAGCTGAGAGAGGTTAAAAATAAGGTTTAAGAGGGAGGGAGAGAATCATCAAAGTAAGTACTATGTGGGAGGAAGTCATGTTGGTCTTTTTGCTCAAAGTGCAATAACTCCCTATCATTTCCTGCACTTTATTAATAACTACTCGTCTGTATAAAAATATTTTAATCCCTTTTGTAGCTGGAATGACTCATCAGCTCGTTTTTCATTGTGAAATGTGATGTCTTCCAGTCTCAGCCACCAGAACAGTGTCCCCAGGGAGCAGAATTGTGCTAAACTGACAGTGTGTCCTATTTTGTTCCCCCAGATCCACCAGTCTAATTATTCTCATTAATTTTAAGAGGGCTAAACATCTATGGTAATGAAAAGAAAAGTCAGAAAGGAATGCCAAATTGAGAGCTGAGAAGAGAGACACGAGTCTATTGGAAGCCAGAGGATTCCTGCTGCATTGCATGGAGATGCTGTGCTAATCCACAGCCAAGGAAGTACAGTTTTGCTGTTGTTGCTCTGTGCACAGGCCCTGTGTCCTGCCTGGGCTCAGGAGAACGATGTGGGACCAGTACGAGAAGATGGCACTGTGGTCGGAGCAGGTAGCACTCGGAGCACGCTTGGTGGAGATGGAGCCTGTCATGTTTAGTTAGAGAAGAGCTGGGTTCACAACACATTTTTGCACCCTGGATAACTTGTAAACTGCTGTTTTCACCTCCTTTGAGGGGCTGAAAGCTAAGGGCCAGGCTTCCCTGCTGCATCCTCCCTCTGCCAAGGGAAGGAGAACGCTCAGTCCCACGGCCCCAACCTAAAACCCTGTAATCGAGAGGGGAAGCTGTTTGCAAATGGCTCTTTCCAACAATGGAAAATATTGCCTTTCTACAACCTTTAATTCTTTTATTTCTATTCTCTTCTTTTTCCCATGTCCCACTGCAGAAAGTGATGCGAAGTCGTTTTGCCATACGCTGTTAGCACAGACGATGGTACAAGACCACCAGACTTTCTCCTGCTGTGAGGTCTTTCAGTCGAATGCAATGGAAACCAGAAATATTATCAAGTCAAAAAGGTGGTGTAAGGACACTCTTCAAACTTCTGGGTTTCAGGCAGAGAGGATGGTTATGTGTAAAAGGGGCAGTTTATCATGCTGCATCAGACAGTCATGTTTCAGTTTAAAAGTAATCCTTTTTGAATCATATTGGCATTATTTTCCCACGCTGCCTGTGCCAGTGTCAGTGCTGTGAGTAGAGCAAATCGAGCCCAGGGGGTGCTGGCTCGCCAGTTTTGTTATTTGAAGTCTATGAGAAAGGAAAATGTGGGAGAGTCTCTGTATTTTGAGGTTCTGTTTTTTAATGCATCAGGACAATAATGCCCTGAGAAATAGGCTGTACTTCAAGTGAGTTTGTAAGCTGAAGACAGAATTATTGACTTGGTTTCTTTAGACTGTGTTGTGCAGGAGATCAAAGAAGGTGCACGTAATTGTCTTCTACGAACCTGACCAATGCCAATGTCACAAATTCAACATTAATAATCATTGTTTACCACCCAAGAAGGCACACATGTAACATACAGACAAAAAGAAAGTAATAGGGGAAAGATAACTGCTTTCCAAGTGCAAAATTTATTTGAGAGTAATTATGGAGAACACTATGCATGCATGGTTTAATCCGTGCCAGATCTCCTAGTGAGCATATAAACATATCCATGCTATTAATGTTTCCACTGCCATGGCACTACATAGAAACTTTTTGATAGAGAGGTGGAAATGACACCTCTTTCTTATGATGATGAGAACTGAGGTCCCACTGCAGTGAAGACCCAGTGTCATGACGAGCAGTGTGAGCCAAGCTCCTGCACAGCCATGCAAGGACACGTCTGAAGAAGCTTGCTTCAAATTAGTTCTTCTCCCAGTAAGAAGCAACTGAAGCTACCTGTCTTCCCCTCACACACAAATTGAGTGGTGGGTGAGCTTATTCAGGGTATCAAACAATGGATTTTTTTATTTCAAATTTGAACATTCCTTCTATTCAAATCTAAAGACAATGGTTTTATCTTTGATGGGCTCATGGGGCCCTTGAATGTCAGATCTGAAACCCTGTGGAACAGATCTTCATCACTTCCTATTGTTTTCCACCAGATGAAGATCTTCCATAGGAGCAACAGAAATAGCCCATTCAAAAAAAGTATAAAAACATTGTACCAAGACAATAGCTCTGCAACACCCCTGGTGAAGTTAGCAGAGTTAAACATGCAAAGAATTTGCCTCTCTCCTCAGGATCCAGTGCAGAATCCCATCATCTCTGTCTCATCCCCATTTCCATCCCCATTTCATAAAGACTGGGAAATAAAGACAAAAACCAAAGGCTTTAGCTGCCTGGAGAGCTCCTGTGCTCATGGTACAAAATGTTCTATGATAACGCACAGTAAAATGGAGACTATTATCTATTCTTTTTTAAGAGGACTTAATGTTTCAGCTTTGGACAAGTTATTGATTCCACTATTTGTGTTCCCATTTCATACTTTTTCCTCCATCAGTGCTGTCCATGCACAGCAGGGAAGCAAATGGAGCTGTGACATCACCAGGTGCTGAGGCCCTGACGCGGGGTCTGCTGGGGGCAGCTCCTTGCTCTTTGTCCGTGGCAGCACTGGAGCACCAGGAAGGTACTGGGAGACTGAAGGAATGTAAGCCAAGAGTGGGTTTCCTCAGGACCACAGGCATAAGAACCAATGTTCACGTGTTCTCAGCCTTCCCTCTTCCGTACGTGCTGCTGATATTCTGCTCTGCTTAAAAACTGAGGAGACATTGAATTATTCATCACAAGATGTATTTTCAACCAACATTTTGTCTCAACAGGAGTTTCCCTTGGTCCTTACTTGAAAAGAATTAGATGTGGAAAAAGTAATGAGGGTGTGGCTCTGGATCACTCTAACGCATCTCCAGGCCCTTTGACTCTTTCATGGACATATAATGCGGCATTTATTATGGCACGAAGCGTTTGTGCCACATCCCTGGGTGCACTGTGGCAGCCTGCAGTGGTGACTTATCTGCAAAGGTCAGTATCGGTCTCACCTTTACACAGAGCACCAATGCCTCTTCTACCTGATCAGGAATTGCTGCAAGCGAGTGGTGGGAGGCCAAGGATCTCTAGTGAAAAGGCTGATTAGCCTGTCTTAAAATGAACTGAAATTGAACCAAGGGTGAATGATCCAGAAAATAACAAAGTGTGTCTAATTAGAGTGGAAATGGAACAAACTGTGCTCTGCCTGTTTGGCTTCATTTTATACGTTAATGAAAAGTGATAAGCACTGCGCCTGATACCGTTGAGTGGAAGAGCCTTTTGTGTTCAGCCAGATGCTGCTGTCATTTACACCAACATAAACAAGGAGAGTCTTCCTTGGTGTGGATCCAAAGAGCTGAGGCCTGTCTTACATCATATCAGCCCCAGCACAGACCTTGAAAAGCCTGGGCTTTTATTCCAGTCCTTCACATTACAACCAGAACGTTTTGACCACTCTGCTTAACCTTCAATTAAATTTGCCTTTGGCTTTTCGGGGCTGGAAGGTCAATTTACAAAACATACTCAGTTCCCACCACTATAAATTTGAGAGAAGGTCAGCTCTCAGCAGTGCCACAGACTCCCACCTCATACATCTGCCCATCATCGCCCATCTGTGCTGTGCATCAGCTCTGTTAATTGCATCGTTTCCTTGTGGCAGCTTCTTATACACAAAGTACTCTGAGGCTGGAAGAGAACACACAGGAAGTTTTACAGAAGTTTCTGGGGAGGTACTGGAGTCGAAAAGCAGCACCAGATGCAAAAAGGAGGTATTGAAATGTGCTGCTGTAATAGGAATGTAATGAGAACCATAATGTCAGCACAAGGTGCTGGTGGAATTATCCAGTTATTTCAATATTGTGGTGTATATTTCTCTGGTGTCCTATAACCCCATATTGTGGGTGGGATAGCTTAAAAGAAATAAAGGTGCTACAGCAACGATGCTTGTGATTCGATAAACATCAGTCTCTCCTGCATCCATGTCTCTTAACTATGCAGCTAAGGACAATACATTAATTTCCAAGTCTAAATTGAAAGTTCTTTACTGTTTTTAATCCTAAAACAATTTCCTGTGGATGCTGTATATTATCCTCAACTGCCCTCAAGGGCTTCATGTTTTGGTAAGAAAGCTCTTTCCTACTTCTGTGACTCACCGAGGGCTGGGTTTCCCCCTCATCAAGGGCACTGCTGTGTAACACCCGAGACAAGGCAAGAACTGAGTTCTGACTCCTGATTTGAACGCCTTCTTGGCCCAAAGAGGCATCGCCCTGAGCCAGCTCCCTTGCCTTGATACACCTCATGAAGCTGAGCAGTACTTTGAGGAACTGAGCCAAGATTTCATCCCTCCTAATTTGTCCATTTGCATTGACAAGTAACAGTGTTGGGTGTGGGGTCTAGGGAAGGGCTGGGCAACACTTGGAATGGTGCCCGTTGTGTTCGCAAGTGCATTAAGGTTTTCAGACTGAAAGTGTTGAGGATTGACCAGTTCTTAATTTTATTTTTTCTCCTGAGGTGATTTGACCTCATGGCTACAGAGGTTTGTGGGCTGTATGTGGCTGGGACGTCAGCTTTGGCACACACAGCTGCCAGCATTGCTCAGAGGTCAAGCTCCCAAAATTACAGCAGAGTCAAAGAGAAGAAGGAAAAACCCTAAAGCATGGAAAAAGGAAGGAGGAGGAAAACTCTACATCTTAAATATTTGTGGCAGATCTTAAATTATGGTGAGAAGTGCTGGTCTCTCCATAGCTGAGATCAAAGCCAGAGTCTGACCATGAACCAGGCTTCATTCCCAGCTCCACCCTCAGCTTCAGCAAGGCCAAATTGATTCTCCTAAGACTTGACAAAGCAGACCTATCCCAGGGTAGAGTTTTTCCAGCATGCTGGGAAAAAAATCTGGCAACGCCTATGGAGAGCTTCAGCGATCAAAATACTCAGAGGCCTCTGGTATATTTGTAAGATTTTTCTATGATTCCTTGTTTGGTTTTCTTTTTGAATATTTTGTCTTGCCTTTAAAATGACAAAGCCTAAATGTGTTTGCTCTCTTTAAAACTTTTCTCAACTCAGGTAGCAAAGAGGTGCAGAAGGAAGTAACAGGCAATGTGCAGGTCAGCTCCTCAGCCAGGGCCAGTACCCGATAGCCGAGCACCAGCCTGCAGCTCATACTGGGCTCCATCTTTCCTGGCACAGGAGAGGTTTTGGAGGCTGAGAGGAATCATCCCGTCCCCTTCCTTCTCCTTCCCAGTTTACGTTATCCCAGCTCCAGTTAATAGCTTCCAGCGGGAGTGCCCTTCTCCTGCAGGGTTAGAAGAACCTCCCAGGATGCCACTTAGCAATCCAGCTCTGAAAGGCACGGAAAGGCTTTGAGCAACTTATGAGCAAGTGGTATTTTTATCTATATGGAAATGTTTGGGCCTTGAAATCCAGAGTGTATTTCTGCATTAACCCAAAGTGACTGATATCATAGCCTTGAATTAAATCCCTGGGGATGATGATGATAAATCTGGCTTTATACTGATAGGGCCATCTTCTTGTCCCTGCCTTGTATCTCCCGTGACAGTGCAGCAGTGGAACTCCAGCACACCCATATTCCAGCATCCATGTCGTTGCACGCAGCTGTCTCTGATCTCATAGGATAGATGGCTCAATCCTAAACAGTTGAGCTCCCTCTGAAAAACTACCCAGAGGTGATTTATTGTCCCCTGGGTGTGCAGCAAACACACAGTCGCACAAAGAGGTGACTTGCATGCACATCAAGGAGAATACACATCCTGAAAAAACCCTCCCCACATCCTGCAGAGCGGAACAGCAAGAGTAACAGGGGAAACTGTTCCCAGCCATGGGGATTTCGTTAGGCTAAATAATATTTACCTATGTCCTTTTATCTGCAGCCCAGTTCCAGGTTTGTGTGGAATAATACACAGGTGAGTCGCTCAGTGAGGTTTGTCTGTCTCTCAAACACTATTAAACTGGAAAGCTCACAGAATTAAACTCATACTAATGTCTCTTTTTTTTAGACATACAAATTTACAACAGCAAACGGCAAATTCTTGAAGACAGACTAGAGCCGTGTCCCTACGATACAGAATGCTATCTCATGAATTTCTGTTTCAGCTCCATTTAATAACAACCTATTTTCTAAGCTGATGGCAATGCAGTTTTTCTAAACCACTACCAGATTTATTCTCTCCTCCTAAAAATTGAGATGACCTGATAAAGCATTTGATGAGAAACTGAAGGAAACCAATGATAATCTTTCCAGTGACCTAAATAAGTTTGGATAGAGACCCTGAAATAAAAGTTAACGTGCATCAGGAGAAATAGTGGGCTGAAAGTGAAGCATAATAGATAAATCTATTGCCTAAAATTGCTGCTTGAATACTTTTTGTCTGATGTTTTAGCATGGTTACATTTTAAAGTACATTCTCTGCATGGTTAGAGCAAGTATTTTCCTTAAATGAAAAAAAATGGAGCTGGTCAGACTTCTCTATTTGAATGTTGATGGCATTTTTCACTTTTATGCCCTTCTCAAGAGCTTGGCCAGAAAAACTTGAGATTTTGATGCATTGATAAGCGAACTTATACATTCAGAACAGATCTGAACCATTATGACTTCAACGTGTAATGCTGAGGCAATAAAATTTATTACTCTCTTCTTCAGTGCTTTAATGAGACATTGCCAGGCTGGCTGTATATTTGCAAATGTCTTAACAGATAATGATTTTTAAAAGTACTGAGTACGGCCGCCAGCACAGACGGCCCTAACGCCAATTATCTGTGCAGGGATTAGTCATGTTGAACCAAACACAGAACTGAATCATTGGCCAGTTTTCTCTTCCAGTTTGTGAGGGAAATCAAAGGAATGCATTTTTCCTGGACACATCTCCTGTCAGCTTTCCTCCCCTTATGTCTTCATTGCGGGCATAATCTCAGCAATTAAACTGAGCCTCCTGATGAGACTTGTTATTTTTAATCCAGCTTGTTAAAGAGCATAAGTGTTTTCACTAACCATCCTTGGCCTGCTGGCTTTTCCAAGTAAAACCCTTTTTCTGAGCAGAGCAGAGGTGTTGTAATAGTGCCTGGGACAGGGCTCCCCAGTGGCCAACATGGCCGAGGACACCTGCTTGAGCGGTCAAGTCACCTGTAAATTCCCAGTCAGTTTAGAGATGGGGGGACCAGGTAGAGATGCCAAAGGTGAGTGTATTGACAAAATCACTCATGAAAATGCTTACTCACACTCTGTTTTCTTGCATATCCAGAAGAGCATACCCAAACATCTCTGGGGCCAGAAAGGGCAAGAAAAATGGATGGAGTCCCGTGTATTCCCTATCTCCAAGCTCTCCAAGCTCTTTCACATCTCTCAGCCTTCACAAAGTGAGTCTATCTGTCTGGGGGGAAATGGCAAACCACTGAAACTTGTACCCATTCTGCTTCACTGCCAAGAGATGTGACAAACCCAGGAGCTGGCTTGTTTAGGTTTAGGCCAGCTAAGTACACAGACTTTTGAAAAGTTTCAGAAAGGTACAATGACTGATGCTAATTTTATTTCCCCTGGATTCTGAATCAAAGAAAAGGAAATAGAAGCTTTTCTGTTACCCTTGAGAAGAAGGGCAGCTGTTGCCCATTGACTTTGTCAGCCTCTCCTGTCTGCTGTCCAGAGCAAAAGGAGAACTACTTGGGTGTCATTTTTCCCACAGGAACTCAACTGGCCAAGGGAGCGTTGGCTCCTGGGAAGAGGCAGGAGGAGGAAGGTACCGCTTGTGTGAATGTGCACACACAAAGGCTTCCCCGAGCATAACCTTAGCACTATTCACCTCCAGCCCTAACAGCTTTTAGGAGTAGCCTTTGGCAGAAGATTGGATCAGTAGCTGAAAGCTGCTTCTGACTTGTAAAGCAAGGGATGCTCGGCACAGCGTGCTGGCTTCTGGGAGGTCTCTATTTCAGCAGCCGTGTATTTGTAAGACGTTAGGGCTGGGCTGCTAACCATTGACTCAACTGACCAACCAGAAAGGTCAGGTTCTTATTCATAGGTCATGGTGAAGTCATTAGTTATGAATTTCCATCATGCTGGACTGCAGATAACCCTGAATTGCTCAGTATTTACGTCAGCGGTTCCTCTTGGCTGATGCAGCGCTGAAGGCACAGCACGATGCCAGGGTCCCAGCCGGCCGCCTGCTCACCCTCTCGGAGGCACCTCTCGAGCAGTCACTGTTTGCTGACAGGGTCTCGAGGATTCACTTCAGCACTTTTTCTCAGCTGCTCCCACACCTGACCAGCCAGCTAAGGCAGAAAACTGCTAATGTAGCTTCCAGGTCAGATATGAAAAGAAAGGGTGTGGTGAGTTCGATAACCTTGGCTGCATGGGCTGCTTTGAGGTACATGTATTGGTAAGGTCCAGAGACCAGTTTTGCCTGTCTAATTAAGTAGATAAATGAAACAGAAACATTTTCTTCAAAATCTTTTATGCAAATGTCCTTAGTTTTTCCCTCTGAAATAAATGAGATTTTTATTTTAGCCTCATTCCCTTGGATGCATGTGATACAAAGACTTCGTCAGCTGCACATCCCTGTTTATTGTACAATTGCAACATCCTTGGGCTACTTGATTCCTTTTCTGTTAAGGGACAGAGCTACATGTGAAGCTTAAAACAGTAGGACTTTGCTGATTTACTTTAACTGGAAGATCCTGAAGGCAAAAAATCAATGCCGTGCATTGCACACAGTAGGTTTCTCTCCAGTCTCATACAATGTTTTCTTAATGGTAATATTTCATAATACTTCATAAACACATTCACTGGTGTATGGTGCCACTGCAGGATGAAGGTTGTGTTGAAATAGGTGTTGTAAAAAACATGGGACGCAGAGAAACTCCCAATCCAACCATAAAGCGCAGGATGAAATGGGGATAAAATAGCCTGGCAACTGCCTGCCCAAGTCTGAGACATTTTGAGCAGTAACCCAGAAACAGGTAGAATGTGAGCATTAATTTGTGGATTGTGACATCTGCTGAGCTTAGAGTCAAGACTCGGCTCTTATATTCACTCATGTTGCTAAAAGCAAGTGTTACTTTCATTTGCAAACCCACAAATCCCATGTGAAGTATTATTTCCCTGTTTTCCAGTGCTAAGAAATGTGTCTATATAAAACCTCTCAGAAATACTGCTCTAAGGATTCTATAGTAACTACAATGTGATTTTTCATAGATTTCTAAAATTGGCAAACTAATATTTCTTGACTCAGTCCAAAAAGAGATACTGCTCTATGATTTAGGTATCCTTTCCTCATCAACAAGTGCAATCACACAAACATATTTCCCCAGACCAGGATTTTAGTACTCCCTGTTGGAGTGTTTTTACCATCCTGCAGGAGGAAATCTGAATTCTATTACACCAGGGAAAGGTTAACTGATTCATCTTCCACCCCTGACAGCCATAACTTTCATTTCTACCTATCAAATATGTATCACATCTGGGATGGATGAAAAGCAAAGATATTCTTACAAGAATAAAAAACCTAAAACCAAAAAGCATACAACACTGAGGATAAAAAGTAGTGACACAGATGTTTCCACTCTCCTCAGGGAACAGAGCATCAGCTCCGGCGATGAACAACATTACGCTTACCAGGAGGGCTGTCTGGGTGCCATTTATGGGTGTTATTTTATCAGCTCAGGCTCACCTGCACTGGGAAACAGCCATGTGTGGGTGGAGACTGTATGGATAGGAGTCATGAATGTGTGCTGGAAGGAAAATGGTGTTCTTAAGCCAAAAAGAGTAGTTTCCACACAAAGGTTATAGATGCGTTTAATTCCAAAGGCCCGTGTGACAGAGCTGCAATAATTGATGCTGTATCTTGAGAAGCCAGATCAATAATTAATGGTGAGTTTGCTAGGTTTGAATGAAACAACTGCAGCAGAAGTCAAGGCCATTTGTACCCTTTCATGGAACCAGAGCACTTTTCAAAAGGTGAGCAGAAATTGGCAGGGTCCTTTACAATGAGTCTGGTAGAGAGATGGATATTGTGAAGCCTTTAGTAACAGCTTAATTTCATTTCAGGCACGCCACATGCATGTTGCTGCAATTGTAGGGTGGCTCATCTCACAAGTGATGATCACCTTCTTGATGGAAGTCTCAGAAGTATGAGTGACTATTTTTTTAGGCCTGTGCTGTTGGGGAGTTCAGTCAGAGCACTGTGCACTTTGTCATAATTAAAACAGAGCTCCAGGCAGACAGGAGTGAGAGAAATGGTGACACAGGCATCGTAAGACACGTTGTTCCTGTTTGGTGGGAATTAAGGGGCAGTACAACACTCACCTTTGCAAAGATCTTCTTCCATGGAGCGTGCATTTGCCTGAACAGACCTCACTGCCTCAGGTGTCTTTGTTCTTGCCTGTTACTTACAACCCTGCTCTCCCAATAAAGAAAGATTTGTTGACCTGAAACCAATATCAACTTTTACTGTTGTTAATCCCAGGCATAAGGTGATGGAGAGTTGTGCTCAAGTTCTCACTCAGGGATATTATCACACATCAGCCGTGGGCTCGTGCCTTGTATGAGCAGATCAGGATCTGTCTAATTTATTAGAGCTGCAGCAGTGATGGGAACGTGGCAAATGCGTTATCACCTGTGGCACTGAGGAGTGCTCTGTTTCACAGTACGGCCAGTGGCACGTCCTGCTCAGGGCTAGCTCTATCGGGGCTCTCTCATGTGCTGTCCCAGCAAAGAGGAGGCAACTGTCAGGCACTAACATTTTTACCATGGGAATACAAGGCTGGAGGAATAAGAGCACAGTGCAGACTTGTTATAGTCTGTGCAGGAACCTGTGCCTGTTGCTGAAATATTTTTCAACACAGCAAAAGGTTAATGTATGCATTGCCAGGCAGGTAATTAACACTTCTTCTCTCACAGCACTTCACCTTTTAATATAAACATCGCACTTGTCCATTTGTCACAGTGTCTGGCATTTACCTTATTTTTGTACATCTTCCCACATTTACAGCACTAGTTTTCTGTCCTCCACATGTGTTTCTGCAAATCTGTGCCCAAGTCTAATTTCTGAGACTGAGCTGATTTCCCAGTCCCTGTTTCATTGGCACCTTGCAGTGCCCAGAGTGCTTCTGCCAAACCGTGGGCTGGGAAGGATGCTCTGCACTTGTTCCCTCTTCAACTGCACCTGCCAGGACCTCCCTTCACGGTCCCTCGAGTCCACGCCAGCAATCTGAGGTTCAGCAGTTGCACTCTGCCAGTTCAGGAACAAAGGCCTGCTTTGTTCTTGGTTGCTTTAACACACCCTGCCCTCCATCCTGACTGCCATTTCAGCTCCTCACTAGATCTGCTTTTGGCACTTAACATTTTTGGTCCATCTGCTGAGGCTTCTTCTGACCGTGGCAGATGTCAGTGCTCCCAAGGGATGTCAGTCACTTGCTTTGCTGCAGTTTCAGCTTCCTCTGCAACGGTCAAGGCTTTAGTAAGTCCCTGGCCGGAAAATGAATCAATTCAGAGTCTGAGAGAACCATTCAGTCCTTTTAATATTTTAGTGCTCAGTATTGAAAGTGGTGCAGTCACTAAGAGAGATTCTGACTGCAGGCATCCAACTGTCCTGGATCGCATTTCTTTTCACACATTTTATAGGAATTAAGGATAATATGATGTTTTCTGTATTATGTCTTTACTTTTTGACAGATTTTGGAGCAGGATTTCCGGTGTCTCCATGTCAAATGGCAGCACGTTGTCCCTCCAACGTGGGCTCCAGGAGGAAGAGCTGCCATTGGCTGAGCCAGTCCCACTTTCACTTCAGTTTCTATTGTTTGCTCTTTAAAAAAACACTGAGAGCCTGCTTTCAAACAAAATGCTGGGTTTGCCCAACATTACCCCAAACTGCCCCAGAGTGCATACCCACAGCGTTAACAGGGGGTTTCTTTAATCAATACTTATTTCCTTATCAGTTATCAAAGTCCCCTTTCCCCTTCCACACCTCTTGGTAATGCTGAGTTCAGTGTTTCTTATGAATTTAGCACTCCAAGAAGGCACCGCGCTGGACTGTGCTTGGGTCACCCTGCACGGGTCACACATTGCCGGCAGGACTGGTCCCCAGCGCTGCGGAGGAGGGAGGGCAGCGGCTCGGGTCGAAACCAGCTGGAGGGGCAAATAACTTACATTTCAGACTCCCAGGCAAGGCGGGGACTTGGCTGAGGCAAGGACTGCTGAGGGGGTCAGGACAGGGAAAGGACAGCCTGTTACGGGCAGTGGTGCGTTTGCAGCCAGCAGTGGAGAGGGAAGGCAAACAAGTTAAATACTTGTTTTATCCCATCCTGCTGTTTGTTTCCTCTCTTCCTCTGGCCCTGTTCCCACCACCAAAGCTCTCCAGGCTGAAGAAGTTTAACTGCCTTCCCTTGGCTTGGTGGTAGAGGTACAAATGAAACTTGAAACATCCTTAGGACAAGGAAGACACCATAAAACCTCCTCCTGCTATTGCCATCACTGCATCGTCTTTCATAACAACGGCAACAAGCGCTTTGCTGCCAGAGTCCTCTCGCTGCAGTGAGGAGTTTCAAAACCAAAATACTGGGATAGAGAGAGAAAAAGGGTCCTATTCTATTTTCTAAATTATTCTGTCACCATCATAAAAAAAATACAAGGGAGGAGAAGGCTTTTAAAAGACTCAAAGGAAATAAACATCGACTGAACTTGCTTGACTCTGGTTGCCAGACACGGAATTTTTAAATATTTTTAACATATCAGAAATGCCTGTAATTCTCTGGAAACCCATAGGTCTTCTTGGTTTTGTCTTTCATTTTAGCCTCATGATAGATGAGTGAAAGGCTATATTTTTCCTTTTTCCAACGTAAGATAAAACTTCTCTAAACAAGGAGGAATATCCAGGTCAACAAAGCAAGGACAGGCTGAACCATGGAAAAAAAAACATCAGCTCAGTTTCCAGAGAGGTGAAGAATAAAAGGGCCTTTTCCCTGCCAGGAATTCCCGTCTCCCAGCAAAACCAATTTGAAAAGACCAGCAGAAGACTCTCTAAAATGGGGAGTTTCTTCTCCCCATGGGAAAAGAGACTGTCGTGTTCTTATAATCCATACATTTTCTTAGCTGAAAGTTGGCTGTTTTCAGTGCCTTATGATTCATTTTGTGGTTTATCCTGTTGTTCCCCAGCCACTGGAAAGGCTGATTTTTTGATTTATATTTCATAGAGATAGGTGATGATACTTTACTCATCTTGGAAAGTCGTTAGCGCAAGGAGTCCCACTGGAACATAATTGTCCACAAAACTGCTTGTTCATGAGAGGTGTTTGCAGCCTGGCTGTCACGGGCAGGGCTGGGACAGACTGCAGTCGGTCATAAAATATGATCCTTTGGTCTGCTGTTTCCCTAAACTGACTATTTTAAGACAGAAATCCTTCAGCAGGTATTTTAGCCAGGCACTAATGATATTTTATCCTGTTTTGGTAATCCCACTCCCAGTCATAAAAGCCCAATTTATCTCAAAAGCAGCTCTCTGGATTTAACCACGTGTAGTCAGCTAAGTCCAGCCCATTTATTTTTGTTCTTTTCCTGAAAGTATTCAACATATTCAAATGTATTACGGCAATTGCACCAAACTGAAAAATTTTTAAAAACCCATAATAATAAAGGGTAAGTGGGAGGCTTCCAAGAATTCCTCAGGAAAATTGTTTTGAACTCACGTGCAGTAAAAAGAGCACTTTTTATTCCAGGCATGACTTGATAAAAATGTTAGGAGCAAGAGCTGGGAAATATATTTTGGATTTGGTAAATTATGACAGCTTTTTCTTTTCTTTTTTTTTTTCCCTTGGACCAGCTCAGGAAAGACCAACTTGTAAAAATTATTTTCATCAAATCCAGAAGAACCCTGACTGAATTACAGCAACAAAACCCAGGTAAAACAGAACCTTCCTTGAAACTTGCAGTGAAAATAATGTTAGGCCATTTCAGCAAACAAATTCATTTAAGCTGCACATATTTCTCTAAATGTCAGTGGTGGGAAAGGTGAGTGTATTTTTTTAAGGAGCTGGTTCTGCCACCCTTTCTTGGCTGGCATCTAGGAAATTGCACATAATTATTGCAAAAATACAAGATGGGAAGAGACTGTTTGACATCTGATTGAAAATGTCTGGTTTTAAATGCCTTTTTGACCAGACTATGCTGTACGTGCTGGTTCCTCTCCTCGTGCTGTTTGTCACAAGAGGGGTTTGTTGCTTAGCTCATGGCATGTCCTTCTCCCAGTGAAGCCAACCAGACTCAAGAAAGAAAAGGGAAATTGTTCTTAAGTGGAATATTGTGGGGGTTTTTGTCAAGTGTTTACCTAAAAGCAAATTAGAAAATTATTTTGAAAATTCATCCAACTCTGACATTACTGAAGGCTCAGTGAGGCAAGTGGGATATGGAATAATTTTTGTGTAGATATGATTTACTCTGTATTAGAAATGGATGTAGACTGTCCGGCTTCATTGGACTAATTAATTACATGCTGTCCCAAGTCAGATTAGGTTACTGTATTTTCAATTGTTTGGCATTCTCACCAGAAGGTGGATGTCAGCCAGATGTTTTAAAATATCCCCACTGTTCCATTTGCTTCCAAATAGATGTTTTAGCTTTGAATTTGAAGCAGGAGTAGCTCAAAACAAAGGAGCAAACATCAGTTTCTCAGCATGGCGATGTCTTCTGGGCCATTTGAAGCACAGATGCAATATCAGTGGTGGAAGTTATTTTATGTCAGCAGTCAAAGAGGGTCATCTCTCCGGGGTAATTATAGATATAAGCCCTGGATGTCAGGTACTTACTATAACTGATTCACATTTGAGAGTGGTTTTTTTTAATAACATGCTACTTGGTGAAATATCTCCCATTTCAGTATGGAAAGAAGCTGTCATGCAAACATCTCCAGACAGTGCCTTGAAGGATCTTGACTGCCTTCAGAGCAGCCTGGCTAATGTTGGGATGTCCTACTTATGTATATATGTTAATCAACACTATATTTGTTCCAATCCTCTCTCTCACCCGCTCTCTGTTTTTTGCTGTACCCAGAAGAGAACAACTCTAAGTCATGAGCTTCTACCTTGTAATCATATGGGCTCAGAAACTGCCTGGCATCCTGTGTGAGAAATTCAAGAAACAAGCTGTAGTGACACTGCTTGCTAAATACTGCAAGATGATCACTGGAATTCATTGCTATTTTCATACCACTATGACAGGAGAAACTAATTCAAGTCACTTTGAAAATCTAGCCAGTGTGTTGTGAAGGCTGAAACAATTTGAACTAAGAGCAAAGGCCAAGAACAAACTCTGTCCGAGAAAACCGAGCGTGCTGAGCATGTGTTAGATATGCAGGGCCTTTCTAAATCAGTGGAAAATGTAACTGCTACAGCAAATGCCTCTTGCTTTGCTTTCTAGGATTCATAGGTTAATTTTAGCATTCTTGCCAACCTTGCAGTCCCACTCCGCTCCGCATCTCAGCTGCTTGAGCCAGCAAGAAAAATGAAAGAATTAAATCTTTTGCAAAAAAATCTCTGACCAGAACCAAGGAGATCATCAACTCAGAGAGAAATCCCCTGTGAAAGTGTCTGTCTTTGATATGTATCTCCCAAGGTATATTTAGGGCAGCTCCCCTCCAACCTGGTAGCAATTAAGCACTTAGATACCTCTGTGGTATCTAAACCTTCCCACTCCCCCAGCAGCCCTCACAAAAGCTTTTGAATGCCATCCCCTGCAGGAAGAATTAGATTGGAAAAGGGAAATGGGTTTTATAAGTTGTGAACTCAGACAAGGACATTCAAACAACAAAAACCCAGCCGGCTCCTTTGTTCAGCCACAAAAGCCAAACACCATTTGGCTAAAACCTTTGGTTTTCCACTGCCTCTTCTTAAATGAGCTTTTGGAAGGCCCATTTGTAAGAGGCAGATAGAATCATCTGCCAGAAGGGAAATGTCACCTCATAGTGCAAAGTATGTGCTGGGAGGTGGGTGCAGACACTGTGGCTTTATGTTCCCACCAGCAAGTAGGAGCTGAGGGCATGAAGCTCCTGCAGCGACTGTTCCGCAGGGAAACCCACCCGAACTGGCGAGTCACAAGCACTGCAGAACCAAGAAATTCCTTTCCAACACCAGAAGCTTTTGTTATGAAAACAGCACAGACTGGGTCTTGTTTGTTGCCTTCTCCTTCTCCCCCTTTCCCCAAATAAACACATCTGTGCTCTCTTTTTCTTGCACAGCTTCTCCCCCAGACTTTCCTGCTCCCCTGAATCCCTTCTAAACCCTGAAGGAGACAGGACTTGCAGAAACAGAGGCTTTTGAAGGAAGTTTAGAGGAAACTTCTGGATAGCCTGGCTGGATCAGTGCTGAGAGGAATGCAAATGTGTCTGTCTGCTTCTGAAAACAGAAAAGATGGAAAAAAACTATTCAAGGTGTTTCAAAAGGTTGTAAATAAAAAAAATGAGATGAAATTTCAGAGAGAAATGTTAAGGCTGAATACCAAGGGGAATTTCCTGACAGTGAGTGTTTCTGGTCTTTCCTAGTGGTTTCTTAAGAGAAGTGATGGGAAGGTTATCACCAAAGGGATAAAGTGGAGAAGAAACTGGAGCAGGCACATCAGGGGACTCTACAGCACTGGGCAGAGGTGGGCACAATCAGTCCCCCTCCATCTTTCCTACGTCCATGGCTTTAATAACAGCATTACCCTGCAGCACCACTACCCAGTTGGGAGCAGCAGGGCTGAGCGCAGAGGCCTGGGGGGGGTTCTCTGGGGTGTGTTACCCATGATCTATCAGATTTCTGCTCAATCCAGTTTAGTGAAAGCTCCTGAATTAGGTTATAGGGTTGCTCTTTTACAGATTTTATTTCCATCAGCACTTTTATCCAACAGTTGGCAATTCATGTGTTACGCAGGGCAGGCCCAGTAACAAACTCACAGGCCGGTTCAGCACTGTTTTTCTCAAGGGATGCCCAGGCTCTGAAACAAGGGAATGGTTTTGACTGAATGGGTGACTTTTACTGTTCTTAATCAGAATTTCTTTTAAATGTAGCCCAGTGTAGGAGAAGAAACAGGAAAATACAAATTTCTACATCTGTCGCATGCTTCACACACCAGGCCTCAGGCCTGCACACACACAGTCCCAAACACAGGAGAGCTGCATCCTCCCCAAAGCCCTGTTCCTGGGGTCAGTCTGTGCACTGAAATGAACATACTACGTTGTATTCCTTTTTAAAGTACGAGGGTGTCTGTCCCTTAAAGCTGTGATGCAGAAGCTGTATATTAAGAAAATAAATAAATAAAATTGGTAACAGATTTGATTCGGCATAAAACAAATCCCATGTTAAGTCCAAGCCCAGGTTCCTGGATTAGGCATGAATGTTCAGAAGTCAGATTTTGACTCAGTGAGACTCCTTCCATGATCTCCTGCCTTTCTTCCTGCTATCAGGAGGGAGGCCAGAGAGACGCAACTGTACTCTTGGCCTCTGACACCATAGCTGGGACCTCACTTTTGTCACTATTGTGCTATAGGATTAGACAACAAGGAAGGTAGTTAAGCTTTCCTGTCCTAGAAAGAAGACAGGCACACAGAGATGCCTACAAGAACCCCTGTTACTTACTTGAATCTTTAAATAGGTGCACAGGAAAAGCATGTTTCCAAATCAGTAACATTCAACTTGTACAGAGAAAAATGGGCACAGAGAGAGGGTTGTATGATAAAGATGTGTCATGTCGGCTCTGAAAAAGCCTGTCTTTTTCTTTAAATCCTGTCATAATTGTTCCGGGTGCCAAATCTAATCCTGAAAGATCCCAGCAATGAAACGTATGAATATCAAAGCAAGGACTGCCTTTACTCTGACTTCAAGACTCTTCTTCCTGCTCCCTTCAGGTGGATTTAGAAATGCTTGTTCAGTTTTCATTCACTGTGGGGTTTAATCTCACCATACAACAGGAAAACATTACTTAAAAAACACTGAAATGGTGAAAACATTTCTCCTCCACGCTTGTCACCAATGAAATTCCTGATATAAAAAAAAGCCAAAGAGGTAATCGGGCATTTAAGGTACTTTATAGCAACAAAATAACCTCTAATTAACCACGCACTATCCTTTCCTCCAACTGCTTTTAAAAGACTGTATAAAAATTGCAGTACTGCACAAGAGACAGGTGGGTGTTTTAACATGCTAGAATAGCTCAGCTGTACACAGCTTAATTACTTGTCTAATGTCAAAATCAAATCAAAATTATTCTCAGGAATAGGATGTGGGTATTCAAATGTGTAATCATGTGCCCTGCCCAGGGAGAGTGGTAGGGGATAATGAAAAATCAAATTTCTGTACAGTGCACTACTTTTTTCTAAAAGTATCCTGCATGTCTAATGCGTCACTAGTTAACACCTGTTTTATTAGTAAATATGAAAGCCAATGAAATGTTAATGTGACATTTTTACCACAATCAGGACATTAACTTAATTATGTAAAGATCATTACTAATTACATTCCCTAATTGCTATGCTATTTGCTTCCTAAACCCAAAATTATCAGTATGATCTTTCTGCAGTGGTTTCCACTCCGATATCTGTGTAAAGCCCCTGGACCCACAACATTCTCTGAGACCCATTTATTAACTGCTAACTTCCACTGACTTTAGCAACACAAGTGTTTAGTGTTTGTCATTATCATACCTCCTGCTTTTGCTAAAAAACCCCCACCTCTTCAACAGCTATTTAAACTAAGGCTTTTCCATACTTTTGAAGAACGTCTCCATAAGGAGGAAATAATCTCATGAGGACAAATGTGATCCAGAGTTTTGGCTGCATTTTATGGTTCAATTTTGATTGTGGCTTATGACTTCTGTCAAACACTATGTGAAAGCTCCTCCAAACATGACTGGAATTAAAATCGAAGGCAAAGCAGTCCATATCGTTTCTGCAAGCATATATAAAAAATTTGCAGCATATAGAAAAAATTCTCTGCTTCTAAGTAGTCCTATTTTGTGACCCATTGCACTGTCTAGTTCCAGTGGTTTTTTGCAGATGGTCATAGTAAGGCACTTGTTCCTGTACTCAAAATGCTACTTTTCTTTGAATAACTTTCACTGATTCTTTCAAGTCAATCAAATTGCTTGTAAATAAGATGACAAAACAAAATAAGCTTTCTCTTATGACCACACACTATTTTTATTGGACATCACTCCCAGCAGGGAAAGCTTGCATGGATAATGCAAAAAATGAAACTCTGCTCAGTTTTCAAGCTCACCCTGTGGTCACTGTGCTTGGGACTGATCACTCCTTCCACATGCTGCCAGGCTACTTTATTTATGAATTTGACAACCAGCATTTTTATGTCCATCTTGCCTCCAGAATATCTGCCCTATCTGCTTTGAAGTTAGAGCAGAAGACTTTGCCAGCTGGTTTACAGCACATGTGAAAAACAAGTAGATGCTGAACAGATTTTCAAGCTTGGCAATGGAGATGATCGTGTATTTTCACACTGGTCACAGCTTCTAATTCAGTAGTGTGGGGATGTGTTTTTATCTATTAAGCAGAAGTCTGGCATATATTCCACACCCAAAGTTCAGCAACAGAAGACACAGAACGATGCAGCAATGAACCATCAATTCTCCTTACTTTGGAAGAACTCAGCACCATGATGAGCTGAGGAGCAGTTCAGAATGGTTTGAACTGTGTGGAAGGTTGTGTGTCCACGGAGTGATGAGCCACACAAGCCTTCTCATCCATGGCTCCTTTTCAGTTGTATCTTCCAATATGTAGATTAACATGGATAGAGGGAACCTCAGCCAGAACTAGTTGTTTCTGTCCGTCTGTCCCGCAGGAACTGAAGAGGCTGGGCAGCACAAAGGAGCTCCTTGCAGGCAGCACTAGGATGTAAAGGGACACTGGGAGGGCTGTCTCCTCCACCTCATGTAGCTATAGGAGGTGGACCCTGCATGTCCTTTCTGCATGGCTCGAAGAGACCACACAGTCCCACAGGCAATGGCTCTGGCCCCACAACCTTGTTTTGATTTTGTTCTTGTTCTTTCAAGTGGAAGTGACTAATCTGTTCCAAAGGACGCTGGTGGTGAACAATTTATTTATGTCCCTTCCACAGCTGGCCAGAGCCTGTGCAGGAAATGCAGGTGATTTATCTGAGGTCATTCACAGGCACAGAAGATGGTCTTCCTGCACAGGGGCACACACTGCTTTTTCCTTCTTTTATTTCCTCTTCTTTTCATTTTTATCAGTTTCCAAATTCCTCTCAAAGGGCAACCATGTTTCTGTAAAATTAGTGATACCTAACAAAGTGTTTTGCCCCTTTCAATGCAATTTTTTGTCTAGATGTCAGTGTTTCCTTACAACATCTTTCCTGGTTAATAGTCTATGCACTCGATCAGCCACAACCACAGCTTCTGAGCTAAATATAGCAGAAAACCACATTAATGTAATCTCTGTACTGATTAAATGAATTCAGTACATATCACAGATCTAAAAAGAAGTCCTAAAAGCATGAACTCATTACATATAGCATCTATCCGCTGTTACCTGGATCTCATAGTCATGAACTTAAAGTTTTTCTTCTTGTGTGAGAAACTGGGCAGATATTTTCTACCAGGTTGTGCTGCTGTATTTGCAGATCAGCACATGGGCAGCCCCAGGTGTGCCCTGGTGTGCCCTGTGGCCAGTTCCTCACAGTCCTCACAAAGTGGCACAAGTCAGGATACAAATGAGACAGCTCATGTCCAGCAGCTATTGCCCTCCTTAGCAAACCACACCTTTTCCTTCTGATCAGCCTTTCTCCTCTCACTCCTTTCTCCTTCAATCTTCTCTTCAGCAGCACCTTGTACTTTCTCAAATGAGCTTATACCCACCTTCAATTTTAAATGCCCTCAAATTGCTTAGAGACAGGCTTCAAAAGTCTTATCTTTCATGTCTCCAGAGACTGTCCAATTCCCTGTACAGTTGAATGTTTCCAAGTGCCAGAGGTTGTCACAGATGTAGGGAAAAAATGTTTGGAAACAGCGAATATCTTCATTGCAGTACGTATTTATACAACAGAGGTAGTGCTAGTAACATGCTTTCTGGCATCCTAATAAGGAAGATGTTCATGTTTCTGTAAGACTACTCCTGTCAGAATAATTCCCACAAGGTCTATATAGGCTATGGCTGTTCAGGAAGCATCAGGACACTGGTGGTTGAGAGGAAAGTGTCACGTAATTTCAGGAGCTCGTGGAGTGCAAACACAATTTGAAATCTTTACCTTATTAATATTTGATGTGTTGTTTTCCTTCATCTGCACTGGAGAAATCAGAGGAGTTAAAAGAAGCAAAATTATTTAAACCCTCACTTTCCTGTCCTGAGGGACTATAAACACCATTTTTATTCCTTGATGATCGAGTGAAGTCATTGACAGGTACTACATTAGGGAGGAGGAACATTCTGTGCTTTGCAGTCTGTTATAAAAAGAGGAAATGCAAATGTGGTTGGAGTTTGCAGCTGGATTGTGACTCCCGCGTCCACTGGGCAACAGCTCGCGTGCAAAGTGAGGAAACAGCTGCATGGGAATGGAGCGATGACTTCTGTCAGGGTGCGCTGTCGCTCACGTTTGGGTCTACCTGCCCTGTTACTCAGTCCCAGTGTGGTTTGTCTTTTGCACTTTTCCCTTGAGAGACATTAGTTGGTTTTTACCCATCTGCAGCTCAGTAAATCCGTGTGTGACTCTACCAAGGACACAAAGACCTTCTCTTTCACTTCACCATGCCCTTGTGATTGTCCCACTGCAATTCCACATTGGAAAGGATTCAGTGACAAACCTGGGGCCCTCCTGGCCCTCTACATCCAGGTCCACGCCCTCCTCCTGTGCATGTAGAGAGAGAGCTACTTACTCACATCAGCCATTTTGCTGCCACTGGACTAATGGATTTCTGGGAAGACATCATTGGAAACGCATGTCCTGTTTGTATTGACATTTATAGAGGTCATCTTTCTCCCCTTTGAAAACCTGCTTAGAAAACAGGCCACACACATGTCAAACTGCTGCCTGTTTGAAATTGTGAGGAGCGAACAGAATTTTTAATGGGCCTGTCACTGCAGAGTTTGAGTTTTAATTGCACTGGATAAGTTTTTCAGCTTTTCTTGGCACTGGCTTAGTCACAAGGAGCATATCTAAGTAGCTGTGTCAGGTAGTGTTGGCTTAAGCACTTCAAAATGATCGTTAAGTCTCCAATGACTGGCAATTTACAGAATATTACATTATTCTTAGTAAAAAAAAAAAAGGAAGCCTGAAGCAGAAACACCAGATAGCACTTTGATCTCAGATTAATATGTTTACTGCTAGAAGGCGAGAGAGAAACACTTCAGAGATGTGCTGGTACTGCTGATCGTCTTGCTTGCGGTCACTTTTGTAGCTCTCCTTCTGGCACGGGATTGCAGGGCAGATGAGCTGAGGCCCGAAGCCTGCGGGCTGCTCCTTGCTGGAGGCACATCCCAGATGGAGACCCAGGAGGGGCCCACGGGAGGAGCCATGGAGATCCTGCCTCACAGACCTGCTGATCACCAGGGTGCTCCTTGTAGGAGCCTCCCTTTCCAGCACAAAACCAATACTAAATGAGGTGAAAGGTTCATTAGTTAATGAAACTGCTGTGCTGGAAACCATCATGAAAGGCCACAGTGGTTAATGGTTAATGGTGTCAATGGGGTTACAGGGACGGACATCAGGGCCCACAGAATAAACGTTTCATTTCTAGCAGCAACTCTGTCAATCCAGATAAATATTTCATAAAATGAGTGAGAGAGAATGTTATTCTCCAAAATGCATTATTTGTATCTCTTTGTATGGGGAAAAAAAAAGAGAGAGGTTAGAAGGCCAAGTACTTAATGCTAATTTTTTAGTACATGTTTTACTTTGCTTGTGCCAAGAACAGTCTTTCAGGTTGGGAAAGCACAGTAAAAAGCAGGAAATATCCCGTGCAAACAAAACACCAAACATCTAAAATTTACATCCCCAGCTGGTTTCCAGCCATTTTTGAGGACATAGATCAGCTGTGGAAAAATACCAATGAGAGATCTGTGTCCCTTGTTTCTTCCTTTTTCCTACCTGCAAGTGCCTTCATAATTCTGGGTTTCTACCAAACTCTGTCAAGTTTTGCAGCTGAATAAACCCAGGATCTGCATTAATGAGTCAGCCTTCCCCAGCATCAGAGGGCCCCTGCTGCAGTGGACACCATGCTACGAAAGCATCTCCCATCCGAGTGATCCCCATCCTCCTTCTGAACCCACTCTCCAGCTGGAAGAGGAATCACCGAAGGTCCATCTCCCCTGTAGACACAAAAAACCCCAGTGCGCTTTGATCACCAAAATCTGGCTGAGAGTCATCCAGGGACAAGACCCTGGGCTGGGGGGAGACTCATAGGCTGTTTGATTATGTTGGAGTCATATTCTCTTTTTGTCTCTTTCTTATATTTTTTCACAGAAGTGCATCATTTTTATAGTCTTTAGCTAACCAGCCCTGCCGTGCCGGTGCATTGCAATGCTGGATGCAGTAGGCAATCTGCACTGGATTCAATCCCAGGCCACGGCAGGTGCTTTGTACATATTGTCCTGCCATGGTTTTCCCAGCAGGAGTAGCGCCCTGCCAGTACAAAGTCCCTTTTTGTCCCTTTGCGGACTGAAAGAAGAGATTTAGCCATTCTTGCATTCAGGCAGGCTAATGATTAAAAATGCGTGACTTAATTGTGATTATAAAAACAAGAACAGCACTAAAGGCTTATAATTTCTGACAGCAAAATCCCCCACTGAATGACAGGAGTGCGAATCCCACTGTACAGTTTGTAACGGGGAAGCCTTTACATTCAGATGCAATGAGGCAGCAGAATTTGTTTCAGAGTCGTCGTCTCTGCCGTAGTGCTGGCCGGAGTGGCTCCACCCACACACAGAGCTCTGGTGCTGCTGCCGGACCGACAGACACAGCGTGTGTCCTTCCCCTGGGCTTGGCTGTCCACCAGGAGTCTCCCAGGCTCTTACCCACTGAGGTAACAGAATCACTGCAAATCCCTTTCACTTTTGAAAAGCACAGGTTCAAACAAGTTTTACTTTTGCCCAGGAAAAGCCATTAGAGTTTTCGGTTGAGTTGCTCTTTTATTTAAAAAATGCAAGCAAACAGGGTAAAAAAGCTGTCCTATACCATCAGAAAACAGACTCTTCCAAACCTCTGACCACCCTTTCTTTGGGAATATATACTGTTTTAGGAGAGCTAATTAGAGTCCTATCTCAGAAAACAAGGGATTCGTGCTTGACCTTCTCCTGGCAGCCAGAGCACACGTGTGAATCTCTCTGCAGATCAAGACAGAGTCAGTTTACACAGGCACAGCCCAATTCGCTGTTTAAACTCTGCTGAGCTTTAATGGCAGAGCTTTCCTGTGCGGCATCCCCGGCCTCCTGCGAAAGCAAGCCCTGGGTGTCTGCATGTGCACAGAACAGAAAAGTGGGACTCTCTTCTAGGAGACACTGTGTTTTCATTCCTCAAAAACAATAACAGTTGCCTTCAGCTGGTCTCTGTCCCCCATGAGGTGCCCGCTGGTCGCACAACCTGTTGTACATCACTGCAACCCCGTGAACGTCAAACATTCTGCTGGGGTTGCTACCAAATCACCCAGAAGTGTCACCCTGCCTAGGAAATACATGAACAAACATCCAAAAGTCATTTCCCCTGCATAAAAGCTCCTCTGCCTTTTTCCTTCAGCAGCCTCCTTCCCAAAAAAAGAACAGTCATGCCTTTTTTAAACTTAGCTCTCCTCATATGCAATTGCTTTCTGGATCCTGTGGTGCTGCTTCCCACATGTGAATTTCTTCCATTGTTCTTGGCAATTATAGGAGTCAAATGCCAAGTGGTGAAAGATATTTCCTATTACCACAGCATATGGCTTCCTGGCTGGTTTCTCCATCAGTTGTGCTGTTGTCTGTGGAGCTACTTCTGTTCCTGTTACACATTTAAATTCATCCCCCTGTGCTGTTTTACTTTCTCACCTTCCAACTGCTTTGAACATTTTTCCAAGAATCAATCCCTCCTTGTGTAATTTCCACATGATTCAAGATGCAAAATTTCCCAGAAAGGGCTTTTCCCCTTGTGTTAGATGGCTTCTGGGTAAGTTCCCCAAGTTCATCCACGGACACATTTATGACATAGCTGAGTGTTTCCCATGGCTTTATGGCATACAGTATTTGCTCTAAAAGTATTTTCTGTTAGCTCAGTGCTGCTCTGTAGTGGTGATTGTCTCCTTCGGAGAAATATGTGCCTTCCACCCCGAATCACTCTTTCTCTAAAACATTTGGAGTGCTGTCTCATAAGAAATGAATTGATCTGGTTTGTTCTAATTACCAGGGGATACAATAAACTGGTCCTTGGTAAAAGGCAATTTAAAGGCAGAGTTGTTTACAACATCGTGGAATGCATCTTGGGAAAGACGCATAAAGCTGTTGGCAAAAAACCACTGTCTTGGTTCACTGAAACAATTAAGGATTAGTAGGATCAGATTCAGTGATTTGGGGATTTAATGTTTTTAATAAATTTTGTATAAAACCAGATTCTCATCTGCCATAAATCAACAGATCTTTATTGAGTCAGCTGCGACAGCTCAACCAGCTGAGAATTCAGCCCCTTGCTTTCACCTCTATTTGAGAAATACTTGCAGACAATGCTGGAAGGAAAGAAAAGAAGGAAAAACTCAGTAACATTAAAATTGTGCTACCTGACAAGCAGTTCAAGTTTGGCATTTCTTACCTACAATGGAAAGCTGTCCTCCTGCTGCTGAGCTCAGTGCACCCGGGAAACGTCATTTCCCACTCATTCCAGATTAAAATGGACATTTCTCTTCCTCTGCTACCAGCAGATAAAAAGTGGTTGCACTCGTGACAGGAGCAGCATGAGAGTGCAGAGCAGCACTGCCAGCCCAAAACACGCAGTCAGGAGGGGAAAAATCCCTTGGCTGGGTATTTCCATGAATGCCAACAAACCCAATTCACAGATGATGCATTGACGGTTCTGCCTGCCTTGGAGCAAGATGGAGAGCTACAAAACAACCAAGGAACTCCTCCTCATTCCGGGGAGAGTGCACAGATGGAAGAGAATGGGTAATACACGCAATAAGCACTGCCCCATTAATCTCGAACTCTGCTCATCGTGACTTGACCCAAGTCTTGTTAGGAAGGGAGCATTGAACCACATCTCCTCTGAGAAGGAAGGAGGCAGTGAGGGGCCTCCACTGTTCAGAACTCAGAAGGGGAAGGAGACTCATTCAAAAAATATGCATCAGTCTTGGGTTGTATTGCTAAATACTCTCGCTCCCACTTCCAGTTTAAAGCCCCACAGCAGTATAATTGGTGTATCTAATGATAGCAGCTAAAACACTGATTCATACAGGAACTCATGCAGAATACAACTAACAAAGCATACAAAACTGTGCCAGGAAAGTCAGATTAGCCCCAGAGCAGGCAGAGAACAAGTCTTGGGTGCCCATATTCCTCCCCAGCCATATCACCCCAAAGTATCACACCAGCCTGGGAGGCTCTTGCTCCTGTAGGGGTGACTGCCGAGTCCTTTCTGATGGCCCCTGGCTGATGGGATGTGCCTGCTTGTCTCCTCTGAAAGAAATGGATGAGCAGCCATTCAACATCAGAGTTCTTTGGCCAGGATTAAGCCAGACCATGTGTGAACTGAGGACCTAAATTAATAAAAAGTCACTATCTTGTTAATTATACTCTAAGCCATGAGTTCTTCACAAATCAGTAGTTTTACAGGCCTAGAGGATTGTTCAGCATTTCAGTCTTTTCTGTTCTATTACTACATCAAGAGGGAAACTGGGAGGGGAAAAATGTCTTTATTTTTGGGTTTGGGTGGTTTTTTTGCATTATGTGACTATGGGTTATAATACATTGGAAATTAAGATTTATGCTATAATGTCAATGTTACCTCAACTACACAGGAGAAGATGATACAATCTCAGAAGACCATCTGGCAAGAATTGTTTTTGAAAGACACAAATGCCAACAGATAGCAGTCTTCTTCCTCTTCACACCATCAGAAACCATTGGTTTCATCGTCGTATGTAGGGTTAAAGCCTGGGAAGTAACATAGAGAATAACACAGAAGCCTTGACAGAATTTGATAATAAGCTGAGAATTGGCTAACCTTGAAGTAGTGGAAAGTCCTGAGCAGTTTATCAGGAGGGATTAGGTAAAGGAAAACAGAATTTATGCTACCAATTAAGAAAAAGCTCAAGGCGCGGGTACAAGTGCTGTTACCCAATCACGGATGTTAAATTGGCACATGGACAATGACTTTGCAGAAAGATTGTTATAAAAGAGCAATTTGTGTTACAAATAAGGATTCCAAGTCAGACTTCATTTTGAACCTGCATCGGGGTCCGTGCCTTTATCTGCCGCAGTCGTGCGAAGACTGTCTGCGTCATCAGTCACATAATTTGGAGTGAGAAATATATAAAGATTCTGTTCAGTGGCAATTACAGTTAGAAAGACTAATAGAGAAATTATTTGCAGTGCTGCCAGCTCAGGGATTACAGATTTGATGTGTGGTTTCAGTGACCTCAGGGCATTAGAAGTGATATCCCTCTCAGCACAGTAGATTGAAAAGTATTGATGAGAGACTCAGGACCAGGGAACAGCAGCTTGCTAAGACATTCCTCTGCCTCTGCCCATTTACGGCTACATTAATCTTTCCTTGATCTATTAAATTCCATTTTCTTGGACATTCATTCTGAGAACATGCAGGAAATAAGCTGAACCTATATCATCACATCAGCCAGGAACCTAAAAGGATTCCAAAGCCCTGAATCTGAAAGGATAGGATAGGAAATACATCACTTGGTGATGCAAGATATGAGCTTTTCACCAAAATGTAACTGAGATTGCAACTTCCTTTTTTCCTTGTGGTATTGACATCAAGGATTTTCACTAAAACTGAATGCCTTTCTGTTTTGCCAAGTCACAGAACCAGACCACAGCCTATATTACCTTCCTATTAAAAATGGTCCTGCACAGACTGACCTCGCTGGAGCAAGTGTGCCTATTGCTATTGACTCATTGGAGTTAGGGGTGCACATGCTTGTATCTAACCTGTTATTGTGTTTACTCACATAAAAACGTGGGCAAGAAAATCAAAAGTAATTGAATGCTTCTCCCATTAAGGATCTAAATAAAACTTGGCTTTATAAAGTCTGGCACTGTGTACTCAAAGCTATTGCCTATTCTCTACTCTCTGAGAGTCTCTGTTCTGGAGAAAATCAGGCTTTCTTTTTCACCTCATTTTCTCCTTTGCTGTCAAAATCTTACTTAATGCCTTTCTCTTGCACTCCATCCTAGTGGTGGCAGTGGCACAGGTACAATATCCCTCTGCTGGATGGGCTGAGGGACACTCGCTCATCTAACTGAGGGACAAGGCTTATATCTAAGTCTGTGAAGAATTTCAGAGCATAAGTGGGAAATGCCGTGTCCAAGCAGCATCTCCCTTATGCTCATATAAAGAACCTAAATCTGCAAATCAAAATGTCTCATCCACAGCCCAAGTCAAAATCAAATGAGTGAACACCCCAATATACTGACTCCAGCCAGCCCAGTTTACCTTATCCAGGCTCATCCTCCCTCCAGTCAGTGCTGCACCAGATTTTCTTTATTCCAGTTACGAAAGAAAAAAAAGATATCTTGCCAGGGTGGTATCTGGTTACTGGTTGTTTAGAAGCCCCTGGCTGTGATTCTTCCTGATTTTTCACAGCATTTTTTGTGTAACACTTGTATCTGTGCCAGAAGCGATGGGTCTAGCTGGCAAAATGTAATTCAAAAGGGAAATGTAGCTTTCTACCATGTGACATATATTTAAAAATCATTAAACTAAGCAACAGAAATAGCATATGGCCTAAATACATTTCCCATTATTTCCATACACAATTATGTTTATCCTCAGAAACCAGCTTGTACAACATACCTACCTGGAAGAAAAGCAGAGAAATGTGCTACATCACAATTGAAGGGGGGTTTAATACCACTGTAATTTTTAATTACAATTCTATGGCTGTGGGTGTTTCAGCTCACACGAGAGTGAAGTTTCAGCAGACTCCAACATTGAAACAAGCCGTGGCGCTGAGGAAGTTCCAGGAAAAGGATACGCACAACCACCCAATTTCATCACAGTTCACTGCGTTTTTGTAAGAGCCTGAGAAGCAGGGAGAGATTTCAGGAATATTCTTGTGCATTGAAATTACAGGCTAGTCCTTGTTAAAGGTGGTGATGGCAGTGGTGAACAAGCGTTGATTGTTGTTGCCTCTAACAGCTGTATTTTAAAGAAGTTACTGCAGGTGAATAATGTTGTATACACTTGCAATCACTGTGAAGGTGCTTGCAGCCCTTAGCCGAGACGCGCAGCACAGGTGTATCACCTGGATTGCCCTCGGAGTGTTCTGCTTTATTATTCTGAAACACTGCATAACAATTTTCCTTAAAACATCAGTTTGTATAAATCATACCTGCCAGGAGTGGTGCTGATTTGTATGAATACAACTCTTACAGCTTCTGTGCCTCACAAATGCCTCGTGCCCAGGCTGACCATCGCCAGCTGTCACAACCAGGAAACAGAATCTGATTTTTCCAAGACAGAAATCATGCTCCTGCTCCCCCACACAGGCTGCCACGTGCACGCCGCTCATTTTCAAAAAGTAACAGTTTATTGATCATTGCTGATTGGGCAAACATGCCTCCTGATGAATATGCAGACACAGCATCCTGAGCAGCTTGAGTATCACCACACTTTCTACACAGATGGATTTTTCGCCACAGCTTTCTTTAAATGGCTCCCTTTGCAATCTAAATTTAAATGGATTCATTTATACTCTGTGCAACATCTAACAAATCACTTTGGAGACTGCCCCCTAAAAATGCCGTGCCAGCACTGAAGCCTTGCTTTCCCCCATGCTCTTCTTCTCACAGCTCTTCTCAAAATGGAACATGAAGGTGAGTCTGGATTATGCCTTGCTGCAAGGGATTAGGAAATCCAGCACCCTCCAGTCTTACTGAATGCAAACCTTTGCAGAACAGACAGTATCTAGTGAGTAGCTTTCAGAAATCAAACTTTTTGGCGCTGCTTCACTTTTGTTAGGAAACCCTGTGCAGAAAACTATTAAAAATTAATTAAAGCTGCTGAATGAAATGCATAACCTCGAGTCCAAAAGAACCAAAGTTAACATCACTACACAGCACCAAGTGCCTCTCCATAATCATTAAATCCAGTCTTTAATTACCCAGTGGCAGGGTTTCTGTTCTCCCCTCATTCCATGTGTGTGACAAAGCAAGGGGCTCTCTGGAGCTCTGCCCTATTAAACATGGAGCTTGTTGGTGTTGGGTGAATCAGTGTAATCACTTTTGGAAAAAGATGAAAAAAATTCAGCTAAATTAAGAATATATCAGGAAGATGCAACAAGCAAAAACTTGTGGGACAATTCCTGACAACCTGTATCCACTGGCCCGGTTCTGTTGCCGGTTTTGTTCTGGTGGAAGGCAACTGCTTTCTGCGTAATTTCTCCAGTCTAATAGAGAGGCAACTAAACACAACATGAAATACATTCCTCATCCACAGGTTTGCACTTTTTTAAGCATTAGGTGAGTGGCTTCTGTTTATAAAATGGGGAACATTCTCTGGCCTAAAAGACTCTTACAAACTTTTATTTCTCCTAGAAAGAAATATCAGGGAGAACAACAGAATTCCAAGCAGCAAGTGCTTTCACTGCAGAGAGCCCTGTGATTGTACGCCTAGAACGTTATCCTCTGCTTGTTCAACACCCAGGAAAATGTGGATAGACACGATTTCTATTAGTGCCCCAGTTATGAATAGATGTAAAGCCAGGAAACATTAAAAGCAGCTTCACAGCTGTTTCATCATAACAATTTCTTTGTAAATAAAGTGAACATTATGTCAAAGCAGCTGTTAGTGATTTTATTGAGACACTGGGCACAAATATCATATAACTTATCTGTTAATTATTCTGCAGTTTTGCAGATTTCACTAATAAATCACACGTGGCAGCGGGATATTTATGGGCTTCTACAGATTGCTGTGTAATTACACTTACAGAGATTTGTGGGCATGTGCTATGGAACTGTGATGTCTTTATGTTGGCATGTTACACTCAGATCTCAAAGCTCCCCTCACTCAGCACAGCACCTGGCAGCCACGTGGTGTTCGTTCCAGTGGGGGCTGTCAGAGAGCAGACAGAAACCCTGATGCTCGCCTTCCCTAAAAGGTTTGATTTTTGCTTTTTTTTTTATTACTCTTTTCCCTGGGGGGAGAAGTCTTTTAGATTGAAAATAACATCTCTGCACCATATGTGGAGAAAGCAGCACTGGCATCAAAAGTTACTTGGGTGTTACCTGTGCTTCTGTTTAGGTGACAACAGCCTCCCTACAAGCTCTGTGTACAAGAGACTAGGAATGAGTCCTATTTCCATGGCGGTTAAATTTGTTCTGTGCCAATCATAGTTCGAAGCAAGTAGAAAGTGAGGTCTCCAGCAGCAAAGACGTTCATGGCTCCAAATAAAGCTCTGGGTGGGAGAATCTAATGGCTCCAGATTTCTCTAACTGGAAGGACCTCAAGGCTTCTCATAGCAATGCTCCCAAAGGCAGCCTTGCTGCCCACAGAGCAAAGACAAACTCTCTTGGTGTTGGCAGCGACATTCAGCAGCACCAGGGCAGGTCAGGAAAGTCACATAATCATAGAAGGGTTTGGGCTGTGTAGCTCCAACCCTCCCCCATGGGTAGGGACAACTTCTGCTGGATCAGGTTGCTCCCATCCAACCTGGCCTTGCAGCCCACGAGGTTTTGCTGGGAAACTCTTAGGGAGAGAACATGGCAGGTGAAGACCTCGCTGTCTTTTGTAGGTGCGCCAGGACCAAACCTGGACACTGCTCTGGGGACAGGGCACTCACAGGGTACCTATGCCACCCCAAGCCCTTTCAGCTTGGGGAGGGACCTTGGCTTCTCCATCCCATGCACATGAACCATCCCCTCTCCCTAGGATGGGTTAGGAGAGACCTATCTCACGAGTGCTACAAGAGGTCTCAGAGGGTGTGCAAGGCAGTAGTAGCTCTCCTGCATTTAAAGAACAGCCTTGCAGCATTTTTGCCCCCCCCAATACTAAAGGTTGTGAGATTCATATGTCTTGTTTGCATCTGTGTCATTCTGATGTTAAGCATTTGGAAGTGGCTGCTGTCAATATCTATCCTGACAATATGGAAAATACAAGGCCCTGGAGGAAACGTAGATGGGAAATTACAAATAAACTTGTGAGAAGATTGTGGAGTGAAATACATCACATATTGTTCTGGAATGATCTGGAAACTGAATTTGCTCATCAAGAAATTTCAGCTACAGGAGCCACACAAGTAAGAGTTGCTATTGCCATGAGTTTGGGTCAAAAAACAAACAAACAAAAGCATTAAAAGGAACTGAGAAGCTACATGACTGAGCTGCTGAGCCAGTGGAGCTGCAGTGGCTCACGTCACACATCTCAGGCTGTGAATCCCCATCTCTTACAACATATGAATAGTCAACATTTTTCTCATCCAACTGTTTTCACAGCTATTTTCATTTGGGTTTTCAAAAATTATGTGTCACTGGTGTAGAAGTGTTCCCATCATTCATAAGATCACTGGGAACAGAAACCAAACTGAGTGGTTTTTAACCCCTCTCTGTTCTTGACTGCTCAGTATTCACTGGCCTCGTCACCCGTGAGCGGCGTTTCTGTTCACAGCCTGATCATGTGGCAGCCCTGAGCAGAGGGAGAGGGGTTTTTAAGGGAATAAGCCCTCTTTTATCTAGAAAAACTAAAATGAAAACTATTGGAAAAATGTTTTTTATTCCTTGCCCAGAAGAGACAGTGAGGGAACCTGAAAGTGAAGGCTGTTGTGTTGAATGAACTGTTTGAATTTTAGCAGAAAATATTTTGGCTGAAATGAAAAACTGTTTTAGACAGCAGGAGGGGGCTGACTATTTTTAACTGTTTTTTTTTTATTTGTAGTAAATATATTTGCATAATTTCTACATTCAGAGTACCCCAACTGGGACCAATTATTCACTGTGTTAGACAAAATACAAACATGCAACAGAGCCAACCTCTGATCCAGCCTCTGATCTGAAAGAGTCACAATCCCGTGCTCAGTTTCAGCAAATAACACTTGATAGGCCAAAGTGTTCGTGCTTTTTTCTCTTTTTTACCATTTATTAAAAAGGGCTCTTATCCAAACTCTCAGGGGCCCTTTCAGGAGCCAGAAGAACAAGGAAATACTGTGCCTGGTTAGTGCAGAGGGCTGGGGTTTGCAAACCAAAGCTAAATCTCCTTACTCTGGAGCAGACTTTGTGTCTGACATTAACCGAGCCGGTTCAGCCCCTCAGTGCCTTCGTTACCCATTTGTAAAGGGAAGCAGCACTCCCCTTCCTCCTGGGGACAGGCTGAGGGTGTTAAGATTTGGAATGTACTGTGTAAAGGAAGCCCTGCAACTATTTAAGAGAAGTATAATAATTATGGTCTTTTATGACCAGCGAGCTATAAAACCCAAGCCTCCAGGACTGGATGGATTGGTCATTTGGTGCAGTTGTGTTTCCTAATCAAAACAATAATGTTTATGGTTTCCAGCACTAAACAAAACTCAGCACTTGCAAGGTCAAATGTGTTTCTCCAGTCAACTTCGCTATTCCTGATATCATCGCTGCTCATAAATGCCTGTTCCTGCCTCTCTGTCAGGTGCGCAGTGCAACTTCACTGCATTTAACCCAATACACACTCGTAAAACCAGGACTGGTGTTCAAATCCAATTCTACATCATAAGATGAACCATCAAGGGTAAAATGCCAGCTATAAAAGCTGAGATCCAGCTACCGGGAGGCTGTAATGTGCAATAATCCAACTGCTCCTTGCAGTCAGTAACAAAAAATGGGCAGATGAGGCTTTTTATCAGATGCGCCACAAACCCTTTAGGCTGGGTTTGTCCTCTTTATTTGCAGAGGACAAAACTCTGCTGCAGGGGCAGAGCAATTGACAGTGGGTGCTGTCTCTGAGAGGGGAGCTCAGGGCAGAAAACCAGGAGACTAAACTGTTTTTTTCCCCACTATCCCTTTGCTCTTTAAAACGCAGCTTCTTGAGATCAGGGCTCGCCTCAGCAGGACGGCAAGGGATCCCCGTGCCTGGCAGAACCTACGGGTTACACAGCAGCAGCCTCTCATCAGGATGCCAACCTGGTAGCACCGTGTGATGTCCTGGCATGTGCAGAGGCCTGTGGTTAAGATTTGGTCTTCTTTCTATTTCTTCCTTGTATGTGGCAGGCGGGAGAGTACCTTCATTTGAAACAAATACCTTCATACTTACCTTATCTATCTTGGTATCTATAATAATATTCCAATATCTTGATTCTTTTTTCCAGGCTGATTTGCTGGTTGTTGATTATTTTCCACCTTGCATTCAGACTTGGTTACGCTCAGTTAACTGCCACCAGTACCCTACCTCAGTCTGAAGCTGAATCCTTGGGCATTTGCAGAGAGCCTCCTGCACCAGCCCCTCGAGGACCCAGCCTTTACACCCCCAGCACCCTGCTTTCCGCTCTGAGCACACCAGTACCACATGCTGGTGCCCACCCCCAGCATATCGAAATGTGCCCCCCCTCGTGCCTTGAGCACCTTCGTGTGCAGCCCTGCCCAGGTGTGACAGCCGTGCACGCTCAGATGGGCAGCGCAGGCAGCGCTTTGCAGCACACGGAGGAACTGCAAAGGAGTCATTTCCCCACTGGAATGCACAGTCTGAGGCTCTGCAAAGCCTGTGGAGAGTTTCATTCCCCCTGTGCTAAAGCAGAAATTTTCTTTTCATCGCTGCCAGGAAAAAAACTCCAGATTATCACATGGCAAAAATCACCATCCCTAAGGAGTCTGACTCCTGAATTCAAGCAGGAAGGGATGGCCAAGGCAGGGATGTGACCCTGCGCCAGGCCCAGGCGGCGCGCCCTGGCCGTGCGAGCGCGCCTTGCGGCCGGGGCAGGATTCACAGGAGCTGCCGTGTTCAAGGCTCACACGGGCCAAAGGAGGGAGCAGGAGCACAGCCGGACGAGGCTGCGTCGAGGAGGAGATTTTTTCCTTGCAGTGGCCAAGATAAACGAAGAAAAATACATGAAAGGCAAGAGTAGGCACCGTGTGCAGGACACAAGTGGCATTTCAAAGACAGTTCCTAAGCGTGGAAAATATGACTTGAGGGTAACTGCCCAGATCTCAGAAAGTGGTGTTGGCCCTCCGGGTCCATCACGCAGTGCCCGCGTGTGTCGGTGGTCCTGCTCACCCTGAGCAAGGCTCTCTTGCCCTCGCCCAACTCCCCAGTGCATCTCCCAGCTTTCAGACAAGTTCTGTGATCCGAGTATACAATAACTTTGTTCCCAAACAGATCTATGGGCAGTTTCCATCAGGATAAAAGTCATGAGGGTGATGGAAAGAAAAAGCGGCAGGAAGATGCAAAGCACGGCCCTGCCCAGATACCAGATATTTGCAGTGAGATGTCCCATTATGCAACTTCAAGCTGGTTACACTCAAACTTCTACAGCTTCTAGAGAAACTGATTCTGAAGTCAGGATCCAAATAAAGGTAATGCAGAGGGGTAGGCTGAGGAAATCTAGGCATGCAGTAAAAATAAATAATTGCTGTAAGTGACAGAAATACTCAGTGCCCACTTAGAGCAGCACAGCAGAAGGGTATCTAGAAAATAAAACTATTATCTCCAGACTAGCCAGACTCCCACACATGGCTTGGTTAAAACCTGCCTAATTATAGGAGTGTGGAAAAGTACTGCCAGCAATACCAGATGGCCAAGTATTTGACTTTGTAAAAGTACTCATTTGCTGGTTGAACAGTAACGAGCTCTGCAATAGCATGTTTCCATCTAACAAGATGTGAAGCATAAAAAGACGCAGGGATGATGTAGGTACCGAGGGCTGTTCAGGCAGTAACACTGTGCGTTCAGCCAGGAGCCATCTTTGCAGAGCACTCACTTAGCAAGGGAAGCTGGATGACAGCACTGGAGAGCTGAATCACCACCACCCAAGAATTAAAAAGTATTATTAAAGAGTCGCCTGAAGGCTGTGTTCCTGCTGCAGGAATCTGCTACCTGTAGGAGTTCAGATGGGGGTTAACTCTTCCATGTCCAAGGCAGAAGCCATGCTGAGCAGTGAGTGGGGAGATTGTCATGGGGGAACCCAGCCCTAGAAGTGAAGGTGGCCATGGCATTGCCCACCCCCAGCCCATTGCCCATCCCCAGTGTCACCATGAGAACTCAAAGCCAGAAAGGTGTTCATTTAGAGGGACTTGTGTGTGTGTCCCTGGGACCTGTGTGGTAGGAGGCCCTGCAGCCAGCTTTGTCAGGACAGTGGCACCCGGCAGGGATGGGAGCAGGGTGACTTCCCCTTCAAAAAACACAGGGTGGTCACCCCTGGTCGGTACCAATGACTCTGGAAGGAAAGCCTCCCCTTGCTGGCCCACTGCAGAGCTCCAGCTCCTGTGCACCCCCGTGCCCTGGGAGAACAGCAGGCAGACACCGCTGTGGGGTTTAGCTCAGCTGTGTCACACTGAATTGTCCCTTTTCACACCATGAAGAAGCCAGTAGTGAGCTCACTCACCATCGGGCTGGTTGGAGGCTGCAGGTGGCAGTGGGCCTGGGGCTCAGGGACCCCATGGATGCCATCCACACTGGGATGGTCCCTGCAGCCTGGGAGTGCGGGACCCAGCTGGGCAGCAAAATGCTCTCCATGGGGAACAGGAAACTGTTGAGAGGAAAGAGAAATGCATGGAAAGCAGTATGTTATTATCTCTAGGAATAGCAGTTTTCAGCATCAGGTGGCTGTGGGCTTTGCTGCTCACTGGGTCATTTTCTAATGCACATGTTTATATCATCACTGCCCAAGAGAATTAATTTGTATAGAAGGGCCCTCTCCCAGTGAAGGAAACCAACACACAGGAGGGCTGGGGCACCAGGGACACCGTAACAGAGGGTGCAGTCACAACTCATCCACAGCCCAAGAGGATGCTGGGCTGAGTAAGCTATTTATGCAGGAAAAGGTCATTTTGAGGGAGGGGAAAAATGGTTTACAAGTATTAGAAATAAATAGTCCTTGCAAATCACTGCAGGTGATACAAACCAGCTGGGCCAGACTAATTTGGACAAAAGGCAGAGCTTTCCACATAGACCCCAGAAGCCATAAAACCCTCCTTGTCACCCTGCCCCGATGCTGTGATTTACACCTACCTCTAGCTCAGAAAAAAAGGTCTGTTGGCCTCTATCAGTCTACATTAAAGGCCACATTTTTCCTACACTTACAAAAAAAGGTGTATTTCAAAACCTTTAGCCTTATGGTGGGGTAAACTTTCCCTGGGCCAAATAATTTTACTCATATTTTGAAAAAAATTGATTTAATAGAACAGAACTTTGAGCTGGGAATAGGATGAGGCAACAGAATAAGAATCTAACGGACTGCTACTTAGCTTCTCCATTCAGCTTCACAAAACCGGGTCCAGCCCTTTATTGCTTAATGAAATGTCATCGGGCAACATCAGACACATGAAGGTCCTGAGCTAAGGAACAAGTCTGGAATACCCCTTCACCCCATGTCTTCCACGAATCTGGAAACAAAGCATGCTGAGTGGAACAGGAAACTCACAGCAAGGTGTTCCTCTGGCCTGCTCAGGAAACCTGGCACCGCGAAGGTGGGAACCACCCGGCGCGCACTGGGTGTTCTGGGATATCCCAGGCAGAAACGCACCGGCCCTGCTGCGCCCACACCAAAACCTCCCTTCAAGTCATCTTTAAAAGCAATTCCCTGGCATGGGAAACAACCCCAACCCTCCCAGATGTCATCCAGAACATCTAAGGTTCCCTGCAGATAAAATAGTAAAGAAGGAGAGCAGTAGGAATGGACGATGGAGTTGGGCATGGGCGAGGATGGGGTTCATTCCGATGCAGAAATGGAAACTGAGTGAGATGAAGGGGGAGGGGGAGCTGGAAGCCTTGAGGAGCACTTGATCCCAAACCAAGTCAGCGTGCACATGGATTTATGGGATCTAAACACAGTTGTTAAACATGAATGTTATCTGATGAAGTTTTATAAGCCAGGCTTCTAGAAGTAAAAAAATACTTCAGGTATTAAAAATGCAAGGCATGTGTTTTGGCACACAGAACACGATGAGTCACTGTTTCAGAGAGCAGCTTTCAATATACGTGAGCACTAATGGATGATGTTCAATTACAGCTCCTCTCCCAAGGCATTTATGGGCATAATTAGACAAACCTTTTAGAAATTAAAGGTGACAAAGTTATAATGAATGAAATTTTCATTTAAGTGAGGCTTAAAGAATACAACGAATAAGGCACAGGAAGAGTTGTGGGAATAAAAAACATCCTGGGAAAATCCACTTGTCCTGGAGGAAGAATAAATACAAGTGAAGAGCAGAATGTCGACTCCAAATTTTTAAATCTCCTGACAAGATTTGTTGACGCTGTTTGCTGCACAGAAAAACATGCATTGCATCCATTTATGATCTATATTTCCTAAAGGAAAATAGTGAGAATCACCCAAATCTTGTTGGGAAGAATGATGTAATCAGACATAACATGAAAGATCACTGATCTCATTGCTTTTACGTATGACTTAACTATTTAATCATGCCCATTCCATCAACTGTGCTAATGGGCTGTCCGAGGAATGCAGATTTTTAAACAATTCTTGCCAACTGCCTGTTAGCCCTTGGTATCTCTTTTTTTTCCAGCCATGGAACTGTGTCAGATGCATTCAAAACACAGTTTTATAAGTCTGTGCTAGAAAAATTCTCACCACATCCACAGCTGGATGTGCAGCCAGCGGGGTGAAGGCGTGTCTGCAAGGTGCTGCATAAATCAGCTTCTCTGCATGGGCAGCCCCTTCTTCCTGCAGACCAGTAAACAGGTCAGGAATTCAGGCTTTGAGGAAAAAATGAGATTATACAGCAAAGAAAGGAAGCTTATCCCCATGGTACGGGCTTTGAAAGAAACACAAGGTTTCAAACTTCCTAGTTCTACATGAAAGGGCACTTCCAATGTGGGGTGGGGAATGGGAAAAAGAAGCTGTTTGTGGGTTTCCAGCCATAGTTTTCCTGCATCAGAGGCACACATGGTGGTATCATCCCTTCACATGACAGCACCTCATTTCTTACTTAGAACAAAAGCTTTGGCCAGGGCGAGGATGCCTTCCAGGGATGTGTGTGCAGCTTTCCCCGCACATCCCAGCTCCCCAGAGAGGGAACACAGGCGCTGCCTTTGGGTCTTTTGGGACTGCTGGGAAGATGGCAGCGTGCTCCACACATCACCCTCCCACTGTGAAATAGCTTTAGAGCTGTGATAAAAGCCAAAGTACTCAAGAATTAGGGCTAGAGTTGTCCTCCAAAAACACGGAGGCCCTTCAATCTCAACTCATCTAAGTTGTCTGGTTTAAATAATTAGCAAGGTCATTCCCCTGCCTTGGGACAGCACAGTCAACACATGTCCTGCGGCAGCCACCACCTGCTCTGCTCCTGCTTAACAGCTTATTTTTTGTCAAAAGCTTGTGCCACATTCTAGCACTTTGAGAACTGCTTGCCACACTTTTTGTTTGCTTTGTGAATACAAAAAAAGCTTGTGCCTCACCTGACCATAAAATCTGCAGGTGGCAGGTCTCTAAAGGAGAGGGAAAAGCACGGTAAGCCCTGTAGCAGCCCCTGTTTCACTTAAAACATCTGGCTTCTGCTCCTCTGAGTGTCACACCGGTATTTGTGGGACAGCCTTTGCTTAATTAAATGGGTGCCAGAGAGCTGAACCTGCTGGGATGCCCTGGGTTTGGGGCCAGGTGTCCCCTGTATGAAAGGTGTTGAAGTTCAAAGATGGACCGGAAAGGTTTGATTCATGTAATATGCGTCCAGCATCCTTCTTCGAGCCAGAAACCCTCCTGGGAAGAGGGGTGGGCAGCAGCAGCATGTGTTTGCTAGAGTAGCTAACGAGCAACCTTTGTCCTGTTTTCTCTTAAATTGTGAAAACACCTTCTACAAAGCTCCAAAATTTTAGCTCTGCAAGGCAAACAAAAACCCTGAGGAGTCTCTCATGAGGCGAGGAAGGCACCAAGACTTCTCTGAATGTGCTGGGTTTCACCCCAGACCTTGTTCCCCCTCCTTTACCTTCATTTCTGGGTTGAGATCTCAGTTGCTCCAGTCACAAAGGAACACCAGTGCAAGGGCAAGGGCCACAGCTGGCCCAGCCATCAGACCAGGAGATCTGTGCCATGTGGGAAGGAGGTCCCACCACGGCTGCCTGCCCTTCTTTTGTTTTTAATTTACTGGTTATTGGTTTAGCATGTGACCACCCACTGCCCCACAGAAGAACAGTGTGGGCAGAGGACTAGATTAAACCAAACTGTTCCTGCTCAAACTCATGTCGTGTGAATGGCCAACTGCTGACTTTTAGCTTGGAAAAAGTTGTCCCCACCCATCTGCGAGCACCCCACACTCCCTGCCACGGTGTCTTCCCCTCACCGTGAGGGGTCTGAGCTGCAGTGAGCATGCATTTGGAAGGACCATTGGGAACACCTCCAGACTCTCCTGGAAATATCTGATGACTGGATCCTTTCCTTTTAAATAAAAACTCCCACAAAGGTGAAAGCACATGTATATGCACAAGGGGCCCTGCTCCCAGGGCAAAGCTCATCCAGGCTGCCCGATGACACGCAATATCCCTGTGGCTCACACTGTAGGCAGAGGCAGTGGCAGCAGAGCTCAGAAAGCCCCACCACGTGAGCCTGGTTCATGACTACAGGGCGACCAAGAGCAGAGCTCTCCAGAATTGTATCCTAGCATAAGCTCCTTCTCTAGCAAGAAGTAACTCTGCTTGCAGAGGCCAATCTGCACCCTCCTCATGTCTTTAATGACGCAGGCATCATCTGCTACAAACACCACAGCTGCACAGGAACACCGGCCCCACAAGCTTTAATTTAATCTTGTTTTCATTTCTGTGCTCTTGAAGGTTGACTTCAAGCTGGAAGCTCAAACCCACACTCTTCCGCTCAGAGCCTGCACCACATGCAAACAACAGTCCCTTCCTCACACTGCCCTTAAGCTTGATGTGAAGGAACTGTCCCTGCAGACGAGAGCGAGAGATCAAGGAGAACATCAGCAAGGCCACGGCTCCGTGTTCGCACTCCAACTGCCTGATGTTTATTGCAAGCCAGACAATACAGAATGTCCTGATTCGTGGTTCTGATCCACGTGCAGGCACAGCCTCCCCAGGGACAGAGCCAGCCTGGTGAAGGGACGCAAAGCACTGAAATGCTTTTCATAAAGCAGCAGCATTTCCCTGCCCTTTCCCCTGCACAATACTGTACTTTGTGCAATTCAAGTGTGCAACCTGTTTGTCTGCTGGCACCTTTTGCATGAGGGTTACTCACATGGTGGCATTGCTTAGCTGCCAGAGGGGAGCTTGGCATCCTGTCATGCCCAAGACCTTCAGAGATGCTCACTGGTGCCTCAAGAGCCTGTAGTCAGCCAGAAGTGGTGGCAGAAGGGAAGCAGGTGCTTGTCCTGCAGAGGGGAGGACGCTGTGCTCTGCAGCAGCTCTGTGGGACCTGTCCTTCAGGGAGCTTGGGTGACCATCCAGAGGCCACTGCAGTTCCTTGGTCACCAGCTCTGCAGCAGTGACCCGAAACTGTCCATCACCCCCTCCTCACCAGAGCAGCTCTTGCCACAACACAGAGATGTGTGGGTGCAGCTCCTGGGCCCCACTCACTCCCTGGTCTCACGACTTTCTGGATGCTGATAACCCCAACCACAAACACCTCCGCACGCATCGGCCCAGCCTCGGCTGCTCTGCCAGCAGATGAGAGAGCAGAGAGAAGGACCTGCCGCCACCAGTCCCACCCGACAGCTCCTTTCAGCCATGGCTTTGTCTTACAGAGAACTCCGCTCTGGCACAACTCTTTCCAGGCAGAGAAGCCTAGGGAACTGAGTGGTCATGGGGGTAAATTACCCCCCTTACATATGGCTCCTTCAGTTATTTCAAGTCCAGGGGTACAACCAGGCCGGCTTTTCCCCTCTCCCACTTCACAGCTATTCCAAGTGACTGCTTCACCTGGAGGATTTGGTCTCCCATGTGTCAGACCCCGGGGGAGAGCTGGGAGTTCATCCAAGGTCCAGGCCTTTGTTAGGCTTAGGCACTCTGCAGAGGGTCAGTACTCTTGAGGGGCTTTATATGCAGCCTAAATCATAGCAGATTAACAGGATTTCATAGAGGAATGAGTAGGAGTTGCTTTCTATCCTTATTTATTTGGACTGGTGCCGATAAAACCCCAGGGATTTTCCAGGCAGCACAGTCTCTGCTCAGATTTCTCCAAACAAGCCTGAGCAGACAGAGAGCATCAAGGGAAACAACAACCAAGGAGGATTCCTCATGGCCACTTTTTATCTGCGCCACACCGGGCTGCAGGCAAAACCAGACTGCCTCAAGGATGAAAAGAAAAGCACATTAACTTGAACTCGATAAAAAAAAAACAAAAAAACAACCCAAAAACCAGGATCATTTTAACCATCAGCCCAAGTTGGCAGCTCTTCCTTAGCCGCAGGAGCAATGTGAGGACATGGGGCTCGGGGAGCTCCCTCAAACTCCCCCCAGGTGTTACAGATGGAGCAGTTTGAAAAGTTACTGCTTTCAAGTGTTTGGGACAGACACTGAAACCTCTTCCCAGTAAGGGCCAGTGTAGTGGTTTTGTGAGGTTTCTGCCAGGGTGTTACTAACTATTTTTAATTGCTTAATACCGCTGGGACCACTTTTTCTTGTTTATTTTTCCTGCCCAGGGCTGAGTGAACGTTCAGCCAAACACCTCTTCTTACTGAACCAGCACGGCAGCCCCAGCCGAGGCAGCAAGGCCATTCCTGAGTTAAAAGAAATATTTGAAGTTTTGTCTCAAACCTATACCTTCTGATTTCCTCTGCTTTGGTGCTGTGAGAAGGAAAATCTTTTTGGCTTCTCCTACATCCCTGTCAGTCATGTGCTGATGGCAACGAATTACTGGGCATTTGCCACACCAGAGACAGAGGCATTCTGCTCCCTTCACGCAAGATCAGCCCCAGAGTGCACAGCGCGACACACGCTGCGGTCGCACCCAGAGATGAGACTGAAGTCTGACACATTTCTATATTAGTAAAGGTTAAAAGCAAGCCCTCAGGAGTCACCAACAACTCTACACCCAGCAGTAAGACCTCGGCTTAAAGCTGAACTTCTGGCTCCATCTGCTGCCAGAAAGATGGAAAATACGAGAAGGGAGCAAAAGCAGCAGCTACAGCCAAAAAAACAACCACCAAAAAACCCCAAAGACAGATACAACAAAGACCTGTTTTTCTACTTAACTAATCTGCTCACATTGCTGTTAGAAGACAAACAAAAGAGAGATTGCTTCATCACAGAAACTTATAACAGGTTCAAGATGTGCAGCTCTTTACTAGGTCATGACCGACAGGCATTTGGGTCCCATTAAGTAAGTAATCTATTTTTAGTAATTTTTAACTTTATAAAATACTGTTTGATTACATGAATTCCTGGTCTTACAGCTGCAAAGCAGCCAAGATAAAGGACAATGCCATAAGCATCATTCCCAGGACTGCTAGCAAGAAAGAAAAAAACAAAAGGAAAACCTGCTTTTTAAAATGTTTTTGACACTGTTGCTCTTGCCTTCCAATGTCTCATGTGGTGCCTTTAAATCTTGATTTACATTTACCCATTTACTGGCTTTTTAATGCCAGTAAATACATATTCCACGACTTTATGCCAAAGCCTACACTTCTCCTTCCCAAGTGCACGGCCACCCAGCACAACTGGGCATCATACTGCAAACAAAGCTCCCAGTGAAGCCAAGGGCTGCCCCGGGTGCCCCAGCAATGCCCGTTGACTCTGGGTGCTTAGGTCACCTCCCCATGTTTGCACAGCACTGCATGCAGTTACTATTCACTTAGAAGAGCTTCTCATACACCTGATGCAAAGGAACACCAGAAGCTGCTTCACAAAAACCCGTGCAGGCAATACGATGGGGCCAGACTGAGCCTGTACAGCCAAGTACTTAAAGTAACATTTTGTAGACACACAAACACCTTTAGAATCTGTTACTGCTGTACAGTTCCTGTTAGAGAAACCTGAACCCTCAACAGGCACCACAGATCCCTTTCAGGTACCATTTTAAAAGTAAATTTCAATTACACCAGCAAAGAGCACCTCCCAAGAAATGCCCTTTCCACGCTCTCATCTCCAGCTAATACAAAGTAAGAAAGGTACTCAAGAAACACTGGGAAGATACAGAAAAGGCTTTCTGCCAGATTGCTTTTCTCACTTTTGCACCTCCTATAACAAACTCATTTTATTAAATGCCTTGTATATTTTCTTTGCACATCTCAGTGTATGTGCTACACTAATTTGTAAATTGTTTTCAGTTTGGACGCCTCCAAGCTAAGCTTTGCTTGGCAGCACTACATACGCCTGAGCATCAAATGGAACAAGCATAAACCCGACAGTGCTGAACTCTTGGCACCACGTGGGCAAGGACACTTTAGTTGCCTGCATTTTTTTGCTAATAAAAACCCTGAAGAAAATTTCTAAGGCTAATTAAAATCCCAGACAACAAAAGCAGAGACTGACTGACATGCACATTAGTTATGCAAGCAGCTATGTCTGAGTTTGGGAGCTTTAAGCAGCGCCACTGAAAACCAGCCAAAATCCAGCTGGTGCTTGCGAGATGACAGAAAGCAATAAAACTTTCCATGCTAAAGTCAACCCTTCTTTCACCCCCCCTTCTCAAAAGTGACATAACTTTTCAAAGGCAGATGATCTTTCTGACAGGCTGTGATTTTGCCACTCTGCACACCCAACGCAGAGGAGCTCTGACCTTTCCATTGGCTGTTCCAGCTCTTCCTGCTACCTCACTGAGAGCTGCCAAAACGCTGAGGTGAGGTTGACTGGTGACGGCCTCTGTGGCTGGGAAGGGAGGTCCTGGGTTCCTTTATTTATTCCCCAAATTATATAATTGTGTACTTGTTATGGCATTGGACTGTAATTAAACCAAACACCAAAGCCCCTCTGGCTGGCCTGAGTTCTGGGGCTCAGCCACGCTCCCTCGCATGCTTCCCGCACTATTGGGTTTTGCTGGTTTGCGCCCACCAGCATTGCTGTAGGGGCATGAGCAGAGTCTGTCCCACCCCAGCAGGGCAGGCAGTGACAAATGCACTGGTGTAGGACACGGGGTGCCCTGGTTCAAAGCCACCTCCCAGAGGCAACTCCCAGCCACCACCGTATCACTGCAATGGGCGAGAACCGCTGGGCCCTGCATCTGGCCAAGGCCCCTCTGCCCACACCTTGTATTTGTGCTGGGAATGCGCTGATCAGCTGGGGAAACTGTGCCATCCTCAGTCTTGCTCCTGAATTCCTGAGCTGCTTGGGCAGGTTCTGTGCACCTACCTTCCTCACACAGGTAGCTGGGAACAGCGCAGGGTTAGAGTGTGTCAGGGAACTTCCAGGTTAGAAACAGAAAACTCCTTAATTACACCATCATTAAACAGGGTCAGTTTAAGATGAGGTTTTGACTTGTCTTCAGAAGGGCTAATACATACCTGCATTTTTCATGAGCTTGTCAAGGAAGCTGGATTTAGGAAGCAACCATAGGCTAAATGAAAAACACAGAAATCAGTCAGCAACAGCTCGCTGTAGGAAAAGAAACATTTCTCAAGTTCTGAGAAGTCTTGGTCTAGTAAATCTACAACCATAAAATGGTTGGACAACATTAGAGCTCAAGTGGATCACCAAAAGCCAGAGAAACAGTCTCAGTAATAGAGAACAAAAGTCAGCAGACCAGACCAACACATCTTATGTGTGTAATTCTTGCTTATTACACAAATAAAACACGGAGGGAGGAGGGTTCAGCTTCAAAGTTGTTCTGCAAAGCAGCTTGCACAAAAGGGAGCCTGAGGACACAGGCCGGGAGATAAAAGTATGGTGCTACTGCAGGAAAATCTGGCAACAATGCTGGGGCACAAACCAGAGTGCAGCACACCAGCCACGAGAACCAGAGCAGCTCTGCTCAGCCCTGTCAGGGCACAGCAGGCAGTGAATCACAGAGCAGCAGGAAGGATGGAGGGCTCTGGAAAGAGCTAGGAAACAGGAACGATAACAAACATTAGGTATGTAAAAGGCTATTGCAGAGAAGGAAATTAACCTGCTCTGTGTGGCCTGACAGAAAGCCCAGAGGGTCAGAGAGAACAGGCAGGAGCCTCGCTGACAGCGAGGACAGGGAAGCAGTGGAACAGAGACCAGAGTCCTCTGCCCTGCAGCTCCTTGGGGCAGTCAGGCAAACAGTGACACAGCTGTAACAGGGACAGTGAAAAGACCAGACCATGTCCACTGTCCTTGCCAGCCCCATCACTCTACAAAAATAACCATTTTGGTTGCTAAGGATTTTCAAAAGTGTTTACCTTTTGGTTTCTGAAAGGACTCCAGCAAATGCCACTTACTTGATGTCTTCTTCGAGTTATTTCTCTCCTTTCCAGCCAGATAGCATAAGCACAGCTTCCAGAAACACCAGACTCACCAGGCAACACCTTTTTGTTTGGTCTTGTTCCTGAGATTGACTGTCACAGTCACACATCACCCCTTGCAGCAATGAGGCCTCCCCAAACTGAAATCAGCCTTACTTCATTTTGGGCAGATGACGGCTCATTTTGTCTCACTCAAACAAGGGAGAGTACACGGGTCTGTGACCCTAACCAGGCTGGCCCACTTCCATAAAATAAGCTGTCTTTAAAACACCACGGGAGTATTTACCACTTCCAATTACAGCCCTGTGACTGCATTTAACCTCTATGCCTGGCAAAGGGAATGTTTTGCATTAACAGTGATTAACAAGGCTTTAGTCTCAGCTAAGAAATACAAAAGAACAACCAAGAGCAGCCAGTTCCAGAACTGCACAGAGAATGCTGTATCCACAGAGTCCAAAGGCACAGGAGAACAGAAGCACTCACCCTGTAAAAGGCACAGCTGAAGCTTCATGCTGAGATGGACAGAAACGTGGACACTACCCAAGTAGCGCCTGCCAGGGCGCAGAGGCCGTTGTGCGTCTCTGTGGGCCTTGCCTGCCCTTTTCAAATACACCAGGTACTTCAGCTGCACATTAACATTCTTTTTAATGAAAGGCATGTTTTAATATAAACATCCAGATTATAGAAAGTTTTATAACAGTAAAAACAGATCTATATGCTTAGATCTATTTTTCAAGATTTCAAAGCCAAACACGGAGACCAGACTTGAAAACAGCATCTCTTGTCGTAGAATGAAAACATTTTGCATAGTGAACACAGCTCGACACTCGTCAGGTTCACCACTGTTAACACCCAGCTTGTCAGACTTCCAGCACTAGAAGTCATTTTCTAGCTACAAATGGGAAACGCAAATTCATCCATGATGACAAGTGCTTCCACCCCACAGACCAAGGGTAGAAATGCCAAATGTGATGTTTTGGAGAGTCATATGAGAGTGCACGACCACTCTTTCTAAAATACACATATAAATTACTCTTTAAACTTTGGCCGACAATTTCAACAATTACCAGATACAGGTATTTCCCCTCAAACACTCCGACTTAATTGCTCAGTAGGTACATGACCAGATGAATAGAATGTCACTTTACTCCCAATAATTCTTTAAATTATAATGACTCTGAAGAAAATAAAGACATAGGTATATTTTAAGAGTTAAGTCCTCTTAGATAAAAGGAATGAGAGATGCTTGCTTCAAGAGCAGGCCTTCACCGCACCTATTTCAGCCCACCACCTCGGTCAGTCAGCAGATATACTTAAAGAGCCACACGTTCAGAAAGACAGAATGGTCTTATGAATTATTTCAATGCACTCTCTGATTTCATCCTCCTTAATCACCAGTGGTGGTGCCAGCCGAATGATGTCACCGTGCGTAGGCTTGGCAAGAAGTCCGTTATCCCGAAGCCGCAAACACACCTTCCAGGCATCATAGTCTGCAATTTAGGGAAAAATTAAAGACACTTGCACTACAGCAGAAAAAGTGGCACAAAGACTGCACAGGGTGTACACGATCAGCCTGTGAACTCCCTGCCAGATGAAACGGTGAAGTCTGCTCTTTCTCACAAAGTGGTCTCTTCTGAGTGTCTGAGCAACCCCCCAGGACGTGCAGCAACTGCTGCCAAACCGCAGGCGGCTTGAAGGGACTTACAAGTTTGCCTCCACCACAACAAGCACTGCTCCTTCACAGCTCTGTGCTGGTCTAGATGTGGCATTTGATTTCAAACAAGCAATCGTGCAAAGGGGAGGTCAGAGAATACCTGGACAGGACTTCAGACAAGGCTACACTTACACCTGGATTTCAGTGCATCACGTGCACGTCTTAGGAAAGTACAGCTCCCCGCAGCGCTTTGTCACTTAGCGCATTCGCAACAAAAAGAATTGTCTGCTCTGGCTCTTAAGTGTTTTTCTAAGGTAATTCAAGGTCTTCATCCCTAGAAATTTGTTCTCAGTCATCAGCTTTTTCCTTCCTCATGCTCTCCTGCATTCGTTGTACTCTTCTCACTCTCCAGAAAAGAACCAGGCCCAGCAAACCCTTCTGACAGAAACCATAGTGTTCCAGATGTGGCTGGTTTTCTTCCAATGAGGAGACAAAAAGGGTATTTGTTGTGAGCTAGATTCACCATCAGGTTTGAATATTATTGAATCATAAAATAATTCAAATAAAAAAAATTGTTCATTCTTACTGAGTAAAAACACCCTATTTTTAATTGCACAGAGTCACTGAATTTTCAGCCGGTACCACAGTACGACAGCCGAGATCTGAAGCCCAACATGATACCTCTAAGTCATACTCACACTCCGTTTAGATACTTTCAACTTAAGTTGAAAAATACTTTTTCATGCTAGGATTGTGCAGTGGATTTTATTTCCTCACCTTTGGTTTCCCGAATCACAATTGCATTTAGCAGTCCTCTTCCTCTTACAGAGGTTACAATATCAGATGGTGTCTTCATCAGCTCATTTCTTAGGATGTTACCCATTATTTCTGCATTTTTAACCAAGTCTTCCTCTTCAATCACCTAAAAGGAAGCCAGATCTACAGTCAGCTGAAGGGCACTGCATCTGCTTCATGGACCACACTGCAGTGGGTGACTAATGACGTCATAAAGCTGAGACACAAAAGCTGGTGCATCCAAAGTGTCACTATTCTAAATTAATTGCTTTTTTATTTGCCATTATGGACAAGTAAATGGAAAACCTCCAAGTTCACACACTGAGCAGTGATGAGGCTGTGAGTGACTTGCATTACATGTAGGCAATTATGTAGTCACAGAATAATGAAAACATAACTTTGGACAAGGCATTTCAGCAGCTTCTGTTGGAGCTCCAGTGGCACACAGGTGTTACCAGGCTCATAGAGCAGCAGCCTCTGCAATGCAGCACAGTAAAATAAGCCAATTTAAGAATGTTCTCATGAAATTAGTGAAACTATTTTACCAAATTTACATAAATGCCTTGACACTTACACAAGACAAATTTTGTTTTGTCATTGAAGACATTAAGACCACGGAAACGAGGGCACATTTTCAGTAAGGACTTTAGAATTTCTTCGGTGATCTATGCAAACACTCCCATTCTTCCCTTCTTACTTAAAGCTAGATTTCTCCTCATAGCATAACAGATAATATCATGTATGTCAGTGTGACACCCTTTTGTCTTTGGAAGTCACACAAACCTCGAGCGCTGCCATGGCGACACGGCAAGCTAACGGATTGCCTCCATACGTAGATCCATGTTCACCAGGCTTAATGGTCAGCATCACTTCATCATCACACAGCACTGCTGAGACCTAAAATGTAAAACTCATTCACAGGTACATACTTAGAACAGTAAACTTCAGTATCTCTGCAGCAAACTTCTTAGGGCTCAGGAAAAGATAATTTTCATATATGGTGATAAATTACATTTACGTTCCCAGTTCTGCAGAGAGGAGAGCGTATCTGACAATCGCACAACAGCTTAACCCCTTAAACATGCTCAGCTCTACTGGTAACACGAAACATTGCACTGAGGAGCATTTCTCCAAACTGAACATTATTTCAGGACTTTAAGCTTCAATACTCTGTTTAACAACTCAAATAGCTTCAACCGGACAAAATAGTTCAAGGCAGGTTGTAACTTCCAGCTTAATGATCAGGAATTTAAGCCACTCCAAAGAGGATAAAATCAGTCATGTGGGCAGGTCAAACAAGCGAAATAGTGCCAGCTGGTCAGAAATAGCTTTATAACACACGTTAAATACACAGTCATACTTTTTCCTCTTTTACAGAATTCATTTAGAAAGCCATCACAGCAAGACTGTGAAAAACTGCTTTCCAGAGAAAGTACCAAAGGACCAAGCAGCAGTTCCAGAATGAATTATCACTGGACACTGATTTTCCTGACAGAATAATGTCGAACTGAAGAAAACAGATATCCCAAATCTATTCAATTAATTGACAACGGCCAAAACACCTGAAAATCATCAGCCTAAGAGGATGGTATCTCAGAACTTGCCACCCTAACAGGTCAGGCATCACCACAGAAAGCTCAGGATACTGTAGAGCCATTTCAGCCATAAACTTAACAGGTATCTATCATTTCCTTATGTGATCTTACGGGTTGGACTACCTGAGTCATAAATTATATTGAAGCTCCTAAACACCATTTTCCAAGCACAACAAACATCAAATTTGTTTGCCTTCCAACTAGCAGACTCCCCGTGCTAATTACTTACAAATCATGATTCAGCAAACAGATATTTCTTCACTACTCACAGGATATAAGCCGCCAGAAAGAGCTTTTCCAAGAAGGATTACATCAGGTCTCACATTTTCATGGTCAACAGCCAGCATTTTCCCTGTCCTGGCCAAACCAGTCTGTATTTCGTCAGCAATGAACAGAACCTTTACAGAGACAAAAAGAAGAAAACCCACACATAACAATGACTTTCCCTCCCATTCCCAACCCAATTCAAACAAAACAACTGAGCTGCACAGTGTGAGTGAACAATTCCTGCTGTGGGACACCAAGCATGCAAAGGTACTTCTTTCACCTGCTCCAAGCCTCCTGGAAACTGACATCTTCTATGGAATGTGAAACTACTGACAAGTGCACACATTGTCCCCTCTCCAGCCGCTGTAGCTCATTCTTTTCTGTGTCAGGCATAGCCCATATGAGCTGGGCACCATCCAGCCGAAATCTATTGGTGACAAAACAGCCAGTGGGATTTCCAAAAAGTTGGGATTTGCCTATCTTTACTCTCAGTTCATCGTTTGTACACTGACCTTTGGAAGCTTCTGAAAATGCCACGTTAGCAACTCTGCAGGTCTTGTAGTCTGATATACAGGCGTCTAAATAATTCCAAGAATTCTAAATAAATCCAATTCCTGCGCTGCACTGTTGTGGCACACTACGATTTGTGAAGTAGCTCTTACTTTGGATGAGGCCCTGAGCCCCCTGATCCAGTGGGAGGTGTCCCTGCCCATGGCAGGAGGGTGGAACTGAATGGGCTTTGAGGTCACTTCCAAGTCAAACCATTCTGTGATTCTGTGATTGCATGATTTCCTTCTGAGAGGTTAAGTATCACAGCAACAGTGAAGGCAACTTAATTCATTATGCCAATACCTTCCTCTGAAGGAACAGAAGGATCTACCGTTAGCACTTACAAATCAGGAATCACAATTCTATCAGAACAGAGACTGCTGATTTTTAAATCAGACAGGCAACACCAAGGGAATAAAAGGCTGAACATCAGCAGAACTTTTCTTCTTGTTTTCCTTACACTTACAAAGGACGTGGCCGAGGCCTGTGGGAGAGGCTGACCAGACTCCTCCTGGAATAAGACGGCACGGCAGCCCACTTGTGAGGACTGGCAGTGCTCAAAGACAACTGAAGGACATGGAAATACAAGCACATCTTCCCATCCATCCAGAGACATTGAACACAAGTCTAATTCAGCGTATCTTCACTAGCAGAGAACAGAAAGCATGGATCGAACACGCTATTTTCAAACCCAAATATTTCTTAGTAGAATTCAGATAGGATAAAATATCCAGAATAGGAGTCAGGAATGTGGTATGAGAGGGAACGTGAGAAAATGCCCAACAAAAGAACAGAACTGTAATAACTCTGCTTTTCAGAGATCATAAAAGAACCATAAGCATATGGCCACTATCCTCAGTGTTTCATCCTGTGACCCACTGCTGTTATTAACACTAACTCCCAGTAGCACTCAGGCACCCCAGCAACGAGGTCTCTTGACAGACACAGCAGAACCACCACAGCAATTGTCTTCTGGCCCAAGAAATTTATGTGAAATTAAAAGTTTAACTGATTTAAAATAAATACAGTTTCAAGAATATTCATTAGAAACTGAAATCAGTGACAACAGTAAGAAACAGTGAAGAATGTGCACTGTTAAGAAGTGCTTCCTGGTAAGAGATTGCCAGGAAATACCAGCAGTATCCCTGCCCTCTTCCACTGAAAGGAATGGAAATTATGACATGGTATATGAAGTTCTGCACCTTGCATGGGAGGATGACCTGAAAGATACATAAACACAGTATGGAATGTGTAATCCACCTTGTTACAGCCGATTCCTTACATTGTGTTTTGTGCAGAGATCCCGCACTCCGGTGAGATAACCTTTGTCAGGAACAATCACGCCTGCTTCACCTTGAATTGGTTCAACCATGAAAGCCGCTACGTTGGGATCCTGCAGGGCCCGCTGTAAAAACAGACACACGGATAAAAAAAACCTTCTACTCAGGTCGAATTCAGAAAATATGGAGATGAATACAGGTAGCAGAACCTAACTCTAACCCCAGTGTTCTGCCTCAAACGACAACAGCATTCATGCCAGGTAGCTGCCCCCAAATGTCATCTCAGTTCCAACACAAAAGCCTATGTCACTATTTGCCTTGAAAAATCAGCTGGTGTGCTGGCTTGGGAAGTTACAAGCCTTAAAAATTGCAGACTCAGACAAACAGGTTATTGGATCCGTTCATTAATCACCTCAGATATACAGTCAGTTTGGCATTACCCCACACAGGACAAACAATTGCTCAACACCTCCCCAGTTCACCTCAAACAAAAAGGAATGGAGCCTCTCCAGAACAATTTTGTCACCTTAAAGCAAAGTCCACGGCTACATTCTTGCACCATCAAGTAAAGGTCTAAAAGTCCACGAGACTTAGGAGATATAATGTTTCCCAGCATGAGTTCACTACATCCCTTCTCAGTATTGCTCCATAAACAAGACCCAGTTATGGGTCTTGGACGTGGACCCAAGTCTCAGGTCCCAGAGAGTGTTCAAAGCCTTGATAAAGCCGGTTGAAAGCCATTAATTACTCAGAGCTTTCACAATGCACAGCCTTAGGTAGGTTCAAATCTGAGTAAGCTTTTTCACACTGCAACTACAACACACAGAGACTTCTATTTCCCCTAATCAAATTTCCAGGAGGCGATCAGCTCCATCCCACAAGCCCTCTGGTCTCCACAGGTGACCCACTTGTGTGCAGCAGACCCAGCAAGACACAGAGGACGAACCAACTGGTCACTCATGGAGATGATGTACCCAGACAAGAGAAAAGGGGTCAACACTCTGAGTGATTCAGGACTATCTGAATTTGGCTAGAACCCTCTTGCCTCCCAGGCCCAGCTGCCTTCGAGCACCATCCACCCTTCAATACCCACGCCCACATTACAAGGGTGGGAAATTCTGGACTGATTGAGGTCAGCGCTCCCGAATAGCCTGACAGGAAGCACCTCGGAAAACCCAGGGTAATGCAGAGTCATCAGCATTTCAGTAGCCCAAGTGAAACACCAGCTCAGCATGGTTTTAGGGGCGCTGTGAAACTGAAAAGACTTGTTTGCGGCTGCAGGGAATCCCAGTCATGGTCAGTGAATGCACAGCATTTCTGAGAAAAGTACAGATATTTGTTCCAGAATGTCAAGTCCTGGCTTTGGAATGTGTGCTCCTGATCTGAACTCCCTCACTGTTCCTCTGCTGTTCTTCTTGTGTACCTTGAACACCCTCATGACGTGGGAAATGAAACAGATTGGGTAGGTTTCTTTTTACATCCTAAAGCAAAAGTGAAAATTAAAACCAACACAAATCTACACACCTTTCCTACACGTAATTACAATATATATATATTGATCAGACATGTCTAAATAGCTAGATCTTCACGTCAAAGCACGCATTTCAAAGGATAAACTTCTGGTTTCGCTTCTGTTTACCAAAAAGATGCTGCAAAATGATTTCTTAGAAGAGAACACAAGCTGTCAAATACCTCAAGTGCTGGTAGGTCATTGTATGGGATCACTTCAAAACCCGGCATAAAGGGTCCAAATCCATCATAACTGGATGGGTCGGTAGAACTGGAGACTGCAGACATGGTTCTGCCCCAGAAGTTGCCAGCTAACAGAAAAAAAACAAGGGGACTGTTACAAAACTGACAAAGAGCCGGAACAGTTTGTAAGACATTACAGCTTCCATTTGGTAACACATTTTAAGAGTTGTCTAACATCAGAATATTAGCATCCCGCTGCCAATTGTTAGCATTTCACCCTGATGCCATAAATTCACTGCGTCACTCTAGCAAAAGCACCAAAAAGTGACACCAAAAAGTACCAAAAGTGACAGAAAATTATAAGAACCTAAAGTATAGAAAATAATTTCCGTAAGCTTTGTTAGCCATCTGGAAAATTGAAAATAACTCGGGAAGATAACATCTTTTTAAGAAAGATGCACGGATTTTATGTAAATACTACTCATTAAGTTCAGAAAATAAAAGTTAACACCACCCAGAATTTAGGTACTGATACTAAAGCTGCCTGTGGGCCTAGATCAAAAAACATATTTCTGTGCATTTCAGAGTTCCCGTAGAGTCCACTGGTATTTGTAAAACTATAGTGACATTGCCCTATTCATACAGAAACATCAGATAAAGCGCCCAGGACCCTGACAGCACCAAGGCCAGGATAAACTCATTGAATTCTTCAGCTAAACCAACTCCTCTCAAGCCAACCAATAATAAGATGCTTAACAAGGCTAAGGAAGATTAAGGGTTCAACACCTTCACAGCATTACAGGCTTTTTCTTGTCATCCCACCCTCTTTGTGTAAGTATGTCCCTAGGGCAGAGGATGCTCTCAGCCCACAGGAAACCCTGCACTCGGTTATTCCTGCACAGCCAGCTCCAGGTTCCCCTCTGTTCACACAGCCACAGCTCCTGGCAGAGCCACGCCGGGGGGGGGAGCCACGCACTCACCACCTCCGGGTCAGGTCAGCATTGTCCCTGTGTCCCTGGCGCAGTGCGGGCGCCAGGCTGTGCCCACGCTCACGCTCCAGGCTCACTGCCCAGCACAGAACCCACTGCAGGTGCCCTGGACCAAAGTTTAAAGTCGGGTTTGGTTGTGACCCGAGCTACACACAAAAGCATTTTCTGCCAAAACACTGGCTTCCGACAAGGGAAGGATTGCTATTTTGTTTCCAGCTACTTGGCATGTAATTATTGTGGTTAACCGGATGGGATCATAGAAATGGAGAGCATATCCAGTTTTATCAAAATGAGAAAGTACCTACTAAAATTTAATGACTGAAGAACAAGACAAAGCACATGGAAGAAGAGATGGGGGAAATATATTTGTTCAAAGAAATCCCAGAAGAAGAAAGAAAAACCTGATCTAATTTGTCCTAAAAACCATAATGCGATACTCAACTATGAACTTCAATTTAAACTGTCCAATGACAGTTTATGTTCAGTTACCCTATGTACCAAGAGTCAAAAACAGTATTTTCAGCTACAGTAATTGAAAAAAAAAAGTCAATATTTAAGTAGTAAGCTTTATTCTGGAAGGTTTTATAAAATACAGAACAATTGAACAACATTAGAAACTAATCATTAGAACTGAAAAACACCTCACCTGTAACCAAAGAACACCAAATGTAAGCTACATGAATGAGACATCACCATGTGCAGCTCCTGACCATGCACAGCTGCCCTCCTTACCTCTCGGTGCGTACAGCTCCGCAAGGGAGAGGATCCGGAACCCATTTGCCAAAAGAATCACATTAATACCTCTTGCTTTTACAAACACTTCGGTTAGGATCGCACGCATTTCTTAAAGGACATTACATTTTAAAAAAACACAACTCACTGTATTTAAGGTTACAAGCAGCAAGTCAGAAGCACACACAGGATATTTTGTCAGCAGAATGTATTAAGACTGAATTTCAAGCTATAAGGAGGCACGCAGAGAACCCTAAGGCCCTGCAAAGCCACTGCAGCCACAACAGCAATTTTTTATCAGAATCACCAACTGCAGGTAGGCAAATTCAACACGATCTGTTAAAAGGCTGAGATCTTGGCTCACACTATTAAAATGTCAAAGGTTACTGAGGCCTTCAATAGACTCGCTTCAGTCAAAATCAGAACCATTAATGATACTGCAAGGTCATCAGTACAGCTACAGGAGAGGAGAGATCACTACAGCCAGCACCTCGAGTTCTCCTCCTCCTCAACTCAAAACACGCAATTAACATACCTGCAAAGATAATTTTTGCTTTGTATTTTGGAATCCCTTTCACTGTGTATGCCCACTTCCGAGCCAATTTACAGGCAGTTTCTCCAGCTTCCACTCCTAAAACACACAGCAATACCATTATCACACCTGTACATAAGGCACTGATGCAGCACCAGATGTTACAAAACCCATTGAATCTCACAAACAAGAAAGAAAATTATTTTTTTACCTGTGTTCATGGGAAGGACTTTGTTATAATTGAACATTTTGGTGATAAACTCCTCGTATTCCCCAAGTACATCATTGTAGAACGCTCTGGATGTAAGGGTCAGTTTTTCAGACTGAGCTTTCAGAGCATTCACGATCTTTGGGTGACAGTGGCCTTGATTCACAGCACTATAAGCACTCAGAAAGTCAAAGTACTTTCTGCCTTCAACATCCCACACATAAACACCTGCGAGAACCAAACTAGGGTCAATACACAAAACAAAAGAAGACATGAGGTAATACTAGGGCATACGGGAAAGGCGCTGGGACTGGAAAACAATCAATTGACAGGGAGAGCACAAGTAACAAACCAGTACAGCACAAATCAGTGCCCAATGAGGAATTATGGAAAGCAGCACTTCCCATATAAAACTGCCATCCCACTAAATTAGTAAGGACCATGAGAATATTGCTTCCCCTTGGAGTCCCTGTTCTGGGTCCTAAAGACGATGGGGAAGAACACTTTTTTAAGAGAATGAAGAATAAGATTTGGAGGTCATAAAAAAAAAAAAAAACAACTGAGACAAAATGGTCTCAAAACTTAGAAACTGACAGCTCTGAGCTGTCAAAACATGTGCTGAAAAAAACTATTGGATCATTACGCTGAGGACATTTCAATATAAACCCATTTCAATATAAATCCAGTAATTAGACGTCTTTATTTTATCAGTCACATGAATCTCCCCTTCCCCACCAAAAAAACCCAACGGTTCAGAAATTGCCTAGGTCAAAATCCTTATGCCACGGTCCCACCCCACCAGTATCCCTCAGGGCAACATGAACGCAATACCTTTTCCTCTTTCCAGCGCAACAGGCAACGGGTGATAGTTGTGGGCACCATACTTAGCCTCACGCTCAAACACGTAGTCAGAGGATGGAGGCCCCTGGACAGTTTTTTTGGTAGCAACCGAGGCAGCGGAACTCAGCGAAGTGTGAACACTTCGACAGAGAGCAGCAATGCTCTGGGAACGGGACAGCTTGGAAAACATGATGGACTGACTTCAAGTATGCTGCTACAGGTCTGGAAAAAAAAAGGAGGTTAATAATTAGCACTGCAGAGCGCTGCATAATAAACATATGACGAGACTGAAGTGCTTTTTGTGCGACAACGAGAGGTTTCTCAACTCTGACAGTTCAATGAAGAAAGCTTACAAGAATTACAACTGAACACGACACTATTCAAATAACTGTTCTCTTCTATTTTAACATACACTCACAGTACCGGAGTGAAAACTAAAACGTGCGACTCACCACAGCTATAAACTGTCACATAATTCTTCCTTCCAGTGTTTCACTATGCCTTAAATTGTGATGAGATTTACTAATATAATTATAATACAATAAGAAAGTTAAGTTTATCAAACTGACAGGCCTTTTGCCTGACAAAGACTTTTGGAAGGCAAACCTTGTCACAAATCAGAAAGTAAGTAATACAATCCAAACAATGTTTAGCTGATAACACTATCACATTAGATCAAGTATTGATCAGTTTTAACTGAGGTCAGCCTTAAGGAGCGAAATTTGAGACTTTTTATATAAATCGCATTCTTGATTTTTAAACATTGCTGCCCACAGACAAAGCACTCACTGTTAGTAGCATTTTAAGACCACCAAAGCAACAGGTGGAAAGTAATCGCGCATCAGATATTAACAATTGTTAGAGCACCCTGTATTTCCTTCGCAAAATTCTGCGATTTCCCCTGAACACACCCCCTGGTACTGTTAACAACTGACAATCTAAGGGCAGAATGTCATGAGACAAACACACTGGCACGCCTCCTGTGTTTTTGGCTCAGTAATGTAAAAGTGCATCCCTGAGAAGGGAAACAGAGCTGGCATTGTAAAAGCTGCTCAAGCAAGCTCTCCTCACAGCACCACACACTGGGGAGAGGAGAGCCGTTATGGTAAAGACACTGGCTTCAGCAAGACCAAGTGGCCAGAGCTCGTTTCTGGCCTCACAGAACATCACAAACAGTATCAGCCCAAGAGGAAGATCATAGTTTACAATGGCAAGTGCTCTCACCATCAAATGCTGCCTCAGTGGTAAAGTGCTCCACAGCAAGTTGCAGAGCTGTAGAGCCTTAGCCCTGCTGCACTGCCTCTCAGTGAAAGCATGCTGTCAAACTTAACTAAAATGTACTTATTAAACACCAACAGGCTTATTCAAGGGTGCTGTTCTTTCAGGCTGCTTGCAGAGACAAAAATATTAAGTCTATTATAATAAGTTTATTCTAAACTTATTTTGGAAAAGGTCTGCACACTGGAAAAGGCCTGCATTTCTTCCAGCAGATTCTTCAAGTGTTACATTGCTGCTCCTCACTTCTACACACAGCCAGAAGACTGTTTTCTGCACCTACCAAAATTAGCTACCAGAATCCAAGTCTTCAGGGAGAGCCAAGAGTCTCCATTACAGTAAGAAATTAATGGCAGCTCCACAGCTCTGTCATCGATGCCCATAAATTTTAGCCATTTGTGTTAAAACTTTTCAAGACCGTTTTTCAAAAATTTTGCAAATAAAAGAGACAAATTCTTCTCTTGCAAGAAAAGTTTTTGAGATAAATACAGCTCAGCTGCACTACTCAAAATTACAACTTGCTTAACGCTTAAAATTAATTGGCCAGTGACACCCCAGCTCCTGGCACACCTCGCAGCAGAGCAGCCAACTCTGTAACAAGCTTCTGCATTTCTGGAGATCTTCCAGCCACTCCTGCCACGAAAGAGAAACAGCTCCCGTCTGCCCCATGTCAGAGAGCTACCCTTTTGCATTAAGAATTACAGACCTCTAATATGAGACTCTTCTTTTACTTTCAGGTTGGAAAATCTTAATTAGAAATTTTCAAAAGAGCTTCACCCTCCCTGAGGAGAAATTCATTGCAAATTATGCTAGTGAGGCCACATCATTTTAGTCAAGGTGTGGGAGGTTACTTGGAGTGGGGCTGAGTGAAGCTGGGAATTGTGGATGCATCTGGACTTAAAAGGTGAAGAACATTTTGGTGCTGATGTCAGCAACACAAAATAAAGAGAGATTTCAGGAGAGAGAAGGGGCATAGTCAGAGGGGAGGAACCAACAAACCCTGAAGGTATTAGCAGCTGTAAGGAAGTGACAAATATGACCGTGCCCTGCAGCATGCACTACCGGAGTCAGCAGCCAGGGCAGTTCACCAAGTGGAAATGGTCTTGCATCAGACTAAGGAAGCTGCTCAAAGCTCAGCTGTAAAACAGACTGGAACAGCTTTGCTCAGCTGTTAAGCAGGAACACCCAGAAAAGAGCTCTGCACCCACAGACCTCGCAGGAAAACTCAGCGGCTGTCGGTACCCAATCCCCGTCATGCACCGAAATACACCCCACGGCAAACACCCTCCGTTATCAAAGACACTCAGATCGGTGCCCATAAGAGCACAGAGCCCGCGCCCCGCGGCGGCCTTTACCGACCGACTGCAAAGGGGTGAATTTGGAGAGGGCGCGCTGAGCAGGACAGCTCTCGGCCTGGGCGTGCCGAAGCACCTTCTCAGGCCAGCACCGCATCAAAACAGCTCAGGACCGGCACTGGCAGGCACGAACGAGCAAGCAACCCGGCAGAGACACAACAGAGCCCTCTCGTCATCCCTTGGCCAAGGCACAGAGAGGAAGGGGCAGCTCAGAGAGGGGAAGGAGGGCTGGGCCCCGCGAAGAGAAGAGGGGGTGGGAAAACAAACACAGCGGAGGGGAAGGGGGGACACTGGCGGCTGCGCCTTCCCCGCTGCGCCGCCCGGTCCGGCCCCTACCCTGCCTCGGAAACAGGCCCTGCTGCGGCCCTCCCCGCACAGACGTTGTCCCGCCCGAGCCAGGGCAACGCGGCGCTGCGAGGCGCAGGAAGGCTGAGATGAGGGTTCCGAGACGAGACGAGACGAGCCGTGCCGAACCGAACCGTGCCAAGCCGTCTCGTGCCAAGCCGAGCCGAACTGAGCCGTGCGGAACCAAGCCGAGCTCAGTCAGGCCAAACCGAGCCGAGCCGGGCCGGGCCGGGCCGAGCCGAGCCAGGCCGAGCCGAGCCGAGCCTGTCCCCGCTGCCGTCCCTGCCGCGCTGTACCTGTATCTGCACCCGCTGCCGCCGCCGCAGCCCGAGGCAAAGAGAAGGCGCGGTAGCCCCGGCAGCTGTCACCGCTCTTCGCCACACCCCCGAGCGTGACGTCACCGCGCCGGCGGTACCGCCCACTGGCTGCTGCCGCCGCCGCTGATTGCACGCCTCCTCTTCCCTGCCCCCCGCTCACCGCCCGCCGGCACCGCCCCGCCCGTTCTCGTCCGCCTCCCATTGGTCGGGCCGCTCCCTGAGCAATCCCTGTGCTCGGCCAATCAGGAGGGGGCGCCGCCACTCCCTCTCCCCCCCGGCGCTCGGCCCCGCCCAGCGGCCGTTGGCTGCGGTCCCTGAGAGGCTGCGCGCGCTCCCAACGCCCCCGCCCGTCCCGCCCCTCAGAGCCCGCCCTGAGCAGGGCCAGGACCACCCTGACCTTTCCCCACCCTGCATTGCACCTGCAGAGCGTTTTGTAAGCAGAAACCCTGGCCCTGTCACAATACGATGCTCACATGCTGGTTTAGGAGTTGGACTATTGGATCCCTGTGGGTCCCTTCCAACGCGCGTCATTCTGTGATTCTGTACTTTTAATCCAAAAGCTGAACACAGGGAATATGTCATTTTTTATCTTACCCACCTCAATAGGGGGGTAAAAAAAACCTAGACCCCTCAGTCTTAGCACTGATGGCATCTGGGTGCCTCCTGCTTATTGTTCAGCAACTACCATGGGGATGTTCCAAAGGTTGCAGCACCTCCTGTGCGAGGACAGGCTGAGAGAGTTGGGGTTGTTCAGCATGGGGAAGAGAAGGCTCTGGGGAGACCTTACAGCAACCTCCAATACTGAAAGGGGCTCCAGGAAAGCTGGGGAGGGGCTCTTGATCAGGGAATGCAGGAACAGGACAGGGGACAATGGCTTTAAATTGGAAGTGGGAATATTCAGATGAGACATTAGGAAGAAAGTATTCACGATAGGAGTGGGGAGGCCCTGGCCCAGGTTGCCCAGAGAAGTGGTGGCTGCCACATCCCTGTAGGTGTTTAAGACCAGGTTAGATGGGGCTTTGAGCCCCCTGATCCAGTGGGAGGCGACCTTGCCCCTGACAGGGGGTGGAACTGGATGGGATTTAAGGTCCCTTCCAAACCATTCTATGATTCTATGATCAATTATCCTGACCACTTTATCAATGCTGGCAAAGAGTTTATTTTTTCCACACAGAAAACGTGGCATCCTGGCTTGACAGTTGAGGGAATTTGCATTATATTCCCCGCGCTGAAGCAGCCCTGCATTTGAAAATATTCCTGAATCTTGTCACATCTTCTAACCAAACTGCTCAGACCTTGGCTGTCAGGGAGCAGCAGTGGAGAACAATGCCCCCAGAGAAAATGTCTTGGAGCACAGTCAACTTGACGCAGCAAGGGTTGGTGTAGAACAGATGATACTGTGCTCTTTATAAATGCACATGCAGTTAGGCCAAATTTGCTAATATGTTTATGTCTCTTGGTAGCCTAATTCTGCCAACAAATTGCACCCTACATCTGCTGCCAAAGTTGAATGTATAAAGCACTAAAAAGTTGTGCCTTAGGTGCTAAATTTCAAAGCATATTGTACATCATGTCTATTGAATTAATACTTGGTTGTACGGTGCCAGGTTTCTCAAGGCCAGAAGCAGTTGCTATCTTGGAGCTGTTGAAACCCATTTATTTCTAGTTAAAGGTATGATTTTTTGTAAAATGCCTGAAGTTTTAAGGCTGAAAGTAAGCAATGGCCCACCTGTTTTGAGAATTGTGCTTGGTTCCAGCTCACCTCTGGTGTAAGGAAAAATGCATTTTGTTTGTCATGCACTCGTGTGTCTTAAATAGCCTGGTTGAACACAGGCCAGAATTTGCAATCCTGGATTTTCCCAGGTAAGAAACACAGTTTTAAGCTGCCTGTTTGTTTTGTTTTGTTTTTTTTTTACTTTGGTATTTAATTAGCATGGTAGCTACCTTATAAGTTTGCTGAAGTCATGCTAATGATTCCTTCTACCCATTTAGCCACAAAAAGAAGATGCATTCTTTTCATCTTTCATAGACTCAACTCAAGAGCAGCCTTTTACCTGCCTTTAAATGCTGTTTTTCTCAAGGACACTTCCAATTGCTTTCGATTCATCCAGCCACGTGTTTTTCAGAGGAAGCAGAAAAATGTAGAAAGTACAGAACTTGTCCAAAGGATGAAATAGCACGTATCATATGAGGAAAACACATCTGAAAAATTAAAGAATGCAGACTAAAGGCAACCAAGATCAGTTGCTGAAGTGCTGAATCTTGCGTTCAGGCTCTGCCCCATGGAGCTAGAGCCATACTGCCCTGGGAAGTGATTTCAGAAGCCAGGCATCTGGCTTCCCTCCCAGGAAAACAGGCATCATGCACACAAGGAAACACTGCAGATTCCTGTCTGAAATGCCGAGCTTCAAAGACAAACAAACAAACAAATAACCCTCAGGCAAGAAAGGGCTTGCTTTCTTTTGGATTCTGCCAACCCTCAAAGAAGAAGAAAAACAGTTTATGTGCTCAAACACAGACATAATACGAAATGCTTAGGTCCTACACATAAATGTATTATTTTAAAGCTAATACGGACTGTTTCTGAGAATTAAAAATTATAAGTATGAAATAAGTCTCAGCTGGAATGATTATTCTACATGCCTGAGAGAATGACTGCAAACCCCTACTTAATGTAAGTTTGATCAGTTTTGTAGAGGATCAGCATAGTCCTGTTGGGGCTCGCTTTCTTTCCTCCTTTGTTTTTGGCACTTATAATCAAGACACAGAAAATATCCACTTTTCTTCTTTAAATGCTGCCAAGTTGGGATATTAATTTGTTCACAGCATGCAGAGCGGCAGCTGTTACTGTAGGTCTTTTAGCAGTTTCTCTCAGCCAGATGTAATATTTCCTGTAATTTATAAAAGGAAAGCAGAAGCTTAACATGTATTGTTTAGTTACCTGTAGGTACCTAAAAGACTCCACATGACAGTAACCAAAATGTGAAAAACAGAGCACATGGAATGTTCAGATTTTACAGTAATTTGCCCTGCAGAAAAGAAAATCTTGACCTACTTGAGGAAAGAGAGTTATTATATTCATTATTCTTACTCAGAAAATGTAATTTGACATATAACTAAACCATAAACTTATAAGAAGGAACAAGTTAAGTCATGCCAGTTGTTAAGAGTAATTCTGCAGCTCTGTCTTTGGCAGGAATGCTCATTGAAGTCACGGGGAATTAGGGATGTGAAGAGACTGAGGATTTGCATCCTGGTTATTGTGGTTATTTAGAGGTAGGGCCAATACCAGGGAGTTACAGTTTTGGCCTCCTAAGGCAGTTTGGCTGCGCAAGCTCAGTGTGTGCCAGGGAATAATGTGCTGCTCATGCCAGCTGCTGAAGGCGCCTGAGTGGTGGCGGGGTCACAGGACCCTTTCTTGAGTTAAACACTGTCCCAGGTCTGCTTCAGCAAGTGTCCAGGGTGCCTCGGCAGCCCGTGTTCTCGTTTGGTTCTCTGATGGCATGGTAGTTTCTTACACAGCTTGCAGGAAGAGTTCCTCACCTCGGAGCAAGAGGGCTGGATATGGAGTTCATCCAAGTCATGAATCTCAAGGCTCAAGTTCATAATTAGCCAAAATCAATACAAGGTTATAGTACTGTCAGAAAGACAGTCCCACCCCTCTTCCCATCTTTAGGAAAGCCACAAGGGTGGTCCTCACCATTCTCCTATTAAAACTGTGCTGCCACTCGGCAAAGCCCCTGCACTTCTCTGAGCCGAAGGCAGATTTTAAGGCAGACCTAGCAGTGAGCACATTGCCCTGGAGAGCTCAGCTACAGCCCCAGTCCAACAGCCATCCAGACACTCCATCCCCAACAGCCAGAGTGTGGGAGTGTCATGTACTCTACAGGCCAGCCTTGCCGATGTTTGAGTCATCTCTTAGCAAGGATCAAGGAGAACGATATGGGGTGATGAGGCTCCTGTAACACATGCGGGCATGGGGACACAGCCGAATAACATCTCTCATTTTGCCTGCTCTTGGAAAGCATCTGGGGTGATACAAACCCTTTGCTGGGGTAAGACTGTCCCATGGCAGGTGTCTCCTGTTTGAAAACTCATGTCTGGAAAAGACCCAAGAAGACTGAGGTGCTTTATTACTGTGGTGATAAGATACCAATGGATGGATAGATGGATGGTTCCAGGGATTTTCCACTTGTACACTTCCATCTTTCATTTTCATCGGTGAGAGTTGAAGTTCGTGCTGATTTTTGATAGTGCCATATATAGAAAAATGCTTTCCATGTCCCTTGTTTGTGTTATTCTGGTTATTTATTCACAGCAGAATTCTACAATAAGACATTTGCTGCAGCACATTTTCCTGGAGAATATTTTACAATGCTGTGTGTCAGAAATGGGAGCAAAAAGATGTAACACATGCAAAGCACATCTGCCTCTCAAGTTCAGTTAGAGATTTCTTTTTCAGTTCATATCTTTGGACATAGTTTGGCAAAGCATAACACAGCCCCCTCAGAATAGTGCTGTTTTATTGGGTGATGTTAGTTAACCCAACCTGAAGTACCAAGAGCAACCCTTAGAGCTGATAGTCCTACTACAAGATGAATCTTGAGCTACAGTTAATATTTCTCCACCTCAATTTGTATGTTGGCTTATTTTACAAAGATCTCAGTGATGTGCTGTTTGTTACATGACAGTGTGGATAGCTGAATTATAGACTCAAAATAGTTTCATTTATTGTCTTCTGCTGAGCATTGTTTTCAATGTTCGAATTTACATTCAGTATTTCCTTTTGCAGACTATTGATGCCTATGTCCAGAGCCCTCCACAAATGAGGCATTTTACCTGGATGTGACACGTAGATTTAAAGGTAAATTATGAGCTCTTCTATTTGTCAAACTTGCTGTTAATTAAATGAAAGAGCCTTTTTTTTCCCCCTATGTCACATTTCTGGTGAGCATCACATTCTTTGGGCATCACACTAACAAGAAGACACGAATAGGAGAGAATCTGGGGAAAACAAAAATCAGATATACCAAGACAAATGAAAAGAGCTGTATATCTTCAGCTCATTAGTGACTGGGTTTAGATTTTTCTCTACCAACATGCAGCTCTTGACAGTGCACCTGCAGTTCCAGCAGCGACACGGTCCAGATGTGAGATCTGTGAGACCAGAAACTGGGCAGGAGTCTGAGAAGCCACAGGACCCTGGTAAATGGCATTTTCTAACATAAAAATCAGAAATTGTGAGATGAAACCCCCAAAAATAAGATTGAGACTGAGTCAGTTTGAAATTTAGGTTTCCAAGTGCCTTATCTTTGACCTTGCTTCTTCCTTGTACAAATGTGCTTTTATTTGGATCCTGCAGACTTTCTGCTTCGTAACTTCCATTCTTCACTCTTGGATTTTATCAGGATAGTGATTTCTGGAAAAGACAACTACTTTACCTGCTCTCCAGACTTCCAAAATCTGACCCCAGATGGCGACCATGATTGTCATGAGAGCACACAGAAAATTAACATAAATACATCTAACTGTGTAATAAGTATAAATATCTTGTCAATTTGGTTAACCTTGGAACTGAGCACTGAACATCTGGATACATTTTATCTCAGGAGCTGGGAAACTCTTCTCAGAATTCTGCCCCAGCACATCCTCGCTGGCCCTGCCATTCAGATGTTTGACATTGCTCACATGGTTGTTCCTTAGAAGGGACAAATAAACTAGTTAAGCATTCTTTGCTCTCTGCAACTCATTTATCCTTTCTCCAAACTAATACTCTTCTGCAGTGATTTCAGTGTAATGCAGCATTTCTTGAATTCACCAATACCTGTGACTTTTGGTGTAATTCAGTGGAAGGGACTGAAGGATGAGAAAAGCGATCAGTATAACGGCTGTCCATAAACACTAAACAAGAGGTGTCAGCATGGGAATTGGGTGTTGGACATCATCACATAGTTGATCTAATCTGGGAGAACAAGGCTTCAACCCAGCTGACTCTCAATGTGTTATGTCAGGTGCTTAAATGTCCACAGATACAAAACCTGACAACTTTTAAGGTTCCCATTTTGCAAAGTCTATGTATCTCTGTACATTCTCTCCTTCTTAAAAAAATTATTGTTTAAAGCTTCTTTTGTTAAACAGTAGCAGTAGAAGAAGTTCCATGATCAAAGCTACTAAAACAAATCAGCATGTGTTGAAATTTGTATTGGTCTTGTACGTGGATCTGGTGTCTTTGAAAGTATTTCAGTTTGTCAGAGGCTGCTCTATGGAAAAGCCTGAATCTTGAACACTACTGAAATCCCTCTGCAGTGTTACAGTGTGCCAAATTCCCATGGAATGCTGCATTTTTAATTACATTTTTCACACAGAACATAGAAAATGAGGTGATCAACTTAAGAAAAAAAAGCTATTAATAGCTTGGGAACTTCAGTGTTTGAAGGGGACAATCAAATATAAATTGAGTTTAATATTTGTGCTACAGGAGCAAGTACAGGTAGTGTTGCTACAGGCTACATGAGTCACAGGAACCATGAAACAGCTCCTGTGAGCACAACGGCAAAGATGCCAACAAAGAGGCTCAAGCCAACCTGTAATACACAGTTTGTTAGTTCTGTGTATCAGTGCCTTCCCAGACACTTTTTACAAGCACACTACCAGAAGCAGGGCCCAGAACACGAGTTTTCCGCATCAAGAAAGTGCCATAAAGATCTGTTCAAGATTACTTCAGCTGACACGGGGTCATACTGGAAAGCAATGGTCTAGTGATGCAAGAGCCCTATTATCAAGGTTTCTGCAGGAGCATCTCACCCACCAAATATTTTGCTAGACGTCTAGTCTTCCCCAGAGTTGTAAAGCTGCTGAAATCAGACTTTGCTCTCATTCGTGACCAAATGTGGGACCAAAGCAAGGCTTCTCAATCATTCCTGAGTCACCCGACCACTTAGTGGGCTGATGAGGCATTTAATGGATCAGCTGTTGTATTTTGTGAAGCCTTTGATAAACATGTGGGTACTTTGACTTTCATTGCTTCTCCAGTGGCACAGAGCTGGCTAATTGCCCAAGAGGTGTCTGCAATTGTTTGTGACACAAAGTGAACAGGGCAAGGGTTTAGCTGTTGGGCTGAGCGTACTGAGGCTGGGTTTGCATTTACCTGTTGTTGTATGATGTAGGGTTAGATAGCCACGTCTTTAAAAGGGCCTCAGTCTGCTTCATAGCCTACAGGAAAACTGCTGGTTGGGATCCAGCCCGCAGTACTGACTTTGAACGGTCTGGTACCTGCCTTGCTGCAGATCCTGCCAATCGGCACCTTCACAGTAAGAGGAAGGGGTCCAGCAATAGCGGCCTGGAGCCTGCTGGGCAGTTGATAAAGGGAACAGTCACCACACACCTTCCCATTCGCACCCTCTGCACATCAGCCACCCCACACAACACAGGCGTGTCCTTACAGGTGTGGGTGGCCAAGAGAATGCCTGCCAGAAGGCATTGCTACAGCCTTTCAACAGAAATCACAGTATCACAAGGTTGGAAAAGACCTATCACCCAACACCAACACCTACTTGTCATTTAAACCATGGCACTAAGTGCCTCATCCAATCTGTTTTTAAACACCTCCAGGGACGATGACTCCATCACCTCCCTGGGCAAAGCATTCCAATGGTCAATCACCCTTTCAGTGAAAATTTTTTCTTAATATCAAGCCTAAAACTCCCCTGACGAAGCTTGAGACCATGTCCTCTCGTTCTGTCACTGGTCGCCTGAGAGAAGAGACCAACCCCTGCCTGCCTACACCCTCCTTTTAGGTAGTTATAGAGAGCAATAAGGTCTCTCCTGAGCCTCCCCTTTTCCAGGCTAAACAACCCCAGCTCCCTCAGTTGCTCTTCATAGAGCTTGTGCTCCAGCCCCTTCACCATCTTTGTTGCCCTCCTCTGGACACACTCCAGCATCTCATCATCTCTCTTAAACTGAGGGGCCCAGAACTGGACACAGTACTCAAGGTGTGGCCTGACCAGTGCCAAGTATAAGGGGACGATAACTTCTCTAGTCCTGCTGGCCACACCATTCCTGATGCAGGCCAGGATACCATTGGCCTTCTTGGCCACTTGGGCACACTGCTGGCTTGTGTTGAGTGTCGTGTCCACCATCACTCCCAAGTCTCTTTCCACTTGACTATTCTCCAGCCACTCTGTCCTCAGCCTATAGCTCTGCATGGGGTTGTTGTGTCCAAAGTGGAGAACCCGGCACTTGGATTTGTTAAACTTCATCCCATTGGAATCAGCCCATCTCTCCAGTCTGTCAGGGTCCCTCTGTAGGGCCATCTACCCTCCAGCAGATCGACAATTCCTCCCAGCTTGGTATCATCTGCAAACTTGCTAATGATGGACTCAATCCCCTCATACAGATAATCAACAAAGATATTAAACAGGACCGGGCCTAACACCGACCCTTGGAGGACACCACTGGTGACCGGCCACCAACTGGATGAGACACCCTTCACTATCACTCTCTGGGCTCGGCCATCCAGCCAATTCCTAACCCAGCACAGAGCACTCCTGTCTAAGTCACGGGCTGCCAGCTTCTCCAGGAGCCTACTATGGGAGACAGTGTCAAAGGCCTTGCTGAAGTCCAGGGATACCACATCCACAGCCTTCCTCTCGTCCACCGGCCGAGTCACATGGTCATAAAAGGAGATCAGGTTGGTCAGGCAGGACCTGCCCCTCCTAAACCCATGCCGGCTGGGCCTGATCTCTCAGTCATTCTGCAGGTGCCGTGTGATTGCACCCAGGATTATCTGCTCCATAATTTTACCTGGAACTGAGGTCAGACTGACAGGTCTGTAATTACCCGGATTGTCTCTACGGCCCTTCTTGTGGATGGGCGTCACTACCCCTGGTAGGCTCACTCACCAGCTGTGACAGAAAACAATCCTCAATATATTCCAAGAACCTTCTGGACTGCCTCCTCTCAGCAGATATCTGGGAGATTAAAGTCTCCTAGAAGAACAAGCGCAGCCAATCTTGAGGCAACTTCCAGCTGCTTAAACAACAATAGATCCACCTCTTCCTCCTGATTGAGCAGTCTGTAACATACTCCAACCAGGATGTCAGTCTTGGTTGCCCCTCTGACTCTTACGCATAGGCACTCAATCTGGTCATCACTAATCTCAATTTTTATGGTGTCAAGGGGTTCCTTAGTATACAGGGTCACCCCTCCACCCCTCCTCTCATGCCTGTCTCTCCTGAAGAGTTTGTAGCCTTCCATGGCAGCACTCCAGTTATGAGTCGTTTCACCACGTTTCCATGATAGCGACTATATCATAGCTCTCCTGCTGGACCAGGACTTCCACCTCCTCTTGTTTGTTACCCATACTGCGTGCATTAGTGTACATGCACTTAAGCTGGGTTACTGACTTCACCCTTAATAAAGACTCCCTCCCTACAGTCACATCACTGGTGAGCCTGGTTACATCCCCCTCCCCCTTCAGGCCTATTTTAAAGCCCTCTTAATGAGCCCTGCCAACTCCCAGGCTAGAATCCTTGTGCCCTTTTTGCTTAGATGTAACCCATCTGGGTCTAGCAGGCAAGGTGCAGTAAAAGTTTTCCCATGATCATAGAAACCAAAATGTTTCTGTCGGCACCAGCCCTTAAGCCATTTGTTGACAGCATGGACTCTCTTGTTCCTTACAGTATACACCTCTGACACTGGAGGAACTCAGCAGCCTGTGGGACTTAACGTGCCACAGTGACAACAAAAATCAGCAGTCAAGTTCCTGCTGAAGGAACTGTTCTGCTCTGAGCTCTCTATCTACCTGCTCCTTATCTTGGACCATCCCTGCCTCTCTTCAAACAGTCCTACTTGATCTCAGTAAGGAAAAAATCCACAGGTGGAAACCAAGGGATTCTACCCTCAGTTCAGGAACCTGTGTGTAGATAGCACATAGCCTATTACAGATGTTCCAGCAAACAATGAGAGAGGAAAAGAGAGAGGAAAGAAAGAAGTAGACTTTAGTTTGATTTTCCAGCCATGAATTACACAATAAATCATGATGCCTTTCTTCATGAAAAATGCTGGAGATTGCTTCCAGACACAGTGCCCCAGCTGCCATCCTATGGTTTGGAACAGAAACGGAAGAGACCGTGAGCAAAGCTCTGCCCAGGACTGCTTGACTTGAGCTGATACCAGAGGTTTTAGGCAGACTGAAACCCAGGTCCCTGTCCATGCCTGCTCCCTGCAACACCATTATTACAGACCATGTGTGGCAATGGTTGAGGCCACTGACTTCCCTGTTCTTTCTGCAGCATTCAAACTCAAAATTCTTTTAACATAGAGGCACTTTTTTGTTTTTACACATGGGACTTACTTGTGATTCCCTTTAACATGCATATTCAGCTATGAGTAAAGTCAATTTTTGTCTGTGCTTGAAAATATCGCACAAATCTGTATTCCAAATTGTTGGAGATGACGGATACTCAGTGGGGCATTTCTAGTGCAAATAGCGTAATCTGGACAACATGCTGCTTGATGGCAGTTGTTGCTTCCAGGGCTGCTTTGAATTACAGCTGCAGTAAGAGCCCAGTCGCACATCCTAACTAGAAGCCAAAGAGATCACCCACCTGAGCAGCCACCACCTCAACAAAGCAGGAGGGAAGAAGCTGTCCAAAGGGCTTGGAAGCATTTGGCCAGCAAAGCTTTGGTGGCCTGGAATCAGTGCCACAAAATCTGTAACCCCAGTTGCTACGCATCACCTTTCCAGTGCTGCACAGAGGCACAAGCCATGCCAAGCAGGAACTGTGACCAATGTGTTCTCTGGGATTAACTGTAACACCTGTTTGTGAATCTGGGCTGTAGAAGTGACTGAACAGTACAGTGGGAAAAGGGCTGGCATTCAGATTTCCCACAAAGCTAACATAGTTTCACCAACAGCAAAACTGGTGACAAACCACAAAGCCTTGGAAAAGTTTATGAACAGCAAAACCACATCTCAAAGTAGGAAACAATTTATACTGTTTGCATTATTTTAATTTGTAACATTCCCTGGGTTTTGCTATGATTTATACTTAGGGAAGAGAACGAATCAGATGACAAATGAGAGGGCACCAGTCTTTTTTCCCACCAGAGCTTTCAGTGCACTGCAGGTGACAAACCGTTCCATGCTCTGGGAACATCTTAGAGTGATGGCCAAATGAAATCAAGCACAGTGGTGAAAATCACAAATAGGCAAGGGGATTTAGGTCTGGTTGGTCTTAACTTGAGGCAGGGAAGATGGACTAGAGGAGCCTGCTAGGGCACCTGTCTCTTCTGGGGGCCTGAGATCCAAAGGCAGCCAGGACTGGACAGCCGGGTTGTCCACAGTGTTGCATCCTGATGGTGCAGACAGCTGGGGCTGCTGACTCAGCAGCCTGAAAACAAGGCAGCTCTGGTTGTGTGCTGAGCTGTTGTAATGACCCCCAACTCCTGTAACTCTAACTTCAGTCAAATCAGGGTTAAAAAGTTACTTTAATTAACTTACAAGTAAACATGTTCGTGCAGTAGTTATGACTTCCAAAACCTTGTGTTTTGTTAGTAGCTATGCAAGCAATCGAGAATGTACCGAACACCTCCTCTTCAGTGTGGAAAGACAACTGCAGGGACCAGGCAGCGGCTGTTCCTCAGCCCGGCCTTGTGGGCTTCACACCCTCGCTCCCTGTGAAGCTGGAAGTCAGGAAGGCAATGTCAGTAAAGAGAGGCGTCCTGTGAAGCTCGTCCTCACAACTCACTGGAGGAGGTGGGATAGCACCTGCAGTCACTGATGTGCAACACAGGGCACTGTTGAGATTCCCATCCAGTGGGGAAGCAGTCCAGGAAGCAAACACTGCTTCGTCCAACACAATTCAACACAGAATAATTAAAAAAAACCTTTTTATTTAGACAAAGACAGGAAGAGCCAGATAGGATTTATGAAACAAGTGTTTTGGTTGGAGAGCCAATGTGTACTTTAAAGCATCGCAAGAGACCGAAGGGATACAGTCTTGATGAGTGTGTCGTAACAATTTGTGAAACTGCATGAGACAGATTTTTTAAACCAATTATTTCCCATCCGTTTAGCCCCCAGCTAAAGTTCCTTTTCATTCTGGTGCTCGTAATGATGAAGATGAAATATGATTTTCCTTTCTAACAAATCCTCCAAAAAAGCAAAACCCAAAAAGCATATGTTTCTCTGTTGTGGAAAATAGGTCTCGGCATGCTGGAAATTCTACTTTTTATTTCATTCCTACCACAAATGCCCCATCTTAAAAGAAATGAATAATGTAATAATTTTCTCTGATTTATGTTTTCTTTTCTGCCTCATTTGGCACCAACGCTGTGTTGTTACAGGAACAACGGTTCTCTGCACAGAGTGATCTTGAGGCGTCTCATCCAAAACGTCTGAGTCACGGGGAACGAACAGAAAGGGCAGGCAGGGAGGCCGTGTACGGTAGCAGCCACCGAGCACTTTACCACTGACCGGGTGGGTCTTCTCGCCGGATGACTCGGGGCTGCGGTTCCCGGCGCCTTCCCGGACACGCGGAGCTCCTCTGTTCCCTCAGGGTGCCCAGCGCATGGCTCGCGCTTTCAGGGCAGCCGCGGGACACGGCAATAAAACGCGGGTCAGGGCGGGCACAGCCGAGTCCCACGAGCACCAGCGGAGCCTGGGGGTGTCTTTGCTGCCGAGCGTCCCTGGGATCCAGCGGCCGCGCAGCACCAGGACCGCGGCAGCGGCTTCGAGCGGCTCCCCGCTCTGTGGGCTCGCGGCGGGCGCTCCAAGTCCAGCGGCGGCGGGGAGTGCTGGGAAAGGAGCTCGGAGAGGCTCTGGAGGGAATCTGTGTCAAGGCGCGTGTCCCGTCTCCAGCGCCCGCAGCCGCTTCCCCAGCGCGCTGGCCGAGCCCTGCGTCTCCCGGGGCACCGCGGGCTGGCACCGAGCAGCGCCAGGACCGCTGCGCTCGAGGGTTCCGGGAATACCCACCGCCCCCAGGGGTTCCCATTTATCCCCGGGGTTCCCCGCCGTCCCCGGGGTTCCCCCCGCAGCCCCCGTTCAGAGGTGTGGGGCGTAGAAGGGCCCCAGGTACGGGGGGCCGAGGAAGGGCGCGAAGGCGGCGCCACCGAGCGGGAGCAGCGCGGGGCCGTACGGGGGCAGCACCGGGAGGGGCAGCGCGGCGGGGCTGGGGGGCAGCGTCGGGAACGAGAGCGCCGCGGGGCTGGGGCTACCGGGGGAGCTGGCCCCGGCGCCGTCAGCTCCCGGGTGCTGCTTCTTCCACTTGGTGCGGCGGTTCTGGAACCAGATCTTCACCTGCGTCTCGGTAAGGCTGAGCGAAAGCGCCAGGCTGAGCCGCTCGCACACCGATAGGTACCGCGTGGCGCGGAACTTGCTCTCCAGGGCCACCAGCTGCTCGTAGGTGAAGGCGGTGCGAGCGCGCCGGGGCTTGCTGCCCGCTCCGCACCGCCGCCGGCCCCGCGGCGAGCTCGGCTGCTCCGGGCTGGCTTTTCCAGACCCGCACGGCTGCTCCAGGCCGGCTCCTGCAGCCCCGTACGACCGCTCCTGCACGGCTCGTCCAGCTCCGCACGGCTGCCCGAGACCAGCTCCTGCAGCCCCGCACAGCTCCTTTAGACCCCCTCCTCCGGCCACGCACGGCTCCTCCAGACCGGCTCCTGCAGCCCCGCACTGCTGCCCCGGGCTCGTTCCTCCGGTTCCGGGCGGGATCGCCTGGGCGTGCTCCTGCCCCTCTGCCTCCGCGCCGCTCCCCACCGTGGATTGCGCATCTGGGGGGAGAGGGAGAGGGTCAGCGGGGCGAAGGAGGCACCACCGGCACCACCAGACCCAGCCCTTCTCCTCCAGAACCCCCAAACCCAGCCCTTCTGTTCCAGCACCATCAAAACCAGCCCTGATCCTCCGCCCGCCCAAAACCCAGCCCTGATCCTCTGACCCACCCAGAACGGCAAAGCAAGAGAATCGATAAAATAAAACAAAATAAAATATAGGCAACCCCCCGCCCGCTCTGCGAGACCCCCTGCCCCGCGGAACCACCGCACCTGCGCCAGGGAGAGAGGGGTGGGGAGGGGGGTCGGTATGGATTAGTTACCAATTAAAAAAGAAGTTATTAAAGTTCCCTTCTGAAGCGAAATAAATCCCCCCACCCCGCGCTAATGGAGTTTCAGATTTGCGAGGGCCGGATCGATAGATGTCATCTATTAAAGGTAAGTTTTAATCGAACGATGCGAGGCTCTAGCCGGGGGGAGGGTGCTGCACGGGCACCCGCCGGCTGCGGGCGGCAGATAGGCGGGAGCGGTAATGGGATATCGATCCGCGGGAGCGCAGGCGTGCTCCGCCGGGATGGGATCAGGCATGGCCCGGTCGAGCCGGGATGGGATGGGACCCTCCCGCCCCAGGTAGGGACCGACACCCCACGCTCCACACCCGCCCGGGATGCCCCGCGGGCGCAGGGGATGCTCCGCGCTCCGGCACCCGGCGGGACCCGCGAACAACTTTTCCCTGTACATCACCGAGTTTCAATGCCCAGCTCCATCCCCTTTCCCGCGCCTCCCCCCGCGGCAGCCCCGCACGGCAGCACCAGGGGTGCCCGTCCCGCAGAGCCCCGAGCGCGTCCCTACCGTGGGGACCCGGAGCGCTCCCCGCGCCGCCCGCAGCTCTGCCCGCAGCGCCGTCCCGCTCGTCTGCGCCGCGACGTCGGCTGAACTTCCGAGGGTCCAAGATGTCCAGGATGGAAAAGGGGGTCTTATGGCGGGCGGGGGCCGCCTTGGCCCCGCGGTCCGGGCATTCCGGCATCGCCACGCTCCGCGCGGGCTCCCGGCGCGGGGCTGCGGGGGCTGTGCGGGCGCTGGGAGTGCGGCGGGGGCGGGGGGGCAGGGGAGGGGGCGGCGCAGCCATTGACAAGCGGCCCCGCGCCCCCTCCCCGCGCGGCCCCGCGAGGCGCGACCGCCGCCCCCCTGGCATCCCGGCATCCATCCCCGCATTCCGACCTCCATCCCCGCATCCCGACCTCCATCCTGGCATCCTGCCGCGAGGCTGCCCTGTTACCTCTCGCGGGGGGGCAGGAGCCTAGGGTCTTCTGTCAGTGCAGGAATGTGACAGCACATGACAGCTCCCCCAATTCCCCTGTCCCTCCGGATCCAGAGACCCTGCCTGGCCACCCCTGTCTCCCCCAGCTGCCTCTGTCCCTTGGATCCGGAGAGCCCTCAGCCACCCCTGAGCCCCGGGTGCAGAAAGCCTCTGGTCACCTCTGTTCCCCAGGTCTGGAGAGCCCCTCGGCCAATTCTGTCTGCCAGGTCACCCCTGTCACCACTGTCTGCTGAGTCCAGAGAGCTCCTGGCCACCTCTGGCTCACCCGCAGCTGCCCTGGGCCAGTGGTGGTCCAGTGGGGCGAGCCCCCTGTCTCTGTGGGACCCAGAGAGTAGGCTCAGGTCCTACATTCCTCTACTGTGCCAAGCAGGCTCCAGGCTCGAAGCACTCCCTCTGCCAGCAGCCACTGTTCAGGATGTGGACCCAGCTTTTGGTCCACCAGGAGGAATGAGCAGTTTTCACTGTGGGCCATCTTGGGGTCGGTCTGGTTCAGACTCTGGGCTAAGGTCTGGCCATGACCCCTGCAACCCACTTGTGGCGCTCATGCTGTTCCCAGTGAACAGGCAGGGAAACAGGCACACCTGTGCTGGGGGAGGACGTGCCCACGGCACAGCCCTTGAATCACCCTGCAATGAGAATGCCTCGCTGTCTGATCGTGCCTGAAACTGGGACAGCAAGGGCAGGAGCAGACCAAGCCTCTCCACTGGCACCACTCCCCTGACCATGGCCACTCTTGGTCAGCCGTGCTCACTCAACACTTGCTAGCAATGTACATCGGTGTGTCTATATCTGTCCCCTCTCCTTCCTCTCCTTAGCCTTCCTGCGCTTCATTGATTCTCTGAATCAGCCTGAGGCAGCCAGGGAATCAACCCTGGGTGGGAATTTGCTGCTCCGCCTTTTATTCCTAGGAAGAGGTGCAGACCAGATCCCTCCTCCTCTCTACAGGTGTCTTCAGCCTCAGCAGAACTGAGGCTTTGTGTTTGTCATTGCAAAGGCATAGCCCTTAAGATAAAGAGAGAGCAAGGAGATGAGATGAAGATGTACAGGGCGATGTGATTACAAGTAGTTGTTATTGTTAATTTTGTGGTGGCAGCATCCAAGAGCACATCTGGTGCTGGCTGCTGGTATGGGATCCCACACACGTGTGGAAAAGAAGGGAGCTCTGTCCCGAGGAGTTCACACACTGAAGCTACAGATGGATAAAGCTTAGTTTTGGGGATACATGCTGCATGAAAGGCAAGGTGGTGGTGAACTGGAAAACGCTGCTGTGAGCTAGTCAAGTATTGCTTATGTATTTAAAGTTCCTAGAAGTGCAGAAGAAGGAGAAGGAAAGGGAGAGAAGTTGCAGCTGCTGGACCGTTTGGTTCAAAAGAGATCAAATACAGAAAATGGATATGAAGTCATAGTGCAGATCCTATTAATGTTTTTGAAATGGGATTATTTTTGTGGCACAAAATTGCTTTCAAACTACATGGAGAATTCATAGGCATTGTCATATGGTAGACAAGTGCATGGCTCACTAATTTAAGAATGCTTACAAGCCTTGGCAGTGTCAGAGGTCTTTTATGTTTGAAAGAAAACAAAATCTAATCTGATAGAGGTAAGGCTACAAAACCTTCTGTTTGAGGTGTCGTGTCTGCAGGAGCTGAGAAGGTAAATTGTAGCACTGAGATTAATTTGTGAGCTAGCAGGCATCTGCAAGCATCATCACCTTAACATGTGCATGCATGCCAACCTACAAATATACATGCATGTCAAAAGGCACACATGAAGCATCACATGTCCATGGATTAGTTTTAGCAGTCTGTTTGAAATTGGTCCGTTTCCCAGCTAAAGCATTAAAATTCAGCCCGAGTGCTGCCTTTAAATTGCTTTGATGCCGGGTGGGTTTCAACCCTGACCTGTCCTGATAGCAAGTGATGGCTGTAACAAGCAGTGGATCAATATTCATAGCAGGTGTCCTGGACTGATAACACTGTCCAAGACAATGTTCACTATCGTTGGCGGCAGCTGAGATATTGCACCATTAGTGATGTTGTTTTAAATAACCTGATCCATTTCTGGGTCTATTTAATGAATTTCACAGTTAGATATTATCTTTAAGGAGGAGCCAGGGGCTGTTCCAGAAACAGTGATGTCAATCAATGCTGCCAAGGCTCCTCTGCCTCCTTAAAACAAAGCAGACTGTAACTCCACTGCAGCTCCTTATACATTCTGGGAGCCTTGGCACACTGTAGAGAGTATTGGCCCTATATAGGAAAGTGTTTGGGCTTTATCGGGGGAGATGACAACATTTTCTGTAGAGCTGGACCGCAGCTGATGAGATCCCATGCATGGCTGTAGAATGCAGGGGCTGGGTTCTGTGTGATGAGGCAGGGATTTGTCTTGGCGCTGTTATGAAGCACTGGGCACGTATGGGGAGACAGCGTGGAGGCAGGGAGTGAACCCTTGCTGGGAGCTGCAGAGGGCAATGACATCTCTGCTCAGCCTCTTCTTCAGGCTGAACAGCCCCAGGTCCCTCAGTCTCTCACAAGGCTTTTGTACACAGAGATGATCCGAGCAGTGGAACACTTCCCGTGCGAGGACAGACTGAGAGAGTTGGGCTTGTTCAGCCTGGAGAGGAGAAGGCTCTGGAGAGCAGCCTCCCAGTACTGAAAGGGGCTCCAGGAAAGCTGTGGAGGGGCTTTTGACATTGGAGTGCAGGGATAGGATGAGGGGAACGGTTTTCAGCTGAAAGAGAGGAGATTGAGATGAAATCTTAGGAAGAAATGTTTTCCTGTGAGGGTGAGGAGGCCCTGGCCCGAGTTGCCCAGAGCAGCGGTGGCTGCCCCATCCCTGGAGGTGCTCAAGGCCAGGTTGGATATCCAGTGGGAGGTGTCCCTGCCCATGATGGCACGGGGTTGGAACTGGATGGGCTTTGAGGACCCTTCCAGCCCAAACCGGTCTGTGAGTCTGTGACTTTCGCGGGACGGGACGCGCTGCTGGAGCTGCTCCTGGGGAAGCCCAGCTGGGTCAGAGAGCAAACCAACACGTTAAGGTGCGGAGCGGATGGCGGGGATGGCAGGGACTGCAGCTCCCGGCAGCGCCCGCGGCGGGGCTAGGGGGGCCGTGCGGCGCGACCATGGCGGAGTGGGCGTGGCCATGTGACGCGGCGGTGGCCGGGTGGGCGTGGCCGTGGCGGGGTGGGCGTGGCCGGCGCGGTGCGGCCATGGCCGGGTGGGCGCGCGCGGTGCGGGCGCTGCTCCTGGACGTCAGCGGGGTCCTGTACGACAGCGGCGGCGGCGGCGGGGAGCGCATCGCCGGCTCGGCAGAGGCCGTGCGGAGGTGCGGGGAGGCTCGGGGGTGCGGGCCGGGGGTGGGCTCGTCAGAGGCCGTGCGGAGGGGCGGGGGTCTCGGATGGGCGGAGCTGCGCAAGGGGTGGGGGCAGGGCTCGGAGGGGCGGGCGCAGGTGGGAGGCGCGCGCGGGGCGGGGGCTCTGCAGGAGAGGGGTGGGCGCGCAGGTGGGTCGGGGGGCTCGGCAGAGGGCAGTCCCACTGCCCCGGCAGGGGGCACCACCGCACATGTCGGTGCGGGCTGGGCATCCCGGAACGCCCGGCCGGGCTCGAGCGGCCTCGGAAGTGCGGGTCGTTGTGCGCGCTGGGAAGGCTGGGGCCACGCACCGGGGCAGCTCGGGTCACCGCGGCGGATCGGGGTGGTTCGAGGTGTGGGGAAGCCCCTGGGTTAGGGGGTCCACGGTCCTGGCGCTGGCGGGGAAGGAGCCCGGCGGGACGGGTCACACCTCCCCCGGCTCTGTGTTCGCTGCCTTCCATCGCAGGTGTGGCGAGAGCCGGTGGTGTGCGGGGGACAGTGTACAGCCGGCACTGTACAGCAGCACTAGTGAGTTGAGTTAAAACACCGCCTGCCGTGGCTCGGTGCTGCTCGTAATCCATCTGCTTTGCTGTCAGATCGGCTGGGACCCTGCAGAAAGCCTGCAGCCCAGCAGAAACGGGGAACCCAGCACTGCGTTCAATGATTGCCCAGCTTGTCAGTGACCCCGGTGTCCTGTCATGGTGAGGTCCTTGGCAGTGTCTACAGGTGGGGAACACCCTGACTTTCAGCGGGGTAGTGTAACCCAGCTGACACAGGCTAAGGGACAGCTGCTGAGCAGGCAGCAAATTCATTTGCTTAACTAACTAATTAACTAGGCTGACTTGCCAGTATGTCTGTGGGCCTTGTTGGCTGAGGGAGGAGGAGGGGGCCCAGGAGAGCAACGGCCGCATGGCCATCGTTGTTTGAAGCCAGGTACTGCCTGCCCTGCTGGAGCAGGTCATGAGCTTCCAAAGGAGCAGTTTCACTGCATGGTGTTTAACCAACCAGCTGCAGAAAACCCAGATCCATTTCACACTGTGGGTGCTGCTGTGTGTACCCTGCTTGAAATGTTTTAAATGTCGAAACACTGAACCCATGTGAAGTGTTGGCAGCTTGCTTGGTGAGCGACTCTGTGCCTTCTGTCCTTTGGGGCCACCCAACACAGGCACACTTGTGGCAAGTGCTCAATTGAGTAGGGAAATGTCCAGGAAGAAATACTGAAATTGCTAAAATTAATTACATGAGTGTAGTTAAATATGTGCCTAAGTGTTGGTGGAACTGCCATGGAAAAGGGAGAGCTGCAGGAGATCCAAAAGAAGTCTGCTGCTTTTATATTGTGGTTTTTTTTTTCTTGATTCTATTTGTTCATATTTCTTGAAATACACGTAGCATGCACATAAAATGTCATTGGATGAACCTGCTGCTTTTGCCTACAGGATCAGAGTTTCCAGCGCTATCTGAATGTTTGAAGCAAGTTTCATGCTTGTGGAGGCTCTTGGCCCATTTTGGTGCTCAGTTGGTCAGGGGAGCTGAGGGTGCTGGGACGGCCGACGGGACAGAAGCACTCCAAGGGAATCTGGTGAAATTAGCCAGGGGGAAATGTTGCTTCTATAAAAATGTTTTATTGAAATCCCATGGCAGTGGGTTTTCCATGAGATCACGTATGACTTCTGTTCCCATTCCTGCACATCCCCTGTATGCAATTTTGCAGTGCGGTTTCTGTAGCTCTACTACAGGCTCAGGATGCAAGACAGCTCACAAGAGAAAAGGCTTGGAGGAAAACTGAAGCGTGTCTTTCCCTTGGGTGTGCAGAGCAGCCGTTTTCTGGCTGCACAGACGCAGGTGCTGGCAGTGCAGCCTTTGCCAGGATTAAACTTTCCTAACTTTCCTTCTTCTCTCTCTCAGACCCTCCTGGTAACACTGCCTCCTGCTGAGGCCTAGGCCAGCCAATCTGTGGATGCAGGAGAGTCTTCTCCTTCTCTCCATCTCCCAGGAGAACTCATCTTATCCTTCTCCTCTCACTTCCTGCTGACCAGCACTGTCTTTTGGGACTGTCGCATGTGCCAAGTTTGTGCAGCATGTAGCACGGTGCAGCTGGGATCTGAGTAGAGCTGAGGCCTCCAAGCATGACTGAAAGAAACATAAATAACAGCAACTGTGTAATTGTTGTCGGAGAGCAGATCATTGCTTTAAAAACCAAGACATACTCAGTGACGTCTGCATTGTGGTTTGCCAGATGCCTTTGACATGTCGGTGTTTTTCTGCCAAGTTTTTAACTTCACTTTCTGTCGGTTTGCGGGCTGTGTTCAGTCACTGTTGTCTCTGTGTCTGCCGGAACCTCCCGCGAGCAGGCAACGCAAACTGCGGTTTAGCGTATGGCAGCATCAGAAATGTGCCAAAGAAATGACAGTAAAACTCTGGCCTTGTGCTAAATGTGAGGTATTGTGGGCTTCCTCTTGAAGTGCTGGTGATGTCTCTGAGGCTTCTCTGCAGCCCTGCGCACGAGGCTGGTTTCCCAGGGAGTGTGCTGGGAATGTGACGGCTGCTTTAGCGTGTGTGAGCACTGAGGGGCTTCGTGTCAGCAAGCAATGGAGAGGTGGTGGTCATAGCTGTGGAAATGGGGAGCAGGAGTGAGTACAGGAAAGTGCCAGGAAAGAAAAGAAAAGCCAGAATGCTTTGTTCAGGTCATTCAGTTCAAGTGGTGAAGAATAATCATTCGCCTTGGGTAAAGTCAAGTAGCCTTATTTGTCTGCCTGTTAGATTGGTAATTCTTGTAGCTTGCACCATTTAAAATCTTTATTAACTCATTATCCTGTTGCCAGTTGGTCATTAATATTTCTGTCTCCCTTGTAGCACAGCTCAGTGGTTTCAAGCAGATGCATTAAAGCTAGAAGTGGCTTCATTTTAATTAATTCATTTTTATATCAATTAAAACATCATAATTGCAGATATCTAGGAACTTTATAATTACAATTAATCCAAGTTGATATGATCTCTTGTTAAAAGAGATGTCTGAGATCTTTTAGTGCTTATAGGTGTCCAACAGGAGTTTTAAATACTGTTTTGGTAATTCATAGTACGGATATGAACTCTCATCATGTGGCAGCTGACCTGTTCTCTTTAGATTGTCTTGCTACACACCATTACAACAATTAAATTCATGTAACAACATATAGTACACACCATAAGTAAACGCTTCTGTTTGCTCTTGGTTTCATATGACTGAAGCCATTTTGACTCCACTAAAACTATTTTTCTGGGTTATTTTTATTGTTTTGAGCCAAGTTCTGCTAAGCAGTTATTTCAGTTAGTGTTTGAAAGAGTGGTGATGTGGTGTCTGCCCGTTTTATTTTTGTGTTGGCTGCAGGGGATGATTCTCACTCATTTGTTTTTAGCTGGCAGCATGGTCAGGTGGAGAGGAAAATGACCAGAGAAGCTGATGGACGCTGGAACATCCTGACCAGAGTGGCATTCAGTGGCACACTGCCCTGTGCCATAGAGACCATCCGGAGGAAAGCGTCTGTAGTCACTGTCCAAGCTGGTGTAACGTGATAAAACACTGAGTGTTACCACTGGGAAAGCTGTAGTTATTGCAAATGTACCTGCATCTCTGATCAATTTTACCTGTGAAATATCTTAGGATTCAGCATGGGCTGAAAGCGAACTGATGAATTGGAGGCCAAAAGATGAACCACAGCAGTATTTGTTGTACAGAGCAGACCTCTTCCTGTGCTCAAGTAGGGATAAGATTAATCTAGATCCTTGTTGTTACTGGTCTATGGCAGACAGGCACCTGTGGGCCTAAGGGCATTGGCACCCCTGCTTTCATCCTGAAGTTGGGGTGCCAGGAGTGTCATTAAATGCACTGATAACTTCAGGTGGGCATATTGGAGCGGTGGATGACTAGAAAATCCAGAAGCAGCTTGATAAGGTAATTTGGCCCTTTGGCCTTTTAACCTGTGGCATTTCTGCGTTGTTTAGTTTGCTGTGGCAAAAGTTTGTTGTTGTTTTAAAAAAATCCTTACTACAGAGTTAATAAAATGCTGAGTCTGTCTGGTTAACTGGCAGTCACTGTGGAGCAGATCAGAAAGCCCAGGGACAGATCAGAAAGCTCATCGGTGACTTAAAGGCTTCTTCTGGAGCCAGCCTTAACAGTGCCTCTGTACGGGCCGTTATTGTCTTAATTGATTTACACAGCATTGACACCAGGTGTGCTATTCTTTTTTTATCTTACAAATAGCAGGGAGCTGGTCTCTTACAAGACAGAAGGTGGTTAAACATCCATCAAAGATGCTAACCCTGTGCTCTGTTATTTGCATTTACAGCCTGTGCTGATAGCGTGTCCATTAGCATATCCATATGAAAAGCACACAGGGGCTGGACCTTTACAACATCCTGTTGTTTGGCCACTGTAGTGCATCTGTTAGCACAGCCTTCTGCAGAGTCCTTTAAAAGAGCAACGGAAATCTGGGGAGAGAGTAGGCTGTGGAGCAGCTGGACAGTCCTATTAAAATAGAATACCCGGAGAGTCGAACAAGGCGAAGATTGCGAGAGGAACAAGCGGAACTGGAACTTGTAAAGCAATTCAGCACGCAGGGGTTTGGGTGGGACAGTTGTGAGCTTACAAAGACCCATCTGAGAGTGTGTGTGCGACCGGGAGGAGGAAGCCTTTGTTGTCACAGAAGGTACCTGAAGCGTGGCCTAGTCTAGTCCAAAGCCCGTGCAGATGTTCAGCGTTGTGAGGCTTGCTGTGCCTTCAGGAGTTGTGATAGCAAAGGGATTGTTTCCTCCTAGGAAGAGACTTTCAAATAAGTTCTGCAGACTCTGGTGTAAATGTCTGTTCATTTGTCTTTGCACTTAACTCTCTTTGCACTTTCTGCATGTGGATCCCAAAGAAGGGGAGGTGTCACCAGCTCCTTCTGAAGCAGCAGAGGCACAAAAGCATGAAGCAGTTCTGTAACTCAGTGACAGAGCCAGGAAGAGATCCAGGAATGGATCCTCAGTGGGTGCAGTGTTGTCACTGCTTGCCTCTAGTCTGTAACAGCAGCTGTGGCCTCAGCTTACTGGGAGCAGAGGATCTCCCTAACCCATATTCGCTTTCCTAACACCGGGTGTTGTGTTGCTACCGAGTAACTGTGTGCCAGGCACTGTGAGACAGGTGAGAAGCCCCAGTTCAGTTCCTGCAGAGGAGTTAAAGCCTGGGGCTGTAAGGTGTAAGCCTTTAAGCTCATTCAGTAGTCTGCAGCAGTTAAATACATCTCATTGCTGAACATAATGGAACAGAAGGACTTACCTTATATTCATCTTTGTTCTTCCTTTCTGCAGATTCACTTCAAAAGCAGGTATTATGTTCATTAAATACTTCATTCTAGGTTTTGCTGTTGCAGTGTATGGTTGTCTACAAATCTGCAGACAGATATGTTGTCTGCCCTTCTGTTCCAGCAGGTGGAATATGATTTGTGGTATCGGGTAATTTGTTCAGTATTTCTGGTATCCAGCTGCATTCAGTCTGGCAGTCTTTCTAGGGAATTCAGGACAATACGGACTCTGTGTTTGTTTTGATGCACAACTTCCAGTATTTGTTTCTACCTCTGAAAAATTCCAAATGATTGAAATACCTAAATAGGGGCATTGGTAGGTTTTTAAAGTTTACTTTGAAATACAATTTAATGATTTTTCAGTTTTTGCTGTCAATCAGTGTTAAAGCGGTGTTTCCACAGTCTTTAGTTTTATTACAGTGCCCTTTCTTATTTCACACTGCTCACCTTTAAATAACATTGACCTCTCTTCCTGTGGCTCCATCATTCATGCCGATTTATCTGCCTTCATTTCTGTTCAAAGGAAATGCCCTCCTTGTTTTAATCCTTTTTCAATCCTCCTATTGGATTCTATCCAAATTGTCCACTTCTATATATAGGAGGAGGTGAGCCATATGGATCTGGAGAGGAAATTGTGCTTGCAAGATAGCAGATGTAGAGATGAGTTTCAGACACAGGAATGCAAGGGGGAGTGGGGCCAGAAGGTGCAGTACGTAAGGATTTGCCAGGTCAGCCTTGCTGGGCTGCCGGAGATCGGGAGCTTCAGTGGGCTCAGCTGTGTGCAGGGCAGTGACAGGCTGCTGGTGAAAGGTAGCAAAGAGCAGAGCATGGAGTGACAGTAGCATCAGAGTCTTGACAGCGAGTTTTAAGCAGTTTGGATGCGCTGTGAAGGTGGCAGAAATCGGGAGCAGAAAGGATTGGACACTGGGATAGAGGAGGAGCAACGAGAAGCAAGTCAGCGTTGCTGTGTCACAGGAGCGTATGTAGGGTTACATTCACGCTCCTCTGATCTCAGTGCACCCACTGAGCAATGCGCAGGGCAATCCTGTGTTTCTGTGGAACTGGAGAGGATTGTGCTGTGAGAACTGGCCATGTGAACGGGAGATGTATGGGCACATTCACGGCTGGCCTCCTCCAGGCTCTGGAAATAGGGATAGTGCTTGGTGTTCTTTCAGAAGCTGAGACTAAAGGTGGAGAATGCTTGCTGCTGAAATAGGGTGGATGCAGATTCATGGAGAAAGTATAATGCATTATTACCACAAAGACACTTTTTGAGCAGAGGGCACATAAAGCAGGGCAAGTGCATTCCCCCCACGTGGGCATTTCCACAGCTGGGCTCCAGAAGGGAGCTGGAAAACCCTTGTACATGCTCCTTTCCAGTGTGCACTGCTCCAGCAGCAGGAGGTTCTCCTGGGAAAAGCCTGCAAGATCAGGCTCAGGATTTGCATTATTTCCTAAATGTAGCATAGCCCGGCAGTTCAAGGTGTAATGTGTTCATTGCAGAGGCTGCAGGAGGGGCTTGCTTAGCGTGCGAGTTGCTGGGTGAATTTCTCCCAGGCTGTGGCCGGGCCAGCTGGGGAGGCTTAAGGGGACTCTGGGGAAACATCCCATTGCCAGACAGTCAGCAGGGTCTGGAGGCACAGAAGGTTTCTGTGCCTCCCTTTGTCCTGATCCCTCACCTTTCTGTGGCCTGGGTGAGGTTTTGCCTGCTGTACACAGGCTGTTGAGGGCAGGCAGTGGTCTCTTATTTTGTCATTTTGAGTGTGGTTTTTTTTGATGCTGGTCAAAACCATGTCGTGTGCTGTGGGTCTTTGTCAGGCAGGCTAAAGAAGTGGTATAAGTTTCTGCTCTTCCCAAACTCTTCTGTATTGAACTTGAAGCTAAGCAAGTCAGTTCTGCTTCTCGCCACTGTGCTCAGTTTCATCTCCTCTTGACAGGAGCTGTTTTACCAATAGCCCCAGCACCCTTGGCCCTTGCAGAGGGCAATGAGCAAAGGTCAGCCCTGCACAGGTGAGAGGGTAGCATTCCTGCACCAGCCCTGGCTTTGCTTTACTGTTTGGCCACAGGTAGATAACTCTCTGGTGCTGCTGTTTCCCTGTGTTTCAGAGATGGTGTTGGGAGTGCTGACAGGCTTACACTGAAGCACGCTGGTATTCATCCACTGATACTAAGGAATCAAATAGTATAAGTGCTCAGCACGCTTTCTGTTCTTTTAAATTAAAAAAAAAGGCACTCTGAAAAACCGAAAGCAGGATAAAAAGCTTGCTCTGAAAATCTCATAACCAGTGCTCTTCCAGATCCCTTTGAAGTTGCCGTTGGGGAGTTGCCAGGCTCAGGTTTGTTGCCTCCTCCAGGGTTTTTGCCCCCTGCCCCTCTGCACGGGGCTTGTCAGCTGTGGGCAGGGCTCTCCTGCTCCCATGTTAGGAAGAACCTTCACTGCAAAAGAGGGGGGTGAAGGTGGAAAGTCGGAGGTTTAACCTTAACTGCTTCTGCCGCGTACAGGACAATGTGAATTTAAGAAGGAGTGATGGCTTCCTGTCTAAATTCTGGGGCCATTTCTTTTCCTATCAGTGTCGTAACCTGTACATCATCTGGAAGAACAGTTTTTGTGGTTTATATGCCCAAAGGCTGCCCGGAGAGGTTGGCAGGGGTGGTTGGTGAAGTCTGCACAAGGTCAGTCAGGATGTCTAATAATTGTCCTAACACTTTACCAGTTATGGAACAATAATGAGAGTTTTTTCATTATTTTCGGGTGAGTGAGCCTGGCAGATGCTGACAGCCAGCAGATGTGTAAAGTTCGAGGTGATTTGTAAGGGTCTGGCTCATCTGATGCACAGTAATTGCATTGTGGGACATTGTCACTCAGCGTTGTGTCCTGCTCTGTCAGAACGAGGTAAAGGTCAGTTCAAAGAGCTGTCGTAGCGTGAGGGCCACCGGGACTGAAGTGAAACCCCCCATTTCCATCTCTCCCCTACACATGCACTCACGGCATGCCCGGAGCTGGGTGGATGCCCCAGTGCTAGACTGAGGGGTTGGGTGACTGAGTTTAGACTGGAGCAGGCTTAAATCCCTTCTCTGAGAATGGCTTGCCCACCTGCTGGGGTGTTAGGTAGGTGCTCATCTGCCCACTTACAGTGCAGGGCTTGCGTGACCTGTGTGCTGTGGCTGCTCCCTGCGCAGCCACAGCCGTCTCTGCAGCACAGCCAGCATGGGCAGCAGGGCCTCTACAGGTGCAACTGGGCCTTTCATCTGCTCCCTGCTGCCCTACACGCTCACCTGTCCCCTCAGCAAGATTCTCCTGCCACAGAGATGCTTTCAGCAAAGTTTGCCACTTGTGACACCTTGAAAGGTCAGAAGCTGCTCTCCCCTCATGCCTAGCTTGCTGCACACAGGTGAAGTTCAGGTTGCCCTATTCCTGTCGCACTGGAAATGGAGCGGATTTGTCTGACTGAACCTGCTGATGGCCCCAGGCAGGGAGTGAGAGGTGCGCTTGGGATGTCCCTGCAGCATGAAGCGCAGCGTGGCGCATCCGAGTGCGCAGCCTGCGCTCTGATCGGGGTTGATTTCTGGCTCTTCTGGAGTCTCAGTGGGATCTTTATTGCAACTGCGATGCGTGGAAGTCAGCCGGAGCCCCGATTTACTGGGTTTACTGGGTGTGCCTGCCATTCTGTAAAGTGGATGCTGATAAATCTGTAGCACGCTGGGGATCTTGATAATCTGTGTACGGTGTATTTCATCTGCTGTTGCCTCATTCTTCCATACTTGTGTGTATCTAATCCATTGCTCTTTATCTTATCAAGCATCACATTACAATCTCTGTTCTTTATTCTTCTAATATCCCTGCACTTGCTGGCGCTGGAAATGGCAGGAACTCACTCTACATGTGCTTCTTGAAGTGTGAGCCCTGGGTCAGCTCAGTCACTCGAGGCTTCCCATTGAGCTGGCCAGTTTAGCAGCAGGGCCTCAGTGCGGTGTTGGCTCGCTGTGCAAAGCATCTCACCTCCGTGAGACAGAGACCTTCAAGCTATCTCTTTTAGTTCCTCCTTGTGCTAAACTTGACCAGGAAAACTGCAGGAGTTTTGCTGAAGACATGATTGAAGCCATTATTTCCACCATATAGAACTGTTGTTAAAAGCTCTCCCGCGTTATTTAATCTCTGAGTTAGTAGTTGTTTGTTGAGGTGTGCCTTCTGGCTCTGCTCGCTGTCCCTGTGCAGACCATCGAGGGATGATCCATCCCGGTGTCTGTATAATCCTCTCTGTAATCAGCAGTGAGTGTGACTGTGTCTCGCAAGGATCTGGTGGAGAGCTAGCAGAGGAGGGGTGCAGAGATGCAAACTGTGAAGGGAAAGGTGGCTGTTCATTGAAAAGGTATTTCTGTAGAAATGAGTCTTTGGAGCTGTTGGTGATTTTTCTGTTGTTTGATGTTCCATGATGTTTCTGAGTCCTCTTTGTGTTTCACCAGAGGACACCCATTTTCTGACCAGCTTGGCCTAACTCCTTGTAGACCTCACCCGATCCTAAGCAGTTACTGAGCTAGTTTGTCAAGGTGGTAATTGCTGGTGGCCATGACGGTGTGAAGTAGCCTGGGATGTGTCTAAAGTGCTCCTGCTTTGGTCAAGGCTTTCAGAAGTGTAACTCAGGTTTTCATCTAAAACTCTGGGAAGGAGGTTGAGTTTGCTGTGTAGGGGCACTGGGTCTTTGCTTTCACCAAGCAGACCATGAGGGTGCTCGGCTGTACTGGTGGTTGGTGTTCTCCCTGGATTCATTTTGTTGGCCTTGGGGAAGAGGAAGAATCGATTCTTGTTCAACAAATGTCTGCTTCCAGGCAGTTGTGACTCGCAGGATTTCTTTCCTAAGAGTGAGCAGATCAGTTCCGCGTTTAGGATAAGATTTTTCTAACCATGGCACACTCTATTGAAGTTTGTTGTGTGTCCAGATTACACTGCTTTGCTTTTTAACTGCAGCTGAAACTGTGTTTTGAATAACAGATGTGGAATGCTGTCATCCCACTGTCGCATCAATTGTTCATTGTTCTGAGAAGGTCACATCATAATTCATTAACAATAATTATTCCCTGGGTACACCCTGCACTTCTTCACTCAATTGCTTCATTAACTTGCAAGTGAATCTCACATTCACTGCTCCAATCAATGAAGATATATTTATAATGTACAAGGGGATGCTATTAGTTACAATATATTAACTACCTAATTTAAAATAGAAAAGCTATCTTTATGAAGGGCAATTAACCACTAAGTGTAATTGATAATTCACATACCTATGATTAGGAAAGACAAATAATAAGAAAGAAATGAATCACCTGCGTTATTGCAGAAGACACTGGCATGGAGTTTTAATGAGCAGAAGGGGCTCTCTGGGTCAGAACCATATTTCTAAGAATCCTTTGCTGGAACATTCATCATTGGTTGGGTTACCTCGAGGTGGTTTCAGTGTTTACATCAAACGGCTGGGATCGTCTTCCCTAGAAAAGGAACCCACCACGTTTTGTTGTCCTGCCAGTTAGTGTTGGGCCTTTCCTAATAGAAAAGTCCTTTTGCATCCCAACACAAAAAAAAGTAATAATACTTTAACATGAATTTATAAACCTAGCCCCAAACTTATATAGGTATATAAACCTGTATTAGCTTAGGTCCTGAAAGCTAATTATGTACAAATCCACACTAACACTGACAGAAATCGGGTATTTTGGTACATTTGAGGGGCTGAGTGACAGCCCTTTTGGTAAATATTTATTAAAAAAATTGTGACACATTTCCTATGGCTACTTTGAAACACACTGGTTCTCCAAATACCTGGCAGCTCATCTGTGGAGAAGAGGTCTTTTCATGACATCTCACATATGTCACCCCAGCTTGGGTCAGGACACCTAGAGGCAGAGGGCGAGCATGAGACTGCAGAGCACTGATCCACAGGAACCATGTCCTTGGCTCTGCGTCACAGGTGTCTACATCCATGGACCAGTTCAAAGAGAAATAACTGGATCCAGGGGTTTTAATGTGTGGAGGGAGTGTGTGCTGACAGGCTGTGGTGTCCTGGGGACGGTGCTGTGTTCAGCTCAGCTCGCTGCTGCAGCAGGGCAGCTGCCTGCTGGGGCAGGGGCTCTGCATGTGAGAGCTGCAGCTCTGGTGCCCAGCGTCAGTATTTTGGCTGTGTCAGGGTCATAGTAAGGGATTCTGCTCCTGTTCTAGAATGTTATCTTTGCTTTTTTGTTGTAATTATGCAAATTAGTGTGGGACAGTGAAACCGATACTTTTAGCTCCTTCTGTATGTCCGGTAACCCCTCTCCTGCTTTTACTCAACAGGATCAAAGCGTCGGGTCTGAAGCTGCGGTTCTGCACTAATGAAACCCAGGCGACCCGGGAGAACTTCGTGAAGAAGCTCCAGGGCTTGGGCTTTGACATCTCCGTGGACGAAGTCACTGCCCCAGCGCCAGCCGCCTGCCGCATTCTGAAGGAGCGTGGCCTGAGACCACACCTGCTCGTGCATGACGGTGGGGCAGCCCAGCAGCAGATGCTGGGACATGTGTGGGGACAGCCCAGAGAGACACAGCCCTTTGTGACAGCACCGTGCAGGGAGCAGCTCCCAGCTGTTGCTCTCCTTAGTCAGGAGGCTGTGGAATGAACCCTAGTGGTGTGGTCTGGGTGAGATCTCCCTTATGGCAGTGGTACAGTGCAGGCACAGAGGTGTCCTGTGCGTCAGTGAGTGCATGGAGGAGTCTACTGCTTAACCACAGAGAACAGGAGAAGTCCTGTGCAGGACATGGCTTTGTCCTTGTTATCATGACAGAGGTTTTAAGTTTAAAGTGTTTTCTTCTATAGAATGTGTTCAAGGAGAAAGGGAGCGGATCTTGTCCTCACTGTTCTTCATTTTCATTGAGCTGCCCAGGAGTTTTCCTGGGGTGCAGATGCTGGGGTGTCACGAGCCGCTGAGATGTGGGTGGCAGGAACTCAGGCAAGGGTGGGAAATGGTTTATTTTGTTCTCTGTGGTAGGACAGAGGGACAGCAGGATCCAGTCAGGAATAGAGGGGCCTGAAGATTACTTAGTTCAGACTGGAGTGTGTTCTTTAATGAATGAAGGGAAACACAGATCTGGGATCTGAAATATTAAAGGATTTGTGAATTTTTTTTCCCTCCTCCTGTAGATCTTGTCCCTGAATTTGCTGAGATTGATAAAGCAAACCCAAACTGTGTGGTTATTGGAGATGCAGCAGAGAATTTCACCTATGCAAACCTTAATGAAGCTTTCCGAGTTCTGATTGAGATGGAGAAACCTGTTTTGATCTCCCTTGGAAGAGGGTGAGTTAAGCTCTGTTTCTTCCTCAGGTCTCTATATAATATATTTTTAATTTTCCTCAGTGTCTTTGTACTTACTGGAGGCCAGGTCAGGGCGTGTGCATTCGCAGTACCAACTTGTGAGCAGCTAATCCGTGTGTCTGGAATGGGAGGCTAATGTGCTCAGATATCTGTCAGTGGATGGGTAGCTCGTTGTCCTCAGTGGGTAATTCAGTCCCCTGACTCGATCTCCTGTCCTGAGTCACCTGTAGTCTTTCCAGGGCACAAGGGAAAAATTACGCTGAAATGGGTGGTGTGGTTGCTTCCCGTGAGCCACAGTTCAGCTGGTGCAGGTTTGCAGAGGGCGCTGGAAGTTACCGAGCTTGCTGATTTTGAAAATACTCACCAGTAGGGTCTCTACAGCACTGAGTGAGGCACCACTTCACTTTCAGCTCTTGGTGGTTGTTTCTGTAGACAGTGCAGAATAAGCGGTTGTGTGGATGTGTTTCCTTGGCTGCAGGAGGGTGAGAAGCTACTTTTCTGAAGAGGAATTGCAGTGGCTTCTAGAAAGCCTGGAGATACCCTGGTGTGTAAGCACAGCAAGTGCCAGCCTCCAGCCTTTCGAAGTCAGCGTTCAAGAGTTGACCTACAATCCACGTGGTTGTAGGTGGCGGTGGAAGGGTTAAATAGCTGCAGTTTTGTAAGCCACTACGAAAAGGACTTTTGTTGCTTCAAGAGCAAGCCTGAGAGCCTCTTAAGAACGCATAGATTCTATGATTCTGTGATTGGTTGAACTGGACTGGGGACTGAGGGGGAGAAGTTCTTTGGCGGTGAGAAAAGGGTGGTGGCTGAGGAGACCCCAGGGGAGGCCAGGGATATACTGAGAAATTATTGGGCTGGTGTGTGTGACCAAGACCTGCAAAAGCACCTATGCTTTTGAAATGCCAGACCACTTGTTTTGATAGCTTGAATATCAAAAGCCATTTTAATTATTCTCTGAACATTAAAGGTAAATTTTGACCTCCTACTTTCACTGGCAGGAAAAATCCAGTTAGGGAACTTGAATGTTTGGCTAAAACCAATTCAATTAGATGTATCGTGAGCTTTTAAACAGGAGGTGGTTAATGCCAACGCAGAATAATGACAGATCCCAACAGTCTTGAGGGAGTTATTCTGTTGTGCAGTGTAGGGGCTGAAAAAAGACTGTGCATGTTGTCACCACAGCCTCCTCAAGCTAAATTTTTTCAGTGGTTCAATAGACTGTAATGGGCATGAAACCCCTTTTTCAGTATGGAGGTTATTGATCCAGCTGGGTAGAACTTATCAGCAGGAAGAAGCAGCTAAATCCATTGTGTTGCCTTACCGGACACTCACGCTCTGGTCATACAACATGGGCAAAAAATCCTTGCTGTTTCTCAGTTGGAGGGACAAGGGGAAGATGCTGAGCCACCACCAGAATGGCAAATGTACGTGAAATAAGCAAGGTTTGTGTTGTGTGATGCTATTGTTCAAAATGAAATAGAGGCTCAACTTCTGTTAAAGATTTGCTCTCTGATCAGAGACGAAATGCCTCTGTATCCTGTGCATATAGAAATATGTATTAATTTGGTCATTCACGGATATAGACAGCTCTAAAACAGTCATTTTGAAGTGTTATTTTTCTTTTTATAATATAGTTGTTTGGATTTTCTGAGCTCAGTTTTCACCATGAGGATGGTTTTTTTAAATGCTTTATCATTTAGGTAGCGTGACTCTGCATTCTGGATTAATTTCCCTGGTAGTTAAGTTCTCTGACTTGAAGAAGGGAGGTTATAATTCGGAGGAATTATTCAGCAAGCTAGAGAAGCCTCATTGATCCTAAGAGCCATTTACAAAACCCAGCCACAAGCCAGCTTCCTTTCTAACCTGCAGAATCAGTGTGGTTGGGTGGACCTTAGTGCGGTGCTGCCTGGGGCGGGTGGGCTGGTGTTGGTTGAAGTTTTAGATCATTCCATAGAAAAGGCAAGTGCTGGAGGCACTGAAGCAGAACGCCCTCCTGAAAATGGAGTGATTTACATTTAGCATCTGTTTTGGGCTGAGAGTGGGAATTGGCTTTGTAATTTCTTCTGTCATGGCACTGTCAGAAAATTAAGCTGTTTACGCTCGACTATGGAAGGTTAATGCTGTTCTGGCAAAGGTCAAGTGGCTGCTCTAAAGGAAGGCTGTGCTGAATAATGGAAAATGACAGAAGGAAAAGGCATAAAATCTTAAGCGATGGCACATCCCTGTCATACAGAAACCTGTCTCTGCTCTGATCAGGAGAGCCTGGAAGACCTGCATTAGTGTGAATTACTGTTCCAGAAAGACCCTGTAAAGGTGCCAACTGATTTGTGGAACTTCATGGCAAGAGGAATGTTTTTAGACAGGACAAAATTTAGCTTGGAGGGCTTTCCTAGTGCTGATAAGCTGTGCCCTGGCTTCCCTGTGTGGGAGGCTGGTGACAAGCGATGATGGCCAACAGTCTGGGGTCCCTTCCACATCTCCTGAGGGAAGTGTTGCAGCTGCTGGAGGTGCTGGCCCTCGTCTCGTGTCTGCCGAGGGGCCTTCATTGCGGGTTAAGGGGATGCAATGAAGTGCTGCCTGTTGTGAGCAGCCAGTGCTGTGCAATAAAACACAGGCTGAGTTCATCCTTGGTACAAGGCAGTCCCTTTGAGCCAGAGTTGTGTCCCAGGTGCCAGATGGCCATCCGGTTGGAAATCTTTTCCCCAAGCTCTGCACAGTGCTGAGCCTGTCCTCTGCTTAATTCCTAGTGTTAAATTAAGGCTCCGGAGTTTCTGATGACTTGACATTTGTTGCAGCCATATGGACATCTATATAGGCACAGAAATAATAAAATGTGCTTTCTTTGTGTTTAACTGCCAGCACTTTCATTTCATGGGAACTTTATCACTTTCATTTCCAGACGCTACTATAAAGAAACCGATGGTCTGAAACTTGATGTTGGAGCATATATGAAGGCATTAGAGGTATTTTATAGCTTGTGTTATGCTTACTCGCTCTGCACACCTTGTTAAAAGAGTAACTGGTATAAATATGGGTCATCTTCTGTAATTACTCACCTTGGTGCAGGAAGTCTCCACAGGTTCAAACTCATTTGCTGCATTCTAAAGGCAGGTGGATTCATTTGTCTTCTGGCTTCGTTCTTTTTAAATTTTATTTAAAATGTGAACTTTTACTATTGTGGTACCTTTATTGGAAGTGAGGCCCTTGAAAGAAGGAGTCAGAAAAGAAAATCATGGAATGTTGTCTGCAAGATACCTGAGAAAATCTGCAGGTGTTTGATTGTTAGGCCTGTGCAAAACTGGAACCCAGTAGATAATCCAGCCTAAGGGTGAGAGAAGGAGAGAATCATTCTCGCTTTTATAGGTTTGTAAAGAGATTTAAAAATACATACTGAATGCAGAGAGTAAGGCAAAGTACGACAGAAGATAGTGAACGGAGTGTATGCACATTTATTTGTATATATGTGAGTTTTGGGGAGAGTTTTTGCCTCCCAGATATGTTCAGGCTTCTCTTTGTCTAGGAACAAGCTAGAAACACACTTTTCAGCACAGTACTGAGACTTAGGTGCAGGAAAATAAAACTTTTCGAGCTTGACCGGTCACTTGAATCATTATAAGTATGCCAGGTGGTTGAAGAAACCCTCTACATCTTCTAAGGTCCTCTGGTGCTTTTCATCATTTCATTGAATTATATTTGCTACTTCTTTAAGACTGATGCTCTTACAAAAATGAGCGATACTGGAGCTGAGTCTGATGGAGCATGTAAAAGGTTTGTTAACTAGAGATCTTTCAGGAAGACTTTCTCTCTTGCCAGAGAACATTAAACACTTCTGCTATCCAAATTCTCCGATATTCACCTTCACCTGCTAATCCATTGAGGTGTTTAAGGGCAAAAATCAATAATCACATACATTTTATACAATTGACTGGCGTTACAGTTGAACAAATTCTTTTCTGATCAGCATTTTTTGTTTGTCTCTTCTTTTTTTTCCAGTATGCTTGTGATATCCAAGCTGAGGTAGTGGGAAAACCAGCAAAAATGTTTTTTGAGTCAGCCTTAGCAGAAATGGGAGTTACACCACAAGAGGTAAGGTTTCTGGTGCCCTGAGTACTGGCTGTGCTATCTAGTTATGCCCACTGATGCTTTGTTTTAAATTTGATTTGCTGTTATAGAAGAGGCTGAAGGGATTGTGGCCAGGACAATGTGATAAACTCTGGGTAGAAATGCAACTGTTTTTTCCAGACCCAGTGTGCAGAGAAATGTTTATGTTCAGAATCTTCCCATGAATTTTTGTTTGTTTCAAAAAGGAAAACAAAACTTGGTCAAGAAATGTTTCAAAGGGAAGAACCCTGTGTTTGCCTATTTTCTCAAATAGTGCAAAGCAGACAAAGGGGGCTGACAGCCAAGAGGGCAAATGCTAGCGAGTGGGGGACCTGTTAAATTTTCTCTGCCCTGTGCACACTTGTTGCACTTCTAAAAGGCAGGACATTATTTTCTCTGCTTTTTTTTGAGTGTTCTTTTTGACTGCCTGTGATTTCCCTTCTCATTCCTATCTGTCTCTTTTTGCTCTGATTTGTGCCATCTATACCTGTACCAAATTTACAGTTTTACATCCATCCCTCTATTTTCTGCTGCAGTTTCCTCTTCTACTTGTACTGTTGTGTCGTCCTTTCTTGCTCACCCTGCTCCCAAACCATATAGTTCAAAAGAATATACGCTTCTGTTGTGAAATTATTTTATTTGGAGGCTAAAGAGAACAATATAAAAGAACAAAGTTGGTTTTCCCAAAAAATTATGGACAATGTGCCTCACAAGATGAGAGGTGCCCTGGTGCCTGGCAGTCTGATTGATGACTGGAGGCTGCGGCACGGTGGAATCGCAACCAATATATTATTTATTTGCTTTGGTGTCACACTGACTACAGTTTTTTAGGAAAAAAGGAAAGGCAGAGGAAAATATTTTGTATTTTAGGTGAACAGGAAGCACTGACTGACCCAAAAACTCCACCCATGTTACTGAATTCTTCACACTTTCAAGAAACACTGGAAGTGTGATGCTCCTGGCTTACTTAATACAACCCATTTTTCACTCTCTCTGTAGTTGGGCCCAGATCCTCTTTATTGATTTGTTGTTATGTCACACAGGACATCAGGATGAGCATGAGATGACTCACAGACAGCAGTGAATTACAACGTAATAATTCCATCAGTGGCTTTGTTGGCATTATAAACAACGGGAGTGAAGTTGATGTGGCTTGTGGGTCCCTAGAGCCTGGAGATGAAATTATGGCCCTGTAATTCAGGATGTGCTTGTGTTTTACTTTATTATAGAGTGAGGAGATGGAAAAGACCTAGTAGACCCTCTAATCCATCTCCTTCCCCTGCTTCACGTTTATTAATGTCCAGAGTAGTTTCAGTGAGCCAAACAACAGGGCTCCTGTGTGTACCCGAGGGCCAGTGTTCACAGCCAACAGGTCTGAGGGCAGGCTGCTTTCTCTGAAGTTCATCAGGACCCTTCCCTTTTAAGCCACATCTCGTTATTTCTATAATAGTTTTACTCCAGGTAACAACAAATAACTGCCTGCCCTCCTGGGTATCTTCTTTCTCTATTCCCTCAGTTGTCATTAGAGCAGCTGCCTCTCACCAGAACTGTGTGTGTGGCTTTCAGCGCTTCACCTGGGTTCGGTCCCTCTGCACCCTGGCCTGCTGAGATGCTCTTTTTCTGCCCTCCCTTCAGCTCGTTCACACCTTCCTCAGAAAGAGATAGCTCATCCTGAGTGTAATATCACAGGAACAGCCACTGCTTAATGATTCAGACCATTCATGAAGCCAACAAACCCAGAAACCCACTTCAGGCATAGACATGCATTTGAAGAGAAAGTAGGCAGAAAAAAGAACAAAGGAGAAAGCCTCCCAGGGTGCAGCCCTTGGAGGCTGTTTGTCTGATTCAGGAGTGTGAAGGTTTGTGTTTCCTCTCTGCCTGTTTCAGAAACAATCCGTGTGCAGGAGTAGGAGGGAATAAGGATTTGGGGGCTTTTTTTGTCCTTGTGGTCCAGGACAGTGACATCGCTTGGTCGCCCTCAGGTGCCGTTTTGCTCACCTTACGCTAAGATTGTGTCAGCACCTGGCACAGAGGGGAGCATCCCTGCAGGGAGGCAACAGGATGCCACATCTCCTGCCTCAAAAACATTGCTCCAGGGAATAACTTGTGATATAACCTGACGCCAAACTGGCAAAAATGGTCCCACAGGGTGAGCCCCGATTTCAGGAGGATTTGTTTTGGGTACAGAAAAACAGTAATAGTCCCCAGCAGCCACTGTTTGTTCACTCTGCTATTTGCCAGATATTCACAGTGCTACCAGTGACTTTATATTGTGACACAGGTTTTTTCCCCGTTCTAACATTAAATGCCATCAGTTCATTGTGGTCGTATGTCCAGTCTGCAGGTATCATTTGTTATATTGAGGGATTTTGGAGATAAAGGGATTATGTGCTTCACCAAGGAGGAGAGCAGCAGGCACTGCTGCCTGTTGGCACCAGTCTGTGCTTTGGCTGTAGGGAAAACAGTTCGTGCTGCTGGAGTTAAAACCTGGATCATGATGCACGTGCACAGGAGGAACAAATTACAGCAGAGCAAACTCAATTCTGACATATTTTCCTAACTTTTTGAGTGCTTGACATTGTAACTTTAGTGTTCTTTTGGGAAAGATTTGTAGGCTGGTTTAGTTCGTTGTAGATAACAGTAAAAACTCAGAGTATGCAGCTCAAAGAATTCCTTCGTAATGCACTGTATTATGTTTTAATCTGTCCCCTGGATGAGCTATACTGCCCTGCATTTGCAGTGTCATGACAAGGACTGGTTTTACTTGCCTTTGCTTTTATAAAATGTCTGCCAATAATTTATCCCACCTGTGGAATGCATTTAATCTACACCATTATTAAACCATTTTAGATGAGCTGCACTTTTGAAAATACATTACAGTTTTCTTTCACCTGACTTTTAATGAAAAATAGCTTTTTAATAAAGCTGTCTCATCACAGTAATTCTAGACAGTGGCAAATCTTAAATTTCTCAAGCTGCTTTAATCAATAAAGTTATCACCAGTCCTTTCCCTTGATAACTGCTCCTTACTAAGACCCTGATTTTGCCTTCTGCTGCCAAGATGCTTTCAACCTGCCCTTAGAATAGGAGGAACTCCCCAAAGTCCAATTTTCATTTTAAACCGTCCCTCAATGGCCTAGGAATAACAGATTGTCAGTATTACTTTAATAGATTGGGAATTTAAACCTCTTAGAGGCAACCAGACCCATCTTATGTTTCAGTAATGTGACAAAGAATAACACATCTTAAAGGTTACTGAAATGCCTAATTCACGTGTTTTAAGGCAGCTGTAACAGTGGATGATTTTTACAGCTTTACAATAAAACCTAAATAATGTTAAGGTTCCAGTAGTTTTATATAATCATAAAAAGTTCTGTCTCTAGCAAATTGTCCTGCTTTAATGGGAGTTATGGCAGGTCGTGCTGGAGTGTATAAAGCATTGGTAGTTAAGCAGTTCCTGTTTCTGCCACCTGCGAGTCTCAGGTGGGAGTTGGTGGCGCATGAGAGCAGAGTGTGGTCACCCCAAGAGTAGCAGCGAGGTCCTGCCGCCGTGCCAGCATCCCCTCCTTGCTCACCGGACACAGCAGGGAAAGATTTTCCATCTCAGAAAGAAGAGTGAGGCGGCCGAGGGATGTGTCAAGCTCCGAGTCCTGCTGAAAGTTTATTGAAACCTGGCTGACCCTGCAACCTTTGGGACTCTGCCCGGAGGTGTAAGGTATTTCTTGGTTTCACCCAGCTTGTCGTACAGTTTCTCCCGGGTCAGAGGGCAGGTGTGGTGCCCTTTGTGAGTCTGGTGTTTGCACAGCTAGTGGTTCCAAGACGGAAACATCATTGACAGTAACATGGGATCCTGGGGCCTAGGAGATTACCAGCGGGCCGAAGAGAATGGGATGAAAAGTAAATGCATTGTATTTCTTGTTAATGCATTAATCAAGATTTTTTGAATAAGCTCTATTTCCTTCTGTCCCTGGCATGTTTAGCTTGATTAAGGTTACTGAGCCTAAAGCAAAAATCTGCTTAGGCATGAATGTGTTTGAATCTGGAAACACTGACTAAGTTAAATATTCTGTTGAAGTTCACACTCCCTTCTGTGCATCTCTTCACTTGCATCCTCCATGGACTGCAGCTTCCAAAGTGCCGCACCAGAGCCTATCCTAGCGAACGCTGCACTGCAACGCGAGCAGGGCCGGTGGTTACACAATATTGTTGTCTTTCTGCCTCATTCATTCCCTTACTCCATAATTCTTTTCCTGATCAAATATTTTTCTGGGATTTTAGTGAGTACTAAAACTCTTGGCAGACAGAAATACCTGAGGTTCCCATTCACCACCCTGCCAGCCTCCCTGAGGGCTTTTTAGTGCTGGCTGCTTCCGTAGGCGAGAGGAGTCTGTCACCACCTTCATTCGGCCCAGACACCACCAGTGCGGTTGCTGACTGTGATGGGGATCTCTGTGCCACAGACGTTTGTCCAGTGGGGTGCCTTCCCAACCCCAAATTCTTTGAGGTCAAGTTCATCTCCTCTATTATCAGTGCTGGTCTGAGTTGACTTCGATGGGGTCTCTTCAAAAGTGGTGACCACTCCATTTTGGCATGCGCGTGCTTTACTGACTGCATGGGTGCGACCACACGCAGCACCTCTCATCAGCTACACGTTTTAGGAAAATATAAATTACACCCAGCTTAATTCTTTCGTGATTTGTCTTAAAACCAGATGCGATCTTGGGAAAAAAAGTAACTTCTGCAGACTAATTGAACAGATTAATGGTGTGATCCCTTTGTAAAATACAAACACTAATGGGGATCTTCTAATTCTTGATTTCAGTGGATATGTGACCTTTCAGTTTTACATCCTTCTCTCTCTTCTTATCATATTGCAGTCAGAGAGGAAGTTAAACCCACATTTGACAGGTAGAGTTTTTTATTTCCCTTGACAGGGCACCTTTTGACCTCTATCTTCTTGCCAATGATTTTTTAAATCCTAAATGATTTGGGAATAATTGCTCCTCCTTTAGTGATTATTGCCCTTCACTGATAGTAAATCTGTGAAATCCCCGGGGAGTGGAGTCCATTTCTGTGTGCGCGTGCCGCAAGCTGGCCTGGACAGGCACTGCTGCTCATCCGCGCTGCACTGCAGAGCTGCCGTGCGCCATGCAGGCCTGGACAGGGGAGAACGCAGCCCGGCAGGCGAGCAAGCTCTTGGTGGGGTGCCTGCTCTGCCCTTTCCTATTCTCAGAGGAAATAGTTCTTAGGGTTCGGAAAACCCAGGACTGAATTCCTTCAGAAATCTCCTGAACTGCAGGCTGAGCCAGGGTGTGCAGGCAGCGGAGGGCATGTCTGCTCCTGGGTCACCCCAGGGATTCTCTGGGGTCACCCTGAGCCATCCCCTGTCCCCCCGTGGGAGGAATTTTGTAAGAAAAAGGGATTATAAATTGTTAAAGGCAGTGGTTGAGAGGGATTAAATATCTCAAAAAGCTTGGGGGTAAATTGATAATGGTGACTGGCAGGGAGCAGTGTCACCGGGTTCTCTGCAGCTCTGATGGAACACTGGAATTACTCTCTTTTCCTCATCTGTGTGTGCAGGCTTTATTTACTCATTTTTGAACACATCATTTTCTCCCCATTTCGTGCTGGATTGCTGGTTTGGAGAAGTGGTAAGGAAAAGTGAGGTATCTACAGGGGCAGGTGGCTTATTGGGAACCCCACATTTCTGGGAGCAGAGTGAGTAAGGAAAATAGCCCAAGAGTAACAGGATGAGACAGGCGAGGCCCTCCATCCTCTGGTGGCTTTGAAGCCGTTTGTGATCAGGGAGCTGGCACGGCAGAGCCCCCTGTCCCACTACCAGCCGCGACACCTTCCCCAGGGGCTCGTTTTGCTCAGCTCTGACCCCTTTGCCACAAGTCCTTCTGCCTTTCTGCTCCTGAAGGGGGCCCTCAGAGTCTGGCCCAGCAGCGATCCCTCTGGGCACAATGAAGCAAGCATGGGCTTCTGTGAACTGTTTCAAAATGAACTGCTTCAGCATGGAACCAGACAGATGAGCCTTGACCCGAGGGGGCATCCTGCTGCGTCCCATCACCTGAGGGACAGTGATCATTCCTCATGTGAGCAGTATTTTACAACAACATGGATTTTATAGTGACTTTCCAAGTTTCTGTATCAACCTGAGTGTGGTGTGGATCAAGCTCTGCACAAGTTACACATCTTGGTGATCACATGCTTAAGCTTTTGACTGGCTTTTGGAATAGTAATTTTAAGAATATGTTTAAAATGTTAAGCTTAATATAAACTGCTGGGAGCATAACATAAATGTGCCATTGGGAACAGAATGGGACTAACTTCATAATATTCAGCATTTTCTTTGAACTGTGCCAAGTTTTGATTTTTGTGATTGATTACAAATGGTGCAGATGTGTACTGCACTAGTACATTGCTCGAGGGGCTATAGCATGACTTATAGTCAAGGTAAGGTGACTTTTAATCAATATGATGACAACATTATCTTGTTTAATTTGTCTGATGGCAGTATTAAACATCAAATCAAGCTGTTTGTTATGTCAAAGGCATGTGACGTATGGCAGAAATGAGATTTGCTTGACACCCGTGTTTCTGTACTTCGCTGCTTTGACAGGCCATCATGATCGGAGATGATATTGTGAACGATGTGGGAGGTGCCCAGCAGTGCGGCCTGAGAGCTGTGCAAGTGCGGACAGGGAAGTACAGGTCAGTGCACACCCTGCACCCTGCGCTCTGTGGGGCAAGTGTGGAAAAAGGGGAAGTAAATGTAAGTAATGATTTTTGTGTTTGTCTTTCTGCCAAACAACACTGTGCTCTGATTTCCTTACAACACATCAGTTTCTGGAAGGGAAGGAGCTGCAGTCTGGAACTTGGTACACGTTACACAGAGCAGATCTTTTCCCTGCCTTTTCCAGATCTTTTCCGATCAGTGGCACAAACTGTTCAGGCAACTGACATAAACTGTACAGACACATACACGTATAAATATGTATAATCCTATGATGGAAAAAATATATTCATGTACCAGTTCTAAGTCACAATTTCACAGCTGAAAGAGAGTCATCAGCTGTTTGAGATGGGGAAAAAGTTTGTTTCCCACTGTTAGATTTCCAGTTTCAATGTGGGGTTTCTGACATCATGTACTGTTGTACGGCAACAAAACACAGGTGAGTGCTCTGTAATCGAGCATATGGTCCTAGTTTTAGCAATTGTGAGTAAAATTAAACAGCTCTGGTTTGCCAGTAGAGGCCAGAGATGCATATATTTTTCAGAATGACTGATTTAGTGGAAAATTAAAACACACGATGAGGGTTGAGAGAGGTGGAAAAAAACCAACTGAATGAAAACTGATATGCCAGAGAAATGAAAAATAACAGAAAATGTAATTTCATAGCTTGTTTTAAGTCTGGCCTCTGTAAGATTATGCGTAGGTCCTCTCTCTCACTCCTGTGGTAGTTCTCATGTACACGGAGCTGTGTGGTGCACTTGAGTCCCTCTGGATGGCACCATTAGCACATTTATTTCAGCATCAGCCCCAGCTCTCGACCTCCCCAGAAAGCTGAGGCTGGCTGTGCGAAAGTAATAGTCAGGTTTGCACCACCTTGCATGGAGGTCCTGAAAATGAGCTGACTTCTTTGGATCTGTAAAGTTTGATAAAATTTGTGCAGGCGATTTCCTTTAGTACAACAAATGTTGCGTGTTCCTCACTCCTGCATCTATGCTTATCTTCTTCTCTAAAGCACTGATCCTCCAGCAGGACTTAATCCCAAGTGTTGAGCTCTTTCTCTGTGGCCAGGCCAAGTATAGCATAGATTAATTCATGAAATGTGATAAATCCTAGCTGCAACATGGAATTAAATTTCTGTTGGCCCAAGTCAGGGCAACAGTGGAAAAGTGTAGGGTTAAAATGGTGTTTTGAGTTGTTTCAGCCAGCCCAGTTCTCTGACATGGGATGAGTAGTGGGCTGGCCAAGTACAGCCCTTCTTAGGGGTGAAATCCAGATACAAAGGGTGTGGTCTGCAGGTTTGTCCCCTCTCAGTGTGTCCCTTCGACAGGACAGGACAGGCCATTCCTGCAGACTCCTGTGTACCAAGAGGAGCAGCTACTGTTGGGGTTTTCAGCATTGGGAAATGCTCAATGCGAAGTTTCTGTGCACACCTGTGTGGAGGCCCTTCACAGCCAACTTCTTTCCTGTCTGGGGAAGAACACATTCTTGTCTTTCCACATGGGGTATGTGCTAATTCCACTTGCAGATAGTTGGCCTTGACATCAAACCAATAACTTCCACAATTAACTATTGATTCTGCAGAGCTGTGCAATATCCTTGTTCCTCTTTGTAGTGTGTGAGTTAGAGCAGAAAAAAATGACTTTGAGGCTTTTCCAGCTGTCTCCCTGTAACATGGGAAACAGCTTTTGGGTGTGTCAGTGTGTCATATTGGAGGTGGTTCTTGGCAGGGCAGAAGCATTACCTACTCCTCTCTCCCAGTTGTTATTTACAGGTCTTGATTTTTAAGTAAAGGATGCTCCATCACTGGTGTGCGGCCGTAGCCAGGAACATTCATGGCAGCAGTACCCACAGCCCCTGCTTGCCTGTGGACTCCACCGTGGTTTCAGAGTCTGGCAGCATGGCTTCATCTGCTCTCTGTGCCCACGTGAGATTATCTTCATTTGATTAGGGGTTTATCTCTTGGCCAGGGCTGATACTGCAACATCCCTGAGCTCCCTCATTATGGACATGAAGGATACCCCGCACTGCCATCTCTCTCCAGCTCTGCCCCTGTTTTCCAGGAGGACTAGGTCAAGTTACTTCATGTTGCTGTTCTTCAGTTTTCCCCACTTATAATTATGCTCAGAATAATTATGCTGAATTTCTTGTGATTTGTTCTTCTCATCCTGCCCCGCACCCATGGTCTCTGCAGACCCCGGTGGCCCCCCGTGCGCTGCCTGTCTAAGGGCAGCTGCAGGCTCCCGGCTGGGACAGGTGCTTGCTTGTTTCTGTGTTTGGGGCTCTTCTCTCAGTGCTGGTGTGAGGATGCTGGGAGCCAGCCGAGCGCAGCAGTGTTTCTCAGTTGTCACTTGCAGAACGTGGAGCAGCACTTGACAGCGATGATGAATGCCATACCAATTGCTAACTATTTTATTTCTGTAAAAATGCTGATGAGCATGTTGAAATGTGCTGCAGGAATGGCAGAGCTGGGACAGCTGTGCAGTTGTGGTTTCGCTAGGGATTTCCCTTTTTTGAAAACACAGGTTCCTCTTCTCTGGGTATCTTTTTCCTGTGGTTCAGTGTCATCCCAACTCGGTGCATGGAGTCCTCTCAGGGAGCAGCATGGGGAGTGTGGCAGCTGCTCTGACTGATAAAACCAGACCAGAGCGTTGTTTTCAAAGGAAGAGAGAAGCAAGCAAGAGAGACGCCTCAGAGCAAATGTTTTAGAATCTGAAATTCAATCTGCTGGCTCGGGCTCTTACTCGCACTACACTGTATATCACTGCAGAATCAAGGTAAATGTGCCCAGGAGTCGTGATGCTGGAGCAGTGCTTTGTGCCAGCACCCTGTAAGCACAAACCAGCTGAGCGTTCATGCTTTGATGCTGTGCTGCATGGCTGTGGATGCTGGAGGGTCACCTGCAGACTCATCTAGTGACATTATTTTTTTCCTCTAAGAGTGGATTTAACCAGCAAAGCCAGGGTGGCTGGCTGCTCCCAGTGTGTGCCCTGCTCTGGAAGGCCCTGTGTTTGTGTCAATGTCTGTGTCACTCGGCCGTGCAGTGGTCGGGGGGCTGGGTGCTCAGAGGACCACCAGCCATCCCGACTGGTCCCAAAGCCGTGCTGGGGACCCTGCTACAGTCAGGTGGCTTTTCCAGCAGCCGCAGAGGTGACAGAGACGAGTGTTGGTTGAGGTGTGTGGGAGTGGGGCTGCCAGCCCGCTCAGGCTAAGGGAGCAGCCGCAAGGCATGGGGATGGCTGCCTCTCCGGCTGCTTCTGCTGGACTTGGGATGGTGGGTGGTTTTCGTCTGCTCCTGTGACTCACACGGTGTTAAAAATAAAGCACCAGGCAGTGCCAGCTTTAGGGCTTCTGCCAGCACTGGGGAGCTCCGATGGCTCCATGCGCGAGTGCTCAAGTACTGCAGCAGCAGTTTGAGAAAAGGGGCTTGGGTGAGGAGCGAGGTTCCCGCTGTCACCAGCACTGGGCAGTGCTCTTCGCCTGCAGCTGGTGCTGGGATGTGACACACATTCACACTTTGCCCTGAAACACTTACGGTTCTTGCTTGTCTGTGGTTTTCAGTCATTGTCAACAAGTGTGTGCGGTTACACCTCAGCCCTGCACACTCACAGTTTGCTGAAAGATGAGCTCTGTCAGCATGCGGGGCTGGTGCTGTTGCATGGGGTCTGCGTCCTCCGTCGAGTCGTTAAGCCATTGGCCTCCCTAAAAACAGGGTTGGGTCCCAGGGCTGAGGAGCTCTGGCCGACTGCTGGCTGCAGCCGCTGCACGCACTGCCGCTCTTCAGACCAACCTGCAGCTCATCTCCAAAGCTTCTTTCTTTTCTTGAGTACACTCTGCCCGAGTCTAAAGGGGACCCAGACGGTCAGTTGGGTCTGATGCTGCTCCTGGTCTGTAGGCACATTGCCATGCATGTATGATTTCTGTGGCGCTTTCAGGGACTCACTCCAGTCCTTTTGGAGAGAGATCTCACTCATGTTTCTTGCATATTATTTATGCCAGTTAATGCTTTTATGTCACAGCTACGGTTGTTTTTCCATTCCCAGTTGCACTCCAAGTGCCCCTGAGGTGTAATGGGGAAGAGGAGGGGGTGGTCATGTTTGACCTTCCAGCTTCAACTCGTTCCCAACCTGTTGTGACCACTGTCAGTTCACAGGTAAGCAGAGCTCCACAGTCTGTGCATGGGTGGAAAGCTTGGCTTCCCCATCCCCTGGGCTGCTGCCAGTTCCCAGTTTGTGCTGGAGGAGACAGGTTTCTCACAGTGTGGATTTCCACGTGGGGCAGGATGCAGCCAGCAGTGCTCTGCAGTGCCAGATCCAGTTCAGATTCTGGGTTTGGATTTACAGTTGCAGTTTTTGGAGGGTGGGAAGGAGCTTGAAGTGGTTTTTATTTTAGCATGAGCTGCCAGAGCACTGTGCAGAGCAAAGCAGCTGCAGCCAACCCTTAAAAGGGGCTCCGGTGCCACAGAGCCCCTTCACCTGCCACAAAGCCGAGCTTTGTTCGAACCCAAGCAGGCATTTGCAGCTGAATAACATTAACTGTTCAGCTCGGCTGTTGGCTGTGTGACACTGAAATCAGGCCTAAAAATAGGAGGATGGCTGACCCCGAAGTGAAGGATTTTCACTCATAACGCAGTCTGGCGCTTGCCCAAGGTGACATCATCTGGAGGGGAAGTTGGAAAAGCTTCCAAATATGTTGTTTTCCATGCAGGAGCACTAAATGCATGTGTCAGTGGATAATCAGGTAGCATGTTCAGCCTGGCTGTGAAGAAAAGATCTGCAGATGGAGGAGAAGGATCAGAGCCATATGTCAGAAGAGGGTTTGGAGAGCATTGTCTGTGGGTAACTTGAGGAGAAATGATAGAAGCAAAAAGCATTGCATTCAGACAATACCTGTTCCATAAACACGACAGTGTTGTTTCCTTTTGGGTGTGCTAAGAGGTACTGAGCTGCAGTCGAGGTTCTGACCATCAGCCCACCCAGTGATATCTGATGATGTCCGTTACGGTTGTGGTTTGAGTCTGCACGATTTAGACTTGCAATTGCATAGGTGCTGCTCACAGTGGCCATGGAAGTGTCTGAGATGGCCAAGCAGAGAATGACCTCCCTTGTTTTCAGCTCTCTGACATTTGAAAACAGCTCTGCCCAGGCTAACCTTCAGGGATTTGACCAGAATCGGTGCTCAGGTAGCAGGGATGACCTTGCTATTGTTCTGAACCCAAATTGCTTGAGCCAAGTTCATCATATTTCTGTACTAAGCTTCTTTGTCTTCCTTAAAAGTGTAAGTGTGTCAAAAATGTGGTAGTCAGTTTTCCCCTTGATACTTGATGCTGTTTTTCCTCTGGGTGCTGCCCGGTGACTGCTGTGCTCGTCCTCTAATGAGGACACCTCTGCCTCGGTGTGCGTGAGTGCACGCTGGAATTCGCAGCTCTTTTCGGACGGTGAGAGCTAAGAGTGCTATTTCGGTGTCTCTGTTATCTGCTTTCCTTTTGCCTTTTAAATTCTCATTCCATATTTCTGATGGTGCTACAGCAAAGGTGCCTAAAGCACAACCACGGACAGCATTCAGTCTGTTGAGTCCCAAGGGAAGGTGGAAAACTGCTGGTGCTGTGTAAACACCATGTCAAGACCTGACTTTCTGTACTGCTGGGCATTTTTAACCAACAATGGTAAAAAAAAGAGGGGAATAGTCTTACTGTATCGATGTCTGATCTAATCTGGAACAGGGGGAAGTGTTGAGGCCTGCCAGCCCTTCTTGGGGTTCTCATGCTCTCAGATCATCACAGCAGTGAAACCCTGTGACAAACAGTCTGCTTTGTAGACCTCTGCTGCAGCAATAGGGGCAGATGAGCTCCTACTCACCATGTCAACCTTTGGGGAGGATTTGTCCTGCAAAGCATGAGGCTATTTCTGGTTGTCTGCTGGGAAACGACCAAGGTGTGGTTGCAGAGGTCTTTAATTGGCCTAGACTGAGCCCATGGAAGGCAGATGAAAAGCCCAGGTCGGGTCAGGAACTGACTTCCCACGCCAGGGTTAAAGATACGCTGTGCCTCCAAAGAGGAGTTTGAACAGTTTGTCTGTTTTACCCCTTTTTTATGTGAAGGCTTGAAGCCTCTCTGACTGAGAAATTAATCTCTATTAGCAACTAGACTGTGAAACTTCTTAGCTTTTGACCCCTGATACATATTATTCAGAATGACCTATACAGCAGTAACCACGTGAAATGCAGGCATTTAAACCTAAGCAGCTGGAATAAATGCGGTGTTTGCCAGCGGTGGGCACTGTCCTGCTGTAGGGCAGCTGCGCCGCTGCAGGCTCCTCATTTCACGGGGCATTAACGGAGCTGACATAAATGAAAGTGGGGCACACACTAGAAGAGCTGGCTTTTGTTCTTAGAGACAGTTTTTTGTTTTCTCTTGCTGGTTGAGATGTTGTAGCAAACACTTGACTTCCTTGTCATCTCTAAACTATGTAGAGAGCTGAGGAGTTGGCTTTTACCAAAGCAAATGGACTTTTGCCTTGAAAAGCCCCTTCCTGCAGCTTCTGGCACTACTGATCACCCTGCTGTCAGCATTCCCTGAGCTTCACGATACAGTTGTTTTGTACAAAGCTGTATTTTTGTGCACATGAGCTTTGAAAGCTGCATCTCTTTGAAAATGCGTCCCTAGATAATCCCTGTAGTTTTAGGCACGGTGTTGGAGGTGGGTGAAGAGGACTTTGTTGGGAAGAGGGAGTGGGCTCGGAGGCTGTGAGATGGCAGCCAGAGGCACTGTTGGACACATGGTAACAACCAGCACTGCTGCACAGAGCACAAGTTGTCAAATAACACTCAGATAAGAACACTACGTGTTAAAAGACCACTACGGCATGAATTCAACCAAAGTGTGTATTCTCTCTGAGCAGCAGTCCTTACAGAAATGCTCACCTCTCCCTCCCCACGCTGAACCCTTGTCTCCCTATTGCACAGAGCAGACATAGCTTCAAATGTGCCAGAACTTACAGAGCAGCTTTTTCCCCTTTCCAGTCACTGATTTCTATGTGGATTTTTCTGCTATGTCTTTCTGGCAGTTGAATACAAGCATTAATGAATTTATTTCTGGAGCGGAGTTCTGAGATCCTGCTTTTGACTGTGCACGCAAGGCGAGAGGCACGGAGGTTAAAACTAGCGCTGGCCAAAGAGTCAGTTGCTGACATGCTCAGTTGGGAAGTATTTGAGCATTACATGTAAATGTGTGTTGGAAACGCGGCTTGCAGCCGCCCTGTGGGCATCTGAGTGGCTCAGCCCTGCTTCAGGTGGGCTCCCAGCTGGCCCTGGGCAGGCGCTCGGAAAATTGTGGTGCCCAGAGGGAATCCTGGGCAGTATGAGGAATAGCACGGCTGGGCAGAGCGAGAATGCACTGCTCTGCGGGGTGGCACTGTCCTTCTTACTGTCACAAGCATCCTTGTCTCCCTTCCTCAGGCGTCGGAGGTGCCAGTACCCTTTGGGCTGGCTCACCAGGCTCTGCTAAGGCTGCTCTTCCCTCTATCCTGGCTCCCATCTGAGTGAAGCAAAAGGACAGGTTTGGGCTGAGATCTCTGAGGCCAGCTTGGGTTCGTACGACGTGGGTAGAGAGACCTCAGTTGAAAGCAAAAAAAACCTGTCTGTATTTAAATCAGCCTAAGTAAGGTGGCTTTTTCCAGGAGCTGGCGGGCTCACTGTGCTGCCTGCCCAAAGTGATTTATGCAGTTACTGTTCTTTGTATTTGTCTGGTGGGTTTTTTTTGTCCTACACTCATTTATGGGACATTGCTTGGGGAAGATCACCTGTGTGCAATGGGTTATTCTCACGTGCTGTAAGGAGCAGAGTAAACTGGGGGAGCTTTGCTGATTTACACCTGCTGGTGCTCTGGCCCATGGAGCACCTGGAAATAGCGTAGCAAGTATAAAAGACAGTAGTGGTTTCTTTGTCCACTTGGAACACATTGCATCGTCGGGGGAAGGAGAGACATTTGTGGGAGCAAATGCTTCGTTTATCAGTGTATGAGCTATTGAAAAGACTGGATGTAGCTGGGATAATTATAGCCAAGATTAGTCTTCTTGGAATGGAAAAGTAATGACAATCCTAATTTTACCAAATCCCCTGAAATTTGCTGTCTGTTTATTTAACACCCTGGACCCTTTCCTGCAGCAGAGGATCAGCTGGATTTACGGAGGTACAGTTTAGTAATCCAAATACTTGAAAGTTCATCTGGGCAGCCTGTGAGCTGCTCTGGTTATTTTCACTGTCGCTGCTCGCAGGCCATGGGAACTGGGAGTGCAGCCAGGGGCGCGGGAGCCACGGGCTGAGAATCAACCAGAGTCAGTCGGAACAGGCCTCTTCCAGTGGGTGTGCAGGTGGGAAGTACCTGGCCCCTGCAGGCAGGCTCAATCTCAGTGCTGTTGGGGAGGGAAGGGAGTGAAGCTCCTCCCATCGCCACTTCAGGAGCTGCCGTTTTTTTCTTTTCTCCAGCTAATTTGTGGGGTTTTTTTACTGCAAGTAAGGAGAGGTATTCTGTGCTCTGGAATTCCCTGGGCAGGAAAGGTCAGGGTAACCAGTGCATGTAGGAATCAGCGTGCTGACGGCAGTTGCCCTGTGACAAGCCGTGGATGTCACCTGTGCATCCCAGAGCCTTATTGAAACTGAAAACCTCCACTAGAAGCAGGAATAGCAGCACAAGAAGGGGAATCCCTTCTGGACATTACAGTTTGCTAAAAAAGAGAAGAGGTTATCCAGAATCCATGAAAATGGAGGCAGGCAAGGGAGCAGAGCCATGGGCCTGGAAGCCCTTTCGCTATCATAATTTAATACTAGAAGAAAATGCGTGGACTGGGGTTTTATAATTGTTACTGGTCTTTTTTACAGCAAGTTCGTAATTGCTAGGCAAGTCTGCATGTGTAGGTTTATGAGCTGTGCTGCCTTTTGGCTTAATATTTACTCTTTTCTTACCACAAAAGTAACTGTTTTTTTCCAGTCCAGCATGCCCTGCAGGAGCTGAAACACATGGCCTTGATTTCCCATTCAACTCTAAAGTACTGTGGGACTTGAGAGTTGGTATAAGCACACACAACCCCCACAAAAGAAAAAACCCTGAAAGATGAAAATAATGGTCCAAAGAAGACAGAATTAAAATTTCTTTTGACTCCTTCTGAGCCAGGATTTCAGTCCGAGGGGCTCAGTAGCGCTGTAAGCCTTTGTGCTTTAAGACACAAGCCAAATTCTCACTCATAAAATTTAAAAGGCAATTTTCCTCCAGGGCACAAATTCTAATATAAAATTTCTTACATTTTCCTAAGGCACTGTCAAAACCTGGGCACTGTTGAAAGCAGAATGCACAGTTAGATCAGGCTGCTCTCTGAACTGGCATGGCTGCTCTCACGTGCTGTGCTTTCCTATATGAACATGCAGGAGGAGTGCGTTGTCACCTGTACTGCTGCATCATCACTGGAAAGACTGCAAGCTCCAGGCGGGACAGGTAACTGGGCAGGCAGGAAGGGAAGAAGGGTTTGAACTTGTGCTTGGAGTGTATGAAGAAGCCTCAGTGTCCTGGTTGCTGAAGCAGTGTCTTTCCAGATCCGTGCTCCCAGCTCCTGCACTGCCATCCCTGCCCCTCACCGTGATGGGTGACTCACCTTGTTGTGCACATCCAGGTCCTGCAGAGTCTGGGTGAGGCATTGGACAGCATGGGTCTAGTGGTTTGTTAGGGAACGCCAGTGCGTTTTAGCATGGGAGCTGTGAAGCTGATGGCATGCCCAGGTTGAAGGAAGAAACCTTTGCACATTCTTAGGGAAACGATGGGACGGCAACACCAGATGTACCCCCTGCCACGTTTTCTGAAGAGAGCGAGTACCCTTAGTACCAGCGCTGCTCCGCATTCAGCCCTTCTGTAGGCTCATTGAACCTGAGAGCTAGCAGGTTTCTGCCTCTCCAGGTGTGACTTCCTCAGGTCTTTGTGTCTCACAGGTTTCCTGCTGCAGCGCAGGCAGAAATCACAGAAGGCAGTTACCTGGCAGCGAGAGGCAGATTTAGGAGTGGCTTGTGCTGTCAGCAGTGCAGCATCTCTGGTGTGACCGCGGGCGAGGGAGTGCACCATCCACATTGGCTACATTGCCAGGCTGGAGAGTCACCTGCAGGTCTGATCCCTCTCCAGCTGAAGCCGGTGGGAACCTTTCCCATCACTCCCAAAGAGCTGAAAAAGATCTAACAAATCCCACGTCTTGCTTTCTCCTGTTTTTTTAATTGCTTTTAAAACATTACACACTCCAGTCGTAAGAGGCAGAGGTGTCTTTGAAATCCCAACCTGGGATCACGTTCAGCTCCAAAAACCCCTGTGGCAGTATTCTCAGTGCCCTATAGCAGTGGAGCATTTCCAGGTCGCATAGGAAATTGCTCCAAGACTGCCTTGGAAAGTTTTGGTAAGTGTGTTACAGGAGATGTTAACTAGGGTGGTCACAGAGGTGGGGATGGAGTAACTTCCTTGCCTTCTGTTCGTGCCTTGGACCCTCCATTCCAGCTGCAGTGTGCATTATTCAGCTCAAAGCTGCTTCTCCTGGCACCCTCCTCCCACACATGTGTACAAGTACCGCCATTCCAAAGGGCTTTGTCCCTGCCAAAGCACCGCCTGTTACCGAAGGAAAAGGACAATTAGGAGGAAGCAATGAGGTTTGCCATGTAAACGTGTAGAACTTAGTCACGCTGAAGAAGAATGTAGCATTGTTTCATCCAGACAGATGCTTCCTGGATCGAAAGAAGTGACTGGATCTGATGGAAATGGATAAACAGCTTTATATCTCTCAGTGCCTGCAGTTCCCTGGTATCATCCCGGTCTGGCCGTGGGTCACTGAAGGGTGGCTCTGCCTTGGGACACTCAGGCGGGGGGGTTGTGAGCAGCCCAGATCCTGGTTCCTGAGGGATCTGGGTGGAGACCTCTGTCCTGGCCTCAGCATGGTCGCTGCTTTCATCAGCTTCAATGTGGATGCCCACGAGCACATCACCAATGCCAGCAGCTCCAACTGCCTCCCGACACCAACCAGTGCTTCTGGCTGCCTGCTCTTAGGCAGTCCCCAGCATCCGTCACAGGGGCAGAAATCCTCTCTGGGCAAACCAGGACAATGGAAAATTCCCCTCAGTCCCTGCTGTGATGCTGGTATTGCTCCCACGCATGCACTTCTGCCCTCCTTCCCAGGTCATTTGCTGTCCAGGTCGAGGTTGCTGGGCAGGGACTCCCTTGCTGCTGGTGGCTGTGCCGTCCCTGTGCAGTCTCCTTGGGTAGTGTGGGGACATCTCACAGCAGCCTTTCCCAGGAGAAGCCAGGCGCTTCTGAGCCCGAAGCTGTAACTCCACGATGATGAGTGAACTGGCCTTCCTGACTTTGAGGAATGAGACTGTGTTGCAAGCTTGAGGGAAACGTGCAAGGAGAGGTTTTGGGGAAAAGCAAACTGAACCATCACTGGGCTCTGTAGATGGGGAGAGATCTGGGGCTGGAAGTGGAGTGCCAGCCCAGCCCAGCCTGTGCTCCAGGTCCTCTTCACACTCCCAGCAAAACCCACACGCACGGCCAGGTGGGTTTTATCCCAGTCAGTGCGCAAGGAAAAATATACAGAAAAGCCATGGTTCTTGTTCCAGTTCATGTGTGTCCATGTTTTCTGAATGGAAAAGTTCATGGTCCCGTGGGAGTGTCTGGAGAGAAACCCCATCTTGCAGCGTTCTGCAAGGGCAACACAAACAATGGAAATGTGAAACAACCTGGATATGAGAATAATTGGCATCGTCCTGCACACCTCTGCCAGACCTTTTCAGTGCTCCCTGACTGGATTACTGGCCATTCCTCTCCTCCACAGCAGCCTGGCAGGTGGTGTTAAAGGGACCAGACACTCAGCTGGGAGGAGGGGGCAAGAAATGAAAACAGCAAAGAATGTGACTGTTTTGCCCAAGTATTTCTGTGTCGCATGCGAGGGTGCAGTGTGGTGTCTGGTTGTGATGGGATCGAGCACAAACTGTATCTGTGTTCAGCACTGTCTCGGCCAGTGAGCAAACTAACTGGGTCCCAGGTGGCCATCATCTGGGTAGTGGCTGATTGCCAAGTAAATCCAGGAGCTGCTGTCTTTATAGGAAACTCCTAGGAGATTGACTAGGTAGTAAAACACCAGCGTTCTATAGCAATTATTCTGCGGGGAGTTTGGCCAGATCTCTGCATTGCGAATGTACAGGACATATGCCTGTAGACATCCTTGAGAGTGGGGTAGATTTAATCAGTCCCACTTGTTTGTGCAGGGAATCGGCCCAGATCTCTCTGGCAGATGCCCAGGGAACTCTGGAGGCAGCATAACCTGTGGAACCAGGATACCTGTGAACAGAATTTGCCTTTTTTTTTTCACTCAGTCAATGCCTTCCCTTACTACATCTCAGATGCAAGCAGTCTTTGCTCATCCTTTTGTTTTGCTCAATTTTTTCCTTCTGTTTCTTTGCCCCAGATCACATCCCTTCCCCTTCCCCTTCCCCTTCCCCTTCCCCTTCCCCTTCCCCTTCCCCTTCCCCTTCCCCTTCCCCTTCCCCTTCCCCTTCCCCTTCCCCTTCCCCTTCCCCTTCCCCACCTTTCTCTGCCTTGGGTTCTTCTTATGCTTCATTCTGTGCCAGGAGGCAAGAAGAGGGAATTTGGTGTTATGGGGCTGTTCTGCAGCCCCTCTCACTGCACGTTCCTGCTGCAGCCTGGGACTGGGCAGGAATGTGCCGGGGGTCTTGTGGAGCTCCCACTGCTGCCCCAGGGCTGCTGTGCCCTGCGATGCCCCTTTGGAGCAAACTCCGGCTGCAGATCAAGTGTCCGCCCAGCAATGAGCGTCTTTCATGGAGGTGAGTTCTGGCTTTGGAGCTGCACCAGTCACACGGGCCCCAGTTGAGTCCCTGATGATCTGTGTGGTTTTAAGGGGTTTTTCTTTCCAAATAAGTGACTTTCTCAGGTGTGTTTGTTATTCCCTTTGGAAACTCTCAGTTCAGCTGTGTGTCGAAGCTATGCACAAACAACAGATAGCAAAAATAAACAGTTGGCAGGGACTGCACGGGCCGACTGGTTGGGCTGTGGATCCGTTGGACTGGAGAGACAGACACGGAAATGCAAAGATCTGCTGTTAGCTTAGACTTCTCTTCTGCCTTGATTGGCCTGCTGCCATACAAATAGCAGAGAAGTTTTGTGTAATTCCAGGAGATTGGAGAGAAGTTTATTCTCCCGGTTTATCTGTTCTGAGTTTGCAGTTTGGCCTCCTCTGGGCAGCTGATTCTTTTCCTGTCTTTATTTTCTGGATCTTTTGTGCAGCAAGAGGAAAGAGGACCTTTCTGAAAGCACAGCACTATGTGACTGTAAAACCACAGGTAGACTTGGGGCAGGCTCTTACGGAGAAGGCAGGCCACTGTCTACCAAAAGCCACGTGGCTGTTGCTGTGTTGTCAAGCTCATCCCAGAAGGCACTGTGTCCTTTATACTAAGATAGCTGTGCCTGCGTTCCAAGTCAGTGCTGGCTCCATATCCAGAGCCAGCACATGCCTTGTAGTTGGGACACTTGGCAGGGGTTTTCTATCTCCAATCATAATTACTGGGACAGAAAAAAACCAACCAGTCTTGGTCTTATCTGCTGAGATTTTTAAAGAAAAGGCACAAAACCGCCAAATACCCTCCCCCTCTGGAGATTAAATACTTAATGCTTTTCTAAAGTAACCAGGACTCGGAAAAGCGCCCCAGTGTTGTTTCTCTGCCTTGCAGGGTGTTTGTGTTGGGCATCCCCGGTGACGCTGGCAGTCTGGTGCTGTGGCCGTGCAGCATCTGACCAGGATGTTAGGAGGGGAAAGTGTCAGCTTCAGAAAAATGCAATGTGAAATAAGCAGAGAGATCAGCCTTGCTTTTCCTGTAGTTATCCTGTCTGGTGCACTGGAAAGCCCGTGGGTGGGGAGGAAAACCTAGTTGGCACCATGGAGTGACTTGACGTTTGATCCATCCTCATGGGAAAATCCCAGGGATTTCAGACATACCATCCAAATCTCACTTCTCTTGCTATCCATGGGCAGCAGCCCAGTTTGGTCTGATTTCAGAGACTGGTACTCACACTGGATTGTAGCTGGAATTGAAGGAAGCCATTTGTCCCTTAAACAGTTGCTCTGTACCCCCTCTCCTCTCTTAGGAGGGCCATAATCTCCTGTGGATTGAATTTTACAGCCAGACACTCCCCCTGCATTATCATTCTTTCCCAGTCAGTGCTCATTCCTTGGCCTCTGCCTTCCTGGCTGTTTTTTCTGAACATCTGCGGGCTCACAGGACCAGCACACCACGTTTCTAAAAGCCTTGGCTGCACTGTTAGAAGTCCTGCTGCATCTGTGGATCCTGTGGAGCATCACTTTGGCAGTGCAGCCTTTTCGAGCCTGCATCCCACTGGTGCAGTATCCAACTCCCCATCTGAGCCAGCCGCGATTTTTCCATTTCCAGCAGAGCAGCAAGTCCCAGGTCGCGGAGCCACCTTTCCAGTAGATGGCGTCAAAGGCAGCCAGTTCCTCTGCCCAACCTGGCTTCCCACTCTGGAGAGGGCTGCATCCCTGCCGTCCCACTTCCCAACAGTGCTGGAGCAGCCTTTCCTTAAAAAAAGCAAGGTGTGCCTTTCCTTTCTTTTGCTTTGGCGTCACATGACGTGACCCGTGTCAAGTGCCAATGTGGGGCCCGGTTTTCCGCCCAGCAGTGGGGACTGGGTGACTGCTGCTCCCTGCCTTTCCCTCATGTTCGACCCTTCAACCATAATCTCACCTGGAAAATGCGTTGAAAATCCAGTGATGAAAACCCATTATAGACCTTCAGGTGCAGTTTCTGATGTTTGAATTAGGTTTACTTTTATACATGTTTGTAGTTTTTGCCCTGTGTAGTGGGAAGATGAAAGGCATTTCATCTTCCTTTCTTTCTTTCTTTCTTTCTTTCTTTCTTTCTTTCTTTCTTTCTTTCTTTCTTTCTTTCTTGCTTTCTTGCTTTCTTGCTTTCTTGCTTTCTTGCTTTCTTCCTTGCTTGCTTTCTTGCTTGCTTTCTTGCTTGCTTTCTTGCTTGCTTGCTTTCTTGCTTGCTTGCTTTCTTGCTTGCTTTCTTGCTTGCTTGCTTTCTTGCTTGCTTTCTTGCTTTCTTGCTTTCCTATGTTAGCAGAAGGAGGCCAGGAGAAGCAGGTGGGTATGGGGTGAAGTTTGGGAGGAGGGAACATACATGTAGGTTTTATTTTTAAACTTAGACCCCAGTGACTTTTAAGTGTAATGATCGTGACGTGCCCTGCCCTTGGGAAGTGATTTAAGCTACCTCCCAGTGCCGACATTTGCCAGTAGACTTAGCAGGGATTTTATGGATCTATTTTCAATTAAAAGGAACGAGCTGGAATTTCTTCCTGCTGGGTTTGTTTTCTGCTCTATTTGTAAGTTCAAAGAAAAAAAATTGCCTTCCTTTCTCTCTGAGGGTGCAGATCCCACATAGACCTCGGGCCTGACTGCTCAACGCTCATGTGCTCAGGGTGATGTTGGCTCTGGGCGATGCAGGCCGACTCTGGGCCGCTGTGTGGTGTTGGAGGGAGGCAATCCCTGGCCAGGCAGCAGCTTGGGGTTCCCGGAGCTGCTCTGGGGCTGCAGATCTCGCTGTACCAGTCCGGGAAGGAGCAGGACACTCTTCTAACTTGAGGGCTTTTGTTTAAGAAGTATTACATTTCCATCCTGCTGAGTGCAGGATCGGTCCATCTCTGATATCTCCGTCTTCTTGGGTTATTAAAGCCCCTGCGAGCGGATGCATGGCTTCCTGCGGGACCTTGTCCTGGGCTGACAGCAGGACAGCCCAGAGCTCGGTCTGGAAAGCAGTGCCAGGGCTCTGGGGCTTCTGCCCTTCAACTGGAACCAAACCTTGAGTATCTTGACAACTAATTTGCACCTGGACAGAGGGTGAGAAGCTGAAGATTCTGTTGTGTGTTGGTGAACTCTTGCCTCTTCCTGGCCTGACTGGGCATTTGCAGTCAGGGCTGAACCCGAGCTGACAGCACAGTGGAGAAGAGGCTGAGTCACCCCTTAGTTTGCAAGGGTCCTGGAGTGAGTAAATAGAAGTCTCTCCGTGGATGGTCTTCCCTTTTCATTTTGACCAGCCTGGTTGCAAAGAGTAGGCTGTTGCATAGCCACGAATGCTGTTGGAGCCTCTCCCGCTGGGGAGACAGCAAGGAGTTCTAGGACACAAAGTCTGGTGGTGGTGCTACAGGTCCTCAAAAACGTCTGGTGGCTATGCAGGAGTGTGGGCTGTCCTGTGGCAGCAGTTTGTAGTGCCTCTTGAACCATTCAGGGCTTGGAGAGAATGGTCATGTGCTTCAGACTAGCTATGAGGAAGAATTTCTTTACTGAGAGGTGGTCAGGCACTGACACAGCTGCCCAGGGAGGTGGTTGAGTCACCATCCCTGGAGGCTTTTTAAAAAGGGCTAGATGAGTTTTTGAGGGACATGGTTTAACGGATGATGGGTGTGGTTGGACTCGATGATCTCAAAGGTCTTTTCCAACCGGAAGATTCTGTGATTCTATGATTCTGTGATTCTATGATTCAGGAGAAGCAAAAATGTCATATTTTGGTATTTCCTGGGGTGAGTTGCCAAGCCTATACGCAGGCTGGCTAGAGGACAGAGGGTGTGTCAGTCCCAGGCAGGTTTTTTTGCCAGGATCTGTGCTCAGAGCAGGGCCACGGCAAAAAATCTTGTCTAACAGAGAGACCTGACAAACAGCTTTGCTGGAGCTCAGAAGAAAAACAAATCTGTGTAGGGATAATGCATTTGTTTGATGAATTAGATCTGAAAATGGGATTAAGCCCTCCTGAAAGCTTTGAGATGGCAAACGGAAAGCTCAGCCAGGCCAGTGAGTGCTCCTGTGGTGTGGTCACATGGCGCTGCTAGAAGTGTTTTGGCACTGGCAGCACTGTTCAGTGTGTGCTGGTGCCTTGGTTGACCTGCAAGAAGAGGCTGTCAGGATGCTGCCCACAGGCCCAGGACCACCTGGGAGCTTCCACATGTGCACCTGGCCTCCACCTCAGGTGGGAAGAAAACAGCATCCTCCAGGACAAGCAGTCGAGTGATGCTGCTCTTAAAGCATCTGGGCTGCAGAGAAGTGGGAGAGCAAATCATTACAAATTCAGCACCTGGTTTTAACGCACAAACTCAGCCCAGGACGTGAGTGGGTGCAGAACCGCCAACACCAGCGACCAAACCCTGCTCACAAGGGCAAAGCTGGACTGTGTTCTCCAGGTACGATTGGTACCACAGTGCTGCCCAGTGTCACACAGTGCTACAGGGTCAGGGAGGAGTTTCCTTCCCAGGGACGAATGATGAAGGTGCCAGTCACTTCATTACTGGTTATCCTGTCTCTGGGAATGCGGTGAGCAGAGCTGAGGAACAGGTATTATGGGAAGAAGAGGGAATGGAGGAATGAAATTGAAAGAAAACCAACATGATGCTTTCCAAACCGAGATCAGAATGGCTGGACCCTTCAGGTGTTTTCCTTGGTTACAAGAGCTGAAAGGCTGAGAGAAGTGCTTGAGATGTGAGATAAGAGATGACCCTTTATAACACCGTGAGTAAAGATTTGGCAGGCACCTGAAGTCTCGCCTTCAGTGTTCTTTGTTGAGAAGGGACAGGTGGGCACGCTTTCAGACAGCTGCTGTACAGTAGTCAACCCTCTGTCCCAAACATACTCTTCCCTTGTACTCAGGAAGGTTTATTTGCACAGTAAAATGACCCATTTGACAATACCTGGGGACTTCACCCCAGTGACTGATACACAGCCCTTGGCTCTTGCGTGCAACCCCAAGAGACAGGCAGAATTTGGCTTTGCATGAGCTGAGGAATGAACAATAAACAGATAATCCTTCCTGACCTATGTCATTCACCATTTATAGTCACGCAACAAAATCCTGCATTCTGGTTTTCAGAGAGCTGAGGAGTGTCTGGGGCAGGGAGAGGGGAAGCCTCTCCATCACTGTGCAGGAAGCCTTGTCCTGGCCACAGGACAGAGTGGGATGAGAAGAACTAAAAGGAGCCCATGCTCTGCAAAAACCGCAGGGAAGCCGCCCAACAGCAGCTGCATTTTGAGTTGTCTGTGTCTGGTTTCCACATCGCTCATGTTTTTATGAACAGAAAGGTCAGAAGGGCTTGGTTTTGTGCTGGGGCTGCATAAGGGCAGCAAGGGAATCTGTTATTTGGCTCACAGAATGATTAGGCTGCTCTCTCACAGACTGACAGGGTTCACCTCTCGTGTCTCATGGTTTTAGCCATTATGTTCAGGGAAGTTTGGAAAGTTCGCCTGCTTATTTGAGTGAAGGCAGCACATCACCTGGCTGATGCTGGGCCCTGAGAGGATGCCGCTTTACAGCCTAATTTCCCAGCCTCATTTGCTTCTCAGATTTTGCGGAGATTTACACAAAAGTCTCCTCTGTGGTTGTGCCAGGGAAGTGCAGCGAGGGACAGGCAATGGTTCCAATCCAGGCATTTTGTGGCAGGACTTTGAGAGCTGGGCACTGGCTGTGCCAGGGAGAGGGATGCATGAGGACAGGGTTGTGTCAGAGCTCTGCTTGGAGAGGTTACATCTCCCTGCTTGTATGCATTATGAAATGTCAGAGGTTTTTTTGTAGGGGACTGGGTTTATCCTGCTTACTTAGCTTTGTATAAACTTTTCAAAAATAACATTTAGTTTCATCATTTTAGTACAAGGAACATCAGCTCCCCTTCCTGTTTCCAGAGATACTTGACACTCTTGGGAAAAAGGAGCTCGGTTTAGCTTGTGAGATGCTTCTTGTTGCTTTTTTGGTATGTACTGTGCCCAAGTTCAGTTTATCTCTGCTGAAGTGGATTTCCTTTTCTCTTCTCTTCTCTTCTCTTCTCTTCTCTTCTCTTCTCTTCTCTTCTCTTCTCTTCTCTTCTCTTCTCTTCTCTTCTCTTCTCTTCTCTTCTCTTCTCTTCTCTTCTCTTCTCTTCTCTTCTCTTCTCTTCTCTTCTCTTCTTTTCTTTGTTTTTGTTTTAATATCTAGTTTACAGGGCTGTGCTAACAGCCATCCCTGCTAGCTGCTGTTCATTTAAACACTTTAGGATATTTTTCAGCTCATCTATTTTCAGTGAAGCACTTAAACTTAACAAAGCTTTAATCTTGTCCCAGAAGATAAGGACAAGTTCAAGTATCTTTTTGAAAAAGGAAAGATTTGCTGAATCTCTACGGAATTCAGTGTTTACCTGAACTCCCTGAAATAGCCATAATGCAGAATAAATTTGTCTGCTCCTGCTTAGTTCTTGGCATAATCCACTGACAGTAAAAAACGCAATTAGCAAGAAAGGGCTTTGCTCGAAATCATTTTGTCCTGTTGTCCACCCCAAAACTGGAGCCAAGAAGGGTCTCAGGGAGGAGATTGAGTTGGGTAGCAGAGTTGTTGAACGTTCAGCCCTGCTCCCTGCTGTGCTCACTGAGGATGCGTTCAGACAGCAGAGGCTTTCGCCACGTGGGCAGTGTTATCGCCTGTCTGAACACCCCGCATTACTGTTCTTGTGCAAGAAACCGTGGAACAGCAGCTGGCACTGCTGAAGGACCATCTGTGTTATCTGTTCCTTAACCTCGCTTTGCCCCTCCTCATCTCCACATGTAAATCCTATTGCTCGTGGGATTTATTGCACAGAAAACTCAGGAGCAGAACTTCCCTTTTGGAGGGAAGCCTAGCTTCGTTTTCTCAGCAAATCATCCCCCTCTGCTCAGGCTGCTCGGCCTCAGCGCGCCCCTGCAGCCCTGTGCCCCTGACTGGCCCAGGTCTCGCCAGAGCTGTCTGGCAGTGTTTGCACACACAGAAACACACACTCATGTGCGTTTGGGACCCTGGCTCCAGGGTGCCCTGCTGGGCTCTGGCTGATCGCAGCAGCAGTGCTGGGTGCTGGGTGGCAGCTCCCACACCACAGTCTTTGGAGTGTTTGTTTTCTCCCTTTCGTTGCGCAGTGGTCACTGCTCTGTGCCCTCACTCCCAGCCTTCCTCCCACCCCCCAGGATGGTGCTCCCAGCCTGTCCCAAGCTGTGCATCCCGCGGGCAGCTTTCCTGCTGTGCCTTTCCCTTTGCTCCAGTGACTGCATCTCAGAGGCGAAGCACTAGTGGGGAGAGGACCTCTGCATGGGCCCTTTTGCACCTGTGCCTCTCATGGACCAGCTGGACTTCTGTCTGTTCTTCCTAACAGATGATGGTCACTTCTGTTTCTAACCAGTGCTGTCCTGAAGCCCTGCCTTTGTCCTTGAATTAGATTGAATCGTCGTCTCCTTAAACTTATCTTTTTTTCTCAATGAGTTTGCAGGGTGTTCAGTTGTTGAGACACGACCACTTCTGGCTGCAGGCTCTCTTGTCTGAGACTGCCAGCATGATTGATGTTATCTTATGCTAATGTCTTCATCTTAGACATCTCCTGTCCCTCCAGCTCTCAGCAATGTAATAGGCACATGATCAGGTTTACTCCCTGCTGTATTCTGCTTGTGCTCCCTCCTCTCTGCTGGGTCTGTTGGGTATCTCTCTTCTCAGGCAATGCTGACAATGCAGCCCTTGCTGGGCTTAAACCGTTTCTCCCCTGCTCCTAAACTCGTACTGTGGGCTTGGACCTCAGGGAAGCAGGATTTTTAAATTGACTTCCAAATTCTCGTATAAGCTCTCCTCCCTCTGTTAATGCAGAGCACACTCAGGTCTGCATAATCGAGGACTTGGAATACTGGGTAAACACCAGTCACTACCTGGGTTGACATGGTTGATTAAGACTGTCTAAAAGGAGATGATCCCAGAACTGAAGACCTCTCAGATGTCATGGCAGGGCTCAGCAGCAGTGGAGAGGCAGTAGGATGAGCCAAGAAGACTCTGCTGATGCCAGACTGCCTGTTTGGGGTCTGAGAGGTGACCAGAGCAGTCAGAAAAATACTGATAAACGGCTGTATCACAGTCTGGAGAAAGACCTGTGCATATGGTTTTGGGTGTATTGTGGGTGTTCTGGCACCAAGACCAGAAGGGGCTGCACCATCAGACTTGCTGCTAGTTGCACATCTTTGTTGTGTACTGGAGGTGAGGAGTTGCTGCGTGGCCATGCTGAGCACAGTTTGCTTCAAGTGTGACCTGCGAGAAGTATTTTGGTGACAGGAAACCTTCAGTTCAGACTGGTCTGAGTGCCACCTCACGTGCTGCTTTGTGACACTTTGACTCATAACCACAGGCTCTTCCTGCACTTCCACTTCTTCCTCCCAAGCGCTGTCTTTGAGTAACTGCTGCTCTGAGAGTGCCTCCCCACCATTCCTCACAGCTTTTTGACTTTGCAAATGAGGAGCTTCTAGTAGAAGCTGGGATGAGAAAGCAACAAACAGCAAAGAGCTTTTCTCCTGCCTCAGGCAGCATCCAGAAAAAAAGGGAAAGGACTGTGTGTTTTTTATTAAAGAAGTGCAGAAACAGGTTCTGCTAAAGGAGTGGAAGAAATTAAGTCCGGCACTTTCCAGGAAAAATGTCCTGTTCCCAGTCCCCTCTTCATTTGTCATTGAAAGTTGGATTTAAGTAGGTCAGTTCCCCCCAGGGCTGCAGAGGCAAGAGCTGGAGATGTCTGTAGCACGGCACAGACAGGAGATGTAGCCCCTTCCCCTCTGAGTCCTGATGTCCAGGACTCCTGGCGTTTCAACCCCATGGTCTCTTGAGCTCTTCTTTACTTTCTGATTAGAGCTCTGCATGGCCACTAACAATACACGAATGCTGAACTTCTTTTCCCCATGGTACCTGGCAGCACTCTGTGTTGTTGCTCTCTATCAGTCTATTGCAAGGTAGCAATGACTTACCCGCTCCACACTTTGTGCCCAAGAGCCGGGTAGCGAAAGGGACTGCTCTGACTGCAGTGATATGTGAAACACGTTTGCACTGAGGAGTTCGGAAATACGAACTCCCTCATCTCTTCCTGAGCTGGATCAGAGGGGACTGAGGAAGTCAGGATTTAAAACTGGAGGACAGAGGAGAGTTAGCGTGGAAGTAATGGTCCGAACCTATATTCCAGCTGTTTCTGAGTGCATGAAAAATTTTATCTGGATACATCATTTGAAGAACATGAAGTCCTCTTGGATGAAGAACTTATTTAAATTCTGCAGGCTTTAGACAACAGGTTAATATTTTCAACAATTTGACCCCAAACAGCTGTTAAAACTCTTTCTGATGGCTAATGTGTTACATGTTTTTGTTTTAATTAGGACAAGATTGTAATCCACACTTCACTTAAGTTCATTACACTGATAAACTTAGCATAATCAACAGATAAACTGCTCATTAACCAAGTAAGTCCACTGTGGATAACACTTAAAGAAAACTTCTAATTGTGCACCTGGTCCTTCACAGCAGGTCATGAGAGCAGCGGGGCCTTTCTCCCTTGTGCTGCTGATGTTCAATCAGGTTACAGGCTCTTTCCCTGCATATCCCTAAGTCATGACCAGCTGAACTCACATTGCAGAGGTTGGTGCCCGGTGTTGGGGACACAGCGACCGCACCTCGGGCTGGCGGCACAGGGCTCCACGCGTTGGCGGGTGGGCAGGTACAGGCGCCCACAGCAAACAGCGCGATGGAAGTCTTGGAAGCCAGCAAGCAGCACGGGTGTTGGCCGAGCCGTGGCAGCAAGCTGTGCCTTTTTGCACTGTCAACCCCATGATATTCTCCAAAATTGCTTGTCTGCAGATAATAATGAATAGTCCCCTTATGCTTAGGAACTGGGTAGTGCTGGTTCACCTCCCTGAGGAAAAATCAGCATCCTTCCTCGAAGGGACAGAATTGTGCTCCCTTTTCCATATGCGGGCTGCATAATTCTCTGTAATTTTATTATCTCTGTGCACTCAGAAACACACCACATGGCTCTTCTGTAAGTGGTGAAGATAAGAAGCTACACCAGCATGAATTTTCTTTAATAAGATTATGGTATGATAATAGGCTACTAGAATAATTTATCTCCTAATGATTTCATTCTTTCCTGCTTCCACATGATCAAGGGCAATATGCATTAAAGTTGCAGAGACTTTTTAAATTATGCAGTAGTAAGTATGTATTTTATTTAACAACTTTAATATTCAAAGGAAATTTTTGTTTTGGTGGGAAATACTTACTCACTGTTGTCATTTCCAGGGCTCTGTGTGTATAAGCACGTGCTGGCGTGTGGTTGAATTTCTGCAATGCACTGGCAGTGTTTTTTGTGGGAAAAGTCCAAGTGTTGAAACATAGTGCAGCCAACCAAAACGCCTGGAAGGGAATCAACCGTGTAATAGTTTAATCTGATAATAAAAAGGTAAAAATTGTAAATGATTTCTTCATGTGGGTCAGTTGCCTCTCATTGGGCGTTCAAACTGGGAGACATTGGCTCGGCTCCTCTGGGCCTCAGTTTCCCTTTCAGTAAAGCAAATGAAAGTTGTTGGGACTTCTGAACCTGCCTCAGTGGAGATCCCAGCCTGTTTATTTTGCACCCTGGGAGCACGAGATTCAGTTCCCTCATGTTTGTAAAACTTTTTAAGATCATTAGAGAAGGAGTGCAGAGTCCTGTTGTGCCATTCCTAGTGGCAGCACTGGGTAACAGCTGGTGGCTGGATTGTATCCAGACTTGGGAGAGCATCGTTTCATCTGCACTCCTGCCTGGCACGGAAAGCTCTTCTCCCTTCACGGTGAAGTTGGCTGGGCCTTCAGTGCTGCCTGAACCTGCTCTGCTGCATTGCAGCCTCCCTCGAATCAACACTCTGCGGGCCAAATATGGTTGGTTTGGCCAGGTTGAACGATTGTTCTTCAGTTTGATTTATGTAAGCGCAGTTCCTGCCTCAAGTGGGGAGTACAGGCCCAGTGCCACACAGCTGTCAGTCAGAGCCCAGTGTCACTTTGCAGTTCTTGATAGTTAGTGCAGGTCGGGGTGGAAGGAAGCAGAGCTCTGCAGCAAAAGGCTTTGAGGTTTGCTCAGAAAAGGCAAAGCAAATCACTGAACACGATGTGCTTCCCTACCCCTTGGCCATGTCTCCATGGCTTACGCAGCATGACTGAGGAGGCAGAATTCACACCTGCTGGCAGGCGTGTCCTTCTTCAAGGACCTCTCTGGGTCCACAAGGAGAGAGTGATCTCTGTGCATCTTATGAAGCTTTGGAGCTGTATAAAGGATGGGGGATTCGCAGCGGATGGTATTTGTGCCAAGGGCCATTTGGTATAAGGCTGCTCAGCACTGCCTTTTGGACTTGTTGGTGGGCATGGTTGTTTTCACTTGGGTGTGGCATTCCAGGTTCAGAGACGGATGGAAGGCACTGGTGTTTCAAACACCACCTTACTCTACTGGCAGGCGGGAGAGTTGTGTAACGCAGCTCTCGGAAACTCATCAGCTGCCCGAGCTCTGCCTGTACCGGGTCTCTCACTCCTTTTTCAGCAGATGGGAAATAGTAGCAGAAAATTCCCAGCTGGACGAGGAAGCAGAGTCTGGGGGTCTGGGGACCTGGAAAGGATTGGGTGAGTTTTCCTTTGCAGTGGCAAAGGACTTTCTCTGCTGCTGCTAACTGGGAGTATTTAATGGCTGAGTTCTTCAGCTTGCATCTCTGACATCAACCCCATGCTGAACCCTTGGGTTAGGAGCTGTGTGTTCATTTGGACTCACAAGGCCTTGTTCTGCATGCTAAATCAGAGCCCAGATAGCTTAGAAAAAACAAGAGAGCTCCAGCCTGAGAGCAGCTCTTGCCATACACGTTCCCATGCTCTTTCAACAGGCTGGGGCTGCTCTGCCAAGTGTGATTTCAGAGGAAGCTTGGGAAGAAAGTCCAACCCTGTATGTCGTCCTTTCTTCAGAGAACTTCTGGTGCTTTTGTAATGGGCAGGATAGCTGAGAGAATGGACTTTAACAAAGTTGGAGTTGGGCTTTGTGCATCCTGCTTCCCTTCTTCCTAGGATGCATCTTCTTCCTCCATGAATCACCCCATGGATGAGAATAAGATTTTTAGGGCAACGAGGACAGAACGGGAGAAGTTGGCTCTTCAGAGCTGCTCTGCTGTGGTTGGTTGTTCGTGGATCTGCAGGGACCTGTTGTGTCTAGCCTGGGGAGGTCCATCCCAGAGAGCTCCAGTGTAGTCCAGGCTGGGTTGCCTTCAGCGTGTTGGTGTGCATGGCTGCGCTGGGGCTGCCGCCCCTCGCCAAAGGTGATTGTGCACTTACATAAATACTCGGTGCCTGTGGGTGAGACACAAACAGTGCTAGGCGGCCTGTTAAAGTATTTCCTGAAATTTGCTGGGAGGGGTGGACACTCAAGGACTGCAGGATTTGCCTTGTTATCAGTAAAACCACATGCCTGAGGAGTCAAACCTCTCCTGCCATGGGGACACCTCCATATGTGTCTTGGAGCCCTTGTGGGCTGAGAAGGGGCTCTGGAGACCTGGGTGCTGCTCCCTGCTCCTGCATGGTGCTGTGTTTGCACACCTGAAGGCTTCAAAGGTGGCCTTGCAGGTGTCCATCCAGCCTTCATCTCAACACCCAGCTCAGTGCACGGGGCAAGCATCCCTTGGCTGTGAGCAAACACCCCTGCTGCTACTTCATCCTTCTGTGAGCCTCTCGCTTGCTTGAAAACTTCTAATTGAAGCCAGATTATTGGTCTTGGCCCTTCCTGTTAGTGTTTTAGTTTGGGGTTTTCTTTTTTTTAGTCCCTTTAAGATGCCTGAATAGATGATATCAAGGTTAATCTGTTTGTGATGGAGGAAACATTTTCACAGGGTGGGTAAATGTTGTTGGAAAAGAGCAAAATTAATAGCTGTTCAGTTAATCCTGATTAAACTGACAGCGGGGAGATATTGATCAGCGGGTTCACAGCAAACCATCCCTCTCTAATGCAGGGTAAACAAGCCTGCGGTTACTTTAACCCTTCCCGTGCTAGTGGCTTCACTTGCCTGGAAGGCACCTGAACCCAAGCATTGCTTCTCCTGCTGCCCCGCAGAAGGGCTTTGAAGGGGTTGAGTCCCCAGGCAGGGGCAGGAGGGGGCTACAGCCAGACTGGCTTTACCCCAACATCTCCTGGAACTACAGAGCAGTCACCCAGATCTGGCTGCCACCAGCAGAGCTGGGGGACCCCTCCCTGCGTGGGACCCTCCCAGCCGCTGCCCTGAGAGAGTACCCACGGAATGTTAGCAGCGACTGGTTTTCAGGGTTTAAATAAAAAACTGGGCTTGACCAGAATGGGCACAAGGTTGGACCTGGTCCCATCTTTCCTGCTGTTTCTGAATCCTGCTGCTTCCGTTGCTGTCAGTCATTTTCCTACCCATCCTTTCTATTTTTGACATGTGCTTTTTGGGGACAGATAAAACTGCCGCACCTCCTCGCCCACCTGTTTGATCTTGCCCTCACCTTCAAAGTCATAAACCAGAAAGATATTTGGAAGCTGCGTGCAGAGGGAAGGCGATTCAGCGGGCTGACTGCCCTGCTCAGGTGGTTTATTATTCTCCCAAACACATGTTCTGTGTTAGAGGCTGTGCATTCTTAATGCGCTGCTGCCACGGTGTCTCCAAACAAAACAGATTGCTCTGGGTTGGGCCTGCCTTCAATATCCACAAGGTCAGTGCATTTTTGGATCTCTGGCTGCTGCACTGTGGTTGGGTTTCTTTTTTTTTTTCAGTGTCCAAGTTAACATAGACCAGGTCTGGAAATACCTGGAACAGTCTTCAGCCTTCCAGGGCAGGAGGGGGACTGCAGGAGTGGATGGGTAGGAATAGAGCAAGGCAAAAGAGCAGCTTTCTGGAGGGCACTCGGGAATGAGCTTTCCCTGAGGAGATCTGTACTGCAGGAGCTTAATGTTATCCTTGGCAAAAATTTCATTTAGAAGAGCATAACTCCTGCTGTTGGAGATATCAGAGCCTTAACGAATACCAGGTCCTGCACAGAATTCATTCTCCATGGTGGATCTCCATACTGATCCACCCATCAGTACTTCTGGAAAAGATAAGTGTTTATTTCTTGAATGTCAGATAACAAACTGTTTTTCCACAGGGCGAGTGAGAGGCACAGAAGGGAAGTGACCTCCCCGGTGTCTCAGGCAGCACCACTGCCAAAGCCAGCAGCTGGCTCTGCCTGCTCCCTTCATTCCTCACCTTTGCTCTGCTTCTCCATCCTGGTGCTCCACTCACCTCACACTTAACAGGATGAGGGTTCCTCACCCTCCCACGTATCCAAAGAAAGACATTTCTGCAGATGTTCCTCCTCGTGGCACGTGACAGTCCTGTAGGGATGTCCATTGTATGATATAAAGAACGGTACTGTTCCATCACTGTCCTTGGGCAAACAGGCTCAGACTTCCTGTTTTCCTCATTATCCTTATTTTACCTAATGTTCCCCTGAAGCTGCATCCACACAATAGCTGACTTTCAGCCTCTACCTGTATCCTCTGTGCTCTGGATGATTGGTTGCTGTTGGACAGCATCTCTCCAGGATGCTGATCATCCTTGACAAAGTGTGCTGTTGCTGACCACAGGGCCAGCTCGTGCCAAAGTTTATGAGACACAAAGCTGTGGCAGATGACACCTCTCTGCCGTAGGTGATTGCAGGCATAAATCAAAATGGATAAAGAGGTGGACTCCTTGCTTTCTTGCAGGGTGCTGCTGTTCTCTTTTTCACATGGTAGAGAGCGTTGTGGTCTCTGAGCTTGTACTTCAATTGCACACCTGGGCTTTGGTGACCTTACTGCACTCACTGGGGTTGGTGGTGTCACTCACTTCTCCTTTGGGCACATGTTTAAATCTCTGAAATCAACGTGTTGGCAAATGTTCATTATGCCACTCCCCAGGGGACTTGATTTCTGCAAACAATATTTTAGCGTATTTGCACTTGAATTTTCTTCATTCCAGCCTGGGCATGCATGAGTTTTCTTTGCTCTCTGTTCAGTCATTGAGCCCACTTATCACTGATTGCAGTATTGTTTGTGTTGCAGAATTCTTTCAGGTCCCAAGGAGATGCTGGAATGAATAGTGGGAGTGTTTGCAGGCATTCAGAGCGCTTTCACGCCTCATGCTCATCTTTACCTCTGAGCAATGAACAAGTGTCTTCATGACAATAACTTCTCTGGTTCTGCTCGCTACACTATTCCTGATGCAGGCCAGAATGCCATTGACCTTCTTGGCCACCTGGGCACACTGCTGGCTCATGTTGAGCTTCCTGTCAACCAACACTCCCAGGTCCTTTTCTGCCTGACTACTCTCCAGCCACTCTAGCCCCAGTCTGTAGCTCTGCATGGGATTGTTGTGTCCCAAATGAAGTACCCGACATTTGGACTTATTAAACATCATCCCATTATAATCAGCCCATCTCTCCAATCTGTCCAGGACCCTCTGCAGTGCCATCCTACCCTCTAACAGATCAACCCTTCTTCCCAGCTTGGTATCATCTGCAAACTTGCTGATGATGGACTCAATCCCCTCATCCAGATCATCAATAAAGATATTAAACAGGACCGGACCCAACACCGATCCCTGGGGGACACCACTGGTGACCGGCCGCCAACTGGATGAGACACCATTCACCACCACTCTCTGGGCTCGGCCATCCAGCCAATTCCTAACCCAGCACAGAGTGCTCCCATCTAAGCCACAGGCTGCCATCTTCCCTAGGAGTCTACTGTGGGGGACAGTGTCAAAGGCCTTGCTAAAGTCCAGGTATACCACATCCACAGCCTTCCTCTCATCCACCAGGCGAGTCACATGGTCATAAAGGAGATCAGGTTGGTCAGACAGGACCTACCCCTCCTAAACCCATGCTGGCTGGGCCTGATCACTTGCCCGTTCTGCAGTTGCTGCATGATTTCACCCAGGATTATCTGCTCCATGATTTTACCTGGGACCGAGGTCAGGCTGACAGGTCTGTAATTACCTGGATCATCCTTACGGCCCTTCTTGTGGATGGGCGTCACATTGGCCAACTTCCAGTCTTCCGGGACCTCTCCAGTGAGCCAAGACTGCTGAAAGATGATGGAGAGCGGCTTAGCAAGCTCATCCACCAGCATTCTCAACACTCTAGGATGGATCCCATCCGGCCCCATAGACTTATGAGGGTCTAAGTGACTCAGCAGGTCTCTAACTTCCTCCTCATGGATTGCAGGAGGGCCATATTTCACCCTGCCCCCATCAAACACTTCAGAGGGCCAACTGTCAAGCGAGCTGACATCCTTGCTGTTGAAAACTGAGGCAAAGAAGGCATTAAGTACCTCAGCCTTCTCTGCATCTTTGGTTACTATATTTCCCTCCACATCCAACAAGGAGTGGAGGTCGCTGCCGCCCTTCTTTCTACCATTGATATATTTATAAAAACTCTTCTTATTATCCTTAACAGAAGTGGCCAATTTGAGCTCCAACTGGGCTTTTGCTTCCCTGATTTTCCTCCTACACGACTTAACAACATCTTTGAACATGACGTGGCTTACGTCCCCTTCTTTCCAACGATGATACATCCTCTTTTTCTTACTTAGTTCCTTCAGAAGCTCCCTACTCATCCAGGCCGGACGTCTGCCCCTACGACTCTTCTGACAACACATGGGGACAGCCTGCTCCTGCGCCTTCAAGATTTCATTCTTGAAGTGTATCCAGCCTTCCTGGACCCCTTTGCTACTAAGTACTATTTCCCAGGGTACTTTCCTGACCAGTTCCTTAAATAATCCAAAATCTGCCCGCCGAAAGTCCAGCATCGATGTTCTGTTCCTGGCTTTTCTCTTTACATTGTTTAGAGAGAACCTGATTATCTCATGATCACTACACCCTAGACAGCCTCCGACAACAACATCACCCACCAGCCCTTCTTTGTTTGTAAACAGCAGGTCAAGAAGAGCCTCACCCCTGGTGGGCTCACTCACCAGCTGCGACAGAAAGCAGTCCTCAATACACTCTAAGAACCTCCTGGACTGCCTCCTCTCAGCAGCGTTAAGTTCCCAGCAGATATCTGGAAGGTTAAAGTCTCCTAAAAGAACAAGGACAGCCGATCTAGAGGCAGTCTCCAGCTGCTTAAACAATAGAAGATCCATCTCCTCCTCCTGGTCAGGCGGTCTGTAACATACTCCAACCAGGAGGTCAGACCTGACTGCCCCTCTGACCCTTACCCATAGGCACTCAACCTGGTCATCACCGATCTCGACTTCAACAGCATCCAGGGTTTCCCTAGTGTAGAGGGCCACCCCTCCACCCCTCCTCTCACGCCTGTCTCTCCTGAAGAGCCTGTAGTCTTCCAAGATCATGTCTGGAAAATTTGGTAGAGTCACAGTGTGGATTCATTCACAGTAAATGAGAGCTGAGACAGGGGAAGGCAGTGGGTGAATTATCTATGGAGCAGGGTAGTGGTTCTGAGGGACAATAAGGAGGCTCCTGTGATTCCTGAGGTCGGTGCATTATTTCTGCTTGTTTTACATCTCTGCAGTGTCACTGGCACCACTGATCGATCTCTCCTCCACCTGGGTGGTGTTTCATGGCTGTTCAGAGAAAGCAGCTCTGCCTTCTGTGTTCTGCACTGTGCCTGCATTTCCCCCTGTGTCTCTTAGCCTTGGTATCACTGATGTTACGACAGAACGTGTTCAGCACATCGAACTATTAAAAACATTGCTCAGATGGTGCTGAGGAGAGGGTGACATCTCCTGAATAATTTATTCTAACTGAAAAGGTTTATAACGCAGAGCTCTTGTTGTTAACTCTTCGTGAGGCGGCTGCTTGTTGTGATTTGCTTGTTGGGACAAGAAGAGGCTTGGTCTGTTCGAGCATGGATTGGACATCTCTGGTCGACCAAAGTCACTGCTTCCCTTAGGGACTCAAGCTATTGGAGGCTGGGAAAAGGGGATCTCCAGAAGGACTGCAAAGAGAAGCTGGAAATGTTAGAAGAAGCAGTCCCTAACAGTATGATTGTCCCTGCCCTAGGAGCAGCGAGCTTCGCCAGGGCAGGGGGGTTGAAATAGACTATGATTACTGGCTACAAAATATTTACAGTAAGCAAGGAGTGGCTGACTACTTTTAATTCCTGGCAGCAGGTCGGTTCCTCAGGGGCAATGACTGTTAGAACTTGATCCCAGAAGCAGCTTCCGTCCCCCTGTCCAGGGACAGCTAATGGCTCTGTGCTGTTGCAGGGGTTTGCACAGGAGTCAGTGAACCAGGAGGAAGGAGAAGCCAACACGTGCAAAGGCAAAGTGACCTGAGGTCGTGCACCAGGCCAGTGCCAGGCAAGAGTGGGTTCTCTGTGTCCAGAATCCTATAAACCCCAATAGCAATAAAAATGAAACATGGGTTCATAGCAGAAAAAATGAGATTTGGAGCTGCATCAACTCAGGATCAACCATGGAGTCACTGTGGCTCAGTGGAAGCCCTGGAGTTAATGGCCTCTGCAAAATTGAAACATTTTTGCATAACTAAATTCCAAGAAATAATTAAATTCCTCTTAATTATCAAGACAGGAACTAGTAGGAGAGAATAGCCTGAGGCTTTAGGTTAGATTCATCTTAATCCGTCCCCAGGCCTAGCAAAAATTTGTCTTAAAAATAAATATGCCCTACAAATTAGTCCGATATTTTTTTCCTGATGAAATAAGTTGCCTTCCTGCTTTATGTATCATTTTTAAGGAAGATAGTTGCATATGAATTTTCTTCATCTGTAGAGAAACAAACATTCAACAGAAATTTTGCTTAACACAAATGCTAACGCAGATGTGTGTCTGTGTTTTGGGGCTGGTGCCGACATCTATGTGGGGCCTGTTAGACTGAGGCTGACTCTTCCATTGCTGGTGGAATGGAAACAGATACTGCTCTAACCTGGGGAAAACTCTCCTCAATTCCAGTTTCTTTGTGCATCAGCAATTAGTTTCAAATGTTTAAAACTCAGTAGCAGTTGCCAGAATCTGTGTTGCCTCCCAAGGAAATGCTCTTAACTTCTTGGGAGTTAGATTCCAGATAAATGGCTGGGCTAAGCTCGATGGTAGCTAAGGTTTGGGGTTAGGCAGGCGGTGCGTCCTGCACAAAGTCACAGCCTGGAATATGCACGCAGGTGTGACCGTGCTGGGGCCGTGTCTGTGTAAATGTGAAAATATTAGTAAAAGACGTTAATCTTTTTCACATTTCCTGCTCTGGTTGGAGGTGATTTCTACATTGTTTTGTTCTCGGCTGTCTCAGTGCTTAGAGTCCTCCTACCTGAGAATCTCTTCTTGCAGTGATTTTACAGCCTGGAGTATTGTGTACACATAAAAAATGGTTGGCTTTTCTGGTTTCAACCAGAAAAGAAATATATACAGTCACCTGAAAAGTGACTTTTATGAAAAAGGCTCATAAAAGCAACTGGAAGCATCTCTGAAAGGGACTTGCTGTGAGCAGAAGTAAACCGAACCTGTGTTTTCCTCTTTGATTTTAGAACTTCATATTTTAATACCTGTGAAATACAAGTGCCTGTATACACCTCAGTGGCTCTGCAAGTTTCCCACTACCATTTTTAAAACACAGTGTGCAGCAGTCTCAGGGTCACACAAAGCTGTCAGACACAAGGGTGTTTCTTGCAGAAGCGATGAAACATTGCTTAGACTGGAAAGTGAAGGAGACTCTTGCAATCAAAACCGTAAGAAGAGGGTTATAAAATTAGCATGACTGTAAATTCCAAATGTGAGCCCTTCCCTCTGTTTTGTGTATAATCCACTTTCTCCTAAGCCTCCCCAGCGTCTGCCTGCCTTGGCTTCGCTGTGCACAGGGCACACCTTGTACTGGGACCAAAAGGTCTTCTGAAAAAAACATCACACAGCTGGTGAAGCGTTTGCTTAGGATTAGGTGCCATCGTTAATATAAGCATCGAGGTGTCTCTGACCACTGTCCTGTGTCACAGTGGCCTCATATTTCCTCTCCTCTGAAGACAGGTGTTCATCTGGTTTGAATGGCTTTTATCCTATTCCCTGGGCACAAAAGAAAAAGGAATACTGGGCTTTAAAAGATGGGAAGTTATGCAGCAGTGCTAATTATATCAGTATTTCTTGGACCTGATCTCACCAGGATCTGCTGTTCCAGCAGCACTTCCAATACAAATGCAAGAAGCAAGTCTGCTTGTAAGCACTTTATTGTTTTGTTTTGGAATAGAGAGGTATATCCACATGGAAGGGCAGCGACTTTGGGGGAGCTGGAGTGCAGGGCTGCCTCTCCGCTGCAGGGTCAAGCCATGTGAGGCCTTCAGACATGTGTCCTCTTCCCGAGAGTGATCAAGTTACACACCTTGAGTTTTGCCATAGAAGCAGAGGAAGAGAGAGTACAAAGGTTATGGAAAACAAAACATTACTTTTCTTGACCAGCTGTGTTAAAGCAAACTGCAGCTTATTTATACCCACGGCATACGTTCATAAATCAGACTCCTCTCCAGCAGTGCATTTAATGAGAACTGTTGAATGGTTTCATGATGTACTCGTCGTTACCATCTGATAGAAAACAGTGCTCCCTCCGAGGACCAGGACCTTTCAATTGCAGCTTTTTGTGCTCAGAGAAGGAGGTGCAGGGGAAACAAAGCCCTCGGCAGTGTCAGACGTGTTCTGCAAACGTCTCTGCAGGCACATTGTGCCAGGAGGAGTGATGGCTCGCTCAGAACCCGCTTGGAGTCATGCAGCTTTTAATTTGGGAGAGAGGCTGGTGACGTGAATAGCCCTTTGGTTTGGTGTCGTTACTTTCTTGTAGAGAATACCTGATTCTGGCCACGCCCCCATCCACCAGTGCAGATCACAGTGTGGCTGGCCGAGGTGTGCGCCAAGCACGGCAAAGCTGGGCAGCTTCAAGGCACCCACGTGTGGGCCCTGCATGTCTCTGGACACGTGCACTGGTTGTGTGAGCGGGTCCAAGCCAAGGGAACAGAACCTGATGCAATGTGGCATTCAGGAGGCTCCCTGGCCAACCGGTACGGCACAAGTAACCCCACGGGCCTGTCCCATGAGAGGCCATGTGGGCGGCTGAGGGGGCACCAGTCTGTGAGCCTCTGGAGCCCCGCCAGTTGCAGGCAGGAGACGCTGGAGCCACTGGCTGCGCAGCATGCTGTAAGGGCTCCTTTGTCAAGGGCATTCCCGAGCATTAAAATTGTGGGGATGGCTCATTTTTGTGAGAAGGGTTTCTGTGAATCAGTGTGGGGGGCACTGTTGCCCAGAGGCTTGCCCTGCTCAGAGTGTTTAATTGCCAGGCAGAGGCTGGATTCGGCAGCTCCTGTTCTATGACACTTTGTGTCTCTGTCAGTAAAACTGGAGAGGTTCATGCTTCCTGAGAAAGGTATTTATCTTCCCTGGATTTGTGGAAAGCTCTAAGAGGCTGTCCTGTACTTTCTTGCTGTGTGTCTTTGATGGGGTAAACAGTTGCTGTTATTTAGTTTCCAGCCAGATATTCTGAATGGGGGCTGGGAGGAGGATGCCTTAATTAATCCTTTGGGAAAGTGTTTGGGATCCTGGCTTGTTGTTTTGGTTTTGTATTTAGAGCATCTCCCAGACTGAGGGCAGTGAAACTCAGGTCCAGATGTCACCTTGCTTTTCTGAATCTCTGATGGGTAATTTTTCTGTCTCCTTCAAATGATCCCATTATCCCAAATGAGGTGGTTGTTGCCAGCCTTGGAAGTCTGTGTCTGCTGTACACCAGGGCATCAGCAGCGTAGGAACACCTGTGGGCAAGCTCAAATAGTGTTTTATTCCTCCTGTGAATAATGCATGGTTATGGCTACTGGGTAGGTGGTGTAAATGTCTCCGCAGACTGGAGTCAAATGAAAGAGAAGGTCTCTACATGAATTAGCTGCTTTTGGAAGGGGCTGTTGCTTAATGAGGTACCCAACATTCATTTTTCTGCCTGTTTTTGAACCATGCTGACAGCCCGCATGGAGAACAGCCTTCCGGAAGGTGAGGTGGTCCCCAGGGAGCGCAGTGCCTGAGGGCTGAGGGTGCAGGTGGGCTGGGGCTGAGTGCCCGTGTGCTCAGCCCTCCTGCTGGAGGCTGGGCTGGGGCTGGCTCAGCACCGGTCCCAGCCCACAGTTCTGCTTGCATTTTACAGCCTCGTTAGAGCTCACCACCTTCGTGTTGTCTTCTGGGAGCCTACTGGGCTTGGAGAGCAGGTGCCGTGGGTTGCTTTAGCCACACGGCAATGGAGAAGTCGCTCCATTGATTCCCCCCCCCAAAGAAGGCAGCGCCCTTTCCTGACCAGGAACCAGCTGCTGTTGAAATTGCGTATGTGAGTGGCAGCAAGGTTTAGCATTGGCTTAAGACTTGTCTTCATCAGCAGTTGATTTTCAGTAGAGCATGATTCCACCATAGTATTTACTATGACTTGCTGACAATTACTCGAGAACCCCACTCAGACATTTTTCAGGCCCTTTTTCATATTATCTGGTTTCTTGGAATTTCCAGAGCTTCTGTATTCTCTGAGTGGCATTTGCTGGGTTAGCTGGAAAAACACAAAAAAGTCTTTGTCTGGAGTCAGCATGCTGCCATGTAAAAGCCTGCCATGGTATCCAAGCTGCCACAGAGGCCAGTGAGTTAAAACATGAATGCAGTGATGGAGGCAGCGTCCGCTTTAGAAACTGTAAGTGGTTGCAGGCTGAATGGAAAACTTTTCCAGAGTGCTTAGTCCTAGGCAGAAGATAAAAGTCTTGCAGCAAACCTGGCTGGAGCATCACTAATACATCATTTTACTTCTAAAGGCTGGACAAGTGGCTTCCAGAGTTAGGAAGTGATATTGAAGTCAGGACTCAGGCAGATGCCACGCAAAGTCACAGTTTGCGGGTTGTCTCTAGCAATTATCTGTAGTTATGTTTTGTCATTTCAGTTTTGCAGAATGTCTCGCCGTGTGCTTCACTGGAGTTAAGAGGAGGGGCACAACAGACAGCTGCTGTCCCAAGCTGCATGCCTGGTTTTTCCTTTGGGATTTTTTTATTTGTCTGTTTGTTGTGTGTGATTTTAAGACTGGCACATGCTAACCTGGTTGCCATCCACCTAAGTTTTTCTCCTGTAAATAACCCCTCTTCACCTTGCGGTGTCATTTCCCATAGGTCCTGTCAGGTGTGAAATAGCTGGTGCCTTTCCCCAGTGTCCTTGCCCACAGTGCTTCGGGAGCTTGTCTCATCCTACTTAACATTAATGGATAATCAAGAATAGGTGACTACAACATAATTGTATTAGAGTCCATTTCAAAAGCACATTTTCTAGAAACTCAGGGCTTTGATGAAGGTATTTGGCAAATAGACACCCATGGGGCACTCAGGAACAGCAATCCAGCACTGCCCGAGGGAGACGTGCCAAGCAAATGTCACCTCCATGCTGAGAGCAGCATAGCTGTGGGAGCCTGGAGACCACATCAGCCTGGAGTTGTTTTTAGTAATGATAAATTGGGGAAGAGTAGAAGTATAAAAAAGGAGGGTTTGGTAGCAAAAGAATGAAGGCAGATGCAGAGCACAGGAAAATATTCCTACACCACAATACCCAAAGTAACCGAGAAACCTCCTGAGTGTTGGAGAAAACTCTGCTTATCCTACAGGTGACTTCAGAGGCCTGTTTGGAGAGAGAGATGAGTTTACTTTAGTTTTACCTCAGTGTTGTAGATCTCCGTTAAGGGAAGGTTTGAAAACACTTCTTGAAGCTTAACCAAGGTAAAGAGTTCTGCAGGTGGCAGCTGCCAGACCTGTGGGGTTTAGGCTTTGCACAGCCTGCAGGTTTTAGCCACCTCGTTGGAAGCTGAATCAATATTTTGTTGGGTTTTGCAGCAGAAGAATGCCTAGACAGCATTTTTTCAGTACTTTTTCTGCACACTTCAGCCTGAGGTGGAGTTAGCGCTCCACCTCTGGATTTTCTTGCTCTTGCAACCCGTAAGAGGATTCCACACCTGGCTTTGCAGAGCGGTGAAGCTGCCGCTGGGTGGTCTAAGCCAGGGCTGGACTTCAAGGGGATGTGGCGGAAGGCGCGCTCCCAGCATTGCCTGCCCACGGGCACCAGGCTGTAGCTGCTCAGGGGCACCCGCTGCTGTTTCTTCTTTTTTTTAAGTAACTGAAAAAATGCAGGAGGATGTAGGAAGGAGACACAGGTGGGGTTTAAAAGTTGGAGGAAATGCCGTGCGTGTGGGAGTGATAAATTTGGATGTGGATATTGCTCAGCTGCAAACAGCAGGGGTTAATGGCTATGTCCTGTCCTGCAGTTGTATTAGGTCACTACAAGACATCTTCAGCCTGTACTGGTTGGTTATTAAATTCAGATACATGCAGTCGTGAAGCCTGCACAGTGTTGCATGTGTAGTCAGCTACTCAAACACGTGCAATATTCTTGGATGTTCATTGCTTTCTGAAGACACCCCCATTTGTGTGAATGTTAGACAACTCCAGGCTGCCTTGCTGTTCCCATCCAGCAATGAAATGAGAGTAGGGTGCGTAAACAGGTCTAGAGGAAAGTTTACCATTAGCTGCAGGTAGTAATTTATGGTGGAAAAGCAACAGGCAATTAAACACCTTACATTGCTGAGCATTAATGTACAGTGCTGTATGTTAGAACATTTCCTTTAATGTTTTACTTAATGAAGGTGAAGTCTCTCTCTTTATAATCTCGTAAAGTCCTTTCCACACAAGGGCTTGAGTTGTTTGTTTCAAGAATTTCTCGTTATACACACCCATAGCACACCCAAGCCTACAGTTCAAGCTACTGCTTCATCGTAGGCTGGGAAAAAAAGCAGCAGAAAGGATTGATTAACCCTCCACTTATTTCTCTGTACTTGCATGTAGTGAAGGGGATTGGATTTGTTGAGGTTTTTTTTTGACTTCATAGAAAAATATCTCCACCCTAAGATACCCTCTAAGAATTTAGCAGTGAGTGCAGAGAATACAAGTCTTCTTGGCTGTTCCACCTCCTGTACAAAGTGACTCTTTGAAGTATTTTAACTAGTAGATTTTCTCAAAGGTATCAATCATGCATGAACTCTGTTTCAGGCCAGATTGGGATACAGGAGCAGCCAGCCAACAGCTAAAGCCAGTGTTATGGGCCCTTCATTCTCTAAAGGACTGATCTTCCCACAAAGCTGCTGCAAAGGGAGAAAACCAGTCTCAACAGAAATGCTCAGAGAAACGCAAAAACTGTAGATACCAAAAAGATGAAGCAGTCTCAAAACCACTGTTCTTGTCTATTTGGGTGTTTTTCTCCTCTATTTTAAAACTGTAAGTCTTTTTTGTTGGTTTGATGGTTAAGATACGTACCAAGTCCAGTCTGATCCTGAGAAATACTAAGTGCCGTCCCTGAGCAGGTAGTACAACAGTGGAAACTGGGTGCTGCAATAGTCTTTTTGGTGCTTTGAGACCATCATTAGAAATACAGTTCTGTGCTTTCCCATGGCTTGCAAACTCAGTTTTCCCTTGGGAGAGGTCAAATACCTGCAATGGAAAAATCCTGCGTCATGGTTGTGCTGAAGGTGGAGGAGTCACTCCCTCTGGGCCCCTCACATTCACCACTCTTCTGGGCACCCTGCACAGCCTGATTGTTGTGGTCCAGGTCTTGGATCTCATGAAGAATAGACTCAGAAACCATCTCAGCCTTACCAGGGTGAATGTGTCAGGGTCTGAAAACAAAGCAGCAGCCGCGGTGGTGCCTAGTGCTGTTTTTCCTGAGGGTGCTGGGTGCGGTACAGAACCAGTAATGTCGCAGTCCTCAAGCTGTTGTGGTTTCAGGCTGTGGTTTGCTTGTCTGAATAACAGCTAGCAATAAACTGCCGTGGGAAGCATCTAATCAGTCCCACACAACCTAATCTAAAGAAGCTATGAGGAGGCCACAGTATTTATTATCCATTGTATTTATGAAAGTGATGGCCAGGGATCAATGTAGAAGATGATGCCGGAGGCTGTGCAAGGTCAGCGCCGGACGCAGAGCTGGAACCACGCATCTCAGATGTTTGACTGCTCAAACTTGAGTGTCCACCAGTCAAATTTGAGATTATTGATTTGTCAACATTGAGTGAATCCTGTTGACTTGACTGAGAGTAGGTATTTAACAGAACTCTTGGCAGACTTCAGCAGGTTCGTGCTGAGTCTGCCCTCAGCGTGTGCTGTAGTGTGAGTCAGACACACCAGCAGCCTCTGTCTGAGGAGCTGTAACTCGAACATGGAAGGAAGTGGGTATAAACCTTGAACTGTTCTCTGGTCTAAGCAGAGGGCTGAGCGCCAGGAACACTGAGGATTTAATCCTTACGATAACAATGTTAGTTTAGCACACTTTCCATAATCCATTCTTAAGCACAAGTGTCGACGTGGTTTGACACCTTGAAAAATGTGCTCACTTTCCTCAGCCCGGCACTTCCTCCCATGTCCTGCCCGGCCCGATGCAGGGACCAGGTGGAAAAGAGCCAGGAGGAGAGAAAGACACTGCGGCCATCCTTGCTGGTTCCCTGCACAGCTGCAGTGAGTGATGTGTCCAGGGCCCCGGTGCTGCACGTTTCCTTTTGAGCTTCCAAAGAGCTTGAGATACTTGGAGGAAGCACGGTCCATAAGTGCATGTTGTCATCATTGAACAGCTTCCCATCTTTGTGAGTGAAATCAACAGAGGACATCCTGCATTTCTCTGGAGGGAGGTAGCCCAACCTAAGATCTCCAGTGCCAATTGAAAAAGAAAAGGGATCCAATGTGGGCTTCCTATTTTTGGTGTGTACAAGATCGCATAGTTTTCTGTTGTTGTGAAGATCTCTCTCCCCGTGGCCCCATACAGTAGCCCAGAGGCTGCAGCCACACAGCACAAGCTCCCTTTATTACCCACTCAGCTGCCAGGCAGGCCTGGTTTTCTCATCGTGAAAACAAAACAAAAAGCAAAGCTGCTGATCAGCTCTGTCGATTCTTGCAGCTGATGCAGGCTCTGTAAAATAAACAGCTCTGTGAGCTTCTGCCTTCAGGGACTCCTGTGCCAGGGGACCAGAGGGAGCTGCTGTCTGGGTGATGTGCACAGAGCCATTCTCCTTACTCGTGCAGTCCCTGTTTTTGTAACAGCCTCTGGCAGAGACTGTAAAGGGTTCAGAATGTTCCATGGAAATGTGTTATTTAAAAGAAGAAAATTATATTGTAGTAAAGTTCGACATCACCAAGTGAAGCTGCGTCACTGGAGCCACTGTGCAGGTAGACGAGGATACTCCGGTGTCCAAATGCTCGTTACCTGCAATACAGATGGTGCTGTGTGGTTACATCAGTAGGTTTGCAGGTATTTGTAAGAATATTTCCTAGGCAAATGCAGTCTCGTCTGCTTCGCACTGCAGACATGGAAGCAAAGGTAGGCACATGTTCGCAGCATGGAAACTTCCAAAGAGAAGATTCCTAGGACACCATTTACAGGGCGGCCTACGCCAATGAGCCATGATTTGAAATAACTGTTGCAAAGTTTCTGCTTTAGAAGGGACAGAAGATTCTGAAGAGCGCCACAGAGTTATTTGGATGTGATCTGCATGCTCAGGTGGCTCTGAAGGCATAAACCATGCACTGACTCAAAACTTGGGCTGAAGTCTTGCCAGTTAATTCAAAACCTTACTCCCTTTTTTATATCTGTTAAAAGCACGAGTGTGCTTAGAAACAGGTGGGTTTCTGACATCCTTGAGCATAATGAGGTTGGATGTAATATTCCTGTCTGGTCTGGGAGAAGTCAGAGACCCTGCAGAGAGGTCCTGCTGTGCTGTGCTTGTGGTGTGACCATGCCATTGCTTTGTCTGAACTGGATGTCTTTGCAGCCAAGGATACAGAGCATGCCTGAATTTTCCAGCTCAGGTGGGTTTTTTTGGACTTCTCAGAAGAGGAAGGTTTTGGACCAGGGAGGTACTGGTTCCCAACATGTCTGTGAATTGGCTGCCTCTGCCCATTGGAAGGGAAGCTGGCTGCGTGTGTGTCTGCCTGCTTGGGTTTCCTGGGAGTGGCAGAGGTAGTCTCATAGTTCCATTCTCATTTAAAATTAAGACTGATTGAGCAAGCACCATCTGATGACAAATATTATTCTCCTTAGGGTAGCTCAGATTCTTGTTTGATGAGAAACAGTCTTCCAATGCTGTATCTTTGAGTGTCTTGCTTAGAAGTTCCATTAGCAGTGCAACCTTGGCCTGATACTTTTTAAAGCATCTGAAATCCTAAAGTAAGACTTTTTTTCTTTCGTAGTCTACAAAGCTCTTTTCTTGTTAGGATTTGGATCTACCAGAGTTCTGTGACTTGAGTCTCCATACAAAGCTTTGCGAGTGCAGAAGCCAGCATTTGTTTTACATATTTCATATGGATTATGTAGGCAATGGAAATTAATGGAAATATTAAAGGAAAGCAATGAAGTATTCTTAGGTTCAGGCCTTTAAAAACACCTGACAGAGCAAGGTGCCTGAGTACCCTGAGCTTCAAATTCAGCCCTTGAAATGAATGTTTCTCACTCTCACATAATATTAAGACCCATTAAGAGCAAACACAGTGGTTGCATGTAGGATGCGCATCTGTGTGTGTATGCACAAAGAAAACACTTATGTCCAAATTCTTTCTCAGAGACATTTGAAATTATTTTCTACTGAATTGAGTAAGGTCATTTGGCAGAACCATGCAGGTCGTCAATAATTAATCCTTGCAGGCAGAGCTGAGTCTCATGGTGCTTGCAAACACCCCGTTAGACCGGATTGTTTGTCAGAGCAGGGGCCGTTCTCAGATTTTCTCAGCATGCAGTGAATGTTCATTTAACTTTTGAGAGGGAAACTTGCTGCTATTGAAATTGTCTGTGCTGCACTTGCACTGCAGCAGGAGGTGCATCTGTACGTACCGGGCAGAGTCCCTGATCCCCCAGTCCTTGGGGACCGTTGTACTGCCACAAATGCACCTGGCAGAGATGGTTTGTTTCCACCATGGCCTTTATCTTTGCTTATTTATCCGTGTTAACTTTGTCTAAGCTTTATCTGAAAGTTCGAACAGACTCTTTTTGCCTAGCCCTGACTGTTAAAGATCTTGTTCTGGGGTATGAGCTCATCATCTGTTCTAAATAGAGCCAGTAGGAAAAAAATCATCTCTTCCCGAACATGTTTCCTATCTGGATTTGTTATCTAAGAAGGTAGGATGAACACACAATGAATACCTGGCTGTCCTGAGGAGAAGGCTCCTGGAGAGGCTTAGATGAGCAGCCTGGGCACAGCAGACAACGCCAGGTGAAGTGGGCCTGGACCAGTGTGTCGGGGGAAACCTAGGTGCCTGAGAGGTGGATGTGCGTTGCTGCAGAGGCTCCCCATTCCCACCAGTGAGACCTTTTGTGTTCTCAAAAGTGTATCTGTTTCCTCTGGCTGTATCCATTGGCCTAACAGAGTATGTTGCACAAATATTGCTAATGCTTCCTTCACAATGCGCCCTCACTGCGAGATGAATTAAAGTGGTTTCCACCAGGCTAAGCATGGCAGTCACGAGTGCAAGAACCCCCTTCCACCTCAGTCTTCTCTGAGGAATCCGATCAGGTATCCATCATCCCAAGCATGGAGCCAGACTGGCTTTTGAGGCACGATAGTTTAACCTTTGGATCCTGGGTTGGGTGGGACTGCAGAAAGTCCCAGCCCAGAGCCCACACGATACCTTCAGCATGGGCAGAGCAGGGACCAGAGCCCTGTGGTAGAAGGGGCCAGCTATGTCTCACCATCCGATGGCCATCAGTTTCCATCTGTCCCTGCAGTGCCAGCTGCCCTGGCATACGGGCACAGACATTCAGGGACAAGCGGTTCATAAACAGAGCCAGCGTGTGCGCTGCTCCCGCTCCTCCGCTGCAGCGTTGGGACGGACGCCTTTATCACCTGGCCCCTGCTGAACTGCTTGTGCTTTGCAAGATGAGAGAGCTCTGCAGTTTTGACGAGGAAAATTGCTTATTGCTTCCCAGATGCCTGAACACCAGTGTTCTGCTTGTTTAAATATTTGCTCAAATCAGCTTGACTTTCCAGTGCATTTTTACATGAGAGGTCTTGGAGGTGAGGGAAAGAAGTCACTTCCAATAAAATCTCATGCTCTGGCACCATCCCATGCAAACATTTGGCCAGCAGGACCCTCTGTCCTGATGGCAGCACTTCGGATCACGTCCCCCATCACTGCCCTGCATCTCTTCAAGCCCATTTCTTACTTAAGCAAGTACGTGGATGAATCTGTGTATGTCCCATGCTCAGCCTGAAGAAAGACTTTCACAGTTTTTAATCTCCAGAACTCTTAATCTGGCATGTTCACATGTGCTGTATTCCCTGAGAGGGAAAATAAATAGGAATGGGTGGAGGAAAACACCTGCTGCCTCATCCGCTTCCTCAGTGCTGTATGGTCAGTGGCTGCTTGGTGCGGTGTATCCTGCAGAAAGGGCAGGAATTGGGATTATTCAAGGGGTAACTTAGAACTGGTGTGAATAAAGGCCGTTCCTGTCAAGAGGAGTATTGGAAATATTTGTGCTGACCCTCTCCCAAGCTTTACATGTGAGATACATGGATGTTTGCCACTGCCAGCCTGCAGCTTGTGGTCTGTTCAGGTCACCACTGCTCCTTTTACCTCTCCATTTGGCCAAAGCCCCACTTGCTCTGACCCACTCCACAGCTATAATCACCATTTCCGACCTTCTTGCTCCCCAAGAGGAGATCCTGCATCAGGTCTTGGTGCTACTGGTGTTTTTAAAAAAAGACCTGACAGAAGACCTGGTGGTACAAACAGCAGCAGGGTCACCAACATTTCCCCAGGTACCTGTTGTATTTTAGCCTGACTGGTACTCTCAGCATCCTCTATTAGGCAATTATTTCTGGAATTGCGTATTTGAACTCAGCAGCTGGAACATCACCATGCAGCCAGCTGATGAGAAACAACCAAATTACCACTCCACTCTGAATTACATTTTCAGCACACGTACATTTGAGAAGTACAAGTGTTCACTCCAGGAAGTGCCTTGAAATGCAGAAAAACAAAGATCCAGGGAATGTTTGCTAGCATTTGCCAAGATTTTTTTTTTTAAGGTAATTTATGCATGAATATAGTTCCCTATCCCCCAGTCGCAGTATTTTCCTGTATGTGGAGGCACATTGCCTAGAGAGGTGTTGTTCCTAAGCTGGTTTATTCTGCTCAGTTAAGCTGTAGCAGTTGAACATCCATGGGAACAATAAAGAGGCAGCACACAGACTTCCTTCAGCTGTTAGCAAACAATTTCTACCTGTTTGTGGATGCTTGAATTTAAATGAGTCGCAATTAAACACAATTAGCTGTGTGTGCAGTTCTGGGAGACAGGAGAAGAGCAGTGGGAAATGCGTATTGGCTCTTACAGGGGTTTGCTTTCCGTGGAGCTCTTGTAGGAGGAGATGACATGACAAGGTCATCTCTAGAGGCCATCGACTTCTGTGTAAACGTAGAAGGCATCCATGACTACATGACTCTCCAAGCAAAAGCATCTTCCCAAATGGATGCAGCAAAGCCAAGGAAGGTGCTGGTTGCTTCATGAGGAGAAATCTTCTGCCCTGGGTCATGCACAGCATCTCTCCAAAATCTAGGGGTTTAACTACAAAAGCCTCTGTTTTTATTCTGGGGGAGATGTGGGCGTGACATGAGATACAGGGTTCAGCTGTGAGGTTCCCTGAAGTTCCTGGACCTGCTCCATGGTTTGGGTGCAAGTTTGTCTCCCATTGTAGTGTCAGGGAACCTGCTCTGCAGCCCTTCATCAGCCGCCCATCAGGTTGCTGTCAGTCACTGTGATTTATCTGTGTTTTCAGTGCCAAACTGATTAAGTTGCACATTTAAAAAAAACGAGGGTTTCACTTGTGGCACTGAGTAAAATTATTGCATCTGACTACAGAAACTGGCAGAGGTTACAGTGTCTGTTTACATTCCTCATAAAGAAAATCTTGTTAAACCCTATCTCACATATTTTACAGCCATGGTAAGAGACCCTGAAGAATACGCTGTCAGAAAAATTTATCTGATTTCATGCAGCAGGAGTATTTGCTGTTAATTGGGGAGATAGTGGGAAGCCTGTGTGGTGACACAGAGAGGTCTCTTGTACAAACAAAGGGAAAGTTGTGGGATGGGTTCTGCTCTCTCACAGAAAGTATGTTGCCTACCTCCACTTAGACTTTTATCTGCTAAATATTTTGTCCACACGGTAATCCAGCTGTTTCCTTTTTTGTTCTCCATATGTTTTTTTGGAAATGAGTGCAAGTGGGCCACTGAGAAAGTCATTCCACTCGGTACTTGAAGATTTCTAGGATAACACGATGGGAGGGTTTGGTGCTCTGACTCCCGTTTGTTGCTACCTGTGGGACGTTTGGCTCCTGGCTTGGCAGGACACATCTGGAACTCTGACATGTGTTTCCCTTCACAGAGGTTCTGCATCTCCAGTTCCCATTGCAGAAGTGTTTCCCTGTGAGAGTGTCACTTGGCACTGGCTGCCAGCGGCGCCCAGTGCCTCAGCCCAGAATCCCACCCTGATATGGGAAATAAAAGGGTTGGTTCAGTGTGTGTTTTTAGAGGTGTTCTTTTATGCTGTCCCTAGCAGTGACAGGTGATCTTCTGCACGTGCTTGCTTCATTCACTTCGAAGACTCATAGTTGTTCTTGGAAAGGACTGTGCAAACCAGCCTGGATCCCTCCAGCCATCACAGGTATTTAACTGCATCCGAGTCAACCATTGAGAAAATTACTTTTCAGGTCAGGGCAATTCAGTCTGCAGAACGGCCAAGAGATCAGGCCCAGCCAGCCTGGGTTTAGGAGGGGTAGTCCTGTCTGACCAACCTGATCTCTTTTTATGACCATGTGACTCGCCTGGTGGATGAGAGGAAGGCTGTGGATGTGGTATACCTGGACTTTAGCAAGGCCTTTGACACTGTCCCCCACAGTAGACTCCTAGAGAAGCTGGCAGCCCATGGCTTAGATGGGAGCACTCTGTGCTGGGTTAGGAATTGGCTGGATGGCCGAGCCCAGAGAGTGGTGGTGAATGATGTCTCATCCAGTTGGCGGCCGGTCACCAGTGGTGTCCCCCAGGGATCGGTGTTGGGTCTGGTCCTGTTTAATATCTTTATTGATGATCTGGATGAGGGGATTGAGTCCATCATCAGCAAGTTTGCAGATGATACCAAGCTGGGAGGAAGGGTTGATCAGTTAGAAGGTAGGATGGTCCTACAGAGAGACCTGGACAGACTGGAGACATGGGCCAATTCTAATGGGATGATGTTTAATAAGTCCAAAGTCGGGTACTTCATTTGGGACACAACAATCCCATGCAGAGCTATAGACTGGGGACAGAGTGGCTGGAGAGTAGTCAGGCAGAAAGGGACCTGGGAGTGCTGGTTGACAGGAAGCTCAACATGAGCCAGCAGTGTGCCCAGGTGGCCAAGAAGGCCAATGGCATTCTGGCCTGCATCAGGAATAGTGTGGCGAGCAGGACCAGAGAAGTTATCGTCCCCCTGTACTCGGCACTGGTCAGGCCTCATCTGGAATACTGTGTACAGTTCTGGGCCCCCCAGTTTGGGAAAGATGTCAGGATGCTGGAGTGTGTCCAGAGGAGGGCAACGAAGATGGTGAAGGGGCTGGAGCACAAGCCCTACGAGGAGCGACTAAGGGAGTTGGGGCTGTTTAGTCTGAAGAAGAAGAGGCTCAGGGGAGACCCCATTGCTCTCTACAACTACCTAAAAGGAGGTTGTAGTCGGGCAGGGGTTGGTCTCTTCTCTCAGGTGACCAGTGACAGAACTAGAGGGCATGGACTCAAGCTTCGTCAGGGAAACTTTAGACTTGATGTGAGGAAAAAGTTCTTCAGTGAAAGGGTGATTGGCCATTGGAATGCGCTGCCCAGGGAGGTGGTGGAGTCGCCGACCCTGGAGGTGTTTAAGGGGAGACTGGATGGGGCACTGAGTGCCATGGTTTAGATGATGGTGTTGGTGTTAGTGTTGGTGTTAGTGTTGGGATATAGGTTGGACTCGATGATCTCGGAGGTCCTTTCCAACCTTATGATACTGTGATACTGTAATTCAAGACCATTCCTGATGGTGGAGTGTAGGCAGGGAATTTTGCTTGTCAGAAGAGACCTATCCAAGTGGAAATCTCACACAGACTGTAAGTGAACCTTCTTATTCTTGCAGAAGCTGATTTTTCACCGCTCATTATGACCTAGGATCTGGTTTTATGCTTCACCAGCAGGAAGCCCTCACTTTCTGCTGGTCAGTAGCCCTGATACCCTACTGGAGCTTCTCTTACTGAGGGACGACCAAGTGAAGAGTTAAAATTGCAGAGCCAGTTTTCTGCTGCTTCCTTGGTGCCTCTTCCTTGGTGAAGCATTGATCTGAACTAACCAGTTTAGTATGGGCAGAGGATCTGGGGCTGTAGGTGGCTGCCTGGCTTCTGCAGCGCGGACAGTGATAAATGGTCCCTGAGAGAGGAGGATATTTGTCATCTCCTGAGGATGATTTGATGGACCTGAGTAACTACCGAGCCTCCAGACCTCAGTCTGAGTTGCATCATGCTAAAGATGCTTCAAATCTTTAATCTGGTGTAATGCACTGACCATTCTGGATGGCTTCGTACTTTGAAGAACATTTTCTCCTACCATTGCATGATGCACAGAGGGGCAGGTCACGTGTCCTTGACCCTTCACAATGCAGTAGGGATTGAGATGGAACACCCTGGGTTTCAGAGGGTCTGTGCTAAGCCACTTCTTTCCCTGACTGCTCCATGTACCAGCAAGGTGGGCGCCGCGAGGGGCTGCAGAAAACAAGTGCTGCGTTTCACAGGGAGAGCAGGAAGCTGTCGTGGCCAGCTGGGGCTGGAAAAATGTTCCTTGTGTACGCACCCAGGCTGTGATGGTCCAAGGGGTCCTGCTTTACTGAAGAGAGTGATTCCCAGGGCTCTCGTTCATTTTTTCACAAGCGAGTTTGAGCACTGGCCAAGGCTGCTGACAGCTCAATATTCAGCTACAGAATATAATTTTCTGTCATTTTGATTTATGTTCTCTGCAACCAGAGTCCCACGTGAAAAAAAAAGAAATTTGGAAGGGGTTTATCTTAAAGTTAGCTCAATGCAAGTTATTCTTCAACTGACCTAGCAAATTAAACATATTTTTAGATTTTTTTTTTTCCTAGAATATGAAAGAGGAAAGTACTAAGAAGTAACGTCCACTGTCAGTTTTGTGACCGGCTTTTGTGATGTCTGCCATCGTGCAGTGCACAAAGGGTCACTGTCACTGGGAAAGAAGCCAAACTGAAAAGAGAACGAGGTCTGCTCTGGGCTGAAGTTTCCTCCAGCACCTGGTGGTCCTGTCCAGGGAGGCTCTGATGCTCTGAAGCAACACCCAAGGTGTCGGGGCTGTGCTGCAGAGCACAGTGCTCCACCTCAGGGTGTCTTAAAACTCTCAGTAACTGAGAGCTTGTCTTGGGAAACAGCCTGGATCTCCTGGGGAGAGGCTGGCACAGAGTCACAGTCCTCACTCCTTTCGGCTGGCAGCAGGAGGACTCAGACTCCAGGGGCCCGGAGGTTCCATGGCACAGCTTTCTTTTCTGCCTCGTTTCTGGCACTCAGACTTGGGCTCCTGAATTGCTTCGCTACATTTGGAGTGTTGCTTCTGGGCATTAGTGTTTGGAATTATTACTTGCAGTTTTCTTTTGAGAGATGCTTAGAAGTTGTGTGTTACAGAGCATTCTGAGAGACAACGGAAGAGTCCACGCAAAACAGCCCTTGAGGTAGCCATGACAGGAATAAAAGCTCCTGGCACAGCCCAGGGAGAAGCAAGAGACCCGGGAGGCTTGGGTTATCCAGAGCCCAGGCAATTTTATGTACTGCACTTAGCAGCGAGGAGCATACATGCAGTCTGAGACCTCAGACGTGCCCCAGAAATGTGACTCCATGGGTGGAAGTGAAGCGCGCTCTACGGCCTAGGGCTGGGGGTGGTGGGGATGGTGCGGGGTCACGTGGCTGGGGGGAGCAGGGTCACACAGTATCACAGTATCACAAGGTTGGAAAGGACCTCTGAGATCATCAAGTCCAACCTATAACCCAACACTAACACCAACCATCATCTAAACCATGGCACTCAGTGCCACATCCAATCTCCCCTTAAACACCTCCAGGGTCGGAGACTCCACCACCTCCCTGGGCAACACATTCCAATGGCCGATCACCCTTTCAGTGAAGAACTTCTTCCTCACATCAAGCCTAAACTTTCCCTGACGAAGCTTGAGTCCATGCCCTCTAGTTCTGTCACTGGTCACCTGAGAGAAGAGACCAACCCCTGCCCGACTACAACCTCCTTTTAGGTAGTTGTAGAGAGCAATGAGGTCTCCCCTGAGCCTCCTCTTCTTCAGACTAAACAGCCCCAGCTCCCTCAGTCGCTCCTCGTAGGGCTTGTGCTCCAGCCCCTTCACCATCTTCGTTGCCCTCCTCTGAACACATTCTAGTATCCTAACATCTTTCCCAAACTGGGGGGCCCAGAACTGTACACAATATTCCAGATGAGGCCTGACTAGTGCCGAGTACAGGGGGACAATAACTTCTCTGGTCCTGCTGACTACACTATTCCTGATGCAGGCCAGAATGCCATTGGCCTTCTTTGCCACCTGGGCACACTGCTGGCTCATGTTGAGCTTCCTGTCAACCAGCACTCCCAGGTCCTTTTCTGCCTGACTACTCTCCAGCCACTCTAGCCCCAGTCTGTAGCTCTGCATGGGATTGTTGTGTGCAAAATGAAGTACCCGACATTTGGACTTATTAAACATCATTCCATTAGAATCAGCCCATCTCTCCAATCTGTCCAGGTCCCTCTGCAGGGAGGTAGCGGTGGGACACAGCTGCTGCATGAGAGCTGTGCTCCCCTCTTCTGGGTAATGCTGGTGGAGTGTTATTAAACCAATTTGAGCCAGGCTGGCTGGGTGCAGCTTGGAGGTGTCCCACCTGTAACCTCACGGGCTGCAAGGCAGAAGAGAATTAATCAGGCTCCGACGAATACGAGGTGTGCAGCAGATCAAAATGCAGCCCAGGTGCACCCCAGCACCCCGTGGGGCGTGGATGGATGGGCAGTGCTCCAGTGTGAACTCACAGCTCCCGGGGAGCTCAGGTGCATTTAACATTCACCTCGCCGGAGCCAGGAGCTGGCTGGCCAGTCTGTGTGTTGTGATCTTAAGGCATTTGGACAAATGGGTAAAAATACCTTAGTTTCTAGTTTGCTTTACTCAGTGTGTGTATATTTATATGTGTGTATACACTCCCCGCCCCTTCTGCAGCACACGTCAAGTGTGCACCGGGCATTACCTTCATGCATTTATCAGCTGAGTTACAGGTGGGTTTCTGTACAGTCAGCACAGACACCAATCACAAAATCCATTTAATAGAGCAGAGAGTGCTGTGCAATGGAAAATTCATTGCAGAAGAATTCATTTCAAGCAGTTCTTAAAATTTTCTGATCTATAAGCTAGAACAGAAATGTGTAAAATGGAAGGAAGTTTGTTCATTACTTGTTTTAGATCTCCACCCAAATTAAGGATTATTGCCAAGAATTGAGTGTTTTACCACACACCCCCAAAGGTATTTCTGTATCCATAAAAGCCTCATGGTTAAATCAAGGGGTGAGCAAACATCCCCACCTGAGGGGTGGACGCATACTGGATCTGTACTTGATTTAGATTTGAAGGTTCTTCTCCATTGTATAGTTTAACTTGCTTTACCTTCAGCAATGTAAATTCTTATTCAGTTGAGGAAAATCTAAAATAAATCATAATTACAGTTCTCATTGCACCCTGGCCCTCTAACACAATAGAACTTGGATAATTAAATAAGGATCTGTGGACTAACCATCCACCTTTTAAATCAGATGCTTTAATGACAGCCAGCACCAGGCAAGAGCCCATGTCACAGAGCTTTGCAGGTGGCACAAGGAAAGCTGAATATCAGTGTATTTTATTTTTCCTGGTTGCACTCTGTAACTTTGCAGCAAGTAAGATCTGAGCAGCCTGGGCTCCTGAAAGAGGCTGAGTCTTTGTGCAGAGCTTGTGTGCTTGGACATGAAGAGCACAGCTGAGAAATAAACAGAAAGGAAATTGCCCTGGGGAGCTGTAGTGATGGAACTCGAGAAATAATTTGGTACTTGTACAGACAAGTGTTTACCAAATTCTGCACATCATAAATAATAACAATCTCTCTGCCTCCCATGCCTCTGATGGGAAATGCATCTTCGCTGCTGAGAAAACAGCCCATGCTAAATAAAGGTTTGCCCTTTACAGGGAGTAAGAGAGATGGGAGGTGGACATAAGGGCTCTCATCTCTTTCCCAAGGCCATTAAGCTTATAAAATCCATATGTGTTCTCTTTAGCAGCTGTTGGGTTTCTCAGCCCAAGAGCCATAACAAGACCACAAAGTCTGAAAAATTTTTGCCTCCTACATCTACCCTTCCCCACCAGCAGCACTGCTGGATGGGTAAAATAGGATTGTGACTGTGCCTCGTTAGGCCAATGCGTCTAATTAAATCACTGGCAAAATGGCTTCAAGCTGCTCTGCTTTGGGGTGGTGACTCCTGGTGGAGAGGGAAGTCTGACTCTTTTTGTGCCAGTGTGAAAAACCACTACAGCTGGATTTACAGGACGACAGTCGTCCTGCAAAGTTAAACCCCAGCAGAGCTTTCCCACACTCTGAAGCTATGTGCAGATTTTCCATGCCTCTGGGTCAGAAGCAAACTCTTCTTTTCCTTACCTGTTTCCAGAGAAAAACCATGGGAGAATCATTATTTGTACAGTTCCGTAGGATCCTGGGTTTGGTGTGAAGTGTCCTCCAATCCATCCCTGGCTGATCTTGCTACTGCCTGAGTGAAAACAAGCCATGTGCAATGTAGTGCATGGCTTTGGACGAGTTAATTAAAGATGGAGATCATTTTCCATTCGGGGTTGTGCCAGGTTTTCCCAGCCCATTTGCACAAGGTTGTGGGACCTAGCATGCCCGGAAGACCTGGGGATGGGGGTTAGGGAGAGGGGAGGGAAAAAGGGAGAAAACACTGAAAAGGGAGGCACAGGCTCACCTGAGGGCACTCTGTCTGGGGCCACCTTGGCTGCCCTGGGCTCTGCAAGCAGCGGGAGAGCCAGGGTTGGGAGCCCCTCCTTGCTCAGTGGTGCCCTTCTGTCTCCTTTCAGGCCCTGCGATGAGAACCACCCCTACGTGAAGCCTGATGCATACGTGAACAACCTCGCCGAGGCGGTTGACATTATCCTCCAGCAGCTGTAAAACCGAGGGTGCTGTGGGTGATTGGACGGAACGAGGAGGAGGCCTCGCACGCAGCCCCTCCAGGAGACCACTTTGTCCTCTCCCGCCTGCACCTGACGGTAACAGACCCCAATCCAGCCTCACCGGGGTGGCGCACACCTGCCTTCCTGCATGTTCCATTAACGGTACTAAAATGCTTTGTTGCCCTCAGCATCGGAACACGGCGCTTGCTGCCCTCGGCACGTCTTGAGCATCTTCCCCTTGGCACTGTGCCCCTGCCAGCGCTGGCAAAACCCGCTCTCCCGAAAGTGCCAGGCTCGTCCCCAGCTGGGGCTGAGCCTTGTCTGCCCGAGGGGAGCCTTGAGGGTGCTGAGGGGCCTCTGCCTTGTGCCAGTGCGGGGGGAGCTCTGCCCCCTCTTTGTTCACACCAGGGACCCTGCACCCCCTTATGGGCAGCCTTGCTGCTTAACTCACCCTTCCTGTGCCTTTCAGGGTGCCTGAGGTGGGATAAGGGATGTCCTTGAGGGGAGATGGAGGCCACCAAGCCCTGGGCTGGGACGAGCCAGCCCAGCCCTGTTCTGCAGGGTCCCTGCCTGCCTCTCGTTGTTCAGGATGTGAAAGCCCTGGGGAGGGGGCAGCCCCTGCGCCCTTGGCAGCTGTGGTCAGCCTGGGACTGGCACTGCCTCAGGTCGGAGTTCGGGAATCCAGTAACACTACTGACACTTTATGGAATTAACTACACCATCCTGTTGGGAATAAACCTCATCCTACAGCTCTGGTCTGCTTGTTGTTGTGTTCAGTCACCTCTCAGTCACCTCTCAGTGCTGGTAGGGAAGCCTAGAGCATCTGAAATGCTTGTCCCTGGCTGGAATGACCTGGTGAGAGCCATGGAACAAATGGTGTTTTCCTTCTCTCCATGGAGAGTCTTGCAGGCAGGCACGGGGGGGGGGCACATGGGATTCGTACCCCTTCATATTACAGTCCCAGCGGTGCCTCTCTGGGGTGCATCGTGGGCTGGCACAGCAGGGATGTCTGGCCCTGCCATGAAGGACAGCGTGGCTCCAGCCAGTGTTGTCACTCCTGGCTTTAAATTTCCAGTTGCAACTCGGCTCCAGCCTCTGTAAAGCACCAGCTCCATCACTCCTGCCACAACTTTAAATTCTGCTTTATAAATATTATGTGGAAATATTCAGCCATTTTTTTTCCTTCTCAGCAGCCATTGCTAAACTTTCTCCAGTTCTCCTGGATACAAAACCACACGGGCATCCACCGCTCCCTGATGGCTGTAGCTGCCTGAGCAGGACACTGACCATTCCCTGGGACGAGTCCCACGTGCCTGCATAGCACCCACTCTATCAGTTTTGCCTCAGCAGCAGCAGCCCCATCCTACTGGCAGGGAGCACTTGGCACGTGGGGCTGCCAACTGATGCTCCACTGAGCAGGGACAGGCATGAGATTTATCTTTTTTTCTCATCAGAATAAGCATTGCTGAAAGGACCCCCCCCCCACCATCCTGCTGTGGGCACTGCCCCAGCAGTACCCAGGGCTTTCGGTTTCTCTTGCCCCACAGCTACTGCCACGAGCCCAGTAACAGCTGACCATGCTTCATGTGGCAAGAGTACAATTAGGGACAGGAGCTCAAACCAGGGAGCAGAACTGGAGACTGAGTTGCATCACATCCTCTGCCCCAGTGGAAGCAAGGCTTGCCCACCTTCACCAACCCACGCCAGCTTTGCAGGTCACCCTTCTATAGGGAGAAGTCCCCCTGTCACCAGCATGTCAGCAGTTCTGCACCGACCTCCCCTTGGGTTTTAGGCAGGGCTGTGTGCTTTAAATTGAAGTGGAACAAGACCATTTGGACTTTAATCTGCACTAGACCTCCCATGGGACCGTGCAAAGTTGTGCAATTATGTATGTGCTTTACATATATCTATAGACACACATTCGCTCTGGTCGCTGTCTGCACTCAGCTACTGCTCACTACATATGCAAGAAGGAGGAAAACAGTAATTCCATTTGTTTCCAGCAGTCCCAACAGCTGAAAACTATCCCAGTCCCTGAAGGACACCGAAGTGATGCTCCATGTTCCTGGAGCAGCCCCCAAGTGCGGGAAACCCTTGTTTTTATAAAGCTACCATCTGGCTGCTGAGCCACATGGCACCCCTTGGGGACAGTGGGGAGAAGGGGCCTAGGAATTAAATTATAATAAAATAAACACATCTGGGAAAATGGCCTTAGTACAATTTTTTGATCTGTTTTTTGTGACTCTTTTTATCATCTGTGTAGCAGTTCAGCCAAAGTGTACAGCACTGTGTGCATCCGCGCACACACGACAGGTGCCACAAAACCCCAGCCGAGTGTTAGGGATATGATGGATCACTGAAAATTCCTTTTTTAAGCCTATAATTCTTCCTTTTTTGTTCTATTATACTAAGCTTAGCACTTCAGTCTGACTAAGCAGGTAACTATCCTACCATCTGTCACAAAAAACTTAAGTGTTTGCTCAATTGAGAAAATGCAGCATTGCCTGTCTGGTTCACAGAGGCTGCAGGGGCACATCACCCCTTCCCCCCAGAATATATTTAACACCCCGTGTGCCCTTGCGCTGCCGTGGGCTCCTGCTGGGTTTGTGGTTTGCTTTTAAAGAGTGGGACATTACCTCTGTCCTTAAACACAAAGCATAAGGTGCTACTGATTTGTGTTCTGCTGTTACCTCTGGCTGGGGCCATGTGGGAATCCCACCACCACCCCCCACCCCCGCGGGGTCATGCGCAGCATCTGCCTGCACATGAGTATCCAAAATTGCCCTTTCTTTTGGGGGTGTGGGGGGGGTCACTAGTGGGTGGGTGTTCATGGTGTAACCCAAAGCTGAGACTCCTTTACTATTGCTAACACGGACACCCTGACGGAGGGGGCCAGCCAGGGCCCTTCCCAACCCACATCCACTTTTGAACAACCACCCCCAGCCCCAGCATCCATGGAGATGCCAAGGAGGTGCAACCAGACCCCTTCAGGAGAGAATGCCGAGGGGCACAGTGTCCCCACTGCCCTGATCCTGCAGCAGCGCGCAGCCACGCGGACAGCACAGAGAGGCAAGACGCCGGCGGGGGTTACTGAACCAGGAAGCTTTATTTACACAGTAAAAGTAACAAGCAATTTCCTGAGACTGAGCTGCTCTAGTGCAATCACGGCATGGAGGGGCACGAGGGCAACCCCTCCCCGGGGACACACACACACACCCCGCTGCGCTTGTGCAATGGCCAGCGAGACTTGGCTGCTACAGGTCAACTGCAGAAGGCTGCTTCTGTTCTTTTTGCTTTTTGTTTTGTTTTTTGGCCATCCTCTTCTTTTGAATTCTTGAACACCAAACCCATAAACGCTCTAAAGCACTGCTACAATCCTATAACATCCTACATAAGTCTGTTAGCCTGGTCAGCCAGGAGCTTTCCAACAATGCACTTGAAACACAACTTTATTGGCCAAATAGGCTACGCTAGAACGTGAAAAAATTACAATCTATTTTACAAATACTTTTCCTTTTTTCTTAACTGCAATCTTTCATAGAACAGGCTCAAAGAGCTGCATCTGCAAACGCGCAGCAAACTCCCTGTGTGCCTGCTAAGACTCTTCCTATTAATATCCTTTTTCTTCAGGATGATGAACTCTTACTGCTGCTGACACAGCTCGTTGTCGTCCTGAAGCGGCTGCTGGCCAGACTGGGTCAGTCCGGGACAAGCCACCGAGTCTCTTCACAATAATGAGCCTGTTTTAGGTATCCAGCAAGGAATAACATCCCTTGTCTGCATATTACTTTACTATCACATTCTGGCAGCCAGCAGGAATTTGCTGGGGGGAAGGGAGGGGGGGGAGGGTTCCAAAGCATCTGTGTAATACGTGAAGCCCTTTAAAAATCAAGAGCAGGACCCCCTCTGGGGCATGCCCTGCTCTCTCGCTGCGGGCATAAGACATGGATCTCTGGCTGCCAGGGAGCAACGCTACTTCTGACTTTACAATCAACAGGATGTCCCCTGAATCTGAGGCACATACTATATTATATTTAATATTTTTAATTACTTTATTTATATATATATTTATATATATATAAATCCACAATTGTTTTACCTCTACAGAGAGAGAAAAAAATTTTAAAAGTAAGGCTTTCTTAAACTGAGAATAAGTACATGGATCATACAAACCCAACAACAGAATACCCACCAGAACACCACATGGCCTCAAAACCGTCACTAACTGTAGTCTGTGCCTACTCTAACGTGCTCAGTGTAAGGCCATGACTCATTGGAGAAGCGTCTTTAGTAAGGCAAACCGGCTGTGATGTGTGTAAACTGAACGCTGACTGAGTACAGCGGGTACTGGTCCATTGGCACCTCCCTACTGAGGCTGCGGGGTAGCACAGCACCGGCAGCGGCCCTTGGAAAGAAAAGAGAAGCCCTTAGGAATTACAGCCCCTGGTGATGCTCATGCGAAACCCACCCGGAGCTCTGCAGCAGCTGCCGGATGTGGATTTGGGTGAATTTATCCTTTTTCGGTCACTCGGGATCTGGCAGCTGAGAAAGTGCCCACGGCCAGCGGGAGCTGTGTGCCCCGAGACCATGGATGTGTCAGTGGTGGGAGGTATTGGGGAGCATCAGGAAGACTGAAAGCTGAGAGCAGTGCTGTGTCCGGGCCGAGGCACCGGAGGGAGGTGCAGCTGCAGCCTGGGGAAGCGCTGGCATGGCTGGGCCCTCCCAACACGCCCGAGACAGGCAGCACCTTCCAGCCACAGGAGTGCTAAGAACCAAGCCAGGATGTATTTTCCTTTAAAAGATGCATCAAGTGATACTTTAAAAGAGCTGGAGGGCTTTCCAAAATGAAAAGGCATCCCTGTCATCCCCTCCCCAAATACTTGAGGCTGGCCCTGCCTGCAGCATCCGGCCTGGAGGGAGCAGATGTGGCAACTGCTGCCAGCAAAACCTCTGCAGTGCCAGGACAGGGATAAAGCTATATAACAGCTGATGGGTTCCACTGTGATGGGAGACGCCACAAGCATCCCGAACCACCGCAGAAAAAAGTGCTCTAACATAACTAGAAATGATGAGTAAAACCTGTACTGTGGCTCCCAGCCCCTTCTGAGTTACAGACTCCTAAAGCTCTGACAACAAGGCTGCCAAACGCCTTAAAAAATGTCATGTCTTCAATTGCAGTTGGTATCAATGATTTTTTTTTTTTTCCTTTCTCACTATTGCAGAGCTCAGGAAGTAAACCCTGAGCTCGAGGGAGCCTGCAGAAGATGCTGGAAGTCACTTACACAGCTTTCCTAGAGCTTTAAAGAATCAAACAAAAAAAAGGGAGAAAAACAAATATATGTGTCCTTCTAAACCTGTTAGCAAGTGGACAGCTTATTTTTACCAAAGAGAATTCATAGCGTACAAATATAATGGTCACCACTTTATCTGTGCTTGAAAAAGGCACAGGAAGAGGCAAAGCTTTCAGTGCTGCTACCTGGATTTTCAGCCTTTCACCAGCTGATTTTTGTCAAGTAACCCCACGGCCTGCCTTGGGCTTGCAGCTCCTTCACAGTAAGACAGAACAAAAAAAAGAGGGTGGCGGCAGTGCCTCAGGTAGCAAAGAGGGCTCGGCCGCTGGTAGATGGCCCTGCCCCGCTCCAACCTGGGTGTTGGGAACCCAAGCGAGAGCAGCGCCACGACTGTGGCTTTGTCCCAACAGGTCTGACAGAGGGGACTGTGGAGAGAAAAAAATAAGGAAAAAAGGCATTTGAGCATCCTCTGGCAGTGCCTGCCAAGCGCTCTGCAGATGCCCCCCCCACGCAGGAGCTGTGTGGGCTGGGGGTCCCTTTAGTTCCTCATCAGGAAAATTACAAAAAAAAAAAAGTGAAAATTTATCTCTTACCATTATTAAACTTAAGCAAAACATTTCACTTGTGATTTCCTTCTCATGGCACTGCCAAGGATGTCGGGAGCGAGAGGGGTGCTGGGGCCATGCAAGACATGACAGGAGAGAGGAGCCACAGGTGACTCCTCAGCCACCAGGTTTGCAAATCTCAATATTCCGTCTTCCTCCCACTTGTTCCAGCCCCACGGTTAGTGGTTTCTCCTTGTGCATCCCCTTACAAACAAGCGCAGGTGGGACCTGGGGAGCGTGGCTGGACTCATCACCTCAACCCTGCGTTTGCAAATGCCATTTACTCACTAAGGGTGAGCTGCTGGTGCTCCCTGCGCCTGGCTTCCCTGGTCAGACAGGCGGTTTCAGATTCGAGCTGATCTCTGGCTACAGTAGTTAAAAAGAATTTCAAGATTTACACACACACGCACACAAATTGCTCTAAATACCTGATGAAGTTTTGGCAAAGCTGCTTTGTCCCCTCCAGCTGGCCAGAGGAGATCAGTGGCAGGACCCTGCCAACCACGCGCAGGCAGCCCTCCTTGGCTCTGCTGCAGTGCCCCAGCCCCAGCTGAGAGGACTCGCTCCCTCCTCAGTTGTTCTCTATCTGCTCAATATCTATCTCGCCGTCCAGCTGGAAGAGGCTATCGGCACCCAGCCCAGCACTCCGCCACGCCGTCCTGTCCTCCTCCTTCCCTCCGCCCTCCTCTTCCTCCTCGCAGGAGAGGTCATCCCTGCTGGCCTGGCGCTTGTCAGCCCGCGAGCACGGTGGCTCCGGCACCGGGGTGCAGGCGGGGGTCCTGCCTGGCATCACCTCCGGGGATCGGGGGGCCATGGTCCATGGCTGGGGGGCGGGGAGCCGCTGGGAGCCGTCCTCAGCCGCGGCGCTGAGGCAGGTGAGGCTGTTGAAAGTCTGGCGGTTCTGCAAAGGCAAGGGGAAATAGGCAGCTGAGAGGTGTGGGGACAGGACCACACGGAATCCTAAAGCTGTGTTGAGCCAGAAGTTACACCAGGTGAGCCAAGTGTCCCCTGGTCCCCAAACCTGCAACCCCTCCCTCCCAGCAAAAAGCAAGCAGACCAGCAGAAGCATTCAGCTTGAATCCACCTGATCATGGGAAGCCACTACAAACCCCCACCTCCTCATCCACGGCAGCTCCTGTGCCTCCCCCTGCCCTGCAACAGGTGATGGCATCAAAAACACCCCCACACTGGATCAGCCTCATCTACGCCTGCACCTCATGCATCTCCCATTCACATGTGTAAGCCAGTACAGAGCTCTTCTGCCAACAACTCCATTTATTAAACTGGCTAAGAGAAACTTCAGCCCCTTCTTTAAGCAGCTGGAGCTCATGTGCTGCTAAACTCTCCGCTGTCATAGCTCATGGCCATTCTCCCGTACTAAAGACCATGTGAGGTCACTTCTCCATCCCTTGACTCTCTAATGAAGAGGCTCCAGGGCCGGCTGTCTTGGCCAGAAACTTGGTTTAGTTTATGTACTGTCATGTCTTCCAACAGTTTCAAACTCCAACAATGACGAGGAACTCGCAGGCATTCAAAACCCTTCACAGCAGAGCAGACACAACCTCTTGGAGATGCTGTCTGACCACAAGCGTGCTTACCTGACAGGGCATGCATTTTACCTAAGTTGTTTTTAAAAGGAGCAAACTGAACGCTAATCGGTGAATGCCAATGGAAATAACATGGCCATGCCACTGGCTGCAGGGCAGAGGTGTGCTCTGAGCAGGAGAAGACCATGGAGCATCTCAAAGCTTATGCAAGCCTTTGGCAAGAACCAGTGTGCAACCCAATGTGCAGTGGCCGTGCTTGCTTCAGACACCTGGCCCAGCCACATCCCACCTGACAGGCCTGGGTGTGCATCCAATAAATACCCGGGGGGGACGGCAGCCTCCTCACTAGCTGGAGATGCTCTCCTGCTCTATGGGCCCCAAACCCTCAGAACCTCCTCCTTGCGTCTGCCTTTCCTGACATGAGATTTACGTGCAGTATGAAACCTGAAGCATATCTGCAATGAAGAAGGGCTCCAGATCAAGAGATTCCTCACTTTTAAAGATCCATATCTCAGGGGAGGCTTTTTTTTGGTGTGGACTGCCCTCAGCATGGGTACACAGCTTATTTTGTCTATAGGCTGGAAGAAACGGGCACGAGAAAACCTTCTCTGAAGGGGAAAAAACCTACACTCCACGATAAGTTGCACGTAGCTCATGTCTTGGTGGAAACATGGATCAGGTGGAATCCCCCAGAGGCTTCACTGGTGCCTGACATTAGTCAATATTTTCTTGAACAAGCTGTCTGGTGGGGTTAAACCTGCAAAGACAGATGCTGGCAGCTCTCTGAGAGTGCGGAGCAGCAAGATGGCCAGACAAGGTAACCGCCAAGATCACTTTATGAACAGTGGGGTGTGGGCTGGGGAGAGCAAGCATGTAGGTGTAGGAGGGGATACTGTGTTTCCATCAATAAGGATCCTGCAACACTGCTAAAGATTTCCGAAAGCTGTAAAATCTCATCATCAGAACCCATTAGCACAGGTTAGACTAAACATCGTTAAGCTAGCATTGATGTTGGAGTTGCCCAGGCATAGCAGGAGGATGTAGGAGAGCTCCTGGGGTCCCTTGGGACTCCTTTATCCGGGAAGTAAAACACCATGCTGTTCCCATCACACCCTCTCTCCAAGAGCCTGGGCCAGACTGAAGCTGGAGTAACCAAGAGAGTGTTGTACCCAGCCGCGCCTGCTGTCACACAGTTCATGACCAAACTTGCAGCCTGAAGACACAGCCTTGCTCTGAACATCCCCACTGACGTTCAGGGGAAACTTATGCACATTTGCTTGAGGCTTTTTTCCCTTTCAAATCCAGGTAAGCTGGGAGTAACTTCACCAAAACAACCCACTTCAGGCTCTAAATGAAGCAAAATCATCCCTTTACATATCCACTGATGGATGCAGGTCAAAGCCCCACCTATTTCACACCCTAATAATTTTTTAAGAAATCAAAGGCACTGATGCTGAATTCATCCCCACTGACCACACACTGCTGAGAGGCTTCAGGCACTGCACGAAAGGACGCACCACGGTAAAACAAGTCATTGCAGGAGATAACACAGAGGCTGTTGTACCTGAAACCAACCAATGGGATGAGGTTTTAACAAGACCAAATGCTGAGTCCTGCACTTGGGACACAACAACCCCGTGCAGCATTACAGGCTTCAGGAAGAGTGGCTGGAGAGCAGTCTGGCAGAGAAGGATCTGGGGGTGTTGGTTGACAGGGACTGAACATAAGCCAGCAGTGTGCCCAGGTGGTCAAGAAGGCCAACGGCATCTTGGCCTGGATCAGAAACAGTGTGGCCAGCAGGACCAGGGCAGGGATTGTGCCCCTGTACTCGGCACTGGTGAGGCCACACCTTGAGTACTGGGGTCAGTTCTGGGCCCCTCAGTACAAGAAGGACATTGAGGTGCTGGAGCACATCCAGAGAAGGGCGATGAGGCTGGTGAAGGGACTGGAGAACAAGTCCTGTGAGGAGCGGCTGAGGGAACCGGGATTATTTAGCTTGGAGAAGAGAAGGCTGGGGGGAGACCTCATTGCTGTCTACGGCTGCCTGAAAGGTGTTGGTCTCTTCTCTCAAGTGACAGGTGATGGGACAAGGGGAAATGGCCATAAGTTGTGCCAGGGGAGATTCAGACTGGATATCATGAAGAACTTCTTTACTGAAAGGGTGGTCAGGCACTGGCACAGCTGCCCAGGGAGGTGGTTGAGTCACCATCCCTGGAGGCATTTAAAAAACGGATAGATGAGTTCCTGAGGGACATGGTTTAGAGGATGAAGGGTGCAGCTGGAGGCGATGATCTAAAAGGTGTTTTCCAGCCGGAAGATTCTATGAAAGGAGAAGTTGCTGCTGCCTAAGGAGGAGCTGGCCACTGCCCAAGCTGGGTGTGTAGGGCTACATTTCACAGAATCATAGAACGGTTTGGATTGGAAGGGATCTTAAAGTCCATGCAGTTCCACCCCCTGCCATGGGCGCGGACACCTCCCACTGGATCAGGCTGCTCAAGGCCCCATCCAGCCTGGCCTTGAACACTTCCAAGGAGGGGGCATCCACAACTTCCCTGGGCAACCTGTGCCAGGGCCTCTCCACCCTCCTTGTGAAGAATTTGTTCCTAATGTCAAATCTAAACCTTCTCCCTTCCAATTTAAAGCCATTCCCCCTTGTCCTATCACTACAAGTCCTTGTAAAAAGCTCCTCTCCAGCTTTCCTGTAGCCCCTTCGGGTACTGGAAGGCGAAGGCCACTATGAGGTCTCCCTGGAGCCTTCTCTTCTCCAGATGTAACAAGCCTAACTCTCTCAGCCTGCCCTCAGAGCAGAGGTGCTACAGCCCTCGGATCACCTTTGTAGCCTCCTCTGGACCCATTCTAAGAGTCCCATATCCTGGGGATTCCAGAACTGGACACAATACTCCAGGTGGGGTCTCACAAGAGCAGAGCAGAGGGGTAGAAATGCTTCTTTTGATGCAGCCCAGGACATGGTTGGGCCTTCTGAGCTGCGAGCGCACACTGCCAGCTCACTTCACATGGCCTTCAGTCTCTGAAACCTCCCAAAAACCCACAAACCTCAAGCTCATGTGAAAAAACAGGCATTTGTCCTCTAAAATCCCAACTGCATCCAGACCCCACATCATCCTTCTACTTTTAGCTACAACTCCTGCCTCTCTGAGCGCTCTCTCTTCTCGGAGCTGAACGTGTAACAGCTTCAAGCAGAGATCTGCATGCTGTGGTTAATGGCCAACTTACAATTGTCACTGCCCTTGGAGAAGGCCTGAGGACACAGGAGAAGTATTTTCTAAGTACTTACAAAAATTTGCAAGCGTATTTCCAACAGCGATTTAGGCACTTGAAAGCGTAAGGCTCCTGAAAGTCAACAGCCCTCTCAGAAGTGCAGATCCCTTCTACAAACAAAACTCCGGCATTTCTGAGAATGTTAATTTTTCTCCTACTGCTAATTCAGCTCATCTCCCAGCTCCGGCACTTCCCTGGGCTCTGTCCCCAGGCACAGGCGTGCCTGGCTGCTGCAGGTGGGCTGGAGCATCCTGAGAGTACAGAAGATGCTCTACAGAGCTTCAGAGAAGGAGATAGGCGATGCCTGCAATGATGAAGGAAGATGCAACCTGGAGAGCAACTGCACAGGTCCAGAGCACACTCTTCCAATCCAAATGAGAAGTGTTTCCAATCTTGGACACATCTTGGAGAACAGCCATGAAGATACCAGACTTTCAGGGAAATTTTGCATTTTATTGGACTTTGGCAAGATAATCAAGTCAAGAGCCTGATTTTCCCTGCTCAAATCCCCGCATGCTGCAACCCAATGTTTTCCACAAACAGCCTTAAGTCATCCCCTGTGAGAGGGTGGAAAAACCCTTCCGACAGTCCCGCAGCTTCCAGCGCTGCAGCAGCTGCTCACGGACAGAGGTCACGTGTGGGTGTCAGGCCAAGGCACTCCCTCTGACGCAGGTTTCCCAGTGCTCAGCTCGCAAAGCAAGTTTTCATGAGTACAGGCTGCCGCTAGATCCCCCGCCTCACCTTCCCGGTGGCAGGGAGAGCCACTGCAAGGCCGGGGCTGACATTGCAAAGGCGTGGGATTCAATGTTCTGGGGAAGGGATGCCCCAAGATGGTGATCACCAAGCTGACGACATCTGTGCTGGCTGCAGAGCAGTGGTGGATCAGCCACCATCACCAGTGCAACTTCTGTTCTCAACCCATCGGGAGCCTTTTGCTCATTTTTTTATTTACTCCGTGAATTTAGCACATGCTGAAGTGCTGAGCTGGGAAAACTGGGCAGTCAAGTCCTCTACTGATATAGGCCAAAGAGCAGTTTTGGTAGCACAATGTGGTGCTTGTTCCCCATGGCCAGGCAGCCCTGGGCCCCCTCCAAGCCTCTCCACAACTTTGTTCTTCCGCAACAGACTGAAAGGGCTATCAGGCATCTCAAACATTTTTGGTCTCAAGGAAACCATCGGACTCCAGCTACCTTCCCAGATCTGACACAGGTGGCTTTTGGGATGTGCTTCTTGCCATCGTGACTTCACCCAGTGAGCATCAGTAACGTATCTTTCACAAAAATCACCTTTATTCACAACCACAATAACCCGTTTCTGATTGTTTAAGGCACTGTTTTTTCTTCGCCCAACTCTCCCCAAAGCTGCAGTAATCCAGCATGCTGGGCAAACCCTTGAGGAGAGGTAGAAAATGAGACGTTGCTAAAGGAAGCACCTGAAAAGTCATCTAAAAAAACACAAATAAGAAACCCTTGGCCCCCTCCAACAAGCCGCAGGGCCAAGCTCAGGCTACAGCTCCTTCTCGCAAGGCTCCCGTGATGCTCCACACCGTATAGGGACAAAGGATAAAAGCTGGGAAGGCTGTGGGAGCTGAGTCACTCCCACATCCATCCTTTTCGCTCCTCCAGAGTGTGTCCCTGTGGGTGCACAGGGGCTGGAGGCGGGCAGCCCCACCAGCAGCAAGCGGGAGAAATCAGCAACATTTCTTTGTGTAATTCTTCCCCTTGCAAAATACTTCACTGTGAGCTTTTCCCTGGAACACATCCCTGCAAACACAGTGGATCTGCTAGAATAAATATTACCAGGACTGTGATCCCCACGGTGATCACGGCTTTTGTGCAAGCACTTTTTTTTCACACCCTGCCAGGTGACTGTCGTAGTTTTCCTGGGAAAGATGTAACAACACAAGCTGTCAGCACTACTGGCCCTACCTACCGAGCTGTCATCACCTCCCGTTAGCACACTGGGCTACAGTTGCTTCACAGAGCTGAAAATAAACCACTGCCAGAAGGAAAGGAGGAAGTGGGCAGTGAGCAGCACTGCTCCGTGTGGGGTTGGTGCGGCTCTGCCAGCCCTTCCCAGCCAGCACCAGACAGCAAAGTCACATACACTGGGGGCTTCTTGGGTTACTCTCAGCAGTAAACACCTGTAAAATACTCTCGGCCTGGGTTGTTTTCTGGTGCTTTGGTCGTTTGCATCTTGTTGAAGTCCTGCCTGACACCTGTGGTATGGAAAGTGCTCATCACTGTTGCCAAGGAGGACAGTCAGGTGCTTGCAACTGGAAAATGGGCTTCCTTTGGCTTTAAAGCTCTACAGAACGTCGTTATAACAGCCACTGTTACCCAGGCCAGGTACACACACACACACTGCTCTCCCCACTTTTAAGGCACCCTGCATCTTCTCCAACCACATCCCCAGCCTGCTGCTTCCAAGGTTGTTTTCCCAGTGAGCGGGAAGGGGAGGAAGGGAGATGGTGAGGAAGCTGCACTGGGCAGAGCAAGGAGACCTGCTTCAGGGACGGCTCAGCCTGGAGAATGGAATAACCAACCTCTCCTCTTTTTAACCATGCAGAACACCTCAGGAGCTTTGCCAATGGCCCTGGGCTGCAGCACAGGTACCGGGACCACGCGTCAGCTGTGCACATTCCTGCCTCGGTGGAGACCCCAGACAGGTCTCATCAGCACCTCATTTGTTGCTGTTTGGCCTCCCCAGAAAGCAGGAGATGCGGACATCTTGCCCCAGGCAGCACCACCTTCCAAGATCAACATTACCATGAGAGAGGGTGGTGCAGGTTTTACACCGATACTGTCCTCCCACAGAAAGAGTCTCCGAGTGATGAATGAAGTGTTGGGAAAGAAATGACTGAAATACTGGAGGAAGGAAAACACAGGAGGCAGTTATGCAGTAAACGAAATGCAAACAGAGGTCACGAGCCAGGTGTGGAGCCGGAGCCGTGTTATACACTATATATAGTGGTGCCATGCCAGGGAGCTCACATTCATCTGTTATTCCAGGTTTTTTTCAGATTTTATCTAAGGATGCATTGAGAATTCGCAGGCACTCCTGCATCAGGCCGACGGCACAGACTGTGCCTGCAGCAGCACCCTGCGTACAGAGAGGATGGCTCCCTGTCCTGCTCCTGATGGGTGCCACGATGCTGCCCTCCTTTTCATGGTCTTTCTTGTCAGCTCTTCCCCTTCTCATTCGCTAATCAAAAGGCTTATTTACATAGCTTCAATCCTAATACTGCAGTAACAGGCACTGGTGCCTAGATGGCACGCTGGAAGTCTGCAGCTTTAGCAGGTTCAGAAATACCTATTTTCTTATCAAGTAACTTCATACCACTATATTAAATAAACAGATCAAAAAAAGCCAAGAAGGAGTCTTTAAGTCATTAATATAAGCACTATGTTGGATCCTGTATAGTTAATTTGGTTTTACTCACAGTTTTGCTCGTCTTTGAAGTTCTCTAACTGTCCTGACAACAGGGAGGATTTTTAGTGGGTTTCCCCAAATGCAAAAGAAAAAGTTGTTATATCACCCATCAGTGGGACATCTCCCGGTGCTACAGAGCCTCAGGGAGATGCTGGAGAAATGTATCCAAAAAATCACAGAGAAATACAAGTACGGCTGTACATGGAATCACAGAGCAGTGCTGGTCTCTGGGATTCAAAGCACTCCACATACAGAGAATGGCCCAAAATCTGCATGCTGCTCCAGCCTTCAAATGCCTCTAAAACCTTTGGTAAAAGAAGATGTGACAGATGAAGCACCTTCAGGGGCAGAAAAACCCAACCACTGTCTGCAAGTCCTGCCACTGCTGAACCCACCTGAACTGTGGGAGAGAGCAGCAAGCCTGGAACTCTCCTGGAGTACTGGAGTTTGGGTGGGGTTTGGTTGCCACTTTTGAGCATGTTGATTCATTTCTGCTTTATAAAAGCCGTTCTTTGGGTCCACGTAGCACACGAGCCAGGGACCAGAGGGTTAAAGAGCATGTGGCGAATCAGAACTGTTTCTTGGGGATACAATCGGATTTTGTCTGTTTGGGACAGACACTGGTAAGCTTTGTTTGTGTTTCCAGCCCTGTCCTCCCATGTGAGCATGAACAAAGGGTGCAACACCCTGAAGCCAGGAGCAAGGGGTGGAGCTGCGAGCAGGAGGTGGCAGGGCATGGTCCCTGGGTACCACGGGGCTCTCTGGCACTCAGAGACCTCTTGCCTGGGCAAAGGACACTGTCAGAGGAGCCTGTCCAAGTAAACAAGTCCCATTCCATGCTGGAAAAGCAATTCCATGGCAGACAAGCCCGCATCCTGGGCACAGCCCATTTCTGCTTCCATGGCTGAATTTATTTTCAGCCCATTGTGCTTGGTAAGTCACAAATTTTTAACTAGATCAAATGAGATCATTTCAACTGTAAATTCAAAGCAATAGATGTCATTGCATTGCACATTATTGCTATTAAAAGCTCTGCTGGGCAACTAAAATAGAGCCCGCTACGATAAATCACCTCCCACAAGCACCCTCTGACTCTACTGAAGTGCCTTGCCTGAAATGGTCACTCCAGATCTGCACCAAGAAATCAGCCTTTTATAGGGAGATGAATCTTTCTTGCACGCGATATGACCTGGTACCTAGGAGCAAGGTTTTATTGCTGTGGCAGCATCCAAGTTACATCCCAACTCAGCAGACACAGCCTCAAGAGCTTTTGGACAGGGATACGTGAAAAAAAAAATTGCCTTCATTTTTCCATTTGGGAAACTGAGGCAGGGAGATTGCTTGAAGAACTTTTGCAGAGAGGCAGGAATGAAGCTGATACATATGAGGTTCAGTCCAGTGCCATAACTTAAAAAGAATCCATTCCTCTTAATGTATTGCCCTCTGCACATTAAGAGTAAACGAACTTGAACCTGATAAAACTGTTACACTGGGCCAACCTATGATGCGCAAAAAAAAGCTTTCATTTTTTGTGCAGAAGAGGAAAAAAAGGATGCAAAAAATCTCTCAAAACAAAGAAATTTTTCGGGGTTGAAGTTCCTTGCATTGTACAAGTATTCTCCTTGGTGTCACCAACAGGAGGACCTCAGCAACATGGGCTCGCACCAGTGGGCAACCTCAGTGAGAGCCTCTTGCTCTATCCTGCCCTGGGGACACCGGCTGAGCTCTTCGCTGTGTTTCAATAAAGACAGACTTGTTTGCCAAAGGAACAGCAAGGCAAAAAGAATCCATTAACAGTTCATGCCAGGAGAAAACATCATTATGGGCCTGATTTCCAATACTTGAATTTTTTTCAACTACTTGTGGTTTTAAATAAAAAATGAATAACGATGGTGGAGTGTGTAACACTGACCAATGTTAACTCTGCTGCCCTCCGAGCTCGTCTACGCCCTCCAAAATGACTCATTTTCCTTTGATCCTGAACCAAAGGCTTTTTCCCATCAAGCCACAAATTGACCTTTGCAGGCTCTCACTCATATTTATTTAAAAAACATTGGAAGCTGGAATCTGTCTCAGAAGTTGCATCAATAGCAAAATATTTCCTGGGACACGTCTGGAATTTAAACCCTCCATTTTTTTGCCTGTCACTACCTTTCAACAATATTTGCCGCTAGCTCAAGTGGGTGCTGATGCTGACTGAGATCGGTGCTGCCCCTCCCGACTCCAGCAGCAAGCCTGAAAGCTGTCAAAGTTTAAACAGAAAATCTTCTCACGCAGAAATTCAGAGAAATGTACTCCTCAAGGAAAGATCCCAGAAATCAGAGATAAGTCACTTTCCCCATCCCACAGTTTAAAACTTCTCCCTACTCAGAGCTAGGACCAGCCTGAAATCTTTCCAAGCTTGTGGGCTGGTTAATTCAGCTTTGGGAGTGCACGTGCTCCTTTGTGAACATGTAAACGAACATTATTCTTAGCTTGGAGGGGACAAGGCAGTGGACAGCCTGGCTCCCAACCACCAAAAGCATTACACACCCCACTCCTCTGGTTCTCCAGCACAGGCTGAAACTAATTTTAATCCTGAAAAACATAAGAAACACACATCCACCTTTTAAGAAGATGCTCTTGTGATTCCTGGTGCAGATGACTCCATCCTGTGAAGGCACATGCTTCTCGGAGGACAATGAAGTCACCCCATGACTGATGATGTCTGTCTACAGCAGTCAGCAAGCAATGTGAATAGTCCCATTGTATCTGGCTCCAACATCTCAGCACCCTCCCCATAAGAGGCCTCTTGCAGGAACAAAGTCTTCTCTATAAGTCTTCCTTATCAGGCACACCCATTGCCTCATCCTCATCACCTTCTGAGCCGACATCCACTGCTGCCAGTGCCCTCTCAGAATCCTTCATAGCCCACCCGCAGGATACATAGCTACTTATGATGAATTCCTAACCATGGGAAGCTCTCCATAACCCCAGGGAGATGCAAGGGCACATTGTATTTTAATTACCCTATTTGTTCTACAGCAACTGCTCTCTGTCCCATGCAATACATGCCACACCGTACAATAACAGACATGTAGGTATGGCACTTGGGGACACAGCTTACTGGTGGCTTGGCAGTCTTAGGTTTACAGTTAACTTGGTGATCTTAAAGGTGTTTTCCAGCCTAAACAATTCTATGATTCTAATAAGGAGCTTCACAGAGCAGGAAGAGTAGTCTGACAGTTGTCTGGGACTTCTCAGTGTCCACAGGTACAACTCTTGAGGCCAAGTAAGTGGATGTTACAGAAAACTCAGGAGAAGACATCAACAGCACCACGTGTGTTACACAAGGTGCAGCTCCTCAAACTGCAAATGCTTTGAAGGCTCGCAGAGAAACCAAAACCTTGTTGGACCAATCAGAAACAGTGCACAGGTGACACCTGCAAGTCTCCATTTATTCCCAGTGCACAGATCCTAGCAGGGCACTGAAAACCAGCAGGAACATATATCCCTCACCACGTCTGACAATTATTGCCAGCAGTGTCATGGCTTACACACTACAAAGATGTTTGTGCCTTTCTTTACACAGCAAGTTGTATTTCCAAATACTCAAAGACCATCCTCCCTTCCCAGCCAGGGTCACCCCTGCTGGGTTTGCATGCCATAAGAGAATACGGCCGGAGCTAAACACATGTTTATGGAATTGTTTTGTATACATAAAAACAACCCACTTAAAAAAAAATCTGTAAAAAGGATAGCTGTGTTTGGAAATGTGTTAACACAAATTAAAATCTCTTAGTAACAACCATATCAAAATTTTACAAGGCAGAAAACAGAACGGGCAAGAGATAGTGAGGGCTGGTTTGCCATTGCCGGAGACAACTGCAAATCCTCACTCGGGGCAGCCGTCGCTGGTGTGACAGATGTGTTGCACCTCCCTTGCAGCACGCCAGAGCCTGGGGGAAACAAAGCAACCTGCTCAGCCATCACACAAACGCCAGCACCGAGGCTGGCCCACGCTTGGTTCCTCAGAGGTCGCTCAGGCAAGCGACCCAAGCCAGCACTCACACTGGGAGGCACCTGGGCGCACAGCGCCCCAAACCCTGCAGTGTGACAGCGACATCAGAAAGTGACAGACACAGAGGTGGGGGATGGCTGGCAAGCCCCCTGGTCCACAGCACAGCAAGGCACCTTCTGGAAAAGAACTGCACCAGACCACAGGAAAGGAAAGCCAAGCTGATGTTGTTCCACCACATAGCATATCTGGCAGTCTCTGCTCTTTTTTTTTAGAAAATCCCTTTTTCTCACCTAATATGCCCAGCTAGCTTCTCCTAGGGCCTTGCAAAGGGAGCTGTGAGACCCAGAGCACTGCGCCTGGGAAGGACAGCACACTGCCATGAGATCAATTAACCCGCTGTCAAAAACTTCTGTGGGGATTTCAGAGGTTGATGTTGATATCCCTGTGCTTGTGCTTCATGTGACAATGGGCAAAAACCCCTGAAGCTGAAAATCAAGTCTAAGCCTTGCTCTGAAATTACAGGATTGTGGAAGCCCTTGTTTCAAAGAGCGCAAGGCTGACCAGAGATGCCAGGCGGCTCCTTGGATACACAAGCCCTCCTTGCTTGGGGTGAAGAATAAAAACCAGCCTCTCCGCACCTCGCCTGCCTTTGGACACCTGTGATAGTTAAATGACATATCAATGTCACACACTTGTTTGAGTTTAACTCACTGGGTTTTTACTTGGTTTGAAGGTAAAGAGGCACAAAGCAAAGCATTAGTGTGCATTTAAAAAGAGCAGAAGGATTTTCACAGTGCTGTGACTTTTAAAATTTGTTGCTGTTTCAACAAGAACCATGTCCAAAGTTTGGTTTCTGCCCAAAGCTGAAGCCTCTCTGCCTTGGTGCCATACGAGTAAATAAGAAACAGTCTGATAGGGGCTCACCTCCAGGAACTGCACAAAGAAGAGACAAAACCAGAAACCGGAGGAACCAAAGGCACTGTTTTCCACGTGGTTTCTCTCCCAGAACTGTAACATTTAGGTCTGTTTCTTAATTAGCCCAGTTATGTGGCCATGTAATTGGTTCCAGGAGTGCCTCCCTCCCCTCGTGTCTGGCCTAAGTATCCCTCCTGGTATGAAGAAAACATTTTTTCCAGGTCAAATTATTTTTATTTTGATTATGGTACCATGTTTCAGACCTGTAAACACATGTGGTTACCAGCACAAGGAAGATATTAACCCATTTTCTGCCAGAGCTGGATGCTGATCCAGCATCCTAAGCTCTGTCCCCAGCTCTGCTGTTGGCACTGAGGGACTCACAGCATGCCCTGTGCCTCAGTTTTTCCATCTGTGAAAGCAAATGCTTTGAGATCTACTGGAAAGCCCAGTCTGGATACTTTTGGCCCACTGCACACAAGCCATTTCTACCCTGTATAAAGCCAGACTAGAGGACACGTACAGCCACTATTTTAGCTTTTCATCTGAAATCATCTATTAATAACTTTCCAGTCTTGTTCCTAAAGATGCATTAAAAGCCTGGGGGAATACCAAAACCAGCAGGGTTTTCTTGAGCGTGCTTACCCCCTGTGTCCTGCTGCCCACCAGGAATGATTTTCATGCCATTCCCATCCTGGGGAGGGCTCCGACTCTGCCCCACATCCCAAAAACCCACTCCACCAAAGGCAAGAATGCTCACTGTAACTTGCCTAATCCTGCTTGTCCCTCTGTGCCAGTCCTCCCACGCAGAGAGCAGCCTGCCAGGGCTGCTTTTCATAACTGAACAGCTACGAAAACCCTTGCAGAGCTCTGGGCTTTGCTTTCTTCCCACTCCGCTAAAGCCCTGCTGCCCCAAACCCAGCAGCACATTCCTGCCTCCGGGACTTATTCGCTGGCGTGGGCGCCCAAACTCAGCTGTGTTTCCTCCCTGGAGACCAGCGATGCTTCACAGGATGTGTATTTGGCTGGGTCCCAGTTGCAGACTTCTTTGGTGATGGTGTTGTTGATTGATTGTACAAGAAAACACCGAGCACCCAGCAGCAGCTTTGGCCACCCAGCCTGGACCAGTGGGAGGAAGGGACGGGAGACAGGGTGCTCACTGCTCTCACTGACACCAGCACTAGGTTCCCCCTTGTTTCTGCAGCGCTCATGCCTCACAGCACGGGGCTCCGGGATCATTCCTTTATCGCATCGGTTCTTGCAGAGGATGAACCACCCCAACCACTATTTTTGTTTAAGCTCGTCCTTGAGGGCAGTTGAGTAACACAGCGTACTCAGGCTTCGCTTCCTCGCTTTGGGGGCTTTTTTGGTGTGGAGGACAGCAGCCAGAGAAAACAACTATTTCTCAAGCTTAAGGTTTTCCACGAACATGGACTGAGCCGCTCTTGGACATACAAGCAATCAGATTTTCTGTTATCCTTGGGTCCCTTGCCATGCCAAAGCCATGGCTATCCAAAGGGAAGGGAAGCTCCTGCTTATCCCTTGCCATCTCCCTGGCCAAGCCCTTTGTTTCCCAGCCAACAAACTCCCCCCCTTGGTCTGACGCAACGGAGAAGTTGGCTTTGCCCCACAGCATCCTTGGATGACAAGGAAGGTTGGAGCTGTGCCAGGAGCACTGGTGCCGCTGCCAGGTTTCATGCCCTGCAGGTAGGGCCGGCAGCTCGCAGTTGCCCCAAGGATCCCACCTGGCAAAGTATTTTGGTCGGATTTGCCATCTGATACAATTGGAGCTTATTGAATGGATGCTCCAAGTCACATCCTCCCCACTCTTTCCCTGGCCAATCTGTACCACGGGCTTTCAGCCCGGTTGGCTCTTTTCCACAGCCGTGCACCTTCTCCCATGCCTGCAGGTTATTGTGGAGTCTTGAGCGAAGCTGCAGTCACCAGCACGTGTTGGCAAAACCAGTTCTAACGTGCTGGTTCTAAAGCGAGGAACCGCCTGGGAACAAGCAGTGAAGCTGCTTTCGGAGCAAGCAGAGGTACGTGGCCATCACTTCACTTTGCTCCCGTGGTCTCACGCTGATCTGGGGACAGTTACCTGTGTTCCCCCCCCATGGCAGGGTTCGTGTCTCTGTGCCTGTGGGCTCCAGGCAGGTGTGGGAAGGCGGGTAGCTCACTCTCCCCGCCACTGGTTTTGAGGCAATTTGGGTCTTTTGCAGGTTTTAGTTTGCCAGAAAGCTCTTGTGTGGGCTTGTAGGACATCCTGCACCATACACAGAGACAAAGCAACCAGCAGCTGCTTGTACAGAGAGAATTAGGAGGGGAAAATTCCGCTATTCCAACTCACAGACAGTAAAACATAAGAACAAGCATAGGCCAGCTGTACTGCCTGTCCTGCCTGTTAGTTCATAAAATAAACTCAGCATATTAAAAGTTGCTGGTGTGGTTTATCAAAAGACAAGAACAATGCCTTGCATTTTTTCCCCTGCAATCACCCAAATATGCGAATCCCTCACCCTTTTTACCCTCTAAGCTCCTCAGAAGAAAGAAAAACTAATCTCTTCCTCCAACATCACTGCACTCCTCACACCCACTGGGCTGCGACACGTGAAACGCCATGAAAAATCATGTTCTTGTAAGAGGAGGAAAACGTGTGCAGAGTGTCAGATGTCACCCCGCTGGGGAACCACAAGGGGAGAAACCCCTTTCCGGGCTGTTTCTCCATCCCACCCCATGAATTGCTGCCACCAGTTTCCCTGCAAACAACAAAATGGAGCATGCTGGGACATCTTGCACTAAGCGAGCTTTGTCAGTCACAGCTGCACAAAGAAAACCAGGGCAGATTCTCCCAACGTGGTCACCTCTGGGGTGAAACACAGCACAGCAGACAATCACATCGAACCAAAACTGCAGGGGAAGTTTTTGGCCTGCAGAGGTTGACGGCCCTCCCTGGGAGGTGGACAGGGTGAACCCCCTGCTCACGCGGCAAGAACCCTGGGATCTCCATCCCCCCCAGAGCCTGGGGTGCTGTTGACATTACAATTGCAAATTACTGATGTGGGAAATGTCCAATCATAAAACTGCAGAAAAATAAATGTTATGAGCCGAAATGGAAACGCTCCTCCCACTCCTCGCACTGTCCTTCGATGCAGCCTCTCACTTTGGCTCACACTGAAGTCCAGACACTTGGTCTCACACGGAGAGGTCTGGGGAGCAAAATCCTCCCCAGTTCGCACTCCAGATCTGTAATCGGCCTTCACATGACAGATTGAAAAGGGAGGCTGTGCTCTGTGTTTGCAACAGAAAATGAAATGTGATACCATCTCCAGAGTGGAAAACTACAGCGGCTAAGAGCAAGTAAAGCTCTTAGTGGTATGAATTCAGGTCCTGATGGAGCCAGGCCTAAGTGCCTCAGGGTGCTGCTTTTCCCTCCTCACTCAGGACTCAAGAGGTCCTTTCTCCTGAACCCCAAAATGTGGGGTTTAACATATTGCTGCTTGAAATGTATGCCAGGATGAAACAACAACATGGTGGACCTGGTATGCAAAACTCAGCGCAGAACAGAAATGTGGGAATTTATTGAAGTCCATTTGAAAGGGAACGGATTTTCTCCTCGCACAGAAGAATGCACTTCCCTGTACCACCCACATTACTCTGCACACCACAGACCCACTTCAGGAGGATGCTAAATGATTTTAGCAAAGCAGAGAACAGCATCACCTCACTGCTGAGCCCTGGCTGCAGAGCCCTAGCAGGGATAATGCTGACACCTCTTACCTGGGTCATCTTGGCAAGATCCAGCGACGGCCGTTGCTCCTGGACCTCTTCCGGTCTCCGTCTCTTTACCCCAACCTTTCTGTCATTCAGGACACAGGGCTGTGAGCGGCTTCGGGAGAGCCCGCCGGCCCGTCGCCCCAGCTCCGGTGTGGAGGCGGGTGTGCTGCTTGCTGAGGGTGGGCAGTACTCTGAGGAGGAGAAATGGTCGTGTGAGCAGGAGAGGGACCTCTGCATGTCCAGCCGGTCTCCTCCGTGCCCGCTGGTGGCCAATTTCCTTGGCTGGCAACCCAGCCGGCTGCCAAGGGCAGGATGCTCGCAGGACAGCGGGTTAGACCGCGACGGCAGGCTGAAGCTTGAGCTCCTCTGCATGGTGGCAAAGCCGTTGGAGTAGCGCTGCACACTCCCCCCGCTGTAACAGCGCCGCTTCTCAACTGGGGTCCAGACCTTCGAGCCTAAGGGTCGCCATGAGGTCCCGCAGTTTGACATTTCATCCGAAAACGAGAGTGAACGGCACTGACGCTTGCTAGGTGGTGCTGAGGGGTTGCCATGGGCGTCACTGAGGCTGAGGTCTTTGATCAGGTTGGTGACAGAGCAGGTGCTGGCCGTCTCCCTTGGCCAGCGCGAGCCCTCCTCGCTCTTGTCCGACAAGCAGTCCCAGATGCTGGTGCCCGGCTGCTCCAGCTGAAGTGGACATTTCCTGCTGAGATCTCTCCATCTGTCATTTTCTAGTTCAGAAAAGACAGAAAAAAAGACACGTGCACATAGGCATTAGTGTTAATTAATTCTGCGATTCACTATCTACACCCATAAACAAAAAGAACAGCATATGGGACATTTTCCAATACAAGTTAATTAACTCTTGAAATATGGGTTTTTTTTTCCAAACTGCCAGCAGAATGGTTGCTGTACCATAGATGGAGAGAAACAAAATGATAATAGCAGCAGGAATAAAACTGCTAGGAGAAGATGAAAACATGCCTTTGAATATCCAGACTACAGTAGCTAAGGGAAATTCAGCATTATAAAATGACATAGACGAGGACTTAACTCTGGGCTAAATTGTGTCTCAGGTGTGCACAGTTTATCTTGGGTTCCCTAATTGCCCAAGAGGTTCACAAGATTTGGAAGTGAGAGCACAAAGCTTTAGCACTGCTGGGGTGAGATGGACAAAACACCAGAAAGGAGGTCAGAGAAAGCAGCTGGGACAGTCCTAACAAAGGCGAAAGCACTCACTGGGCATCGAGCTGCCTGTCACAGCATGGAAACACCAACAGTGTCATCAGAGGGAAATCAAAAGCCATCCTGACACCCATCAGGCTGTCTTGCTCTCAGCTGTCCCAAATGCTACAACAGCACTGCTCCAATTAAATCAAGAAAAAGTCCAACTGAGGCTCCGAGCACCTATCTCGGATTGATCCAAAGACCAAAACAAAAGCCCATGCATGTAATAAGCTCTAAGTCTGACGCTGAAACAGAAGCATGATAAAACTTCCAGTAGTTCTTCACAAGATGCTGTCTTAAGCCTGTTGTGAGGCTCATGGCCCATCTCCCTTCTGTCCCCAGATTCTGGAGCTACCTGGGTGCTCGAGCCCAGGTGCCTCCCTGCCCAGTTACGTGCATGGAGCAGGTAACTGATTCCCCTATGGGAACGAGGCACCCTCTCACACTTCTGCAGAAACCTGGGCTTAGGGTTACCTCTTCAGAGCTACCTTGAAAACCCCAGTTGAACCTAGCACAGTAAATTGTTTGCATTTTTGTAATAAATGTAAGGTTAAAGCATTTATTTAAAGGAACAAACAGGTGGTAACCTGTCTCATGGTTTCAGGGTTGGCATAAAGATATTCCTCTCATCAGATGGGTTTGCAGTGCCTGGATAAAGCTCTGAGAAAACTGTGCCTCCAAAGTCTGTGGGCTGAAAAGTGTCAGGGGTGTCAAACTCATGGCCTGAATCCAGCCCTCCACCTTGTTTGATCCAACCCGGCTCCTCATTTGTCCCCAGGGGGAGCATAGAGCTCCCTGCCCCTGCGCTCCCACCAGTGCCGAGCACACGTGCAGTGTGTGATGCACGTTACCTGCAGCAGCAGAATGGTGGGAGTCGGGAGCTAAACACCCCTGGTGTACAGCAACAGACAGCTCCGTACAGGAAGACTACAAACCCAGCTGCAGTCAGAAGTCTCACTGATGACCACATTGAAAGAGAGGACCAAGGGCGATGATCTCAGTCCTGCACACAGGCCCGCTCAAGACAGAAGTGAGCAAAGTACCATCAAGGTCTGGCTCCCCAGACCAGCAAACAGCACTCTCTGCAGATACGCCCTTGACACTCAACAGGAAAACCATAGCAGGACAACCCATCAGCTGCTGCAATGGAAAAAAGTACTCATCCGACAGACCTCTCTGATGGCTGTTTTTGTTGTCGGCTGCTGCAAACAGAGGCAAACTGTGCCAGCTAACCATCACCGAGAAGTTTTGTATGATCGTATCTAAATCGTGCAGTATTTTTTAGGGTTTGGGGATTTTTCCATTCAGGCAACTGAAAGTTGTACCCAGCCCACAGCTGCAGGTAACAGCCTGATACTGAAGATGTAGCAGTGCAGAATGCTTCCGACCAAGGGTTGGTCTCAAGCCAGGAGGTTAGATTTGAGGGCCCTGACACCACACTTGGCCAGTCTTCCCATTTTTTCCCTGCTTCCCACTGCCACCATAACAGAACCACAAACAGCCTGGCTCTGTCCTCAACAATCACATGGCATTTTAACTGTTGCTATCCTCATTTTAATAAACTCAATGAAAAGTGATAAATCTGTGCTAAACAATTAGATCTATGTTTAGAACTTTAATATTTTTCCTCAGTATTACGCTGCCAGCAGAGACATTTCTTGGGTCAGGTCATCAGACAAAAGAAATAGAAGTTGATTTTTCATGGCAAGCTGCCACAATCCTCCAGCCAGAGACCATCCCGCTGTATAAAAGGCCTTGGTGAGGAGGATATGGGATGCCTTCCTCTTTCACCCCTGCTTTGGCACAAACAGCTATAAATCTTCCTAACCTTGCAAAAAAAAAAAAACCAACCAAAAAAACCACCAGTAATTGCACATTATCCCCAGCACCAGCTTCAGGTTATTTGCTTTTCCCCTTGCTCCCTGGGAAATGTTTTTTTTTTGGCAGATTAGGGAGGGGACCCTGGCATAGCCTGCCCCCCCCAGGCCCCCGAGCACCCCTGAATAATCCTAAATTATCAGATAACTCAGAAAATGTGGGGGTTTTTGGCGCAAACAGAAAACTCCTCACCCCGAGACAAATAAAAAATGGAGTAGTGGAAGGGCTAAGGGTGTAATTAAAGGACTCAGGAAAGCCTTATTGATCAGAAAACCAGCCATTTTTCCTTAATTTTTAAAGACTAAGATTCCCATCCTGAGCACACTGATAACGATAATTGCAGCGGAACCACTAACGCTACTGCAGTTAAGCATGTATTCATTCTCTTACATTACAAACCTCAGCTCAGTTTACCCTGAGGCAGAAATTTGCTCCAGGATAAAATCCACCATGAGAATCCCTCAGTTTGTAAGTGAGATGCTTTGGTGGAAAACTCTTCTCTGCCTATTGGAAAAACAAATAGGAGAATGTTTACAACCAGAGCATGATGTAAGCGTGGTGCGAGGGACTCTCCTCCTGGTTAAACAGGTCCTTCCTGGCTGATAGTGTCCTTGGAGGAAATAGCATCTTACTTTAGGATTTTAACTTAAAACTGGAAAACTGAACACTTCAAATCACTTGAGGAGCATGTCCAGCAAATTTCTTTCAAGACATTTTGATCTAAAAATCTGCATTTCCAGGGTGAGGCAACACAAACAGAATCTTCAGGCATCTCTTTGGTTGTGGAATGGCTCTCAGGTTCCCAAGACACAGAGGGGTGTTATCGGCATCCTGGAGAGGACCGAATTTCTCATCCTGCTCTTTCTGTCTGCAGCAGCAGGAGCCTCAGCCTTCTGGCAAACCACACATGGAGCAGCAAGAATTTCAGACCCACAGAAAGTGGCATTAAATTCAGGTTACAGCTACAAGTTCCCAGGCTGCCCAGCTGCAGGGGTACCCAAACCCAAACTACTGCTTTCCAAAGCAAGGCTGTGATAGCACTGATTCAGTCCTGGAAAGAGCAATCTGAGCCTGCACACCTTCCTGCTGCCCTGCTTGGCCTCTGGGAGAGGCTGGTGGCAGAACTGTTGACCCTGGGGTGGGGGGAGCAGCCCTGTCAGGGAGCCAGAGCACGTGGGAGCAGGTGAGGAGCAGCTGTTGCTGCGAGCCACAGCATCTGCTTTCTGTGCAAATCCAGTGCCCCACCCTACACGCCAGCAGGACTCACTGGGCTGGGCAAGGGGCAACAAGCCCTGGCAAGACTTGTCACATCCCAGGCTCTGGCTGCTGGGCAGTCCTCACCTGGTTTATTCCCTGCCCCCCACTGCCCTTTTCTATCTTTACAGATAAGCCAGAAGCCTCCTGCATGCAAGCAGAGCTCAGCCCACCCTGGGACCATCAAGAGCCTGCTCGAACACCACCAGTGCCACTATCTATTCCTAAGATACCCTTTGGGCAACACCAAGACTCTCACTTTTAAGAGTGAACATGAACCATTACAATATCCATCTGTTCTCCCATGCAAACTTCATCACATCAAACAAGCCCAGTGGTCCAGGGCACAAGGCACTCAGGAGTTCAAGTCACATTCCAAGATCAAAAAAAAAGTGATGCTGCCCTCCAAACATCCCTGAGGGCTTTGCACAGCCCCGGAGAGAATGTGATCCATCCTCAGAACATCACAGCCAGGTTTCCAAATGCTGAGCTCCAGGTTTTGCAGTAGCAGTGCAGACGTCAGACACCTTGCAACTTTGGGATGGTCACAGGCTTTTTAAACAACTGCCATGATCCTTTGGTTATGCAGAGTCAGTTTTAATGACCATGTTCATAACCACAGAGAAGGGTGTAAAACCAAAATGCTGACACAACTTTAACTACAGTGACACAAATGTGCTGCTACAATATTTTTACAGTTCCTTTTTATACATAATGCATGATCCTTCTGCTCAAGTTTCACCTGCGTTCTTTTCCCATGAAATAATTTACATTAATACATAATTTATTACAGCAACTTGTAAAGTATTACGGGTTTCAATCAGTTTTTCTTCCTTTTTGGCGGATAAATTCTGTTTGCATCCTAACCCAAACATTTCTCTTCACATGCGTGCATATCCAATTCTGTTTTTCCCCCTATGTTGTTCAAGCTGAATTTTGGTCTCCTGATCTCAGTGCAGGCGGCCTGCATTTTCCACTGCCCGCTGTTTATGTTTGAGACACAATTTCTAAATGTGGAACAAATTTAATGGTCACAATTAGCCAATGGCACTGCCATTGCAAAAATAAGATTCAAATACGATGTGTGGACCTGTGCTTCAACGGGAAATGAAAACATCAGCCCCCAAACCTACAGCTGGAGAACAAACACAGCCAAACTTACAGCCGGAGAATAAACACACCAGCGAGTTGTGGGCTCGTCATGCCAACAGCCTGCACAGGGGAGGGAAATCCCCTACCTCAACAGCAAAACGCGCCCTGCTCTTCAAAGCAATCCTCTAGCAAGGTCTCCCCACTCCAGCTACCCCTCACCAGCTCTCCTTGCACAGCTTTTTGTCTTTGCAGACTGACTGTGCCCAAACATGCACCTAGAGACTGTTCTACACCCATGGCTCTCCAAAAAACCCCAAAATCCCATTCTCAGGATGCAACTGAGGGACATCTCCGCCCAGCTGGCCTTTATTCTGGCTTCTGGGCTGTCCTCCATTGCCCACAGAGGGTAAAAAGCCACCTCCAGGTAAGAGGTGTGCAATGGTGAGCCTCAGGGCAGCAACGCCAGCAGTACACTTGCCTCCCACTGGTGGCACTGCCAAGCCACACCAGCGGAGCAGCACAGAGAAGGACAGACAAGCTCTGCTGCAGTACTCTATGAGGACAAATTCCGGGGGTGCTTTCCAAGGGGAAAAGTAAATGACAGTTAATTTTAAAAAGTATTTCACAGAGGACATATGCAGCATCCATTCCTTTCTCCACACCCTGGCTGCCTGTTTGCACCTGCCCCCCCCCCCCCCATTTTACAGGCAACATGTGTCATGCCAAGACTCTGATTTCTGTGGCCCCGGTGATGGCACTCGCAAACACCTTGTCACAGCCTCAATAAAACTCTGTCTGTAGCTTGCCTCAAAGATAATTCCTTGATTACACAGAAAAGATGAAGTCGTGGCTGTCAGCATGATAAAATAATGTAAATTTCCTTCTGCCACCCACCGAAATTTCAATATAGCAAGTCAAAAGCAACATCCCAACTTTCTAATAAGCTGCATTCATTCTCTAGCCCACTCGTCAGTATTTTCACTGGGGGCACGAGATGGCGACTGCAGGAATGGGGTGAAAAAAAAGGAGAAAATCCCTACCGAACAACCAGACAATTTTTATACTCCTAGGTGTCTCAAGGGCACAGTACAGAGATGGGAAAAAATAAATTGCTGAATTTATAGTTTCAGTCATTTAATCTTTACTCTTCCTCCCAGCAAAGGGCTCTATAAAGATAAACCCCAATCTTTTTCATAACATCATCATACTGTCAGGAATATTTCTTACAAATCTAAAAATCAAAAGATTATTTAGGTCACCTGGAGAAGTGGATCTAACATTTCTTTAATTTCAATAACGTTTACTCATACGCTGAGTACAAGCTATAACAGCTTTATAGATTCTCGGTGTTAATACCTTACAAAGCATATACATCTAAATCACACGGGCTTTAGTTTCCTCTTGGTCCCTTTGAAAATAGTTTCCAGGGCACAGGCTGTGTCACAAACCCCCACATGATGCCATGGACAAGCACGCTGAGTTTCTTGGCCATGGTGCCTTAGGCACCCCCTGGCGCTTTGACCCAACTTCTTCCTTCTCCTTCCTGGAGATAAACTTTCCTGTGCCTGCAGGAAGTTCCAGGGTTTGGATGATGCTCTCCCTTGTATCCTGGCTGAAGCTGAGCTCACCTCTCCCATGCTGTACCATGATCACGGGACTGGCCGCAAGCTGCCCTCCTGCCCAAAGCTGCACTTGCCTCCAGAGGCAATTGTGAGGACCTTGTGCTGAGACCCTCAGCCTCTTCTGGCTAAAACCCCCCAGAGAAGTCAGCTAACTTCCCTCCATTCCTCCAGTGCTGTACATGGGACTACGACCCTGCCTCCCACTGGCTGTGCTGCCAGTCCAAACTTCACTGTTTTTATCTATCTTGGTGCTTTGCACCATCAGGGACTTGACCTTTAGACCTAAAACATTCCCCTAGTTTCACATTCGGTGTCATTATAACCACGGGACTTCTTTAAAATGTCAAGCAAGTTTTGATGCGATGCTGGAATGGTCTGTGGTCACAGCCCACAACTGGAGACACTGAGAACAGCATTCAGCAAAGACACCTAAAATTCAACCCAAGCCAACCAAAGCCCTTGCACGCTGCAGAGCCTGGCTCTTCTTGTCCTGGTCATGATGGAGATGACTATGGCAAGCTGTGGTCAAGGAAACGAGACTTGGTTCCCTCCGAAAGAGGATAATTTCGTAGCCAAGGAAGACCAGTGCAGTGCTACAAAGACACAGAAGGCTTTGTAAAAGCTCATAACGACAAGTTGCCTTTCAATTAGGCACAGACTCTTCATATCTGATGAAGAGCCTGCCAGTGCCACAGCATAAGACAAAACCATCTGATTTGGTTTCTTTGTTCCTCACTCACGCTTGACAGGCAGGAGAAAGGGAACATGTCTCTATCCCTTCTTTACTTTGAAGCTTATGACTTTCATCTTGAAAAATCCAAGTCCTTTCCATTTCCCCCAGCTCTCCCCAATGACTGGAGTTATGAGAGAAATATCTCCCTTCAATGCATGTGCTCAGCTCCCATTAACACTAATGAGAGTTGTGTCCATGAAGAAAAAGGGCAGCCTCTTTGTCTGTAAAGTACTGGCTTTCATACCAAGTAGTTTGGCTCAAACCTGACCTACAATTTTAATTGGGTTTTGAGACTTCGCCTGGTGACTGGCTTCCCCCTACAAACCCCAAAGAGCACGACAGAATGGCACATCCTTCAGGACTATCAGTTTTTTAGGCTCACCAGCCAAGGCACAAATCCCCCACCAATTTCGGCGGCTGTTTAGCTTAAAACCTGACAGCAAGCTCTGACATGAAGAGGTATTAAAACATCCTATACTGTGGTTACTGTCAAAGACAAAAATAAAACATATTTTTTATTCTTCCTTTGTGCCAAGTGGTAGAACATTTTAGTAATAATACTGATATTTATTACTTGCATGGTGCAAACAGTCAAGAGCCACAGTCATGGCCTGGGTTCTCCAACACAATCTCAGACTCAAAATGTTTATAATCTCAACTGTATGAGTAACTCTAAAATAAGCAGACACATCGAAGGGGAGGGAAAAGTAGATAAGCAATTCACTCATCAATGGCAACAGGGCAGGAGAACTGCCTCTGGGAGTGTGGCACGGGCATAATGGCATTAGCGGGTGGCAGGCTGGGTGCCACTCCAACTCAGCTGCATGGGGCAGTTGGATGGATGCTCGCTCACCCCGTGGACAGCAAGGGAGTGTGTTTTAGAAAAAGCCAGCAAGTCAAGACACCTTCCTGCCCCTCACTATAAGGAAGCAGGAGCAGAGATGGGGTAAATACAGACAGAAGTTTCTGTTACTTACCCATTACGCCACAAGAGAAGAGGGTAGGTCCTTGACTCATCTTTGGAGTGTGCTGCAAACAACCAGAAAAACTATTCACTTCTCGCAGATTCGACCAGGGCACCAGAAACCACCCTGCCTCCAGCCCTGGCAAAGCCGCGTGACACCCAGCACAGAGGAGAGCTTTGGGTGCCCACAATAGTCCCATTTTTGGCAGGGACCAGGGGACAGACCCAGTCATATTCCCTGAGTGAAATCAAATTTAATGAAATGCTGCAAAGAGTCAGTGTCGAAGCCAGAGCTTGCAGATCAAGACTCCTGCACCTAGACCTTACCCATGGGAAGGGTTGCAGCGAGGGACCCCAGTCCAGGATCCAAAACAGTGGAAAATCTAAACCAGAGCTGCAGTTCAGAGGTAACTCTGGACTGGGCAAGAAAGCAGGAGTGGTATCTGAATCCCAACCAAGTCTATTAAGACCTCCCATCTAAGTACAAAGCATCCATCTAGGATTTTTCAAAATATATACCATGTTTCTAATGCAAGGCATCCTCACCGCAGCACCTCCCTTGAGGAGTCTGTGTTCGGACTGTGCTGATTAGCACTAAAAATAAGGAAGAACACCACTATACAGGGACAAAATAATCCCAGTTGATTTTTACACTTTTTTTTTCCTCCCAAACATTTTCCTCTTGACAGTGCAAGACACATTATCAGACTTCTAAAAATGGGTTTGTACAGTTTTATACACAAGAAATCAATGTCGTCTGCAGCCACATGCCATTTCAACTATGTCTGCAGAAACACACTTTCATGCTAATGGTTCTTTTATTATCCCCAAAAAGTGTCCACATTCTGCTTCTGAAGTATCTCTCCTGGCAACACCATTCCATCTGACTGAAGCTCTACATCACCTGAAGGGAGCACCAGCATGACCTCCCTGTTCATCTGCGCTGCCATAGCTGCATTTTATCTGTTGTTGGGCCATCGCATTCACACCTTCCCTCCTGAATCCATGGGTTACACATTGCCTGCTCATACACTGATGACAGCCAGAGAATCACAGAAAGATCAGGGTTGGAGAGGTGTTCTGGAAACCATCTAGTTCAGCCCCCCTGCTAAAGTAGGGTCACCTCACACAGGAATGTGTCCAGGTACATTTTTAATATCTCCAGAGGAGACTCCACATCCTCCTTGGGCAGCCTATTCCAGTGCTCCATCACCCTCACAGTAAGGTACATATTATGAGTAGTAAATAATAATTATAATAATAACAACAACAGCAGCATATATCAAATGTTGGCACCAGCCTGGACAGAGCAATCCAAGAAAAGGATCCCACTTCACATACAGAATATTGTAAATAGCATATATAGAAGGATGTGGAGGCAGAAAATGATGGAGTACAGATGGGGAGAAGGTAAATAAGGGCTGGTCACCTTCTTTGGAGCACGTGCCACTTTTCAAGGTGATGTCAAGCTGTTCCTATCTGTCAGGCCTCACTTTACGAAGTGGCATGTACAATTAACCAGCAGACAGCGAGGACAGGCAGCTATCTCCAAAGAGTGACCAAAGTGGAGCAAAAAAATGGGATAAGCCCCGAAGAAGGCAGCGGCTGTGCCGGCACACACCTGTCTGCCAGGCCCAGAGACTGGCTACTGCTTGCAAATGTGGGATGGAGAGGAACAGCTTTAGATGATGTATGTCTCACATTGAGTTGTCTCACATAATTACCATTTTCTAAGAGTTCCATCTAACACCACACTGGGAACTGAACCAAACGAGCCAATCGGTTGTTGGTAGGCGATACCACCCCACTGCTTGGATATTTATTTCCTTTAGGTCTTGCTTTTTGGCCCTTCCCATGAAGTTAACTGAAAAATTCTTGGTTTGACAGATCAGTATTCTCGTGAACATCTACCCCAATTCAACAGCCCGGACCACCCGGCCATTCAGCCTGTGTAACCAGGACCATCACTGCACTATCGGCTCAGACCCAGAGCAGCGGGAGGCAATTGGCGAACACGCAAGGGCAAAGTTTCACGTTACAGCTCTGCACCTCTGCTGTCTGCCATCGGACAGCATGCGTGCCCGTCCCTTCCTATAGCAGTAGGAAGAAACTACATCTCATCTACATCTCTGCAGCAAGTTCCCCTCCATCTGCCCTGCACACCTCCTGGGCACAGCCTGCTTTGGATGCTCTGGCTCCTCTCTTGCTGCCCCAAGCAGTGACTATGGGAGATGCTGCCTTCTGGGCAGGAGTCAACACTAAAGCAAGAATGAGTTTACAACATATTGCTACTCTTCCTTCCCAAATTTTAAGCCAAGATTTAACGTTGCCTCTGACTTGCTTGCCTTATCCTCTTCCACACATTGCCAGGGCAGCCTGCATTTGCCATGGTATGCTGCGCTATCTGCCTAGGAAGCCCAGCTGGCAGTTCCTCATCCTCAACAAACTTGGCTTTTTTATTTTATGCTCAAAATGCCCATTTATGGCTAATACTGCCAGATGCTTCCTGCAGTGCTCCTGCAAGCCCTTATCTGAGGCTCTCAGCACACCCTGTGAGGAACAGACTTTCAGTTTCATTTCTTCTTGGCCTATGACCACCTCTCCTGGCAGACGGAGAAGCAAATAAGCCCTTGCTCTGGGCTTTCTCAGACGGTTTTCCGCCATTCCATACCTCCTGTGCCTGCCCATCCTCAGATCACTCTGCCACTGCCCCAGAAAACACATTGCCCCTCATGTCCTGCTGCCATCGGTACACATAGCTAGACAGTTTGCTTGCCCCCTTCAGCATCATTTAGTCTGTTTGCTGCCACTGATTTGTTTTGCATTTGTTGTCTGTTCATTCAGTGTGGTTGGATTTGCATCTCTCCAGGCTGCCACTGAGATTGTTAAGTACTACAGCACTGCTCTTCACCATCTCCCACTTAATCCTGCTCACCGCTTGCTCATCCTCCTATTAAAGATGAGCATCTGTTCGCTGTCGGTGAAGTAATTTCTCACCTCTTTTATTCACAACACTGATCTAATTTTTTTCTTCTGTTTATTCCATTGTATGCTTATTGAAATTCACATATGGAAAAGCCACAGCACTCCAACCATTTACTGATCACCTGCTCCTAGGATATTAATGCAGCCTGATAGAAATCAGTGCTATAAACCATCTAAAGATCTGTCCTCGCAACCCAAAAATCCATTACTATAAAGTTATGGAGCTCTCAGCAACAGAAGAGTTTTAAACAAAGATTTCATAAAGCTTACCAGCTCAGTCCTGCACGTTACAGAGTCAGCACCTTTGTTTTCCCGAGTTTTGGTTAAGATCATCACCATGGTAATGCAGTCCTTCCTCGGAGTCCATCAGGGTCCAGGCGCAGGGTGCTGGCAGCCAGACTCAGGCAAAGCTCCTCTTTCAGTGCATGTTCCCTGGGGAAAGGTTCAGCCTCGCTGGCTCCTTGTGGGATGCACAGGAACAGCCTTCGAGAGCAGAAAACTCCCTGTATGCACAGAGGAAGAGAGGAACAACTTTACGGGACTTGCCTGGGGAGATGGCAGGATGAGGGTGGGTGCATTGGGCAAGGGGCGAGCACTGCCTGAAAAACAGCTCGACAATAGTTACTCCAGGAGAGTATTTATTTCAGAGTCTAAATATTCCTGGTGTTCCTCTGCACCCCATCAGCACAGAGGTGTTCCGTGGGGTGGGCATTTGCACAAGCTGTTGGAAACATATAAGGTTCACAAGGTGATCCAGAGGGACAAAAATATTTCAAGCAAATAAATAAACAAATAAAATTTTCTTGGAATTCTCCCTTTGAAAAAGGGATCTCATATCGCCTATATCTTTACACAGAGGTTTTGTTAAAGCCCCAGGGCTGATCTCACAGAAGACCCTTGCCCCCACACCAACTTGGAGCAGATGTCCAGCAGAAAAAGCTGCTCCAGCATCGTTAAGGCTGTGAAATCCTCTGGATGCTCGTATCCCACCCAGTTACTTCCCAATTCCTAATCCATAAGAGCCTTTTGGGTAAAAAACAAGGCAAAGAGTTGCCTGCAAGGTAGGAGAGAGCTCCCTGCCCTGAAATCCTAAAGGTCTCTTGATCCTTATCTATGTCTTAGGTAGTTTTAGGTAGGAAAAGCTAAGGGCTGCTCCACGAGGAGTGCATATTAAAAAATGAACAGCAAGCCAGGCTCATACAGTGCCGTGTTAGTCATGAACTGATCATGGCCTCTGCCTTACCTCCTGGCATTCCCTCCAGTAAACTTACCCCTGTGTAAAAGTAGACAGATTGCAATTCAAATCTGATTATAGAAATCAGTGTTTTCCCCAAATCACTCCTCTAATCCTGTTTTGCTATTTTGTTGCCTTGTAGTTAATGCCAACAACCAGAACCACCATCTGCATGATCCAAAGAGTATAAAACACTGATCTTCTAACATGTGTCAAGACCCAACTGTGTTATTTCAGGACAATATTTGAGACTACGCCACTAAATATTAAACCTCATTAGGAACTGATACGACTTCTCTTCCCAACTTGTAAATCATCTTTTCTGTGTTCACTTGGATTAGAGCTTGTGATGGTGTTATAAGTGGCTGTGAAGGTCAGCTGGTAAAGAAAAATCACCTTCTATTATTTTGTAAGGACGAAGTTCATCTAGAGTGCAAAGCCAGGATTGGGAATCAATACATTTGCCAAAGATTTACTGTTCCCAAGGGCAGCTGGTACAGTCTCCAGCTTCTTATGGGATATCGGTGGGTTTATAATACACAATTTACTGGTAGCTTCATCATAAACGTCTGGGCAACCCAATGACTAAATAGAAACAGTCAAATAGAAAAAAAGCAAAGAATTTTAGACTGTCAAAATGACACATAATTTGCAAGCCCAGATCATATATTTATACTATGGATAGCGTGGGCTCATGCAAGGAGAGCATGATATAAGGGAGGATAAGGTGGCTGAAGGACCAGCTGACTAACACAGCAACGTGTCTCATCGCTGGGTTGCAGTTCCCCATGATCCTGCAGCCAGCTCAGACATCTCTGCTACAGCACACACACTCCCAGGGTTATGGCCCTGTGCTGGGGCCAGCTTGGGGACACCAAGCTGTTTTCCAGGAATGAGCAAAAAGAGCCCCTGTACAGTCATTAATAAGCTCCACAAGAGCTCTAAATTTCTGCATTTTGATGGTCCAATTTGATTTCGCATCAAACCTATTGGCATGCAGCAAAACAGGTCCTGTTCAGGAGCCATGGCTGCTTACACCAGGCTTTGAACAAACACAAGGCAAGAGGATGCTCCCCGAAAAGAGCTGCACTCAAACAGGGAACAGAAGGGGACAAATGAAAGAGCCATGAAAGTGAGGACCAAATAAAACTGAAACAGCAATACAGGGGAAAATAAGCAACACTGGTGGTATGCTCACTGCTAAAGCCTCCAGTTTTTCATTCACAGCAAAAGTCCCAACACTGGCACGGAGCACGAGCAGCACAACATGGCACTGCTGGCAGCTGCACAGCATCCCATCACTACCATCTCATTTCCTTTTCCTTCTCACAAGTGCTCTCCTGGCAATTTCAGCTCCACCAGCTACTGCGGCTGAGCTGCAGACTGGGCACAGGAGTACGGCAGCAGCTGCCCTCAACGATGTCTGAGCCAGCTACCAGAATACAGCTCCCATTTCCCAAGGAAAAATACCCTCCTGCCAAACTCACGGGGCCAGCAGCCTCCCATGGACAAACACGCCTATAGCAGCCCCACAGACAAGAGGCATTCAGACCCCAGCACACGTCTTCAGGCCAGGGGAGCTAAGCCAGATTCTAAGCCTCCCCAGGGATGAGGAGCAGGAAGCTCTTTGGGAGGCTCCAGCCTTCCCCAAGAGTTGGCAGTGCCCTCCTGCTCCTCTGTGCCATACCGTAGATGGCTAAAGCACAGGACGGGGATTAAAAACACCCAAGGTTTATTTTTTTTGTCTGCCAGACAACAGTCTCAGTTGTGCCAGATCCTGATGCAGAGACAGTGAAGCTTGCCATAGGTCTGGACTCACTGTGTTCTGTAGGATACCAAAGCCATCACAGGCACGGTGGCAGCATGAGGAGTGAAGATCAACCAGCATGAAGAACAGCATGAAGTCAGTTAAGCACAGCTTTTCTTTAACAGGGTATGATTTCTTCACGAATACTTATCTTTGCCTAAGGTAATGATTAATGTTGCTGCAGTGGACTCCTATAGGCACCCAGGTGAGTGGCAGCCAGCAGGCAGGAACAGTGGCAAGTACAGGCAGACACTCCCTGCCTAAGCCAGACAGGCCGCAGCACACACTGCCTCACACCTCCCCTCTCCTGCAATTAACACAACTCTAACGATAATGCAGCAAACTGTCAGCCATGCTGCAAGTTGGCAGCTAAAAGCACCTCACATCAAGTCTAAGGTGTGCTTTCAGCTCTTTGAACTACCACTTGGCTTGGTTTTGAAATCATCCCTACCAAGAAACTGGAATAAAAAGGAAAACTTTCCTGTGAAATGTGATCTTTGACTCCCCATACCGCTTCACCGGGCTCCTGACACACAGCATGACCCAGCGCAGTCCTGCCCTGTCATATCCTACCAATGCAAACAAGTGCTGCAAGATAAAAATGCTTCTGCAGACCTGGGATGTTCTTCCCATTGACTCTGAAAGAAACTACTGTGTATTTGTAGACTGGAGGCTTTCACACACACACATGCTAATAAAACAATACTCTTTGGGGACCATTAATTATTTTAAGACATGTATTTCCTCATTTGCAATCAGATCAAGGAACTATCTTCATCCCTCCATCAAGGTTAAGTTTAGACTTGGGCCAATACCACTATGACCAATGCATTCTGCTGAGCTCTATGGAGCACCCATGAGCAGCACTATTGCATGGAAACCCCCAAATTTTACCAAACTGTGCTTTTTCCGTGGGTATTGCTTCAAAACACAGAACAAGCAGTAGTCTCTGTGATCTTTGCAGTTGCAGAGGTGGAAAGAGGTTTCTCTTACATCCGCTTTCTCAACAGTATCACAGCAAAAGAGTTGGTCTTAGACAAAAATTACCCTGCAAAAAAAAGCATAGGTTAGATGATCCAACTTTCATCCATAGGTTTGAAAGGCAATGTTTGTGAACAAACAAGTTTCTTACACGGTAGTGGCAAGGAGCACAGCCCTAGAACTGCTCCTCATGGGCAAATCACCCTTTCCTCTAGGTAGGTCCCACCATGTCTGGTGCTTCCACCAGTCTCCAGGTACCATGCAGTCGCAAAGTCACAGCTGTACCTCGTTCACCTGCTACACTGAAATGCATGGAAAAGACCTTGGGATTTGGCAAACTGTCTGTCAGATGCTCTGCCACAGCTGGAGGAAACCTGAACAGTAACCAATACCACACACCCACACCTCTGACCCCCAGGAGTACTCTTCACAAAAACAACCAAGACCAGCATCCCATGGATTTCAACTTGTGCGGGACCATCACGTTCTGTACAGAATACATTCTACCTCTTTCCTGCTCAAAAAATTCATCTGCAGACACATATTCTGACATAAAAACTATTAAAAGGCAAGAAGGGCATGCAGGAATGAGGAGCTGGAGCTGTATTTTGCATACTGATACACCTTGCAAGCAGTACAGCGGGATTGCTCTTGGAATATAAATCACTTGCCCCTGTTGAATTTTTAAACTCTGCTGCCCAAAACCTTCAGTGAACAAATGATGCATGTGGGACCCTGCTTTCTATCCCAGCACTGTTCCTTGTGCCATGCCTGGAGAAGTACTCAAGCACCCTTTCTGACTACACAGAAAGTTTTCTTAAAGCCTTGCAAGAGGAAAAGAGAAGTATTCCTGACATTTACTTTCTGAATGAAACAGAGAGCTGCTCCTCTGTTTCCGGGCCGACAACTTCCAACCACTTCCAAATCCCTCCCAAACTGTATGAAAGTGGAGGAAGGACAAACACCCAAGTCCAGGCTCCATCCTTGGCACAGCTGCGGACTTGGCTCTGTCGTCACCAGCACCGTCATTCAAAAATGCTACGGTGCAACTGAGAGCACGCTTTGGCTCAGCAAAAAATATTCCCACCATCACCACACCACAGACTCTGGCCATGCGGGTCTGCATGGCCAATGCTGATGCCAAATAAAGGCATGAGGTGCTTGGGGAAGAAGGCTGGAGCAAGTCAAGTCTCCTGGCTCAGCACATCTTCTGGCAGCCGCTGCCAGAGGGTTTTGTAACGTTGGTTCAGAAGTTGCAAATGCCACCAAAGGATTAACTAAGCCAAGCAAGGACAGAGGCAACAGTTTGATATAAATGGTCTTCTGAGAGGAAAAACAATAAACGCAGCTTGGCAGTGGAGAACATCAACCTCACCTCCTCTGAGCAGAAAACAACAGGCTGAGCAAAGAGCCGCCATGATCACGGAGTTCATTTAAAACAGTTGAGACCCATACGTTTGAAGAACCAAATCTAATCCCTCTGGGCCAAACTCTAAGCACATTTCTAAGGTTTAATCACTCTCCCCCTCTCATCAACTTAACAGAAATTCCCCTCCTGCTATGCAGACCCAAATTTCTCCATGCAGACAGACCACTGCGGAGCCTGGGCATGCCACAGCCAGCTAACCTCTCTCTACATGCTACGAGTGACCTACAAGGAATTTGGGGAAATCTGCCAAAACTGGTTACTACAATTGAAAATTCTGGGGTTTAACGCCTTCTACAGAGCATTGTGTTTCAACTTTTATCCAAACTAAAAATTCTGTCTCCCCCAGTCTTTCGGTGTCTTAGGAGAGATTTGGGGTTACACTGACTCTACTCATTGCACGGTCTGTCTCACCATCACTGCTTCTGAGGATACCAAGAGGTACATCTTGAATTTGCCAATTTATTGCATTATGAATTTGGAAAAATCGTTGAGGTCTATCACTTGCATGCAGGTAAGTGTGGGCTCATTTCCTCACCTGGGCAATAATTTGCACTCAGTATCAGGGCTGAGAGATGTTCAGCTCCGGGCAGCTCACTCCCCTTGCTTGAGTACTCTTCCACAACATTAGCAAATACTGGTTTTATTTATGGTGTAAAAACCTCCAATAGATGTGAAAGATGTCTTTCAGGACGTAAAAAGAAGTCTTCATGCTCTGAAAATGCCCTGTGGACTAGTCCCGAGTAAACAGTATCACGAATCAGCACACGTGACTTCAAAGGACAAAATTTCCACAGATGCAGCTGCATCAGGATGGTCCCCTGAGACTCAGTCGAGAGGAAAGAGCTTCTGCAGGCCACCCAGCCTTTGGAGCAGAAGAACTACAGCACCGTCCCATCTCATCCTGAGCCTGCAGTCATCTCCTCCTGCTTCACAAGCTCCTCCCCAGCTCCTGGAAGGGCAGATGTGGTCCTCCTGAGAGGCAGAAGGGCTCCAGCGGAGGAGACCACACATCCTACATGGTGCTTCCCTTGTGCTCAACTCCTGCCTCTGCCTGCCAAGAGCTCACCACATGCTCCAGGTACTAGGAAATTACCAGCAAAAGATAAGGAATACTGATATGTCCTCCTCTGCCTTCTGCTTGCAGCTAGACTAAAGTTTTTGAGGGTGAACAAGATGAAGACACATTGTCACTGTTAAAGCAAAAGCCTACACTGAAGATTTTTTAACAGCCAGTTAAAAAACAGGCTGTGTTTAAGACCAGCGTCACTCCATAGGTCTGCACAGCTTCAAGAGCTTCACCTTCCCGTTGCTTATGACCAACAGCTTCACACAGGAAGGAAGTTCTCACCAACATAGCCCAGCACCTGCGTGTGCCCCAGAGCTGCCAGTGCAGGACAGCCCGGGCAGAGCAGAGCTCTACAGCCATACTAACAAAACCCATAGCCAGAAGGAGCCAAGGTTTGCCACAACATTGCCCATCTCGAGAGGCCCCATTAGATGGCCACATACAACCTGACTTATGGCGGTCTTACAGTAACCCTTGCTAACACAAACAATGGATGTACAGAGGTCCTGCCCACAGCCATAAGCAAATAAAAATCTGTTATTTCAATCCAATCCCTGGTTCCAAATGCTTGGGCATCACCTCAATTTGACACCAAAGTCATGCAAAGCAGCATGTCCCCAGCACTCTGAGCTCCAAACCCATGTCCAAACACCCGTAACCTCTAAAAAGCCTGAAGTCAAAGCTCACACCCAGATCTACACGTTTGGATTGGACTTTGTCTGCATACAAGCTCTCACCAAAAAGAAAGAAGAGCAACTGATGAAAATTACACACCATCTGTTGAGTAAAACACATCAGTTTTTTTGCCTCCATGCTCTTAGCGAATAGGAGTGGCAGAGGAAAGCCCCCTTACACATGAGCAGCAGAAAGGGACTGAAAGGACAGGGTATGGATAGATGTGCTTTGTCTCAACATCTTAGCTCAATGAAAATTGCAGTGGCAGTGACTCTGTCTTTTCCTCCCTGGCAACTCAAAAAGGAAAGGAGAGAGCAAAATCAGTCACTGCTAAACAGCAACCGGCAAGTGAAAGGTGAGAATGAGGAGACTGCTGGTCTCCAGCAGAGAGCTGCCAATTTGATGTTCGAAGTCGACGGGCTACACAAGACCCACAGAAACTCAGGCACAGTAAAGAAAAGGGCATACACATTTGGAGCACTAATACGGGGTCTTCAATACCTCCTGGCTGGACATTCAGCCTACACATAAATTTTCATGGAGGACCAGAATCAAACCTTCAAAGGAATCCATCCTGGCCACATGTACAGGCCAACAAGCTGCTCCAGCCTGAGGGTGCACATCGAGTGCATCGCTTTGCCATGGAATAACACCAGGGCCAACTCAGCCCAGATCTGCTGCTAACACACTAAGCTCCAGAAGCCCAGCATCCTCCTCTTCAGCAGGACTGCTCCCAGGGCAGTCCCACATGAATGCAGACCCCCCCCCCCCAAGCAACCACTCAGGCTCAGGGATTGACACTACTAAAATTTCTGCACGATATCACGTGGACCACATAGACATAACCTACAGGATGTTCTAGTCCCAATGACTGTGGAAATGGCACATTCTCTTTGAGCAAACCTGTAATCATCACCTAAGCCACTCAGTCGGGGACTGCTGCTAATTTTGAGTAATATTTCCAAGAAATATTAGAAATACTGGGCCAAGGGTTGTCTCTGGAGAAAAGCAGCTAAAGCAGCAGCAGCAGTCTAGCCTGCTGGTCCAACGAACCATCTCACCTTTCTGCTGCTCCCCCCCCCAAGTTGTGAGATTTATTACAAGAATTTGCAATAGTCTGTGAGACACTGTGAGTGTTGGCCACGCTCCCAAAAGCTGAGGAACTGCTGAATTGAGAATTGCTTTGGCTGCTTAATCTCAACAACCAGGGATGCTGAACAAGCCAGCAGAGTCCAGGTTCACTTTTAATTACTGCTCAGAGCATGCTGCTCTTGTAAACAGACACAAAACGGAATTCTTGTTTCTTACTTTCTTCTTTCCTTATTTTCCTGTATACAACTTGAAATGTCTGAGACAGAGACAGCAAACACAGTCCTACTATGCCATTTTTACAGACTCACTTCTTAAGTACAAACAGCTTCAAATAGTACATAAACCCATCTTAATACCTACCTCTAACATGGTGTCCACCTACTTACAGCCAGATAATAATGCTCTGAGGGTTTGGTAGGTTTCTAGCCCAGCATGGACTTCCTTGTTTGCTCCAGAGCTCTTGGGGTCTCTGCAAGAGGCGTGTCTTGGAGCTGCAAAGTGAGCTCAGCACAGCCATGTTGACTGTAATACTTTCTACTTATCAGTGACCACCAAAAATCCACCACATAGACCAAGTATGCAGGATATCTCATAATGTAATTGAGTAAAGCTTGCCAAGCACTGGGAGAACTCCACCACTGTTCTCAGAACAGATTTGGATACTGTTTGCAAGTCACATTTCTCCCTTTATGTGAGGTTGAGCTGGAGAATCAGTAGAGGGTGATGTCCCCCAAAGAAATATCTGAGTTTAAAGCAGGGAAACAGTAGATTTATGTATCAATTGCAAGACTTAACATCATCTCCTTCCACTTCATCTTTATGGATAAATACCCTGAGACTGCAGAACCTCATGTGAAGCCCCACAAAACAATCACTTAAGGCCTCCCAAAAATTGAAATTATCTAACTGAACTAGGCAGGTAACAGTTTCAAATACTTTCAGTGGACAGCCTCTGTGCCCACATAGGGCACCACACATGCCCGCTGTCACTTGCAAACCCTACAAGATCACTGTTTGCACTAGACCAAAGTATTTCTGCTCTTGGGCAATCTCTCGGGTTTCATTCCTCAGCTGAGAAAAAGCTTTCAAAGAGCTTCTTGGCTCCTGAAAGACAAACCTAGAGCCTTTATTAATCCTCTTAGCAACCAAAAGGCACATTTCCCCATTGTTTGTCCATTTGTTGCCATCAACACTGCACTGACAAGAGGAAAGTACAGCATGGTGCACCCAGAGAGGGAAGGAGTTCTCCAGAGCCAGGAAACCTTTTGCCCACGCTACCAGCGCAGTCTCTCCAGCATGCCGGGAATAAATTTCCAAGGCCTGCATCTCACATAAGAGGAGCCAAACATCTGTGAGTTGTCTGAATTAGCGCAAATCTGGCAGACTGAACAGCAAACTTGTATCACCCTGCAGCCTTCAAATTTCTCGTTTTCCTCGGGTTCATTAAATACGTAACAATGTGTTACCAGAAGACAGTTCCTATGTGCACTGGCTGCCAAGGACCTGAATTTATAGCTCAGCAGGAGATGAGGGAATGCACAGGGAGGAGAGGGGGCTCTTCCTAATTCAGCAGGGGGAGGATAGGCTGCAGCCACCTTGCCTCTTCCAGCAACTGCTGCTGCATGACAAGACTACTTCTAACATATAAACCTGGTAAAGCCAAGCTGGAGGCAATTTTGGGAAGCTTTGAGGGGAATAGAGCTGAATCGTGTGGCACAAGCAGGGGGAAATGCCTTCCAAAACTGAGGATGTCCTGCAGCATAATCCCACCTAGGTGGGATGACCACACCATGTCCAGATGGAGAAATTGGGTGCTGTGAGGGTTTTTCATATCCATCAGCAGAGCTCTGGGCACAGGGCATCCCCAGTACTTGGGAAAATCAGGGGTTTCCCATGGCTGTGAGCCAAGCCTGGCAGCATGGGGCCCTGGCATGCAGCATAGGCATTGCCAGCCCCAGGCTGTGTGCAGAATGGTCTGATGCTGTGATGAGGAATAGTACTGGAGGCTTCACCTTCCCTCAAAGGAAGTCTTTTGCTATGAGGAAAAAGTCAAAACAAACACCCACTCACTGTGTTTACCCATTTAAATCAAAGCCAAAGCATCACTGAAACACCCCAACAGCATTTCCACAGAGCCATTCATTCAGAGTTTGGATTTGGATTTCAGCTGGTGTTTTTAGTATCACAGGGAGACACTTGCAAGGCTGGAATAGTACAGAATCTGTTGCTATAACACACACTCATCTCCTGCAAGGTGTCAGTAGCACGTAAAGCCCAAACCTCCTGCAGGTCTAGCTCCTTCGGGGGCTCCCCTAGGGCCAGGCAGCAAAACATTTCCCCCAGAGCCACTGCAAGCCTTAGGTGCAGCTCCAGCAAGCTGGCTGACTCTTCTGGCCTCAAAGCAGGGTACCCCACCATGCAAGCACTCAGCTGAAGAAGTAAAGCCTGCAAAGCACAACTTTCCTGGTGCTGGGATGCTTCATCCCCCGGAGGTGCCCAATTCCTGCGCAGCTAGAGTGGGGCAGGATGAGCCCCACCATGGCTTGGCACCAATAAAAGCCCGGATTTTGTAGCCTGCCTCAGAAACACAGGAAAAAAAAACTCTATCCAGCAGTAAGTGGAAATGAAAACAGTCTCCACTTTTATTTGGGCTGGCAGACACACCACCCTACCCAGCCTTCCTCGAGCTCATTTCTGACAGTGTGAACATGCACGAAAGGGGAAAAAAAATTCAAAAATCTGCATTCTCTGCCCCATGTGTCTTCAGCATTTCTGTATGGTCCTGTTCCACACACCCACAGGGGAAAATCAGGAGGAGAAATGGATTCGGTGCTGTGGAAGTGAGAAGCCAAAGGACACAACCATCAGCCCCAGTGCAGGGAGAACCATTAAGCCCCCTCCCCAAACAGCAACCTGAGGAGAACTGACCTACATGCTGCATCCCATCCTGCTCCAAAGCTGCCAGCGGGCTAGGGAGAAGGGTATCGTGCCAGGTATTTTGTCAGTGCACAAACCTGAATAATTTCCCAGCACAAACAGGGCAACAAAAACATGGAAAAATATATATAAACTTGCTACACTAACAAGTGAAGGAATTTGTAAACCATGATAAAGCCCCCAAAATCACAGCACCACCTTAAAATGCATGAGAATGCAAGTTAAACACCAAAGTCTGTTAGAAAACAAGATACAGGGGACTTATAGACATTAAGAACAGCACAAGACCTACTGACAATGCTGAAGTGTGAGAGAACAGTTATAATGAGGCAGAAAACAGAGCAAGCCTTAGGTGCAGCTCCAGCAAGCTGGTTGGCTCTTCTGGCCCCAAAGCAGGGTACCCCACCAAGCAAGCATCCAGCTGAAGGTCACTATATGCTTTTAACGCGCTCTTAAGGAAAATCCAAAACAACGCAGTCAAGTTTGTTGTCATGAATAATCTGGGATGATATTAAACAGTAGGCACTAAATATAGATCTTTCTTAAACAACAGCTCCAGGTTAATTTACACCTTCAACTTTTGTATGATCATGCCAAAAGATCTCCTGAGCCAATACTGCCGCTCCCAGAGGACAGGCACAAGCCAGCACGGCCACCTAGATAGCCCTGACTAAACCAGCCTGGCAAGGCTCAGGTTTCAGTCTAAGGACAGAGAGTCAGGGAGCACAACTAACAACAGCTCGAAAAAAGCTCATCTCAGTTGATGTCTTTGTGCCAGTAAAAGGGAGTGTTGGTCAAAGAGACTTCATGAGATCGCACAGAAGCAGATAGTGATTATCAATGTCCGTTAAAGTGAGGGATCTCAAACAGACCTGTGAACAAATAGGCAATGCTGGCTTCAACAGAAACCAGACTTTCACCTGATGCCATGTGATATTTCTGACAATAACTGGGAAGGAACCAGGAAAATCAGTATAGCATGAGTGTCTCAAAAGCACTAAATATGATGAACAATTTGATAACAAAGAAGAAGCAACCAGCACAGTTTTTAACCAAGATGTTACGCTTTAAAAAATAAACTGCTTAAAATGTACTTGTCTTGGGCACATCCCCAGGTTCCTGCACTGCGCAGTGGATTACCAAGGCACACGGGCTGGATAAACTGGGTTTCTCCAGGATAAGAGACATTATTGTCTGTGTTCTGCACTCCACGACCGCTACAGAGATCTGAAGGTTTCTGCCACATCTCATTAAGGTCTGGAAAACACCCCAAGGGTAACAGATGGGCTTGAAGACACAAGTATAGGGCAAGATTAGGGAAACGTGGAGTGGTAACTGCTCAGGAATGACCTGGCCGTCTTCAGAGAGGGAAGGAGATGCAGAGCAGTCCTTCAAAGGGATCAGACCAGCGCTGTAAGAGAAATGGCAAAGTGCATTTTTCTCCCAAACAGCATGGATAGTAATAATTACAATACATTAACAAGTTTAAAAAATTACTGCAGCGAGTTCTCCATTGTTGCTACATTTCTATATCTGCACTGGATGGCTTTTCTAGAAGATATGCTCCAGCAAGAACTAATTTGGAAAATTACTAGAACTGGAGATCCACAGGGCAGTCCCCAGGAGCGTGGTTCTCCTGCCTGCTGCCCCACACCTCCAGCAAGCTGCAGCACCCCCCATGTCCAGCAGCCCCCTGTTCCAGCACCCTCACCAGGACCGCTTGTGTGACACCAGGAGGGAGGGCTGACTAATCAGCCCCCCCCGCAGGCTGACCCTGCTCTCGCTTCATCTCTAATACAGCTCCTTTGTAACTTGCCACTTTCATGGTGCATTGTGGGGGTGCACAAGAAACAGGCATAGGGAGGCCACCAATAGCGCAATCCATCACAGTGGAGAGCTGGAATGCTTTTTTTTTTTTTTTAATTAAGTTTAAAATATTTAACAATTCACCCAAAACCTCCGTGAAAAAAGTAATCTACCAACAACATAAACCATGCTAAACCAAAATTGTGGGTGATACTTTCTAAATGAAGTAACTGTAAATCTTCACTAACCACAATGCCTTCACTCAGAAAAATAAAATCCTTTGCACTGTATTTCAATTATAACACAACTGAGAGTCCAATAAAGGGACAATCTTTTTCTGAGTTAATAGAGAGGTTACAAAAGCAAACATGGATATTTTTTTATCAGAGAAGATCTTCAGCTTTTGCACACAATTGTAGATTTTGGTATCTATTTAATAGTATTAAAATCTGTCCTTTCAAAAACATTATAGAATATTCATTTGTAATGCTTGGGACAGAAAAAGCTTGCAGTAATGGAGTTAATAATCAATATACCTGAAATAATTGTACAGCATCAACAACTATTACCCAGCATACTAAGAAGTTATTTTCTGTAACATTAAGCACACAAATACAAAACTCAGAGTTACTGTGATTTTCCCTCATCACTTGAAATGAGAGGTTGCTACTGTCACCTGGCCCAACTGTGCTGCCAGGCCATACCCACCAGAGACAAGACTAGCTCCTTCCTTAATGCCATTTTCCTTCCCCAACACCTCCCAACAGTGCAGAGGAACAGCAATGACATTGGTTGCACAACTGGGGCAACCGAGGCAGAGGGGCACAATGGCTTGTTTCGGGTCACTACAAGAGTCGTCACAGGGACAATCACAAAAAAGGAATTTCTTAAACATTAGTAAGTGCTCTAACTCATCCCTGAGGAGACCCTGGATTTAGGAGCAGGATGAGGGATGTGTCTCCTCAACCCTCCCAGTCTAGACCGGCAGCCGAGGCCAAAGCAAGATGCTGATGTACCTCGACAGCAGCACCATTATGCTCCACCACCCCCAAGTCCTGCTTCTCTTTGTCATCAAAAGAATTTTTGGTCCTTACTTTCACGAGCTGGTTTTGAGCAGAAAGAAGGAGAGCAGGTTTTCCAGCTGCCAGATCGAAGCTTGCCAGACTTCATTTTTTACAAACCCTATGAGATGTAACGATATATAAGCATGAAACAGCCACAAAGTAGAAGTCTTCTTTCACTACAGTCCCATACCTACCGCACAGCAGAAGCCCTGAGCTTTGGCTGCTGAAAGCAAAAGCCATGGCTACGATCCACAAATACAGGGAATGATATAGCCCAAGGGATGCCTCAAATGGACTACAGAGGAATGACACCAATGACGCAGCTATATTTAATCCTCCAAAAGCAAAAAACGTGACCAAGGCTCCCCTGGGCATTTTTTTAGCAGGGAGGTTAGAAACTCAATGCACCAGAACAGATTGTTTGCACTCAACCAGTTCTTAAAATACTACTCAAATACAGCAATTATGGAGCCAAAACCCCATGGGTAACCCCCACCCACCTATGCAGGGACCCACAGCCTGTGGTGGCAAGAGTAGCTGTGCTTTGTGCAAGCTTTGGTGCTCCTTCAGGTCAGTTTAACGCAGTTTCCTCCTTCCATGCATTTCAACAGAAACTTCTAACATATCAATTTTTTTTATCTTCCAGAGCATGTGTTAGATGCATAAGACAGGATATCTTATATATCTAAAATACGAAATGTCATAGGCTTCATAACACACGGATCAAGCACCTGAAGCCAGGAGAAATTCCAGGTGTAAATCAGTTGCATGATGACACTTCTATTTTCAGTCCCCACTTCACCTGTTGATGACTAAAGGCTCACACACCCATAGCTTACACTATCAGAGCTTGCACCAGCTTGGTGGGGCTTCGAGAATAAGCTCTTGCCCGAGAATTTCTGTCTCTCTGAAGGCAGCCAACTCATAAAAGTTTGGAAAAACAAAACAGCCCAAAGATCTGCTCTCTAGTTCACTGTGCAAGAGCCACGTTCTGCATTGCTGCTCTAAGCAAACAGCCAGGTCGTGGGCAGCTGGGCTGCAACTACAGACATGTAGTGTGACCTTGGAAAAGTCATTTCTCATAATTATAACATGGCCACTGTTCATATGGATTCCTTGAATGCAGAACCAGAGCTCCAGGGCTTAGGTCAGCCACTGCCGTGGCCGCTTTTGAGGAATTTATCAAAGGTCTAACTTCTAAAGAGTGTGGTGGCACTCGTGCCATGCCAGGGCTGGTGGGGAGCAGGCTCAGGCAGGGAGGGCACCCTGTTGGGGAGCAGCCCATCAGACTTAACGACCCAGCAGGCTCACAGGCACAGATGAGTAGCATGGCGGAAAATTCCCTTCTCTTCGCCCAATTAGTTTATATTTAGCTCTCTGGGGAGCCAAGAAGCTGGAGGAGCCATTGTTTTGGTGATGCGTTTGCACAGCACCACGGGAACCCCTGCAACGAGAATCACGGCATGGCAGGGAGGCTGCCAAGAAACAGCTGTTGCTGCCTCACTCCACGACCACACTGGACCAGGCACATCAGACTGCTGATAGCCAAAGCTCTCCGCTACCGGTCAGACCTCCTTTTTTTTGTTCTGATTCCCTGAGTCAGCAGGTCTGCTTCCTCTTCCTCCTCCTCCCCACTCTGGGAGAAAGAAGCAAAAAAAAAAAGTCAGCCATGAAGAAAGCTTGCATGAGGAGCTACAGAGGAGGAATCTCCCCAGCTCCTCTGCTAGACTGGTCCCCCACAGCCATGGGAATAAAATGTGGGCTTGTCATTCTGGAGGTATTTTCAACTATTTCAGCCATAGTTTTGGTGAGGTCAGACCTGAAGCAAAGGTTCTGCATCCCCCCTCCTTCCCCTGGGACATGGGAAGGGGATTCAATCCCTCTGGGCTGAACTCTCCAAAGAGCTATGCGCATCTCTGGCACCTCACCCTGCTCTAGCATGTCAGTCCAAAGTCTGTTCTGCCACAGATTTATGTTCATTAGGACTACTCCCTGCAAAACCGTTCCACAACCTATGTGATACAGGATGGGGAAGGGAATAAAACCAAAATCAGCCCTTTTGACCTAAGGTACCCTCTTTTCTACTTGAAATTTTACAAGGAAAGCACAAACTACCTCCACCTCGATGAAGATCAAGAAAAGAAACTATCCAACGTCACAAAGAAAAAAGGAAAAGGAAGCAAAACCTCAAACCACACAACTGTCATTTAAGAAATCAGAAGACAACCAGTAATACTAAAATGGACAAATTGGATAAACCTCCTTCCCCGCCATCCCCCTTCAGGGCATGGTCCATTGTGCCTTTTCTACACAGAAATACGTGTGTTTTGGCAAAAAGCTAGATGTGTCATTCTACCTACACCTTTGCTGAAAGTAAAGCAAGCCTTTGATACTGAAAAAAATTAATTACATATAATTAACTGAAGCGGATTTTGGAATTTATATTGCTATATGTTTACCTATTTGCATGTGAGCATATTTATGCACATCTATTATGCAGGTATTCATAACTGAAAATTAGCCTAAATTTGTGCTGGCTCTGTCCCACAGTCTGCTTGATCTCCATATATAAGAAGTTGGATCTCAACCAGGTCAATTGATCAGTTATCTACTGAACCAGTTTGCCCTGATTTTACATGTAAAGTTCTGGATTTGACAGCCTGAGCTCTAACTGATGTCTCTTCCAAAGGCCATCTGCTTTCTATAACTTTAGTGTTTCTTGGAGACCTTCACCCTGTGCAGAGCTAGAAGCCACAAAAGTTTCCCTCCCACCTCTTGGTTTAACCTGGAAGTGAGAGAGCCTGGATCCAGCGATTCAGCCACAAAACTGCCAGCACGTGTGGCTGTGCTCCATGGGGCCTTGAGCGGCAGTGAGTCCCCACCACAAGGCTGGGTGCCTGGCAGTCTCCCCCTTTGAAGTGGAGATTAGGAAACAATTCCACAGCAGGTTGTTTTGGTTAGGTTTTTCTGGTTGGGTTTTCCCCCCCCACTTTTAAAGACCAAGAGGCTCTGTCCTTCTCCAGAAGAAGTGCCTCCAACATGGGACAAACAGCCCTAACGCCAGCTGCTCCCAGGACCCGCGCCAGAGCCGGCTCTAACACACCCACCACCATGTCAGGTTCCAGAGGATTTTTAAAGATGAAGAAATAAATCAGAAGCTCTCTTCAAACCTAGTGACCCATGACAGGTAAGGATAGAGAAAACTCCGCTGAAATTCAGGTTTTTAACTATCACTCTAATTAATCTGTTTTGTGACCCACCCCAAATATTTTCTCTAGAAACACTATCTACATTGTTTTGGGGTTTCTTTATTTCTTTTTCCAGCTCTCAGCCAAGCCCTAGTAAGTATTTCTGCCCACCTCAGGATTGGCATGAGGGAATCTGTGCCTTACATGAGCAGGCGCCTTGCAATCGCAGCTGCAATCCCTGTGCTCAGAGACACCTGATACAGGGAGAGACGGCAGAGATGCTCGCAGCCCTCCGTGGGTTTACAATATTCTTGCAAGACACTGATACCTCTGCAATTTGTAAGTAGTTCTTAATCTGTCAAAATAGACTTTTATTATTGTTTGAGGATTCAAAAGGAAAACATGCACATCTGGCTTCAATCGCAAACTAAAGTTTGGTCTATCAACCTATTTCACAACAAATTGTGCTCACTTCTTATTCCGGAGGATTTCCTAAGGGGGAATGCGCTGCCAAGGTCCGACACTAGCATCAGCGGAGACCACAGGGCACGGGGAGCGCGGCACTGCCAGGGACAGGCACCACGCAGCCACAAGCCCACCCTGCCAGGTGAATTCAACCTTAACGCTACTGAGGAGAAAAGCCCTCTTATTCACGAAATCTCCACGTCCATCCACGCGAGAAATCATCATGTCCTGGACAGTTTGAACAGCCTGGTGTCACGGAATGGAGAACCAAGGCTCGCAGACCAGCGCTGCTACCCAAGTCCACCGCGTGTGCTGGGCCTGGAAACCGTGGAGGGGCGGGAGGGCATGGGGAACGCACCGGGAGGGCACCCCCCCGCTCCGCGATGCTCACAGCGCCTCACCGATCGCCGCCGCCCCCGTGTGCCGGGGGGGCGGGAGGGGGGCGGGGAGGGGGGGCGCTGCTCCGAGCCTGGGATGGGGAGGGACGGGACACTCGTGGCAGGGGGAGGTGTGTGTGCGGGGGGGCTGCTCCGAGCCCGCCGACACCCGAGTTGCAGCCCCGTCAAACGCCGCGCCGGCCCAGGGAGAGGAGCGCACGTGCTTATCGCTCTGGAGGAGGAAGCCGCAGCGGCAGCGTAACCCGAGGACGCGCGGTGCCTCCCCGGCCGGGCAGCCACAGCCGTCCCACCCCGAGCCCGGGCCGCGCTCAGCAGAGCCGTCCCCGCCGCACCCGCTGCCCCGAGCGGAGCCTCCGGCCGCACCGCGTAGGACCGGGTGCCCGCGGCCCCTAGAGCGTAGGCAGCGCGGGGTGGCACAAAGCGGCGGCCACGGTTCTCCGCGGGGCGAGGATGCGCGGCGCGGCCGCCCCGCCTTGCCCCCGACTCCAACCCGGCTCCCCGCCGCCCTCTGCCCGCCCCGCCCCTCCCCGATCCCAGGCACGCGCGGCCCCGCGCCGCTTACCGAGGAGCCACGGGCCGCCCTGTGCACCGCTCCCCCTGCCGCCGCCGCCGCTGCGGGCGGGGCGGGCGCGGGGCGGAGGAAGAGCGCGGTGTCACTTCCTGAGCGGCGCGGGCGGGGCCGCACCTGCGGGGCGGGGCACGGGGGGCGCGCCGTGGCGGGGGGAGGGGGCAAGGGGTGGGGGGGCGTAACGGGGATCTCCGAGCGCTCTCGGACCGAGCACCGCGGGAGGAACAAGAGATAACAGAGAGCGGCGGGGACGGAGCTGCACTCCCTTTCGTCCCGGAGGCGGCGCTGCAGCCGGCGGAGCGCGGGGCTGGGGGTGGCTCCTGTCCCGGTGGCCCCCAGAAACCCCACTCCTTCGTCTTCTTCCGATTCTTTTCTTTTTCTGACAGAATGCAGGGTGAGCAAAGTACGGCGGGACTGAAGGTGGGGCCTCTGCAGAGACACCTCTGCCTGGCCTCACTCGGGAGATGCCTTTGGAAGCAAAATGCTCTCCAACAATGGTTTCCATCCATCCGAGCGGAACTGCGCACCGCACGCCCGTTTCTGCCGAGTGAGCAGGACAACTGAAGGAGGAAATTCATGACATCTAGAAGGAAGATTTAGGACTCATTACGAAATAAGAGTCCAAACATTGATTTTGGACATATGCAAGCAGCCGACACAGATGTCACCGGGAATGAATCTGAGACTTCAGCATCCACTTTCATCCGCCGGCGGCGCAGCCCGGGCACGCTGCTGGCTTCGGCAAGTGGGAGCGAGCGAGGGCAGGCGCGCTCCGAGCAGCCACGGAGGCAGCGGTTGTGCAAGGCGGCTGCGCTGTGGATGTCCTGCTCCGCTCATGCAAGGCCCAAGACACCAAATACGTGTCGGAGAAGACTACCCCTTCCTATTTAATGTAATAAAGAAGAAAGAATGTAAGTAAGCAGAATTAGTGGGAGCAAATTTAACAAGGGAGGCACTCAAGGCAAGTGCTCCATGCTCAGTAGATACAAAATTAGACAGGACAGCTGGTACCAGTGGGCTCCAAACAGGAAAAAGGGCTTGATGACGTGAAGGGGCTTTTGCATAAAGCTTCCATCCCACTCAGTATTTGCTTTTCTTACTACGTATTGAGACTGGTAGCAATAGAACACTTGCAAACTCCTTTCCCAAAACTTCGGGAATCAACTTTAAAAACGTTTTCTTGTGATTTTCCAGCTGAATATTTCAGTAATAAAGCTTGCAGCGTAACTGAATCCATTCCTGTGGCACATTTATGCAGTGCAGCCTTGTTCTCCAAGAACCAAGCGGAATGTTGCTTTCTGTCTGCTTCCGCAGCTTGGTCCAAACCCAGCATGCATTAACGCCTGTTGCTAAAGCATAAACCTGTTTTCCACAGATAGTATTTTCAGTAGTGTTGTTTAAACGTAAAGGTTCATCATAGGTCCCTTCTCTGGTGACAGCACAGACAATCTGCCAGAAGGAGAAAAGGTGGAAATCACTTTCAAGCTTTAAAGAGCTGGGCATGTGAGTTTAGTCAGTGTGGACAGAAAATTAAATTGAATTTTGAGCTAATTTGTGTTTTTGTCTCAGATGTCAGCACTTTTGCTACACACTGACTAGAAACCTTCCATAAAGAGATGGAAACTCTGGGGGCAGGAAAAAAGCTAATGATCCCCACGATCCTTCTGAAATTATCATAGAATCACAGAATGACCCAGGCTGGAAGGGACCCAACAAGGATCATCAAGTCCAAACAGCAGTCCCCTCCACAGGCGTCCGTACCACCCATTCAGCCAAGGGGTAGGTAACGCTGCACAGTGCAGTCTTCCTCTTCTCTTATCCCAGGAAAGACAGTTCTTATGGCGACGCAAAGCCCTGGCCCATTTATTTCTCTGTGCTCTCTACGTATTTTACAGGAGACGCTTCGATATGTTAAAATGCTTAGAGTGCCTATAAAATAAAGCACTTATTGTTATAGCAAGTTGTGTTCTTTACCTTTTGGCATGCCAAGATTGGGGAAGCAATCTGAATGCCAAAAGAACTGAAAATTTTGCTGTATGTTGCTAAATAACATACTTAAAGATTTTGTCTGGTATGAAATAACATAAATTTTGGCAGTCTTTTACCAGGCACCCTGGAACACAGCAGAACGGACCTAGCAGAGTATATATACGCACATTTTCCTTACAATGGCTATAGTGCTGCCAGTGCATTCCTGGAACATGGAACTACATGGAAGCCAGTGTCAGCAAAGAATAAAAGCTCGCTGTGCCTAATGTACCAGAAAAGATTCAAGAACTCATCCTTACGTAAAAATAACTCCAAATAAGCTGCCAAGATCAGTGTCGGCCCAGCTTCATAGCTTCTCAGGTATCTATCTAGCTTGCATACATGGCTTCACTTTGTACATTCATATATAAAGTCCGGTTGTTCTAAGTGAGCAGTTTCAGTGCACCACCTCATTTGCCTATTCAGGCCTTTGGCCCTACAAACATCACGGCCTGCACCAGAAACCTGTGCAGAACTGAAATAATTTGGATGCAAATTACACGAGGAGAACATCTCCATTTCTAGCCGCAGACATGTCCCCTTTGACAAGAATCTTTTTTATTGCTTAAAGACTAAGATAATGCAAACCCTCTGAAGGCACTAGCCCAGCCTCTGAGAGCACTCTGGTTCTATACAGCAATCCTGAGCTGCAGTCACAGTTTCCGTATCGTTATCCTCTGGTCAGTTTTTGAAACACCTTATTATTGCACAGCAGGTGTGGGGCAGACTGCTCAAAGCACCATTTATGGTACAGCTTATTTACTCTCCTGAGACTTGCACCTGAGACCTGTGTGGTAGGACATGCACTTCTCAGCTCAGATACAACCAGCTGTCCTCTCGATAGCAACGGCAGGATTAAAAATGCAAACATCCGAAAGCTCCTTTTTAAAACTGTTTTGAAAAATTAAAAAAATAGCTGAGATTCTCCTTTTGCTATAGGTGTCAAGTGCCCCAAATCCCACGACACAATCAAGGCAGCTGGCCATTACTGGTTTTCAGAAATGGAGCTGCAACATTGGTTTTGGAATTGAGAGGGTGGGCCTATAACGCAAACAGTTATTTCATCCTGATGCTCTCGATAATGATTTGAAGAAATATTCTCCTGATGGGACAGAAAGCCTATAATTACATGCTTCATCATTGCTGGCCCTGTCTGGAAGAGTTAAGTGTTTCAGATGTAACCCATCAGCTCTTCAAAAAAACCCTGCAGCTCCAAGAAATTCTTCATTTTAGACCACAGAATTATACTCAAATTTAAGAACAGAATATTAATTCCATATCTTCTAAGCCTTCAAAAAAATTTAACATTTAAAAAGCACTGCAGTTGACTATTCCTCCTCCTTAATGAACATATTTTGTTATAAATAACAGTTCGTCACCGAAAGAGAAGCCAAGGCGTAAGGGAACATTATCTTCCCTCTGAGTTTTCTGTGTTCGTTCACTTGTGTCATGCTTTTAACGTCTGGCATTTCTCACTTTTTCATTTAGATAAACATTATTATAGAAGTATTTACTTCAAGAAAGTACTGTGATATTGAAAGAAGAAAGGCTTTTTGTCTTGAGAACTTACTTACCCTACGCTGTAGCAGTGTCATGTGTAGAAACTCCCCTAGACTTGACATCTCAAATCAATACTTATTCCATTTATTTCACTTAGTCTTCTCATTCAGTTATTTCATCCTGACAGTTTGCTTCCCTGATACAGCCCATAAAAATTCAAGTTCTTTCAGTAGTACAAGCCCCACAACAAATACCATGGCCTCTCCCAGTAAACACCTCAGAAGAGAATCCCTAAATGCAGTTTGCTGGGCAATAGCAGGTATCAGGAGTCAGGTATCGGATGTCTGAGCTGCACCAAACAGATGTTGGTGGAGGTGCTTGTTAGGGCTTATGTACTAAAAGCCATCCTCCATCTTCTTGGAAGAAAAGGTCAGTACAGAGAAAGAGCCTATCACAATCTGCAGAGCCCAGTTCCCAGCTACCAGTTCCAGTAGTTCTTGTATCACTGGTGTTGCACATACTACTACAGAGAACACCTGACTTAGAAGATGAGATATAGCTTGTATCCTGGCCTTGAGGTTTCACTGCTGAGGGAGAAAGGGAAAGACTTCATTTCAAGCCTCTGGATCCCTCTGGAGGACACTGGCTAACACCTCCCTTGCCTTTCCTGTCTTTCCAGGCATCTCACCAAGTTTGGCACCTGGCTCAGAAGACCAGATGCAAAGCCCACTGGCACTGAAAGAATTCATCCTTCAGCATGTTGTCGATCAACAAGGGAAGAGAAACCCTTTCTGTTCTGCTGATGTTTTATACCAGATCCAGAAAGCTGTGCCAGCTCCGCAGCACCACTCAGGCTAAACACAGCAATGCAGGAAAAGCCTGTGGACTCAACCACTGTTGAGTATAGTTTTACTACCACAAAGCTCATATTTGACAGTGAAATCTCGTATACAGTCATGAAAATACCAGACTTTATGAACTGCTATGAAGCACTCCCCAAAATACAGATTCACTCCTCCTTAACCCACTGCTTATTCCTCTGCCTCTTTCGAGATGTTTTTCACTGAACAGCATCAACATTTAAAGACGACACTTTCATAAAGAACCATCTAGCAAGATGAACTGCCCCAAATCAAGGACATTCTTTGATGTGTCACTTCCAAATCCTGCTTGTCAGAAAAAAAGCCATCGCTTAAGCCAGTATTAGAGCTCCTGCCTATACTCCATTATTTATAAAATACCACATTTCCAACAGAGCAGATTTTAAACTGTAAGCCTTTGTTTATTATTGCCTTAAAATTAATCTCCTAAAATAAGTTTTACAAGCATTTTTCTACTCTCCAGTGGTACTTCGAAGTACTTGGGCCTGGGAGGGAATATGCAAACTACAGATCAGATGCAGAAATCCTTAGTTTCCAGCACTAGCTTATGTACTCATTTGAGACTAAAGAGGGGCCATGACAAATTTTGTAATTAAAACCTTTGCATGTGTGAGGGCCACTCCATTTTTCCACTCCCTACCCATCCTCCCTGCAAAGACAACTATCTGCAGGCTTGCTCTTTTCAGCTTTATCAAGCACGTTGCTAGAAAACTTTTCTGTGCACCTGAGCTAATAGACACGTGAATTCCACCCCCAAACAACACAGAGACGTGAAGGCAACTGCCTATGGACTCAGCCAAGACCCTTATCCACAGGAAAAATACATTCCTGTCCCAAACCCCTTCAGACACCAGCATTTCAGTCTCCTCACAACAGGCCCTTGACACCTTTGGGCAGCAAGGATGACATTTCAGAGGTGATGTTAGTGTGTGCATCTCCACCTTACAACCAGACCCCATAAAAATTTGCTGGATACAAAAATGTCATTGTTTTTACTGAGGCTGTTGTCATTAGTGCACTTTGAATCCTTTGTACTACTGCATCAACAGAATCCTGTCTGAAGTATCACTGTTGTTTCAGAGCACTCCTGTTGGCTGTTGGGCAGTCACAGCACATTGTAGTACAACGGTACCACATGATAGCAAGACCTTGCTTTTGGCACTCGAGTTCGGAACCCGAGTATGGCAAAACATGCAAAGAGCTGTTTACTGAAACTAAACTTTCTCACCACTGCTGACTGACCATTCTTCCAATGGAACCAGAATATCACATCTTGAAAAAGAAAAGAATAATTTAGGATTCCTACCTTGAAGGCATCACCAGACGGATGACAGAGGGAGGACTCACCACTGTGCAAATAATGCTTTATTTCCTATTCTGGGAAAGAATTAGAAGTATTTCTTGACCCTTAAAGGTCTCCTGAACCTAGGGAACCAAGAAAAGCCCGGAAACCAGGAAACCAAACCTGAGTCTACCTGTGAAATAAAACCTGATCGCCTAACAGGGCCTCCTCGATGCCTGAAAGAGGAAGTCTAACGTCACCTGCAAATAGGCTTGTGAAGGCATAAAGAAGTCTAATTTTCCTAGCTTCCAAGCAATAGCAGTAGTCTGAAAATATAAAACAAAAGAAATAAAGACAAAGAAATTAAGAAAACGGATCACATACAGAAGCTAAAAAAAAAATGAATGGATAAGTTACGCTTTGGATTCTTTTGGATTTATGTGGCTAAAATCTGTCCCAAGAAATTAATTGGAAAACACATGGTCACTGCTGGCTCTTAAGACATTGCTATTTAGCAAATTAATAATGAAAGAAGCATATTTCATATGCTAGTGAGATTGTAACATCACACCTTTATGTATTTACGGGATCAGTGGAAATATCTGATGAAGTGCAACATGGTCAGGCAAGTGAGATTTTCAGAAAACCCAACAGCCTAACCCTGTGAGAAAAGACTTGAGCTATGACAGTGGAGAAAGAACTACACTGAATCTGAAAATCTCTGAAAGCTGGAATTTAAGGCACTATCTTGGTCCTTTCTTTTGCAAGTGCTACAGCTTTTATATTCATTTCCCTCTTTGACAGTTACACTCATGTACCTAAGGGAAAAATAAAAGATCCAGTACTTACATTGCAAATCTTGTTCTCAATTACACCACACAACTGAGAAATGACATTTTTGCTCTGCAGAATAACTTTACCTCTATTGGTCACTGATTACCAGTACAGAAATTAAACACCAGGTAATCCTTAAGTTCCAAAACCAACTATCATTCCATTATATTAGTCTCTGTATTTAGAATGTCTTATTTTTTTCTCACTTATAAACTTGCAGCTTCTCTAAAACAAGTGAGGTTGTAGCTAGGACAAAATTTATGGGCAAGTTATGCAAAATTGAAATGTTTCTAGGGCAACGTTTTATAGTCCCTTAGAGTTCCACACATAGTATTTTACTGTATACTCAAAGAGCATTTATTTACACATGTGTCTGAGGTTTTCTGTCAGGTATAAAGTTCATTCTTTTCTCAACTAATCTAATTTGGATGCCCTCACTTTTTTCCTTTGGAAAACCAATGCTGTTACACTGTTTCCAATTCTTCCTCCAAAGCAAAACTTGGGTGTTGGCAGCTCCTCCAGAATTTCAAATCCTGCCAGACAGAAATTGAAATGCTTTTATTAGAAGGAAGTAATTTTATTCACCTCTTGGATAACCCTTTGCAAATCATTCTTTATTCATCTGGAAAATTTGCAAGTGAGTTACTCTGTAGGTTTATAGGGCTGTATCATTACACTGCACCACTGCTTTATACAGCTGAAACTCTTCCATGGATAATAAAAATCTTAGCTGGCTGAGTCACACAAATTAACAGCAGAAAAGATGACTACTTGCCAGTAATTTCAGTTCCCCAGAAGGGACGATTGGTTGAGATTCAGGAATGAGATTCAAGAGTTAACCAGCATGTAAAAACACCCTCCCAAGTGGATCAGAACTGTCACTGACAAGGTGACAAGAGGTGACAGTCTTGCCAAGTTCCCTGAATATGTGTAGCAACATTACCCTGATTTCGAAGCAATCAGATAGGGGAACTGGGTCTGGTAATAAAGGACTAAAAGAGAATAAGTTTCATCTTGGTTACAGAACTCCCAGTGTAACTAGACTGAAATCCTTCTCCCCTGAAGTAATAACAAAGCCTGTCCTCCCTTGCCACGCTGGCACTGGCAAATGCAAAGCTGTAATTCCTGAGGGAAACAGAGGGAAGACAGGCTGAAGCATTTACTAGATGCTTTACCTTGTCTAATCCTGATATGAGAAAGTCAGTACATTAACAGGGTCATTAAAATTAACTCATCGCATCCTTGAACAATAAATTGGCAGATGGTTCTGTTCAACTTCTTACCTTCTCTGAACTCATCCAACAGCTCCTCCTTGGTCCAGTTGCAAGATGTTATGAGGAAGAACCCCTCTGGTTTCAATACACTGCAAAGAGATTTCACGTACTGCTTCCTCTTCCCCACCGCGTTATCAGGATTTAGGCTTATGGCATCGAAAGTCCCCTTGTCAATACAGATCTCAAATCCTGACAGCTCAGCTGATGGAGCTAGGAAGTCTTCTACCTAAACCAGAAATCTACAACTGTGAAAACAATCTTCTACTCAGGAACTGCCGAATCTTTAATGCAAATCGATACTTCAAAATAAAAAGCCTCAAACCTGACAATAGGTGTGCTCAGGAAAGGGTAACACACAGGCTTTTTATGTTTATAATGTCAGCTTCTTTCTTCTCTACATATTACGCGATGATCTAAATGCCGTAAAGCCCATGTACATACACTTATTCATCTAAAGCTCTTTAAACTTTAAGTTTATAAACTTTAAGTTCATCCTTTAAATCACTGTTTGTACTTTGATCCCTGTTTTCTAGCTGCTGCATGCTAGGCTAGCATGCAGGTGAACCACTATTCTGCTCTCTGCTCGAAGCAGGTAAATGTCATTAGCTCTAATGACTGCTACAAACAGAAAAGAAATAGACCAAAAATCTTCTCGTAAACACAGATTTATTTGGTTAGAGTTCTCTCACAAACGACTGTCAAAAGACATCATTAATATAGTACACTGAACACATATGAATGTCAATTAGGTCATTTAATCCTAGGTTCAATTGCTTACTATTTCCTCAGTAAACTTTCAAAGCTTACCTTCAATTTAATGTTAGACATCCCTTCTTTCTCTCTTACTTTTTCTGAAAGTCGTATTGCAGAAGGAGAATAATCAATTCCCATGAGATCAGTGTAGCCAGACTTTGCCTAGATAGAAGCAGAGAATCTTAATCAGTGTGCTAGCATTCTTTTATCCAATAAATGTATTCTGTACCTGCAATCCATCTCATCTCTCCTCCGCTTAATGATATTAAAAAAAACCCTTTTACTAATTTTTATTCCTGTTAGTACTACAAGAGCTAAATAGCTAGGGGAATGAGCTGAAATAACTCCATTCTGCCTAGTTCAAAAGAACCGTTGACTGAAAGCTCATTTACATCAACAGGCGGAAAACTGAGCAGACCTCTGAAAAGCAATACCCTGGAGGGGAACAGGTTCTCTTATCTGCACCAAAAGTAACCTAGAAACCAGGAATTTTCAGTGATGAGAACATGTGCTAATGCCAGATGCTTCAAAATAAGAAAAACTCTCTGACACAGAACATTCAAGATTGAGCAATTGTTTCGTTTATAACCCAAACTGCAAGAGTCAAAATACGTAATACAGTTTACTACTACAGAAATCTGCTGTAAAACTGTACATTTTTCTAATTATTCATGCCAATGTGTATTTGAATGCAATTATTTGCATGCTATGAGGTCTTTCTATCAGCAGTTTTCAGGCAGGTTATGCATGCAGAGAACTTCTGTTAATCTAACTTTTGAGCAGATAATAACCTACTTTAACGAACTTGGGCAGTGAGATTCTAGCAACCCTTTTGCAAAGCAGGCAGGCACCTTGCCACAGCTGAAGTTGGGCATGTGGGAGGGGGGCAGCACAAATTTTCACTCCAAGGCAGAAGCTGAAGCAACCAGATCTGGGTATCACATGTGTCAGTTGGTCTGGCAAAACCCAGACCTCACAGCAAAAAGTACAATCTTATGGCCAGCTGCAGGCAGCAACAGCAGAGAGGGAGGAGGTTTATGTTTGTTTTGTTCTTAAACAATACGTGGACTTGCAGTAGGCACAGTGGTGTTGGGTGATGATCTTACAGGTCTTTTCCAGCCTTAATGATTCTATGACTTTAACTAGCATTAAGCAATTAATTGTGTATCTACTTGTTCCAAAGGCTGATACCTCGATAGGGGGGGAAACTGACCATTCTTTAAAAAGGTCTTTCCTCCTTACAGTGGCCCTTCAGCCCACGTGAGCTCAGTTCTAGCCAGCTCTTCTAAATCGAGGACTAATTTCAGCTAAACACAAAGACAGTGTTGTTTACATTTGATGAAGAACAGCGTATTGCTCAGGCTTCTGTCTATGTTCCTCCCCAGAGCAAATCAAGCTTCCCAACATGCCTGTGCTGAAGACTAGGGGCTGGAAGGGTAGCTCTCACAACAGCTCATCTGTTTGGTAAGCAAGAGCTTGAGTCACTTCAGAGAGTACCCGTTTACTCCTATGGTCTCCGGGGCAGAGAAAGAAAGTTTAAGGATGAACAATAAATGCTGCTAAATCTGTATGGCCTGACTATGTATGGATAGGAAGGGATCAATTCACTCAAGTGCCAAACGTGACCATGTTGCATCCTGCAACCAGAACGGAAGGCGGTATTTATAAGCACCCTTCAGCTGCTTCTTAAAAAAGGAAATTAAATAGCGGAAGGCAGCTGGCAATGTTATCAGCACTGCCCCATGTGGTGCTGCCAGGTAGACGTCCTCATATGGGTAGTGAAGACCCTTCACTTCACAGAAGTTTTTTTAATATTGTTGGCTCCCACAATACTCAGGAAAAAAAAAAAAGAGAAGGATAGAGCTCTACATGGCAGCAACATTTCCTTAGAAGAGATGGAATTTTTGGAAGGCAAAAAATTCAGTCATCAATGCAGTCTACGAGAATCCTGAAGTTATCAGGGGTAGGACCATGGTCTACAGAACACGTAAAACCAGAAAAGGGTCCTACTCATATATCCAAGATCCTCAAAGCAAGCAGAAAGAAGAGAGGAGGCTCCAGCACATTTCTCTTGGAGCTTACAGATGGGATCCCTGCAGTGTGTGTATGGCAGACATTTAGCAGCATGCTGGATGTTCAACCTTCTAGCTGGGAAGTTGGGCCAGTTTACACAGGACACAGCAGTCTTCCTTGTTTTCACTTTATTATCTGCTTTTCAGGTGACTATTCCACTTCCTTTTTGTGCACCATTCCCTGCTGGAACTGACAATGTTTCACTGAGACCTAGCTGCATTTAAGAGTAATTTTCTTACTGCACTCCCATATTTTATTCTTGACTGCTAATGGCATGGCCAGGGCCCAGGATTTCACCAGGAACTGTGCTCTACAGCATCTCTTCGTGTTCTGTCGAGGGTCCGACATGTAGCCTCAGCAGCTGCCTTTCACAGAGGGGCTACTAATATCCCAGATGATGGAAGTCCGCCTGAGATGAGCAATCTCTACTGTTCATTATACGACCTCTCCCATGTTGGAGCATGGCAATCAGTCCCCACAAAGACCTTAAACTCCTCTAAAACCAAAGTCCATGCTAAAAAAATTCCATTATAAAACAGACTTTGATTTCCATCCCTTTCAATTTCTACAGTAACTAAGGGCACCAATGAAGAATGCAGAACAACAGAAACTGCATGATAGCATGACAGCTCCTTTCTTTAACAATTCTCATGTATTCAATCAAAAACAGGAAAAAAATACTACAGCTCCTGAACATCTTGCATCCCTCTGTAGTAAAAACACCATAATATCCAGGACAGATCTGGTAAGGGTTTTCCACCCTGACAGAAATGAATACTCCTTGAAAAGAAGCATTAACAACTTTTTAAAATATTTACATTAAAAAAAACGAGATAAACCAATTTCTATATCTACAATGAGTATTACTATCAGGAACGAATGTGGAGAAAGGCTCTGGTTTTGCACATGAGTAATACATGGAGTACTCTCAATTTCCCTACTTGTGGGTTTTACACAACAATGGGAAGAAAAGCATTTTTAAATATAGCAAAACGGAGAGGTGAAATCAAAACAAAGGACCTTCAGGCTGACCGATTTAAAGAGATATGGTAAACTTCAAAAGCTGATGTGGGCAGCACCAAGAAACCAGAAGTTTGAGCCTACCTAGCAAAATAGCAGGTGTTTCCACGTGGCAGAACAACACTCGTATGCTGTTGCTAGGCCTGCGCTTTCAAATTCTGCTGATGGCATTGCTGCTTCAGCTACGTGCCAAAGGCTGGCAGTCCCTTGCAATTATACCTCGTCTTTCTGACAGGATGGTCTTTAAAGCATATCAACAGCACTGAGCAAACGTCACTTATACAATTAAACCAAATGAAAATATAAAACCCGACACACAGTTACCAGCACGCTGTAGATAGAAGAAAAATACAATGTCAGTTTTAATTTAGGTTGCTTGCTTTTGTCTTTCACCTAAGTTATATCTTGCCATGGTTACGACTGCCACCTCTGAGAACCATGTTTAAATTACCACGCTCAGAGCACTGGTTCTGGTTCTGTGCCAAAAGCACAAACTTCACAATATACCAACCAATTCAATCAGTAAAACACCATTTCCGGTCCCAATGTCAAGCACGGAGCTGTCAAGGGGAACATTTTGGCTTTCCAACCATCTGATTATGCGAACCATGCTTTCTTCTCCAAACCTGTGAAAAAAAAGGGCTCGGGTAATTAAGACAGTGAAAATGTACAAAAGGCACAGCAAATTTATTTCATCACTCCCTCTCTCCAGACAACTGATATAGTTTATATTCCATGTTTGCTTTGCTTAAAGTAAAATGACTCAAAAGGCCTTAAAGTTCACTGGAACACCAACTCTGTGAGACACAGTTCCCTGTATATTAAAAAAGGTGTCAGCACTGGCAACTTGTATAGTTAAACCTGAGCTCAGGGATAAAACACAAATTTATCAGTATCATACACCACAACTACCAGCTTCCTTTCTGTAGTCCAAATGCAACTTAGAAATCCACATTGCAAAACTGTGCAAGAGAGGAACTGGTGGCTTCAAGATTAAAATTTCCCATCATTTAGCCAACATCCAGAACCACTCAGTAACCCACCAACCTGCTGACTGTGCTCTTGCAATGTCCACTTTAAAAACAAAATAAAAGAGACACTCTGGTGGAGTGATTTTATTTACCAAATTTCCCCAGCATCTCCAATGTCTTGAAAAGTTTGCAGTTCTCTCTCATACGCAGCATCCCAGCTAGAGAAAAGGGCAGGATTAGTGCAATGAACACTGGAAAAGGTTTAGATTAAAGAGCAAGGGGAAGAAAGGGCTGTATCTGTTATGTTGGTGCAAAAATAACTGTCGTTTTTGTCACTGTAAACTGTGATTCTTATTTTGAGTTGGCTGTGCTCATGCAGTATAATATTGTAAAGTGTGAAATTCACTCTACTTATTTACGCTAATGATTTCAGTTTCACTGTTTATTCTTTTCTATATTACGCTGTAAAATCACAGATGGTAAAAACCCCAAAATTTTGTTGTATGAGTTCAAAAGGAGACATAAAGCAGCAGAAACTGCCAGCGATACCGACCAGTCATTTGGCCAGGGGACCGGTAAAGAAAAACCGGCCTGACACTGGTTTAAAAAATTTCGTAATGGAATTGTGAGCCTTGAAGATGAGGAGGATCACGGATGTCTGTTTGTGAGCAACAACAACCAGCTTAGGGCTGTTACTGAAGCAGGTCTACGCAAAACAACATGAGAGGCTGCAGAAGGACTAAATGTTGGCCATGCAACAAAGTTGTTTGACACTTGCACCAAAATGGAAAATCAAAAAAGCTTGGGAAATGCGTGTCACACACACTGAATGAAAATCAAACAAATTGCCGTTAAGAAGTCTGCTCCGTGCTTCTTTTGCGCAAAAAAAACCTGATCCAATTCTTAATCGTGCTGGGACATGTGACAGAAAAATGGATTCTGTACGACAACCGATGGCGTTCTACACAGTGCCTGGACCCTGGTGACGCACCAAACCATTTTACCAAACTGAAGCTGCATCAAGAGAAGGCCACGGTCACTGCTTGGCAGTAAGCAAGTGGAATCATCTACTACAACTTCTTGAATCCTGATAAAATCATCACAGCAGAGGGATTGCCAGGAAAACAGAAAACACGCCAAGAACTGCAACATTTACGCCTAACACTGGTCAATCCAAAAGGACCAGTTCTTCTCCATGACAATGCCAGACCACGTGTCTTGCAAATGGCTCTGAAGGAGCTGCATGAACTGGGTTACAGAACTTTCCCTCCTTCCCAGCCCTCTCTCCCACCAATCACCACATTTCAAGCACCCCAACAACTTTCTGCAAGCGAAGGTTTTCTGCAACCCAGCAGCAGCTCAAAGCACCTTTGAAAAATTCATCAGTTCTGGGACTCCAAAACTCTACGCTAAGGGAATAAACAAAGTTGTTTCTTGTTGCCAGAAACGCATAGAACCCAATGGTTCTTGTTTCGATGAATAAACTATATTCTAAGCCGAGACAGACCGCTCTGAAGTCGACGGGGAAAAGACAGCGATGCTGTCGCGTACCTAACGAACGGCAACGCCCCTTCATACCCTGCATCAACTCGGCTGCAGGGGAGCGCGCTGCCCGCCGGGCACCGACTGGCGAGGCCCAGGGAGGCGGCAGAGGGGGGCACCGGGACCCAGCACGAGCCTCCCGGGCCGCAACCCCCCCTGCCCCATTCACTGGGCCTGTATCCCGCACCGAGGGGCTGAGGGACTCCTCCCCACCCTCCCCCCGCCTCCACCGCACTCACTGTGCCTGGGTGCCCAGCACCGACGGGCTGAAGAGCTCCTCTCCCTGCCGCTGCCCCGCCGCCGCCATGCCAAGCCGGAAGCGCCGCCGCATCACCGAGCGCGGCGGGCAGAGCGCCCGCGGCGCCACTCTGGCGCTCGGAGGACTCGAGCTCGCTGCCGCCAGGACAAAGACACCCAGCCGGTGCACGGGAAGCGCGGCCGCTCCGCTACCGCCTCCAGTACCGGTACCGCTGTCGCTGTGCCTGTGCCGCAGCGCCTCGCCCAGTCCTGCAAAACCTGCGCGAAAGACCCAGTTACCTCACACGTTTCACTGGCTTCGCTGGGGTTCACACGCTCGCTTCTCTCAGTGCGCCTGCAGGCACCGGTTGATGGCGGGATCCACGCTCGGATGAAGTGCACCGCGCGCCTTAGAGGGGCGGGACTACAGCTCCCGGCAGACCCCGCGCGGAGCCGGAAGGTGGCGCGCGGGGGCGTGCGGTGCATTGTGGGCTCGGTGGTGGAGGCGGCGGTGCCCATCATGGCGGCTTCCATCTCGGGCTACACGTTCAGTTCCGTCTGCTATTACAGCGCCAACAGCAGCGCCGACCACGTAGGTGCTGGGGGCCGCCGCTTCACAGCGGGGCGAGCCTCGGCTCGCTCTCCGAGCAGCGCTGCTACCGGGCTGGGCGGGGGGTGGCGGCGCGCGGGAACGGCCCCGCCCGGTCTCTGTTCCTCAGCGGCAGAGACGGCGTGGGGCGCCGCCCGGGCCAGGCCTCGGTAGAAGGGGTGACTCGCAGCCCTGCCGCCCTGCGCCTCCGGGGTCCGGCCGGGCTGGGCGCAGGGCTGCACCCTGGTGCGGGGCTCCCCTGGCCTGCGGGACATCGACGGCGGCAGCGACCACGGGCCACGGGCCTCTGCCTGCTCGTGGCGGCAGCCATCGCTTTCTGGCGCTGGTAGCTAACCCTGGTTACATTACAGATCCAGGCTGTTCTTGCATCCAACTTTTCTGTCGACAGACTTTGAGTCTGAGCTCGTGCTGTATTTCTGCACCAGGGAATGGCACACCCACTGTTTCAGTGCTCATGCCAAAAGCACCTGATTCCTGTGTATTCTTCTTCCTCGTTTTGGGCAGTGTTAGAGAAAGACTTTAAGTTACCTTGTGAGTTCAGAATCCGGCCCAATCCCCACATGTCAGTTTACATGTGCCTCTGTAGGTGTAAACCCCACTCCCTGTTGGCTTTGAAGCACTCTGATGTGGCGTCCTCCTTGTCTGCCATGTCCCTGCCTGGCTGGCCTGGAGGCATAGCACTTCTTTACCTAGTCAGTGTTTACCTCACGTAAGCTGTGTGTTACTGACAGAAGCTTTCAGTACAATATTATTTTTGTTGCTATGGTGGTGTGAAAGGATGTTGGTAAATCAGAAAATCAATCTTAGTAAATTTAAGGACAGGTTATATCTACTGCAACTCAGATGTGTATTTAAAACTAAATCTTTGTTTTAATTCTTCTGTTTAATGCTAAGAAAGTTACAGTAAATGACTATATGTAGTGGGGGTTTTTCTTATTTTTAGTCTTTTTTTCCCCTTTGAAATTGTAGGAAGGCTTTCTGCTAGGAGAGGTGAGACAAGAAGAGACCTTTAGCATTAGCGATTCACAGATCAGCAACACTGAATTTCTACAAGTGATTGGTAAGTAACAACTTTGAGAATTTCCGACTGAAGCACTGTTCAGTTTTTAAAATTTCAGTAGCAATTCTATAAGAATTACTTCACTTGTGAGACCAGCACACAATGTTCCAGTCTTTCAGAATTGCATTTGCTGCAGTATTCATATGTTCATGTTTGAGATGCGGTATCTTTGCTAGATATGAAGGTTTTCTGCATCTCCTTTTGTGGAGAAAAGATTGCTCATTGAATACATTTACCTGCATTTCATGATGGAGAAATTATTTATTTGGCATTTGGTCCTGCAAGGAGTTTCCTGCTTGATATCATTGCCTGAATAGGAGCATGCGCTCAAATAAAATAAATGCATTGCTTGATTTACTAATGCTGAAAGGAGGCAAATTTCCAGTACAGGGTTTGGGTAGTTGATGTCATAGACAATCACAGCAAGATTTGCCAAGAAGTATTTGTCAGGTAACTTGCTTTATTGATAAGACCAAGGACTGTACAGCTGATTTGGTGAAAGATGACCTAAGATCTTGCTTTTAAGTGTTGTTGGTTGAAGTAGATATTTTTATACATGGGTGGGAAGTCGTTGCATGTGTTTATGGTTTATAGAAAACAGGAATCCCCTGAAAGAAAATGCGTTGTATGTTTACATGTATGCCATGTGATTTTAAAATACTTCTAAACCTTCTTCAAAAACCCGAATACATACCTGGCTTCGTGGATCTGATTCCAGATAACATAGCAGGGTCTGTGTAAAGCTTAGCTATTACATAAACATCTTTTGATTGACTCTGAAGCCTTATTCTGACACAGTACTAATGATCTGTGTACTATATCATGCTATATCTCAAGATACCTGCCACCTTAAAGTAGTGATGGTGGTGTATACAAGAGTCTAGCTTCCTCTTCTGGTTATTCAAAAGGAAAGATGTGTGATAAATGGACTGTGTGAAGTGTTAGTTAATTACAAGTAATTAATTGAGCTAAATAACAAAAAATAAAGGCATAGGATTTTTTGTGTGTGTCTATAATTGCTATCAAAGTATTGAGTAAAGGTGGCAACTGCTTGTTTGTCTGCTCAGACAAAACTAGACATAACTATTTGGGGTAACTGATCTTAGTTAATGCTGGCAGTGTAACACAGTGATGTCAACAACTGCAGCCTCAGCCTGGTTCTGTAAACCAAGTGCTTGTGACAGTATAGATTATTCCCTTTTTAGAGACTGTTTTATCACATTCCTGGTTCCAGTTATTTTCTGAGAAGGGAAGTTGCATGCACACAAACACATGCCTCCGACTGCCCCCGCCCCTGCATCTAGGTATTTTTTGTTTACCAGAGTTTTACTTCAGGATTTATTCATTAATATTAATTCTCAAACTCCCAGTTCACCTCATGAACTGAGATTGACAGTCTTGTGGCACTGTTGTCACAGATGAGCTCTAACATTCTAACGTTCTTGCATTTCTGCTTTCCTAGTGGTGGTGTTTGAGTATGTATGTGTGTGTATATATGCTATATGTACTCTGTCTATATAAAAAAATAAGTCAATGTATAAAACAAATTCTGAACGATGGTTGCTTCATGTGTTCTGAGTAGTAGGCTTGTTGCTTCCCGTTTTTCAGAACACGAGGCCTGTGTAGCAACATAATCACCAGAGAATCAAGTATGTATTCTCAGTAGTTGTAATCAGGATATTTGCTGGAAGGAATTGGTCCAGGCTGGAATAATTGAATTTACTGGCTTTGTTTTGCAAATTGCTCCCACAGATTCCTGTATGCCAGTGTGAAAATACGACGGTTTTACACTTAAACAATTCCGAATAAAAAAAGTCAGTATCTGTAACAGCGGCACCGTGAGGAGCTCTTGCCAGTGACAAGGCATGGTTCCTCAGGCAGTGCACCTGCCATGGACATCCAGAGCCTTGTTCTAGTAGTGGCTGAATATGCTGAGATGCTAGTACATGTAGTCTGTTGTTCTTAGGAGTTGTGATTCAATTCCGACTGATGGCAGTCCTGAGTAGCCCGTGGCTGTCAAAACGACGGGTGGTGAGTCACTCCCCAAGAAGGAAGAGACCAAAGTTGTTGCTAAACACTCCAGCAGGGCTTTAATACAGGAGCTGGAAATACTGTTGCTACACAAGTGCTGTTCAGTCTGTGCAAATACAGTCAGACAGAATTTTTTGTGAACAAGGTACAATAATATGAATAAATGTTAAGATGTATTTGGTAAAAAGTTGGAATAGATGAGAACTTTAAAGAAGTACTAAATGCCACAAAAAGTAAGTTGTGCTTGGTGTTAGATAGTATGGATTGGATGTTTGCTCTTCTCCGAGATGACTGACATGTTCCAACTCTGCTGTTTAAATAAGCATTTTAGCATTTACAACAACTCTTCAGTGGAATAAAAATACTGCTGCAACTTCTTAATACTTCATATAACAGAATTATAAATCACAGCTAACCATTTTGGAGTGATATTTAACACCTTTCCTCATCATAGATTCTGTTTGCCTTGCCTGATTAAATCCCCCAATGTATAACATTTCAGTGATTGCCTTCCCCATCCCCTTTTTTATTCATTGCGGCTGTAATAAACAGTGTACGTGGATGCAAGTAAACTGTTGTGGAAACTTGTATCCAAAAGGAAAAAAAAAAGATAAATGCCTTTGTGAGGAGGTTGCAATCATAAGATAGTATGAAAAGTCATCCGAGGCTCAGAGATACCTGTATGTATCTGAGAAAGTGTGTGTCTTACTTATTTTTAAAATAATTTCCTCTGTGAAATGGCAGATCAGAAAGAGAAGCTGATTTCCCGGGTGTGGTGCTGTGTCATCAAGTGTTGTTGAGACACGAAGGGCACTATTATTCACCAGTAGCTGAGATGTGGAAAGTTCATGTAAGATATACTGCTGTCATTTCTCTTTATCTTGAGCAGTTGGACATACGTCTCTAATTTGTTTGTTTGTTGTTGCAGAAATCCATAACCATGAGCCTTGTTCAAAACTTTTTAGGTAAGCGTTTTCTGTTGTCTTCCTGTGTTGACTGCAGAATATAAAATAGGTGGCTCGCTGAAATATATTAGCATTTCAAATGTGTACCTACTAATGTCTGAATTGCTTGTTCATCTGATGGTATTAAGGGGATATATGTAGATGGGAACTGCCACAACAATGAAAGTATGAGCATACAATTTTAGTAGCACTTAGCTTAAGGTAAAATGTTGATTAGAAAGTGTGCTGAGATACAAGTGTATTTCTCTCTTTCTTTGAATTTCTACCTCATGTAGTTAGTGGAGGTAGGAGAGCAGTCAGATCAAGTCACATCACTCTGATAATTGGATGATTTTAAAACCAACGTAAGTGTTTGTAGTCCTAGATTAGCTCTGCTTGGGCCTGGTGGCTCACAGGACACCTTGTGTGCCTGAACCTTGTGAACCTGCTGGGTTAACAAGTTGTTTCATAGTTAGTTGTACTGACTCAGACCAACTAATTATTCTGAAACTTTCAGCTTACTGGGCTTTTTTGCTTTCTGGTCTCCTGTACTTCAGAATTTGAACTAGATGTAAGTCTAATATATTTTGTTTAGCAGCTTCCATCTATTTACATGTAGATTTTTCTCTGTAGTCTTCACTTGTTATACAGTGGTGGCTCCTAAATTACTGTCTAGAAACTCACAGCTCATGTAGCCTTTACTAGTGCTGGTGTGGGCTGTTGGGTTCTCTGTTCCGTTAGTTGTAGGAGGTGCAGATTTGGGGGCATTCTGCCTTATCATTTTGACTGAAGTGCAGCCAGTCTGAGGACGCTGAGCACTCAGCCTCTCTGTTCTTGTCAGCTGGCATTGGTGTTGAATAGAATAGGCTTGGCTCCAGGGCTTTTACCAACATGTGGGAAGTGATTAAGAAGCGAAGATTTTTAAAGCACTGATTTCTTTGTCTGTGCAGTTTTCAAATGAAGCTGTTTTGTTACATACTGGTTGCTCATCTCATAAGAAAATTATTATTGCAAAGCATAGAGACATAATTGGATATCCACTATTTACAAGAATATATAAATATTGTGAACATTGAGAAGATTATCGAATATTATGTAGTAGCTCAAATTAGTAGTTATTTGTAGTCCTAATATTCAAAATTACTTCAATCTGAAAACAAATTTTACTTCCATCCTTATTTACCAGCCAAGTACTGAGCTCAAGAATTTCTGTTGTGGTTTTTTTTTTATCCCACACACAACAGTTGAGATCACAGACCTCTAAAACAGAGCGTTTTCCTGCACTGCTTTAGGTGTTAGTGATTTCAGCTCCTGAAAGAGACAAAGGACTTGGCAGGTAAGTCAAGCAGGAATCTATTATCAAATGTTTTTCCTTTTATCATGGTGTGTGATCTACTTGAATTTATAAACCAGTCTGTGTAGGCAGATTTATTAAATCCTAAATCTGTCTTGTCCTCACAATAACAACTTGGCAGGGCTTGGACCTCAGTTCTGTAATCAGAGCCATATGGAATGACCACAATAGTTTGGATTGTTGCTGACCTGAATTCAAGGGTCCAATTATATGAGTCTGATTGCAAGGCTGAAGCTCAAGGAACTGATTATTTGTAATTGCATATAGAATGGCCCTGTTTTCCTTTCTTATTTGGCAGGTAGGCCTCCTCTTATTAAAGCAGGGTTTCACAAAATGCTGGTCAAAATAAAATCACACAGTCCCTTTATGTACAGACTCCTTGTTGTAGGAGCTGGCAGTGAAATACTGGGCACAGGCTAATGTGTGTAGTGAAAGCATTGTACAACTAATTGTTACAGGCATCTTGTATTTCATTACTAGTGGTTTAAAAGGGGTTAGAGTTTTCACACCAGCTAGTCTTATGCATCTAATTGAAATGCTCCTGCCTCTTCTTCTGTGAGCAGCTGCCCCTGCTGTGCAGTCTGCTGAGGCTTCTGACTCTGCTCCCAAGTCTAGTCTCTTAAGTAGGTGGTGTGGGTACTGACCCATGTTATTAAAGGTAAAACTGTAGAATTTGCTTTGTAAGATACAGAATCCCATCTATTTGAAGAACATTCAATGTATAAATTATTTACTTTGTGTATAATGTGTATGTGTAAACTGTGTACCTACCTTTCTCTCTTCCTGTTTTGGTTTCAGCTTTTATGACTATGCAGGCAAAGTTAATAAGGAGAGTTTGGATAGGATTCTTAAAGACCGAAGAAAAGTAAGTTTTCTATCTTTTCCTCCTCTCTCATTAGAGCATATAATTAGAAAGAGCAATTTTGGAAAATAAGCAAAAAAAGTAGTTAAACAGCAGAAATGTTTTCTTCCACAGATCCATTGGTTTGTTTTGACCCAAGGCTTATCCTGTACTGAAGTTGGTAAATTTGTGGTACTTAGATTAAACTGAGGGCAATGTCTAAATTCCCTGAAGAAACGCAAAGGATTTAAGTTCACGTCTCCAAGAGGGAGGGGCCAGTATTAAACCACTCGCATTTCTGAGCTAAACATGTAGCATAATGGTGGTGTACTGTGCTGCTGAAACCAGTAAAAATGTGGCTGATCTGAAAACCTGTTCTAAAGAGTTCATTTGGAAGAATTGTCATGATATAGCCTTGTAATTGAAATTTTTGCATGGTCATTTCTAAAATGGACAACTGTTCTATCAGTTATGTCAGATATTGTCATCGCTTTGTCATGCATAGGTTGTCAGCAGCACAACTAGCGTTAAGCAGATTAAATTTCAGTAGTTATTTGGAGAAGAGCCAAACCTTTCTTCAGTGTTTCATCTCATTCCATATTTGCAAGGCACTGTCTTTCTAATTATCAAATAATGCTTCAGAAGGTCTCGTGAACTGATTCATCGATGAGCAGAGCTGAAGGTGTGGTTCCTGCTGTAAGTGCAGCTGATCCGCCAGCCAGCTTGCTCTGGCAGAAGGGCCCATGACTGACTGACTTGATTGATTTGTGGCAGCTGTGAACTTTGTGAGACCTAGCAGAAAAGCCTCTCTAGTACACAAACTCAGCTCTCGATGTCTGGTTAGTGCCAGTGCCAGGTCAAAGTAGGGGCAGCTAAAACAAGAGCTTTATCTCTTGCTGTATTTTACAAAACAGCTGCGAAACAATGTTGTTGCAGCTTTCTGTAGGGCTACCGGTTGCATTTCGCCAGTAGCAGAGCTAATGGTCAAGGCATGACCTGTTGGGATTTTGGAATTTCTGTCCTCTGCAGGTGACTTGCGTATAACTTCCACCACCGTGGTCTGAGTATAAACCCCTACTGGGTGAATTAATTGATCATCGTTACGCAGAGCGTGTGATTGCCTAATTGCTAATTGAATTTCCAGTCTTGACTTTCTGTTCACCTTGCCCACCTAACTGTAGACTTTTGCTTACTGACAAGGCTTAAGTTGGGGAGGGTACTTTAGGGAAGCAAGCCCTAAATATGTACACTTTCTGCAATGGTCATCATTGTAATGGTTTTTTTCTTGTCTGTTTCTTTCAACAAATGCTCTGAAAATAAACAAATGCTCTCTGTATACTAATGTATTTATGCCTAGTGCATAGGTGCTTTGTGTTTATGTACATTTTTCTGCTGCTGCTGGAGTGATGATCTGATGATTCAGATCCCGAATTCTGTAATGCTATACTTCTACTCTAGAACACTGCAGAGTGTGTGAAGTTCCCTTTCAGGAGACAAGGCAAAACCCATAATTTAAAAATGCTTGTCTCCTGCTAGTTTTCAGTTGGATTTTATTTTGATAGGACCTGTCTTGCAGGGAGACTCTGGCAAGATGCATTATTTGTGCTGAGAAAGCAGGCAAAACTGTAGAAATGTGCAAGTGTCACGTGATTAAAGCACTACATACTTAAAGATTTTAATTGTTACAATGACATAAAAGAAATAAATACTGCTGTCTGGGAAGCACAATGATCCTGTATTCTCTTTTGTTAGCAAATGAGCACATTTTATTAAATTCAGCTTAAGTAATTGTAGAGATTTGCAGTGCCAGATAAAAGTTAAGAACAATGCCTCCAATGTTTTGTATTTAATGTGGGAGTATCATTGTTTAATATATAGAGTCTGCTCTGTTCCACTGAATACGTACATGGAGTCTTAATGCATTGCTGCATGATAGTGCCTATTCCTGGAAATCTTACACTAAATCAAAATCATCTTTGCGCTAGAATGGTTCTTAATTGAGGTGCATACACATCTTTCACAACTAAATACACGATGAAATTATTTTATCGTTGTACACATTAGATTGGTCTCATGTGTCTTGTGAACAGATGTGAGTTTGCAAATATGTATGTGAAGCATTAGAAATGTCTTACAAATCAATACAAGTGAATGGGCAGTTGAAATATTTTGGCTAAAGAAACTGCTGTGTTTGAAAAGAGCTCATGTGTCATCATTGGAAGATGCTCCAAGGTTTGTTGCTGAAATTAAACAGTGGAAGTATATTGGAAGTGGGACCCTGCATGCCACTGAGGGTACACAGGTCTTTGTATCCCAGTAGGGCTGAGCAATTAATAGTCAAGTTGTACAAGGATGTCCCTTGTTTCAGATGATATAATAGGTGTGAGCCTCTAATAATTCAGTCTGGTTTGATTATAATAAAGCTATTGGGTAATTCGCATGATACCATAGTGTTAGCAACTTTATTGTCAGTAGGTAAACACATTATCTCTCAGTTAATACTTTGTTTTTTTCTGATATACTTTGATTACAGAACGTTATTGGATGGTACAGGTTCAGGAGAAACACACAGCAGCAAATGTCGTATAGAGAGCACATCATTCATAAACAGCTGACACACATTCTTGGAGTGCCTGATCTTGTCTTCCTTCTCTTCAGCTTCATTTCCACTGCAAACAACTCGACACATGCTTTAGAATACGTGCTTTTTAGACCAAACCGAAGGTAAATAATCTCTATATACAAAACTTATATTTGAGTTTGAGTGCAACTTTGTCATGTTTAAGCGGTACAGAGATAGGTCCATCTCAAGGGACGACTTGATCGTGCGTTTATTTGGAACACAACTTCTAATATTTAGGAGCTTTGTAATAAACCTAATGCAGAAGCTTTAAAATCAGATGTGTTGTGATCATCAGAGAAATGTAATAATATCAAGGTAAATGGTCTTTTGAATTTGAATTAAGAACTCTTTCTAAACTTTCTCTACAGGTATAATCAAAGAGTGTCACTTACTATTCCTAATCTAGGCAACACTAGTCAACAGGAATACAAAGTTTCTTCAGTGCCAAATACTTCTCAGAATTATGCCAAAGTTATTAAAGAACACGGGTAAGGATTTTTCCTTTGCAAGTGAAGTACAGTCATCAAGCTCTACATTCTTTACCTTCCAAAGCATCGTACAAATATACATCTCAAGCAGTAAAACCTAGTTCTGGAAGAGAACAGATGGTTCCTAGTGCACTTTTTCTGCTTAGAATTAGTATGGCCAGTTAGGCCTTCTGGTTGGAGGATTCTTACTTGATTTCCACCCACCCAGCACCCTCCTCCTCAAGGGATTTTGTGCACAACCTTGGTTTAAAACTTCAACTCTGATTTGGAAGGCTTGTTGGTTCGTTTAAGTAATTTTAATCAAATGTAAATGCAAAATAGCTCTTCTGACTGTTAGCAATGAAATTATGCAAGTTTCAAGATTTCTGCACAAGTTTAATCTCATGCAAATGGGAATTTGTTGTTATAGAGGAAATTTTGGTATTGAATATGCTGCTGTCCAAATTCTGATTCTTGAGAGTATAGTATATCTTTAGCAATATAAAATAAAATGTTTCAGAAATGCAGTGGTTAACTGCTTAACAGCAAGTACAAGACAGAATGAGTTATAAACTTGTCTTTTCTAATGAATTATTTCTACTTTTTTTCAGTACTGATTTTTTTGACAAAGATGGAGTGATGAAGGACATCAGGGCTATATATCAGGTTTATAATGCGCTTCAGGAAAAAGTGCAGGTAACTTCCTTTATTTAGTATTGGTCAGTATGTATGTAGAATCTTTTGTTTGTCCTTTGATTAAACTGGGGCAGAGGAGATCGAGATTTTTGGAGCTTATGAACTGTTTGCCATGAACTCTAGGGAGGTAAGTTTAATAATGAAATATGTCAGTTTCTATTTTAACATGTGCGTTTGCAGTGGCTGCTGTAAAAGTGGTTGATACAAGTATCATCAATTCTTTCTCTTTTATAAGTAACTGTGATTTAATTCTTAGTGATTTCTGAGAGACGTTAGCTATTTTTAAGTGTGCATTGAACAATATCCTTGCAGAAGGCTGCAGGGATTTGCACAGCTTTAAAGGCTTATGTGTGTGAAGTATTACTATCATTTTTTGACTGCTGACTCTTGGTGTGTAGCATGCAGGAAAGAGCTCCATCTGTTAGTTAGAACTTGTGAATGTTTTGTGTTGAGCATGAGTGAATTCTGCTCCAAATGTGGCAAAGCGTCTGAAAGCGCCCTGTGTGTCAGATCTGCTGAATGTAATCTGAAGAGAGCGTAGCTGTGCTGCCTCGGGAGCACGCGCATTGCTAATTGTGCTGTACTCGCAGCTGATTTTGAGTCTTTCCCCTTAAATCTGCCCTGGAGGCATTTGTATCCCTGCTCCAGCTTAGCTTGGCTGGTTGGCATGGGTAGCAGAGAACAAGGCAGCTATCGCTCCCACCGTCCTCTGACCCTGCCTGCCCAGGAGAACTGCTGTTTCGACGTGGTGGCTGCTGCTTTCTAACCTGCCTTGTGAGATGATAACTGACGTTGAGAGGGGAGACAGCTTTCATGCCAGCTTCAGGAGACATGAAAATGTATTTTCAGAGCTCTGTCCCATTAGCTAATGGTATTGTTCTGTGATGTTGGTTTTGCCCAGAGTGCATCTATCCTTTGGTGCTCTTGCTTTCTTTGAATTAGTGCCTGGAAAAATGGAAGATGTAACATCATCAAGGAGTTGTCTTTCTACCTGTTAAAAGTATGGCCCTCTTGTTTTTCACCATATAAATCATGCTGCTCTACATTGTTTACAGAGCTTAAAAGTAACTTAGGTGTTATCTTGAGAAACTTTTACCTTTAAAGTGACTGCTTCACAGGGAATGTTACAGGACTGAAAATCAGTTTTCTGGTAAAACAGCCAAGACACATTTGCATTATTCACCAATTAGAGAGAGGGGAGGGTTTCAGCCTTCTAAAAATTAGATGCGGAACTGCAAGAGTAGTTAATATTTTTCAACTTTGTAGGTAATACAGCTAATGGCAACCTTTTGGAGAAGAAACAGTAAGTCTTACTGTTTAAGACTCATCAGTGCTTTTAGAGTGGTGTACTCTTCAAAACTGATGATGTTTAATGATAGCGACCAGTACTTCTGGTCCAGAACCAGTTTTAAACTTAGATCCTTTTATGAAAATGTCAGCTTAATTAACCAGTACAGGGAAATCTTGGGTCTTGTTTGTTTAATAGAGGTATCATTTAGGAGATCAGATTGGAACAATTGTCTCTTGAGTCAATTGTTTCGTACCTCAACCAAATTTGACCTAGCACAAAAATGTATACCTTTATGCTACATTTTACTATAGTATCTAGTATAGATACTGTAGTATCATTATTGTGCTAACAACTGTGTATTAAAAAAAAAAAAACAAACACAACAACCCCAAAAAAGGTAAAGCCTCTTTCAACAAGTGGAAGGGACTGACTTTGGATCTTATTACAAATCTTCTTACAGTGATGAATTATTTGGAAATGCTTTTCCTGTTGTGCAGCAGTTGGGAACTGGCAACAGCCAGTAAAGAAAACTATCTTCAGGTTGAATATTAAGCTCTGATATAATTAAATCCTTCTCTTAATTTTGTGCTTGTACGGGCTTCTTGTCTGGTAGTAGCTTTATTAATTTTGTCATGGAAGTCTTTCCTGTATTTTTGCAAAATCTTAGCGTATCTTATGTTTTTTTCCTAGGCAGTATGTATAGACGTAGAAAAAAGTGAACGTGTTGTTGAATCTTTTCAAGCTGATGTGAACAAGTTAAAAAGGCAAATCACACAAAAGAAAAATGAGAAAGAGCAAGAAATAAGTAAGTTGCCTTTTAATTTTTTTGTTTGTTTTGGAAGCAGATGTTATAAGGACAAAATGCTTTGTGGCATTATTTTGAGTTGTATTTGCTGTATATGTTGTAATGTTGTATATAGAAAGGGAAAAAACCACATTGGGAAGGATACCTGATGAATTTAGGTTGAATGATAGCTGAACTGTGAAAGCATATGTCCTTCCATAGGAGTCATCTGATGTCAGCAAACTTAAAACATTGGTGAGAAACAAAGCTGTAGATAAACTCTGTTCTGGAAATCACAGTATCACAGTATCACAAGGTTGGAAAGGACCTCTGAGATCATCAAGTCCAACCTATAACCCAACACTAACACCAACACTAACACCAACCATCATCTAAACCATGGCACGCAGTGCCTCATCCAATCTCCCCTTAAACACCTCCAGGGTCGGCGACTCCACCACCTCCCTGGGCAGCGCATTCCAATGGACAATCACCCTTTCAGTGAAGAACTTCTTCCTCACATCAAGCCTAAACTTTCCCTGACGAAGCTTGAGTCCATGCCCTCTAGTTCTGTCACTGGTCACCTGAGAGAAGAGACCAACCCCTGCCCAACTACAACCTCCTTTTAGGTAGTTGTAGAGAGCAATGAGGTCTCCCCTGAGCCTCCTCTTCTTTAGACTAAACAGCCCCAACTCCCTCAGTCGCTCCTCATAGGGCTTGTGCTCCAGCCCCTTCACCATCTTCGTTGCCCTCCTGAACACATTCCAGTATCCTAACATCTTTCCCAAACTGGGGGGCCCAGAACTGTACACAATATTCCAGATGAGGCCTGACCAGTGCCGAGTACAGGGGGACAATAACTTCTCTGGTCCTGCTGACTACACTATTCCTGATGTAGGCCAGAATGCCATTGGGCTTCTTGGCCACCTGGGCACACTGCTGGCTCATGTTGAGCTTCCTGTCAACCAGCACTCCCAGGTCCTTTTCTGCCTGACTACTCTCCAGCCACTCTGTCTCCAGTCTGTAGCTCTGCATGGGATTGTTGTGTGCAAAATGAAGTACCTGACATTTGGACTTATTAAACATCATCCCATTAGAATCAGCCCATCTCTCCAATCTGTCCAAGTCCCTCTGTAGGGCCATCCTACCCTCTAACAGATCAACCCTTCTTCCCAGCTTGGTATCATCTGCAAACTTGCTGATGATGGACTCAATCCCCTCATCCAGATCATCAATAAAGATATTAAACACGCGAAATAACACGCGAGAAGATCGGTTATAGGAAAGAAAAGTGGAGCCGAGTCTGGAACAGAAAAAGCAAATCTAAGCACTGAGGAGATTACTTTTGAAGTATAGAAACATTACTGTGTTTACAGGCCAGTAGCTGTCAGTGGTGTTATCTGAGACTAAAAGATCGTTTGGATGTGTTAGCACCCTGAACCATGCAATAGATCCCTCTGCTCCTGTGACTGGATATTTTATTTTCTCCAGGCAGACAGGTACTGTTACCACAGGAGCATTTTACAGCAAAGTTTGAACTGTCAGCCAACTTCTCTAAGGTTCTTCCTTCTCTGAACCTCAAAAATAAGGTAAAGAGCCAGCATCAGACTCTTTGGAAGATGGAAGTGGTGTGAGTCAGTGCTGTTTCTTGCTTGGCTGTAGATGAAACAGCCAGGGAACTGCCACGTGACCTAGCGGGAAGTGGATAGAGATGGGTATTCAGAGCAACTAGAGCCAATCCCAGCCCATATGGCAAAAGATACGGGAGGAGGAGGAAGAGTGGTCAGTGCCAGCCTCTAGACACTACCAGTGAGCTGCAAATGCTGGAGTGAAAATCTATGCCAGAGCAGATAGTCACGTGAGAGGACTGAAATAAGAAAACGTGCAGCTTGGTATCTCTGTAATATTTTTAGATGAGAGAAGCTAAATACTGAAGCTAGCCTTCCATTCTCTTGCTTTCTCAATATTGGGAGTATTTTCTCGGTTTTAGTGAGTTAAATGTTCCAGTTAATCATTCTCTGAGCAGGAGGAAAAGGGAACATTTGATTCAAATTCCTGCAGTAGTGTTGTGTGAGAGCTTGTTATTCTTACAAGCTTTTGGTTAACAAGTTATGACTTTAACATTATAGCATAAAAATCAGTTGACGCTCTACTTGCCAGATCACTGCAATAGTTTTGTATGTGTGGCAGCATGTTCATGAGAATAGTGAGTGCCAGATGCCAGGAATCTCCCACCATAGTTCTCATGTTGTCGGCTGAAAATGGAGTGCCATTGTGTAGCCACTTGAGGGGATTTTCTTTTTGTTACTGAAGAGACATCTAATTGACTTGATTGAAAGAACTCTTCAGCCTTGATTTTTGCTTTTTCCAGAAGGATGGTGTTACAGTAAGTAGAGCTAACAGGGTTTTATCTATCACCCAGGTGATAGGTGTCTGAAGGTTAATAACCAGTTAGAAACCACTCAAAAACTTCAGTCTCTCACAGTGCTTAACAAACCCTCCTGCAAGGAAGTTTTTCCTCATGTCTAATGTATACTACTGTAATTTAAGATGTCTTCTGCATAAATTCCCTCAGCAGACCCTTACGTACATTTGAAGACTGAAATGTTTTCCTCCGGTCTTCTTTAATTATCCGAGCTATTACAGTCTTTCCTCTCAGGTCAGGGTATCTAAACCTCTAACAAGTCCTTCTCTTTGTAGAGTTTGTCCAGTTTTTCCCTATTTCTTAAACTGTGGTCTTCAAAATTAGATTCAGCATTCCAATTGTAGCCTTAACCCTTACAGTGCATACTTACCTGTTTCTCAACAGCCTGGCACACTTAATGCATTTAGGTGTTTGTTTACATAAATCAACGGTAAACCTGTGTTTCTTTTCTGCAGCTATTACTAGTATCCTGCCATCTGTAATTTTAATAACCATGTATTGATCAAATTCCATCATTTAGGATGTTAATGCACGTATAGTTCTGGTTCAGAGCTGTGGCAGATCTTTGCCCTGTGACTGTTAACCATTTAAATTGTTCTTTAAATGGTTCTTCAGCTATTTGTTTTTAATCCTCACAATGCTTATGTTACTGTCTATTCATGATTGAAACATGGAGACGCTTTGAAATCCTTAAAGGCGAGACGCATCTGTGGCTTTTGGTCTTACTTTGATTGTTAACCTACATGCATTGGAAAAAGACCCTGTCCTGAACGGGCACATTTATTTATAGCAGCTGTCTAACTGTACATTTACTTAAATAAAAGTCGAAACATGGAAGTGTACATTATGTGTACTTTTCGTAGGGAAGAGATTCTGGTGATTTTATCCATCTTTTCCAGGGATGGCAAGTTGCACAGTTTAACAGTGTTATGCTAGTGCCGGAGCCCTGACTGCAGATCCCTGTGCTAGGGATCTAGGAACACAGGTTCAAAAGGTGATTCATGCTCTGCTAACGAGGTAGCAATCTGACTCTGAGATACAGTTTGAGTACAGGCATTTTGGGCAGCAGGTGAGCATCGTGCACAGTGGTCTCAGCAGCCTGATGGCGTAATCGCAGGCATTGGGAGCAGAAGTCTCTAAGGTAATATTTTGATGGAAGAAGACAGGGTAACTTCCTTGCTGGTGTTCATGGGATTGTCCCCTAGCACAAGGGGTATTGTAGGAGAAAGTAGAGAGAAGGGATTTTAAGTTGTGAAATCAACAGTAGAAGCTGACACTGTCTGTTAAGAAATGAGTCAAGCATTCAGAACTGAATAAGACATAGGTGGAGAGGGGCAGGCACAATAAGCGCTAGCTTAGCTGCTTTTTGATGTGAGAGGAAACACAGAAATAGAGAGATGATGAGGTGGAAGGAGCATCAGGTTACAGAAACCTTCTTTAGCTGTGTTTTTAGTGTATTTAAACAGGAGGAAATGAACTGTACAGGATGACTGCACACACAAAAATGCACACACTTGCATTTAGTGTATTTGCTTTCTGACACATTCTGGTTTTGAAATGGGATCATTAGGATAATCTAGTTGTGCTAATTCTGCTGAGTGTCATGATTGTGCAGCTAAATTAAGGGAGATGTTATTTGTCAAGCTCAAACAGCAAAGTGTAGTAATAAGCAAGACTTGACATGATGGTTAGGGATAGCGTCACACATCAGAACAAAAATTGCCAAAGGTGAGTAGTGGAGACTGAGAGGAAAAGATCTAGTGTGGGAGTTTGAAAGCAGAGCCTGGGATAGGCATTTAATAACAACAACCAGGGGGAAAGAAAAGAGAAGGGCGAAGGGCTGGACGGGTGTTTCTGTGTTACAACTAGATAACATAAACTGCATTGCAAAATAAGCGTTCAGTACAGCAATGTTCTCTGTTTTTGTAGGAATGCAGCAAGCAATTTTAAGCAGGCAAATGCCAACAGATAACTTGGAACTTATGTTTGTTCCACGAATGTCCTACACTGGATTTGCTGTGGAAGGCTGCACACTTGACAATTCGGATGTCTCTGATCCTCCCCCTCCATATTCCGACTTCAGTGCAAACAATCAAGAAAGTACTGTCGGTCATGATCTCCTAGAAAGCAATGTTTTTATGCCTCGACCTCAAGCAGTAGGTTCTTCTAGTTACGTTCCCACAAATGCAGGATTGAAATATTCTGGCAATGGAGCATCCATGCCATCTTCCCAAAGAGCAGCTGGTGACAATATTGACGAATCAGAAGACAGTGATTATGAAAATTTGCTTGAACCTACAGAGTCATCTGACAGTGAATACTCACAGACAAGGGATTCACGACCTTCAACACATCCTGATGGTGATTCCAGGAACACTCAAACTTCTCAGATTTGATTGGGGGGGGAATCCACACGGCACTGTTTTTTCATAATTGTTACAGAGAGATTTCGGGGATTTAACCTGGAGAAAATGAACTACACAGGATTACTGTGCACACAAAATGTAGAAGACTTGCACTAGATGGTTTATTCACCGTGTGATACATTTTGCAAGTTTTATAATGGAATCATTAGGATAATCAAGTTGTACTAATACTGATGAGGTTCATGGATGTACTGGAAAATTTAGACAAAATGAAATTTTTAGAGATCTTGTAGCTTTTGTTGCCATATTTTCTTTAAGACAATAAATTGGGACGTAGTAACTAAGCACAGTCAGTCTACAAATAACGTTCTCAAATCAAAACTTACCTCTTGCACTATCATGCCTTGAATTTTAATTTTTGAAAGGGAAAGATATATCAGCCGCCTTGGAAACAGCTTTCTGTGGTAAGCCAAACTGGCCATTGCAAGCAAAGAAATTTTGATAATTCTGAGAATCCTGATTGGAACAGATGGAGTCTACCTTCTTCTATTGGCATGCTCTTTAATCAGAGAAGGGGTTTGTTTCAACTTTTTTTACTAGCAGAATGTGTGTATCACTTAAAATGATGGTTGCCTTTTTTTCTGTAAAGGGGGGTGGGTGGGTGAGATGACTGGTAAATCATCTAAATGAATGTCATAAATGTAATTATTCTGGTTTCACTGGGTTTACAATGACTTTATGCCACACTAGCCTCATTTATTGTCTCATTTATTATTTTAGCATAAATATGAAGTGCACATGCAGGAGTAAATGACTGACAGAAGTAGTAAATTCCATCATGGTTGGACTTTTGAATCTGTAAATTACAAACATCAGAGACTGCTTATTGCATTTTATTTGCATCTGAATATTGGATTTACGCTTCTAGATGAATTATTTTATGTAATACATGTGGGATAGAATAGGAGAAGATTGTTTGGAGAGTCCCCTGGGTTTATTACCTCTTTTCCTCTGGGTGAAATGTGTAAATGGTTATTCAAATTTGAATTACTGCTCTGATGCGAACATTGCCATTTGGGATAAATGACGTGTGGTATATTTAGAGAATGTCATGTTTGGATGCACTTATTTTTATTTAAATACTGCTTGTATGCTAACATTGCCCAAAATATGTGAAATGTATTGGTCTTTATCCCTGAACTGTAAATGAGAAAAAAACCTCTTAAAATGTATAACCTTTAGCATTTATTGTTTTGAGGTGTCAATAACCATTTCTTTGGTTTACACCCAGAAAAACAAAGCAGTCACTTAAAAGTTGAAATATATCTGATTTACAGAAGGCTAAAATTTCAGCATGTGTTGTATGTGTAGACAAGAATCTGTTCCTTAGCCTGTCCTTACCTGTACTAAATTAAGAAAAATTACTTTGGAAAAAATGAAATGTTAAAATTGCCAGTGTTCTATTGAGTGTTTCCACCTTTAGACATCTAGTGGTCTGTTTTAATTATTTTACATTATTCTTATTAGCCTTAACTTCATGCATTTTTGTCTTTGAGCGTTGCAATCCATTTAACAGAGAACTCACTTGGTTGTTACTGCTGGCTCTCCGCAAGCACCCTTGGCTCGGGGGGTGGAGCTGTGTGCACACTGACATCAGAATTGACAAGAGGGCAACTCCCATTTTTATTTTTATTCCGCACAGAAACCTGCAAAATGTACATCTCTGACGAAGCAGTTAATGTGACAATAAAATCTTATTTAATCTTGTAACTTACATTCTAATATTTGTCAGGTTCCAGGTCAGTAAAATAACTCTCCATAATACACAAACACAGGTGATTTGTTGAGGGGCAGAGTGGCTAGGAATTGTGAAAAATCTTGATGTTATTAGAAAACCAGGCTGCAGTTCTCAGATGTGGCTGCCCCATCCCTGGAGGTGTTCAAGGTTGGATGGGGTTTTGAGCACTCTGATGCACTGGGAGGTATCCCTGCTGGTAGCAGGGTGTTGGAACTGGATGGGCTTTATCACAATATCACAAGGTTGGAAAAGACCTCTGAGATCATCTAGTTCAACCTATCACCCAACACCTACTTGTTGTTTAAACCATGGCACCAAGCGCCTCATCCAATCTGTTTTTAAACACCTCCAGGGACAATGACTCCACCATCTCCCTGAGCAGCCCATTCCAATGGCCAATCACCCCTTTAGTGAAAAGTTTTTTCCCAATATCAAGCCTAAACCTCCTCCAATAAAACTTGAGACCATGTCCTCTTGTTCTGTCACTGGTTGCCTGAGAGAGGAGACCAACCCCTGCCTGCCTACAACCTCCTTTTAGGTAGTTATAGAGAGCAAGGTCCCTTCCAATGCAAATCATTCTATGATTCTATGTTACCAAGTTGCAAATGGGAGCCAAGAGTCTGGAGGAAAAGATAGCTCAGCCCTAGGGACTTGGCAGCTCCTGCTTTGGAGGTACATTCATTCTGTACCTTTTTCTATGACAAGCTATGACAATCAGTGCATGTGCCCTGCCCAGCCTGGCAGTCTGGATCAGTTTGTAGATCATGTCCAAGGTCTGCCAGTTGAGACCAGTGCTTTAAGAGGACTCTGCTTTTTCAGAGACCCGGGTCAAAGACCTTTGTTTCCTACCTGGACCTAGAACGATTAAAAGATGGTCCTTGCACCTTCATACAGGGAACAGCTGCTTATCTTCATACCTGATGGATACCATAGCATAGTCCAGACCCTTGCAAGTCTGGACCGTTCATTTTCTGGCTGTCATGCTAGCAAAATAATAAGGCTATAGTGTGCTGATGGATGCTTTGCTGACTTCGAGCATGTTAAAGTAGCTGTCATTTGCTAATAATAACTCTTAATGTAGCTATGTTAAATTTAATACAGCCTAAACACTTGAAAGAATGGGAAACTGAACTTCCAATGAGTACCAGTTTGCATCAGCCTTTGAGCTGAAGGTGGGAGTCTTGATTCCTGAGCCATTAATTGAACGCATGGTGAGTCCTTCTACCATCCCTCCTTACAGTCTGTCTCTTGCATTGCACTTCCTAACACACTGAGGGCATTGTTTTCAATATTGCCCTTCCACCTGAAGGTCTCAAGCAATCAGAAAGTTAAGACGTCTGCCCATGATGGAGAATCCACATCATTATTGAGGTGCAGGAGGTGGTGGTGGTATCTTGCCAACCTCTGTGTGGGGCTAGATTGTGATGAGCCTGCCCATGCCTCCCAACTAAACGACTTGTACCTTTCTTTTAGAGGAGAACCATAATTGTTGCATTTTTCCAGGACTTCTTCGTAACACTGAATTCCTCACGCCTTTGTTTCAGCAAGCACCACTGCACAGATTATGCATTCTCCTCTAATACTGGAAATGCTCGATTGAACATCGCATCCATGATGGACCTCATACACTCTTCGAAAGCATGAGAAATGCAATATCCCTGCAGCTGGGGACAGTTGGTAATGCAAGCAGCTCAGGGAAACCACAAGGAGCTATTTTAACAAAGAACAGAGTGTAGAGGTAGAACACAGTTGCAGCAGTCACAGCTGCAAAATGGGAACTGTCTCCTCTATATAGGATTATAAAAATTCAGAGACAGACTGGAGAATACTGCTCCAGCTCACTTCAGCAGGGAAGAATTCTGGCCCTTTTAATACTAGATCTTGCCTCAAACTTCAATGTGCCATGCAGTAAATCCCTGAACAGAAAATGAGGACATTGCCTGGTGCTCACCTCCTGGACCTGCACAGCCCTCACACTCCTCATCCTGATGGAGAAGTATTGGTAGAACAGAGAAAGGGATGTGCTAGTTATCCTTATAAATGCCTAATCCAGGTCCTTTGGTGGGATAAAGGTTGTTGTTTTAGCAGCAGGTAGAGCCCAGACTCCTGCTCCTGGTAAATCCCTTGGCCTCTCACTGGAGGAGACAGAGGAGAGGGGTGGCTCTCACTCTGCCATTTATATGTGGTTCCTAATTGTCCAAATTTACATATGTTGTCAGCTTTGGCATGTTTTAGGGATCCTAAGCCTCCTTTGCCTGCCCGTGCCCAGCGTGATGCGTTGTCTGACCTCGAACCTCTCAAAGTCGCGTTGTTGCCACCTTTCCCGAGTGACCAGGCACAGCACGCTGGTGTCTTGAGGACCCTTTAGCCTCTTCTGCCCAGCCACAGGGAAGTCAGAGGAAGCCTATGTTATATCCGGTATTGTCTCCATTAAAGCTTTAGATCAGTTGCTGTGTGCTCTGTGTGTTTTAGTTTTTCGACGTTTAAAAAGAAACCAAGAAGCAAAAGAGAGGCCGTTCAGGAAGTGGTGTGAACACGCTGTCTCCTTGAACCTGGCAGTAGGAGTGCTGCATTTTGAAACGCAAGCCTGCTTTTGTGTATTGGCAGTCAATTGACTTTAAGAGGCTCAGTGCCCACTGCAGGAGTTTGGTGGGTCACCAAGGTGAGGGAATGTTCGGCAGGGAAATACTCTCGCTGTCGGTGCATCGTGTGCCGCTTCACGTATCCACTTCTGTTGGATTTGAATTCCGTGCGTTTTCCTGGATCAGGTCAGTTTTCCCTTGGTAGTCTTCAGGTATTTCAAAAGGCTAAGTCCTTTTGGTCGGGACAGCTTGCATCGTACAGAAAATGTGTTCTGGGAGCCGTGCAGAAGGAGAAAGCTGGCCTTCCTCTGGAAACACAGCATGTGTCTCTCAGCTTTTGTTAGGAGAGCATTGCCTGATGAAGGTGAGTTAGGTTTGGTGACTCTAAACAGGTCTGGAATGTAACCTTTTTCCTGAAGAGCAGAGCCTGCAGCTCCAGCTGAATGTTGGGGCAGCGCTGTTCGATGGGGTCTGTCCGTGACACCGGGAGCATCGGTGTTGCACGGAACGGGACCGAAGTCGCGGCGTCTCGGTCAGGGTCAGTGTGAGCGAAGGCACGATATGCAGTTCCGTGTCTCCAAAGCGCAGCGGCGGGATCAGAATTGTGTGACGAGGCTGATTTTGCTGCTGCCGCGGCAAATGCAGCGGCTCTTGTTTTGCAGCGTGGGGAAAGGGGGAGCGCGGGGCAAGCGGCGCAGTGTCTAAGTGCTGCCGCCGTGTGGCCGCACCGCGGTACTGCAGCCCGAGTGTCGCGCGGGGTCCAAGTGCTGCCGCCGTGTGGCCACACTGCCGTACTGCAGCCCGGGTGTCGCGCGGGGGCCAGAGCTCTCTGCTGCCGCCGTGTGGCCGAAAGTCGGCACTGCAGCCCGAGCGCTGCCGCTCGGCTCCTCTCCGATCCCTTCGGCTGCTCTCGGCTAGTCCCGCCGCCGCGCGTCTCGTCTCAGTTGATCTCGGCTCGTAACCGAGCCGAGCGAAGCCGACCCGACCCGACGCAATCCGAGCCGTGGAGAACAGCCGAGCGGAGCCGGGAATAGCCGAGCGGGGCCGTGCGGGGCTGAGAGGCGCCGAGAGTAGTCGTGCGCTGCCGATGAATAGCCGAGCGGTGCCGAGCACAGTGGAATGGTGCCCAGAGTTTACGAATCGAGCCGAGGAGAGCCGAAGCGAGCCGAGGGGAGCGGCGATTAGCCGAGAGTAGCCGATCCGAGATGCTAGTTTTCGAATGGAGCCGAGCGGTGACGAGCCGAGAGAAGCCTCATTGGCATCTCCGGCGTCCTCGGCGCGCGGCGTGTTATTTGCATC